>JACATO010002123.1:2232500-2832500 GCA_018389105.1 Nautilus pompilius
ACCTGTATCTTTATTTTTAACTCAGGTTTTGCTGTTTATTTAGAAAATCTATCTACATTTCTAACTTCACCTTTCACTCATTTCGAAAATTCCTCCATCCGCGACTTAAATTTTTCATCTGTAAAACTGACGGAAAAAATAAACGTTTTTAACAAAAGCGAGAAGATGAAGATTTTAAAAACGACAAGAACTTGAACCAGAGAAACCCTGGGCCACAAAACCAGCGGTGGAAAACACGTGACTGCCTACTAATCCGCTATACCATCTACAAATGTGACGCAGGTTGAACTTTAACACGATTTTGTTAAAGATGCGCAATTTATTGAAGGGAACTGTGGAAGATGCGGTTGGGCATATCGACTGAAACCAAATTTACCCAAATACTAGAACGGTAGCTCTGATCATTTTGGCAATATCGGAAAACGTGGTAAGAGGGGTGTGGCCATTTACAAGATAGTTATCTCTCCTCACCAGAACACCTGTCTTTCTTATAATGGCTGATCGCTGCTTGACAATGTGGATCCTGACCGTCCAACAATTGCCGTCTGTTCTGTAGTTCTTTTTTTTTATTTCTGTGGCAACCCTCCCACAAGTAACATAATTTTGGCACATGTCAGTGCTCTCAGTGATAAACAATCAAAATTGGAGCCGAAGACTTGGCGCTCTGAGATCTTCCAGGTGCGCCACAAGCTAATTTATGCACTAGAATTAGTCACAAGATGATTCACTCTATCCCGCCATCTTGCATCCATTTGGTCTGTCTCTTGTGCCCGTCACGTAGATCCGCTCCAGCAGTCTGCTGATCATAGAGGCTGAGTCAGTTTGTTGGGCTACAAAGGGACCTTTATCAGCCTCTAGAGGACTGACCATAGACCCTTCTTGCGCAGCAAAAGTTTAAAGGTTTTTCTTCGTGTGGTCTCCAGTTTTTGTGGATAAGAAGCCGTACACCCGCTTCCTCTTCTCTACTGTGGGATTTACTGCTTACTCAGCGTTTGTGTTGACAGAGTTTGTTCGGATACAGTAGAAGATGTGTGTTCATTCTGACTCGAATCGATCTCTGCTAAAGAATCGCTGGCATTTAGTTCAAAAGAGAAGGCAGACTGAGCAGTAAAAAATCTTTCAATTAGCTTTTACTCTACTTAAATCCACGCTACTCATCAGCAGCAGTATATCACAATACCGAAGTCCACTCACGTCACGTGCAGCTCTATACCACAATACTGAGGACCACTCACGTCACGTGCAGCTCTATGCCGCAATACCGAGGTCCACTCACGTCACGTGCAGCTCTATACCGCAATACCGAAGTCCACTCACGTCACGTGCAGCTCTATACCGCAATACCGAAGTCCACTCACGTCACGTGCAGCTCTATGCCACAATACCGAGGTCCACTCACGTCACGTGCAGCTCTATGCCACAATACCGAGGTCCACTCACGTCACGTGCAGCTCTATGCCACAATACCGAGGTCCACTCACGTCACGTGCAGCTCTATGCCACAATACCGAGGTCCACTCACGTCACGTGCAGCTCTATACCACAATACCGAGGACCACTCACGTCACGTGCAGCTCTATGCCGCAATACCGAGGTCCACTCACGTCACGTGCAGCTCTATACCGCAATACCGAAGTCCACTCACGTCACGTGCAGCTCTATACCGCAATACCGAAGTCCACTCACGTCACGTGCAGCTCTATACCACAATACCGAGGTCCACTCACGTCACGTGCAGCTCTATACCACAAATATTTATTTTAAAAGCTTCTAGAAAGGAAAAGCAAGCAGTCTACAGTAACTTTCTTCTTTTCTCCGTATGCTGCTTGTGACATTATCTTTCTTTACGGCGTTAACGATGCTTCTGCAGACTTTCTCATCTTTTCTGTCCCTCTCCTGACGCCATCCTTAGAGAATAGCATCGACGCAGAAAAATGGGCGATTAAAAAGAGAAAGAGTTTTTGTCTTCATAGGTTGGCTTGATGCCGCTGCGCAAATACGCCAGTAATTATGTATACAGTATACAGTGCGTGCCATAGAGCTGAGCAACGAAGAGAATGTGTGCGCGATAGCCAGTCTCTGCCAGGGCCGTAGTTGGGGCCTTTCCAATATGCATTCTTTCAAGGCGGAATCTGCGAAAGACAAGGTAAAAAATTAAACGTCATTGCTTTCAGCAAACATAAAACAGGTGGGATTTCTTGCAAGTTTATATGCTAATACTTTTATGGGTGTTCAGTTACATTAACAAGCAGTACAGCTACCCAGCTCTAGACCGAAGAGGTGTGAGGAACAGATAAAGAATGTTTTAGAGTTCAAAACTTTTTTTTTTCCATTCTTTCTTTTCCTTTCGCTTTAAAAGGTAAATATGAGTACAATAATATATCTGTAAATCATAATATGGTTTTAGTTAATATTGCTAAGTAAATTTGTATATTTCGCTAACTACACAGCTGTTCAAAAAGACACCAAAACTCGTTTTTAATCTACACTGATAGCTGCTTCAATATTTGACTATACACTGATAACTGCTTTAATATTTGACTATACACTGATAACTGTTTCAATATTTGACTCTACACTGATACCTTCTTTAATATTTGACTCTACACTGATAACTGCTTTAATATTTGACTATACACTGATAACTGTTTCAATATTTGACTATACACTGATAACTGCTTTAATATTTGACTATACACTGATAACTGTTTCAATATTTGACTATACACTGATAACTGCTTTAATATTTGACTCTACACTGATAACTGTTTCAATATTTGACTCTACATTGATAACTGTTTCAATATTTGACTATACACTGATAACTGCTTTAATATTTGACTATACACTGATAACTGTTTCAATATTTGACTATACACTGATAACTGCTTTAATATTTGACTATACACTGATAACTGTTTCAATATTTGACTATACACTGATAACTGCTTTAATATTTGACTATACACTGATACCTTCTTTAATATTTGACTCTACACTGATAACTGCTTTAATATTTGACTCTACACTGATAACTGTTTCAATATTTGACTATACACTGATAACTGCTTTAATATTTTACTATACACTGATAACTGCTTTAATATTTTACTATACACTGATACCTTCTTTAATATTTGACTCTACACTGATAACTGTTTCAATATTTGACTATACACTGATAACTGCTTTAATATTTTACTATACACTGATAACTGCTTTAATATTTGACTATACACTGATAACTGTTTCAATATTTGACTATACACTGATAACTGCTTTAATATTTTACTATACACTGATAACTTCTTTAATATTTGACTCTACACTGATAACTGTCTCAATATTTGTCAACAGTTCCGAATCTTTGCTGATTACAATCAGAGGAGACTGAAAACGTCGGTCTTTGGATGAAAGGGACGTTAATCTTTTCTGTTCCAGCTCACAAGTGACTGGTTGTCTGTCTGTCATTTGGATAGCACATGTATATATATATAATATATCGTCTCCGTTCCTGAGTCAATCGCAAACACATTGGACCAGAGGTTCAATGACTTTAGTGTTTGCCAGTAAGCGCTGCGACACTCTCAGAGGATGTCTTACGGATAGGGTTATTAATTCCGATGTTGGTTAGTCAGCTTCACGTTCATATATCTTCTTTTATTCTCAGTTATCTGATATAGTGACAAAAAAAATCCGTGGTTGAACAAGGCTTTCCTAGCAATGGCTAGACACATTATAAAAAGTATCCATACTGTAAGCGATGAAGAAACAGTTTCTCTCTGGGAGACACGACTTTGTTTTGCTCCACATATGGGCCCACTCATGGTTCTGTTGTCTACCTTTAAAATCAGGACAAAGAAAACTGAATAGAGATACGGCTAACTTACATGTAATAAAAAGTACTTGGCAAAATTTGCGCTAAAATTAATTTATTATTTGTTTTTACGCCGAACAATTTTATAGACAGTATTCGAGTCAGGAGAACAGGGTTTTGATACCATTTATAGAACGTTCTGCCCCTTAAAAGATTCCTTCCTGTAATCCAGTACGATGACTCAAAATTAAAACCACAATTAATTTTTAAAACCTTTACATTTCTTTGATTTTCGTATTTACTAACTTAATTACCTCTCTCTGTACTGACATCATCATCATCATCATCATCATCTCTCTCTCTCTCTCTGTACTGACTTCATCATCATCATCTCTCTCTTCTCTGTACTGAGATCATCATCATCATATCTCTCTCTCTCTCTCTCTCTCTCTGTACTGAGATCATCATCATCATATCTCTCTCTCTCTCTCTCTCTCTCTCTGTACTGACATCATTTTCTCATCATCATCTCTCTCTTTCTCTCTCTCTCTCTCTTTCTCTCTCTCTCTCATATTTATTTCGTATCTAATCCATACTGGAGGAAAGGTTTTACTCTTTAACCTATCCCGCTTACTAAAATGTTCTACTTTTTATGAATTAAATTAAAAAAAATTTCTTTTAATAATTATAAATTTTGAAAAACTCATTTAAATAATTCATTAGGTAATTATCCGTCATTACACTGAATTTTAAACTGAATCTGATTTAATGCCAGCAAATATTGTCACGTACTTAGCCTGAATCATTATTTATTAACTAAACAATAGGGGGTTTAAAACTGTAAGATTTAAAGCGACATACTACACCGTCTTATTAAAGTTAAATGTGTCCATTGTTAGCAAACAGAAAAGAACCAAAACTTTGCATGTAATGTCCACGCACGGGTATCCACCCTTATAATTCTAGTTCTCCGGAGTCAGACCAAAAACAAAGATGCAGGCTGGTTAATTCTGGCTGGGTACCTGCCGAGAACATGCTTTTCTGATCTTCGCTTTCTTTCCTTTCTTTTTCTCAAATAACTAAATAAAAAAAATCAATACGAAGGTTCAATTAATATTCCTGATTAAAGTTAAATAGGTTGGCTGCTCTCCACTCAGCTTAACTAAAGTCTCCTCACACTGACATTAACCAGGACGTATTGTGAGTTGAAATATGCCCCACGTCAGGGTTCCCAACACCCACCTCCCTAAATTACAGCCGAGCCTTTACCCGGTGGCAGACTCCTTATTCGTGGTTCGTCGTGAATAAAAGACAGATTTAGGCAAGCATTTCTTACCCGCAATAAGCTGACACGTCAGTAAATTCTCCTCCACTTGTCCACAGAAGACGACATTGTTTTAAAGGAGAGATTTTCTTATTACGAGTTAACCATGGCCAGGAAGTTGATGTACATCGAGAAGGAGCCGTCGGCACCGGTCTGGGCTACTGTATCTCCAGATACAGCCAAAAAGAAAGGTTACAAGAGTAGAGCGATGGCGGCGTTATTAATTCGGCTGGGTAAATTGCATTCTGTGTTTTACATGTTCTTAAGGGGCCTGGAACTCGAGAGCTCTTTTGCAGCGTTAATTAAGAAAATACTTTCCGCGCAAAGCAAAATGGAGTTCAATGGCGAAGGTCGGGTGGAGATCCGAGGCTTGGACAAAGCTGCAAGAAAGTATGTCTAAACGACTTCATTAAACAGTTTTCTTGGCACGGCTACGTCGCCAGATGTATCTGATGTAAATCTTGCAATAGTAACCCAGGGTGACCTACAGCGCCACCACCTCCACTTCTCCGGGAATCATTGTCTTTCCAGACTGACTGGGAGATATCTTAAAATTACTGTTCCATCGAAATGTTTACGTTTATAAAATGGCACTTCCGCTGACTCGAGACTGGCTCCATATACTGTACTACAGACGGATGCAGTCGGCTGTGGTTCAGTTTCTTCTCCACCATGCTTCAGCTCCACTGATAGCCAATTGTAGAGCAAAACGACCAAATACCACGATCAGAGGATGGGGAAGAGTGTTAGTGTTTTTCTACACACCCTGGACAGCGGCGAACACTCAAACAATGGCACGTTCTGAATAGAAGCCCCGTTTTGGTTTGGCTCGGAAAGGAGGCAAAAAGCCGCCATGGCTTCCGTCAGAAGACGGAAATCGGCCAAAATTGTTGGAGAAGCCGACAGGCACTGAAGCGGGGCGAGACTGACCAACTGGCGTCGAGTTATCCCCCCTTTTTTTCAAAGATCGGGTCGCTTTAGTGGAAACCAATGCAGCTGGGAAGTCGCAGACAATCTGAAGACAAAGCGGTACGGCGGCTGTGTTCGATAATTGTCTGTTCGATCCGTCTTACGCAGTTCGCACCTGGTTACCGCTCGTGATGACGTCACGCCGGGCCGCCGAAAGCCCGGTGTAGGTAACAGCGCGGACAATGGTCTCTCTCCCCCTGGCGGCCGCAGGTGCTGACTGAAGTCCGTGCGGTCGTCACCCATTGTGTCGGCAGACAATGGCGCGTATTCGTCACCCATTGTGATGTTTGTTTTCCTTCACTTTTCCCCTGACGTGACGACGACGGTTAACCGCAAACGAGGAGAGAGAAGAAGCATTCGCCATCCTGCTGCGGTGACGAAGTTATTCAGCCTGACAGGCAGATACAGCATTTTTCAAATTCTCCCAGCAGTTATATTAACCCTAGACCCTCCCCGCTACGTCGTTCTGGTTCTCCCAGCGGTAGTATTAACCATCCCACGCCACGTGATTTTACATTGCGCCGCACTTCAGCGTCACCCCATCCCTCCCTCCAGACCCGCTGTTGTTTCCTCGGTGTCTGATATCCCCCTTCCCCCCCCCCCCGCCTGATGGCCGGACAAAGGACTGAACAAAACAGTTTTCACTGCGCTTATAGCGATCGACGACAATCAGGCACAACTGTCCACGTTGGCTACATTCTTCTCCTCTGTCGGACGTTATTCCGATCCTCACTTTCTCGGGTCGTTCGTATATCGGCCAGGTCCTCCTGAGCAGGCATCACTCAAGTGCGCCTGGCGAGGAGGTTGTTAAATCAAGGCCATGGCCGCCCAGTGTTCGCAGAGTCCGCGAAGAACTACGCAAAAATGCCGTCGACATAAAACAATTAGCCATTAACCGGGCAATTAAAGCGAATGGAGCTGATTACAGGTTATTATTTCTTTTATTCCAAGTACAGCGAGCCAAACTCGTAATTTTCGAAATCCTCTCTCGATATTTCACGGGCGATTCAGTACCAATCCAAAGCGACAGTTTGATTAACACATAACCATTCCACCTCCGTAATTAAAGCTTCAAAACCCCCGTAGAACGAGCTTGACTGGCGGGGGGCAGGGCGATGTCGGGCAGGTGCGTGAAGTGGTCGAGCCTTGTGTTTTACCGACGAGGTACGCGACTATTTATGTGAGCGCTCGCAGACATTTGCTTCGTCTCGAAGATGTGGGACTAAGATTTAAATATACGCCCATACTTTTCAAAGGGTCAGGAATAATTGTGGAGTGATTGTCAACCGTTTGTGACATGGGCTGGACGAGTACTAAGGAGGCCAAGGTGCTTTGGTGCCATATTTTCCTTCATCTTCCTAGATGCTGATAGCGCAGACCGTTCGGCGAATTGATTTACGTACAGTGGAGATGAGGAATTCCTGTTCCACGCCACTGTGTCGCATATGAGATTTCGCTTGTTAAATAAACTCTGACCGAATATTAAAAAAAAAACCCCGAAAGTCGTGTCATCGGTAGACTGGGACCTGTAAATGTCAGGGTCCAGTCAGTCATCCTAGTGCCTCCTGATTCCGATCTCGCTTTACACAGCATTTCTCCGTAAAACTCCGAGAAGCCGGAGATTTATTCTTCTCAGACCTTTTTTATTTTGGTTCCGTGTCTCTCCGATACGCTTTTCCTTTCTGAATTGCGAAGTTTTATTGGGTAAGAGTCGCGATAAAAGTGCTGACATCTAGGTTGGCTTCATCGCGGTACTTGAGCGAAGTCTACTAGGTCCATTCCATAATCACTTCAGGCGCAATCTTTTGTAAACGGTGCCCGACTTCCCGGTGTAGTAGAGCTGCCTGGAAATGTTCTTGGTTCTTACAAGCACCTGTCCGTACAGCCCCTCCACGTTTGGAGCAAATCGGAATCCTAGTTTGGTTATCGCTTGTGGCGCACACTGATCGATCAACAGCCGTTTGTAGACTGATGGCAACTTGAGCTAACAACCATTGCTATTGTTCAGTGGACAGAGCACAGGTGAATAAGAGCCACTGTGAGTTTAACAAAGCACCATTGCCTTAATCACATGGATTAGAGTAAAGAACAAATGAACTAGGTGAGTTGAATAAAGCACTTTGTTATTCAGTTGTTCATATTAGATGCATTTGATTGCTTTAAAGCTGAAAAAAGGTTTATAATAAGTGCATATTCATATTAACCACACGTGTGGACATGTACACATAATGGTGCATTTCGAGAACTTCATAAAATTGCGCATGTTCAGAATAAGCGCACCCTGCTACAGCTCATTTCGCTAAATTCAGACCTGCTATTTTTGTTACTTTGGTGAAACAAAGTAACTGCGAGCGAATAGCAGGTCTTCTCACTGCTCGCGAGGAGTTGGCTTTACCTAATTCACGTGCGAACGGCCCCACTATTCTGGCAGGTTTTGTTCAGATTCCAAATTTAAAAGCATGGAATCTTTACTCATCACGACACATTAAACCTGATTTTACACCACTATCTTTGTCTCGCTCTTTCCTCTTAAACTTAACATTAGCATACTGACCGACAGTAAATAAGCACTCAGCTGCTACACTTTCAATTTCGGGAGGTACCTTGTACGCTTTTGCTTACTTTGAATTTGAAGCGGTTCCTTGGCTAACCCCTAGGGGCTAGGAATTCGCTTGATGGCCCGACTGCCTGGGGGTCGGTCGGTCGGTCTTGTACTGCAGGCCTGCTAGCTGTTAGATGATCGACTTTGGATTGGAGGGTCAGACTGCCGCCACGGGTAGTCAGGGCCCCAAACTGGAGCCCCAGTCCTTACACCCTCTCCAAAAGGAGCCACTCCCACATACAGACAAAATGTAAACAAGCTGAAAACTACGCAAATTGCACACTAAACGAGTTAATAATATAACAGTTACCATGAGGGCTTTTTATTTAAAAAAAAAAAATTAATTATAGCTGCTGTTGTATTAATGTCTAGTTAGAACATTTTCGTGGTTTTCTTTTTCGCCCGCCATCTGTATTTCTTTGTGTACAATTATAACTGCGGACTGAACAATAAAATATATTAAATGTAATCAGTTTATTAGAACATATGTATTTCTAATAATTTCTATTATACAGAAGATGTTTTAATAAATTTATGTTGGAAATTTTACCTGAGGTAGGCCCATGGTGAAGCCACAACTACACATAGACAATGAAGGCACCTCAATGAGAATTTAGATGCCCCGCGATACCTTCATACATTAGCGATGCTGAATTTCGCAGAGAGACCGCGGTTTTCGATGTTAATTGCTTGCCATCTTTGACCCCCATCCGCCCCTGAGCGTCAATCAACACACATCTTACAGCGCCTTTCAGCGGAACCGGGGCGAACTTCTCGTCAAAGTGCGATAACCCCTCCCCCACTCCATACGTTCTGAATGACAAACTGGAACCCCGGCCGATACCTGCCTCCTCCGGCAGGGTTCCCGGGGGGAAGGCGAGCGGAAATACCCACCTCAGCCGGAAATAGAAAAATAAAAGGACTTCATTTTAAAAGGTTTTTTTTCTTTTTTCAAATCGTGGGCGGGTCAATAAAGAGGCGGAAGATCAAAGTTAACCCTCCACCGACGTGAAGGCGGCATCGTGTGGAGCAGGTAGTCCGAGAGGAGTCGGGGGCTCCGCCATATAAGACGGTGCCAGATGGCGCACTACGTCGAGAACCGCGAACGGTCGGTAAGGTGGAAAGTCGGGTAGCGCCACCTACATCTAAGAGCCATGCCGAGCTCGCCTGTTGGTTTTGTTAACCACCACCGTTCTTCGCGGTGTGATACCTGTAGTTGAGCGGTCACGTCCTTAAATAGCTGTTAATTACCTCCCCCTCTCTCCCGTGTCGCAGTCGCTGGTCTGCGCCGCCTCGGCGAGTGGTTTTAAATGTTCAACCGCAATTCTTGCTTAGTTTTAGGAAATCGTTTCGCACTAAGAGAAGACTGAGGGCTTATTGTGCTCGAGCTGACGCCGGATATTTTTACCTGCCCATTAGCTTTTGTTTGTTTTTACCTGTAACAAAGGAAGCACAATGCTGTCGTCATTACTGTATAATGCATTAAGATTAATTGTATTTGTAAATAAAAGTGACCAGGTAGGAAAAAAACAAACAAACAGCCAGGGTCCCTTTCAACAGCCTGATCTCCCATAGACCATTAATCCTTCGATTAAAAGATCGGCTAACGAGATCTGCCGTGTGAATGATGAAGGGTTAAAAGGTTATGATGAATGAAATTACTTCTGGCAATCGGCTTAATACGGAATTTACTTCCGGTATCGTGGTGCCTGCAAAATGGGTTTAAAGAATTTACTGGACACTTTAGTTTTGCCATTCTTTAAGAAAATGTGCCTTTTAAAATTACCTGTAGGGTTCTGATAAATCAGAATCTCGGGAGGAAGAGATTTCTTTATACTGGTGTTAAACATCCTGAATGGTTGATTAAAAGAGGAGAATCTGACTTATCTGGAAGTTACAAAAGTAAAAGCAAATCGACGGAAGATATGCAATACACAGTGTTTCCTATGTTAACCCTGTTCCTAAATATACTACTTACCCACTAACTTACCTGTCCCAAGCTTTAACCGAACAGACTGGCATCCTCTCGTAAGCTCTTCTTTACCCATTTATAGAAGAAATTTGTTCGTGACAAAACCCTCAGGGAGATCGCAGCAAACAAAGGCTGACTTCAGAAGTATACATATTTACGCCCTTATGTTTCTACTGTTCGGGGCGCCCACATTAAATATACAGGGTGTCCGTAAAGTTACTATACAGTCTTACAAGTTACTGGTCGTTGTTTCAATGCCGGTACGATGACATTTCTCAGTTTGTCCAGGTACCTTTCTCCTGTAACAGTTCCGTCGAAGAACTGTGGACCCACAATTCCATCAGACGATATTCCTGCCCAGACAGTTATTCCAGGCTGGTTCAATTGGGACGTGATCGTAAACTGGTAAGACTGTATAGTAACTTTACGGACACCCTGTATAATAACAACGACTGGAGCATTCAAAGAAAGACTCACGTGTCAGGGGCGACGAGTTCCGCTCGAACTCGGTGTTAAAAATATTTAAAATAGTAGAAAGAACGAAAAGACGATCTCGATTTTTTGCCAGATGTTATTAAGTTGTGTATCAACTTTCTTGTCCCTGATGTCTGAGATTCATTCCGATTTCTTGAGATCTTCGGCTAATCTCGCAAACATTAAATCAAAATTAGGGAGGGGCAAACATTCATGCCTGGGTAACAACCCACTCATCTCAATAATCTTACAAAACCCTTTTATTCGATAAAAGAGACATTTGTCAATATTATTAAATGAATGTTCCAAAACGTCAATTAATTTAAATTTGGATATCCTGAAGAAAGCACTGACAGTTGTAATTTCCAAAACTCCCAGCGACTGAGCGAGCTCCATACCCACATTCAGATTAGCTCAGATTAAACGTCATCCGGCTAAGCTTAGCCTATGACAGAGAGATTAAACGTCATCTGGCTGAGTTTAGCCTGTGTTAAAGATTAAACATCATCTGGCTACCGCTTACTGACGTCCAGCTGATTGTTCCGGAATTAGATTAGACTCTGTTCTTGTTTAGACTGAAAAGGGTTACTGTTTGTTTCTTTGATCTTTTTGGTTTCCATGCAATGTCTTAATATTGGAACAGGTAGCGGAACTTTTTTTAAAAAATAAGCTTTAACCCTCCAAACCCGTATTACTCGGCGCAGGTTGAGTGTTCCTTGTTAATATAACAACTTTTTGTAAGGACAACTCTCAAGTGTTCCGCATCACGAGTGCGATGACCAGCTCAACACAAATACCGGTCAACGCTTCTGCAAGGAAGGCAGAGACTGACATGGTGTAGGGGTGGATTAACGATCTTATAATCTAAACATCTAAAGTTATAGCAAATCTAACCAAGATTTAATAGGTAACGGTGTTTGGATGCCCCTCCTCTCCCGACGAATCGATGCCGTCTCGACTTTTGCGGGGTTTTTTTCCCTCCCTAATTCGTGACGTCCGCCACCGCGGTTACTTCGCCAACATGGCGCTGGCTGGTCTGCGACACAGTCATTGTTCACCGATCGGAATGTTAATCTGACGTACGGTTACCTAATCCAGAATTTATCGCTACGAACCAAGAATATAAAAACACAAGAAAAAAAACTGGCATATTTTCTGTCCCCCTACAAATTCCGGAGAACGATGATGGTGTTGCAGATGTTGGGGGGGGGGGGACGGAAACACAATGAGTCTTGGTTAATGAATGGTTTCGCTACTACTACGGGACTTAGACACGCATTCTACCTCTCCACTCACTCGCCTGGAGGTAGACGCTCGTGTATGGGTGTAACCGTGTTTTGTTTTGTTTTTGTCTCCCGCATCGTGGACAAACCACCCGACGACGACATCATACCCGCTTCCATCGCATTAGAACACACGCCGGGGTGTGGCAGAGAACACCTCTCTTATCATGCAGGAAACTTCACGGCTCTCCTCGTGAGAGAGACTGTCGGCCTTCTCTCTTTAATACCCCCGACTCGTCTGTACGATCCGCGTTTCTAAAATTAAATATGTACCATTTAAAGCAGCCTCGCCATTCGGGGCTGGGTTGGGATTTCCGGCGCCTCTCTCCGCTACTTCACCGTCGTCGTCTAGGGTTTTCCTTCGATAGAGGATTCAGAATTAGAACACAGAGGATCATCTACCCTCGCCCCCACTACGTAAGGATTAGCAGCTTCTGTCGTGGTAAAAAGTTAATTTCAAGGAATTTATTTTTTTTGTACTTTAAATACTAAGTTATACTTCTGCCAGACTTTCATAATCCTTGTCAATTTCTGATCTGGTTCTGTAGACCGGCATCGTTCTCGATATTTTGGCTTTCACACGTCTGGACCAGCTTCAAATTAGAATATTCTAAAATTCTGATTTTAAGTAGGAAATATCAATATTTCTGACAGCCTTGGAAAGTTTCATGGATGCGTTCGATGCTGAATCTGTGGTTGTTTCGCCCAGCTACGTGCAGGAGGGTTAATCTTGGGCTAAGGGAGCAGTTGATGCCCAAACAGAATACTGCTCCTGAATGTAGTATATAGGCTGAGAGGGGATTTACCATCTCCGCCCCCTTCAAGCTAAATCGATATGACCTGGTTGTGTTAACCTAGTTAAAGTGATTTATTGATTGTTGTTGTTGTTGTTTTGACAGGAAGTTAGTTAGTTTTCGATTCGATGTTATGAAACCCAATAACGGGTCGATCGAATGATCGGCGCATCCCATCGATAGAGATTGGTACAACACGGACTCGGTGAGACTCGTGCGTGACATCCGGTCCAGGTGGTGGAGCCCCGGCCCCTACCAGGACATCCTCTCATCTGTCGGAACGAAAGTTATAAAGTCGATCAAGGCCAAATATCAGGACAGTCAGCCAAGATTAGCATTCGTCAGGAATCAGTTTTCCGATTATCCGAGCATGGCGATAATCTGCAGTTCGAGCGCGCGCCCCCTCGCGGCCAGATCGGGCTACCCACCACCACCTGACCAGAGCGCTCGCTCACAATAGCGGCCGACCATCCTGAACTTACTAACAGCAGGTCTCTCCCTCCCTGCCAACACTCGTGACAGACGCCGCCACATCCTTCTTTGGAAAGATCAATAAAACTCCGGACAGGAAAAAATGGCGACCGTCGAAGGAACCGCTGGTCGCTGAGTCACGTGCCGAGACCATCAAGCGAGACAACCCGCCCTGTGACAGGTACCCCCCCCACTGTCTGGTTTCTTTACAGATGTGCATTGCACTGTTGTTGTTTACCTGCATATAAACCATCTATAAGCAACGTGGACACCAGTCAGGTCAGGAACCCCATGGTCGCAGCACACACACACACACACACTTCATTCCAAAAGAGACTTCACAATCAATTTTTACACCTGAAAAATAATCTACTTCACAAAAGCCAAAGAGAAAATTATTTGAATCCCTTTATTAAAGAAACGATTTTTAACATTTTTATAATAAATGCTATCAAAATTTTTAAAAATAGCCCTGTTGATGAGTCATACTATTAGTGTCACTGGAATGCTTCCCTCGGCAGGTGAAAAAAGGAAAGAGGCAGCAGCCATGAAACATCAAGAATCAATGTACTGAAAGTTTCCGTTGAAATCATTCAATAGCTAGCAGCAAGATAGGAAATCAGCTGTGATTGGAAGGAAGAGCTACACAATTAAGCAGTCTTACTTCCAGAGTCATTAAGAGACAATTTTGCAAACATTATTTTGTACCCTAAGTTTAAAACATAAGAGTTTATTTTTTAAGAATACAAAAAAAAAAAAAAGTTCTCTCAAAAGGTTTCCGTCTAAAACATAATGGGGAACGATTCTGAGCTTGAAGATATTTAAAGGTTACTGTCTTTGGAAATAGCCCATCCAAATGACCCTCAATCTATTTACAAAAAATGGTTCATATAAGTTTTAAATACTTCTTAAAAACAGTAAATAACTCTTAAAGGAAAAAGTCCTACAGTTTAATTTCTCAAAATATGCCACAACTCTCCCTCCCAGCATCCAAGTCGTACCTAATGCTTTCTGTTTGGGCACCTATCCTTTTCCGTGACCACCTTACATTACTCCCCCCCCTGATATGCTTCAGTCATCAGTTTTCACTGTGACTACTCATCTTCAGGCTAATACATCACAGCAACAGCTTTAACATCAGGTTTGGAGCTCAGGAAATTAGAGAATGATAAAGGGAGAGAACTTTGCAGTAAAATAACCGACAGAATGATATGACAACACACAACATATATCTCATACAAAAGACAATACATATGTGCATGTGGTAAAACAATAATAATAAAAATAAGTCCACTCCCTTTGGGTGGTTTTGTTAGACAGATGGTCAAAAACTTAAATGTTTTAAAAGCCACCCACAAATATTTTTATAGGAATTAGTAAGAGTATACACACTCTAATTTGCTCCCAAACTAAAGGACCTTCTGATGCCTGACTCCATTCAGTGGCACTGTGAAGCTAGACAGGACAACACTGGTGGGGTGTAATAACAGACGGACAGCAGATGGTGCTATCTAAACCCACTGCCATTCTTACTAGCCATAGTAACACAAAATGTAGATTCAGTTTACAACTTGCAACTTCACGAGTGGAAAAATGAAAAGCAAAATAATATAGTATGAATCTGTGACATTAAAACTCTTCAGTACAACAATCAATCACTCGACATCATTTGGTGGTCAGACATGGTTTTTTAAACTACAACAACGTTTAAGCTAAAAATAAGCTTTCCCCTTCATTATATTTTCTTCTAAAAACAGTTTTAAAGTTTGTATTTTAAGCCGCACTCTTCTAAAAACAAACGTTTTGCTGCTGGAAATTTATCTAGTCTCTGCTCAAACAAAAGCTAGTGGACGTACCATTCCTACATCAACACCGGCCAGTGGCGGTTGGTGTGCTGGACTAAAGGCCCTATCTGTTCAGGCTCCTGAAATGTCTGGACCCTAGAAACTGCTAGTTTCGATACCTTCATTCGGCATGAATGTAAAAATGGAAAGAAACTGTTTCTTTACATGATACGAGATGTAACTGCCCCGTTTTGTACAGTACAATAATGGGCTTATGATGTGATGTGCTGTACGGTATCAGCGGCAAGGAAAAGGAGGAAGCTGCTCGTAATAGTTAACATTAAAGGAAAAAAAAAACCAAAAACCTCTCCAACATGGAAACCAGATAGAAATCCTCGATGGCTTCTCACAGTCAGCAGTTTCTTTAAAAACAAACAAAACAATGCCTATTACAATTTTCTAAGACTATTTAAAAAAGAGTTTTATGTTTCTTCAATCTTTTCTTTTATTTTGACAATAAATGCAAAAAAAATAATAACAAAATTACCATTTAAGAAAAACTGTAAAACAATAGAATCAATAAAACAAACTTGGTAGAAGCATTATCAGTCAAAATGTTTCGGAAACCCAGATCACAGTTTGAAATGTTCTCTGTCCTTGTCCCAGAGTTCCTGCAGAATGCAGTCAAACTCTATTGAGGAGAAGCGATCGATGAACGACTGGATGAGACCAGCAGTTGTGGCTTCATAAGTCTTCAATGTTACCTCTTTACCTGCAAAAGATGAGACAGCCTAAAACCTTAATACATCTTGCAGCTTCTTGATGCATTGAGCTGAACTGCTAAATGCTTTAAATACCGACTTGCTGCATTTAACTGCATCATCAGTCCTCAAAGTCCCACACCTTACCTGCATGTAATTACTCTCATCTTCCCCCTGTCAAAACATACAACACCTTACCTGTGTGTAGCAATCACCTTTCAGAATGGTTATTTGGTAGGCAATGTCAAAAACTATATCTGCCTATGTATGCATCCTACATAATGCTCAACTAATACTTTACTTATGTATAAATTAAATTGTGTGTAAAAACCAAAGTAGAAAAAGTGGAAAAGGGTTTCAGTATACTGTCAATGAATAACTAGTCTTATCTGCTGCTTCCTCAACATCTTGACCAATTGTTTTACAGTTTCCTAAAGATGAAAAATTTTAAGTATTAGAAAATTTTTTACATGTTAAAATTGTATAGTTGCTGCTGTATTGTCATGAAAGCTGCTGAAAGTCCCTTCCACTTTTCATCATTCACAGCCCGGACAAGAGAAATCCTACTTTACGGAACACAGTTTGAGGTTAAGCATTTACAGCATATATGGCTGGCTGTTTGCATCTTTGCCCACACACAACATACAAAGCTTCTAACCCTGTCAACTTATTAAAATACAACATACTTTAGGGATTTCCTGAATTGCAATTCAATTCAAATTCATTAACAACAAACATACAAGACAGATAATGTTTGTTTTTTTTTTGTAAAATGCATTGGCAGTTGTTTTATTAACCAGCTTAGTGTATAAAGTGGTATTTTTTTATTTTAGGAAAAGATAACTGTTGCCTGCACACATGAGCCTGACGTGACACATTTGACTTGAATCCAAACAGCTTGCCTACTTTCTCTCTGGAAACCAGCCAAGAGAATGGGTGTAGGTTTGACATCTACAGTCAATGACAAGTTAACTTGTCAGAATCGAAACTTAACACTATGTAAACATGCAAAATTTTGAAGTTATTCAACTTAATTGGACACAATATATATATATATATAAACTTATTTTTTTCAACCAAATAGTCATTACTACTTTTGTTGTTGATTATTTTTAAATAACTAAGAGTTAGCATCCTGACCCCAGCATTTAATAAACTGTTCATTGTGTCACCTGTATTAAATCAGTTGAATTATAAGGCTTCTTTTCTTTAGTGCCAACAAGTTCACCTCCTGTAGTTAATGACTAACACTGGCTCAAGCATTCTGCTAGTTTGCATAATGCACTGCAATCATTTAGGAAAAGATGAGGCTGTAGAATAGATGGGGTCCAATCCCTACTAGGGTCATGATCTGTAGGAAGCGGGTGATGTTCATAGAGCCCAAAATAAAATATTTGGCCTCAGTTTCAGCTCATTTCTGACTTTTAAAACCAGAAGGTATCTTTCACCAAAGTGCAATTATGTATTTGACATTTGACAATTTTTAAATAAATGTTTGTTGTTTCCTGAACAGTTGCTGCATGGAAAAAGTATTTTTCTTTTCTATAGTTTTTACTTATTTTGGCAGGAGAGGGACTAGAAACAGGAAAATGGAAGACTTTCACTTGTTGCAAGTCCCTTTTGTTTGGAATAATTTAACGTGGATTTTGATAAATGTTCTTGTTTTTCTACCATGTGCTGCACATCCTATAGCCATGTTGCTGTGAGATAATGAAAACTGGATATACATACATCAGGCAGGCCATGATCGAGCCTATATAAAAACTTGTGTTCAAGTTGAAGCCCTCAGACATTTCAGTAATTTCTACAGGGAGTTAATCACAATATCAGATTAAACCCACTTTGTGACAATCTGCTACCAGGCAGAAGATGCGGAGAAGATTCATACAGCACAGGTTCCATTCTCATATTAACTATATGACTATGAACTATATCTAATATAGAGACACCAGTAGGAGAGATATCTGTAGACCAGGGCATGGTAGTGTTGGAAATTACCAGTAGCAATTCTGTATGCACACAGACCAAACAAAATAGACAGAACAGAGATATCTTGTGAGAAATCCCTACCCATTCCCAGTCCACAATATTTAAGTAGGGCTTGGGTTTTCTATTAAAATTTCCATTTGTATAGCTTGCCTAAAAATTAGGTAGCAGTTGTTTTCACTTTTAAACAGGATATGGACATTTTCCTATAACACGATCTAACAGTTTAAGAAACAGCAGGGTAACACACTGTACAAAAAACAACAAAAATAATTTAAACAGGCACACAGAGACATGAGATGACATGCTTTAACAAGGAAAAAAGAAAAAAATTACCTTTTATCACTGTGTTATGTTGAACAAACATTTTCCTGGGCTGCTTCCTGTCCAGTACAATCTCCCGGAGTGTTAGGAAATGTGGTTCTTCTACATCATTCACATCAGAATAGTGATTATACATCGCACTTCCAGCTTCCACATCACCTGTTGACTTGTACACCTGTTCATCAATAAAATCAAGTCATTTAATTTCCACCAGACTAAACATTATTGCATTTCTGCATGTTTCATGAATATTCAGTAGCTCAAATCTCCATGAAATACAAGATGCCACAGGCAGCCTACCTGAAGTTTGCGAAGGAAATTCCCAATGGCTGGCTTGCCAACTGATATGATTTTGGACCTGTCCAGAGAAATGCAGAGATCTGGGTTCCCATCTTCTCCAATCAGCCTCCTGATGGTGATCAGTCCTTTACCTGCCTCAAGCAATACTCGTAAGATCACAAACCGTGCCTGCATGTGGGCCTGAAAGAAAACAAATTCTAATACCTGTAGAACCTTCATTCTACCCAGCAGAAAGATGCTGGTGATTCTCCAAGGGCTTTATCTTTTTTTGGTTTGTTTCCTCAACTTTCACCTCATCTAAAACTCAGTTACCCCCATAAACATGCACTCTAGTAGTAAACATGAAGAAAAAATTCCCTAATCTTTATCTAGTCTGCATATCTTGGTCAGCTTAACATGCATCTACCTGTATCTTTAAAACTTTCATTTCATCAATTTTAATTTCTGCTTTCTCTGTAGCAGAGTTGGTAAGAGTATACACTTGTAAACATAAACACCAGAGTATCAATTAACACAGATATTCTTGCTTAGAGATTTTCAATTGAACAGTTCATAATACTATTAATTTCTTAAAATAAAATGTATAAAAGAACTAAGCTTAATTTTGTGGTGATTCTATTTTAATCTACAGTGCATAGAGATGTCAGTCCACTTTCCAATGGTGTATTTTACTAACTTTTAAGATTTATTTTCATATGTTCGAGTAACTAATGGCAAGGAAATGTTGTCTGTGGTGATCTGCTTGGTTGGGATGCTGCAAACAGAAGGTTACCAAAGAAGCACATTAAGGATTACAACAGCTGTTGCAGGTAAAATAATAATGATCATTCAAATGATAAAAGGTAGACAACTTTGATCTAGAGCTGATATGTGTAATACTGGCGGGTAATTAATAATGTGGAGAAGAACGTTACTGGTACTGTCCCACCACCACCCACTGGAAATAGCTACCTTGGGATCAACCCCACAAAGTAAAACCAGACCAGAATACCACATCTCCATCTTTGATATTCCAGCCCAAAACTCTACCAATTAATTTTCACTTAGAAAAGACTTATTTTAAATCACAGATCAGTTGCAAGACTTATTTTCAGCCACTTATTACACCAAATTAGTCATAAGCCAATCATGTTACTTCAGTTATGGTTTAAGGGAGATAATCTTTATTTTTAAAAAAATCAACCAACCAAAACTGATGGCACATATGGTTCACCATGTTAGTTAGCCATTTTATGTATCAAAGAACTTTATTGTTACCTAACTTTTGAAATGAACAGTCAGAGTCTCCTTTCCTCCCCACAAAGGACCAATCAGAAATAAAATGCTAAAAGGGAGCCTTAACTCTACATCATTGTTACAATAGTTCCTCAAGCTCTGCTGCTCATGTTCGGGTGTTTTAAACAAAATTTCCTGATAATTATCAATTAAGAAAAGAACAAACAAACAGAGGCTTTATAAGTTGTGGTGTTTATTTTCAAAAGTTTGCTGTGTATTTATTTACTCTCTACATTTAGTGTTGAGTTACATATCTCGAGTGTTATCACCAAACAGCAGCAGCTATCCCAACAAGACACTGAACAAAGTCTGCAGATTCAACAACAAATTAAATAAATATTTTTTTTTTACTGAATACATTTTTAAAAGTGTTTTTTATCTAATCATTAGCATTAAAATCAATATGCAAATAAGATAACTATAGAGAAGGGACAAAATGCCAGAGGCTGATCATGAACAGGGCACAACTGATAAACTGACTTAAATAAAGATACAGATGAGATAACTAAACTAATATTCAATAAAAATGAGGGCTAAGATTAAACAACTAATACATGATAATAGCTCAAACACAGATCTAACTAGAAAAAAACAGAGTTAAAGTTAGCAGAGAGTGAT
Source organism: Nautilus pompilius (assembly GCA_018389105.1). NCBI lineage: Eukaryota > Metazoa > Mollusca > Cephalopoda > Nautilida > Nautilidae > Nautilus > Nautilus pompilius. The sequence goes on from JACATO010002123.1 coordinate 2,253,255, forward strand.
GTACATGGGTTAACACAACAAACAGAAATGAGATAAATTACCTAATAGTGAAAGCTACAAATTCAGTTTTAAAAAAACAATCACACATTCAAGATGATTTCCCAATTTTAGAATATTCTTTCCACAACTTTAGTTTCCAAGATTAAATAGACAAAAAGAATAATTCTCCCCAAAGAACATCTGTCATAGCACTGTCAAAGAGATGTCCAACATGTGCATCTGGGCAATAATTTCTCAGAGATCAGAAAGAAATATATATAGCATTAACTTTTCCATTGATTATTGCACATCACACAACATTTAAATAACCCTCAATGTTCAGCACTGTCCTCAAGGAAGGAATGAAGCTAAACAATTATCAACTCACCTGTCTCCAAGTCATTGTCTTCGGCGTGTAGAACTCCAGTGCCAGCAGCCCAGCACGTACCATGTTCAGCCAATTGATGTAGATTATGTCATCAGCTTGATTGCCTAAGTGGTCAAAAATCCTTAAAAACAAAGTTCAAATGTTGATAGGGTTCCATTGTTACAAGAACCAGGGTGAAAAGGTGAGTGATAGTGTAGAATATGCAAAGCAAAAGAAGAGTTCATTCAATAAACAGTTTGAAAAACTACTTCAGACCAACAGTATCTAGATAATCACTGGCCTGAATTCTTAAATTAACGTATAAAACTAAAACAGCTAACCTCATAGTTTATACTGTTTTACAGAATTTAAATCTAAATGACACAGAGATTTTACAGAAAGTTGTTTTTTCCAAATAATCAAGTTAATGAAGAAATGTGAACAATCAGCCTTGGGCACCTGCGACAGTCCGTCAGACTTCCCTAATTTTAAAAATATTAAAAAGTGATCTATTATGGTCTGTAGCTTATTTTCTTTTTTTTAAAGAAACACAGCTTAATTTAACAATATCCTCAATCCTGTGGGTGTGTCTCTACATCCATTCCAAAGAAAACAACTAGACAAGAGCTTGACTTATACCTTAAATCAAACAATGATGCATAGTCTTTTAATCTCTACCATTAGTTAAAATTAAAATTTTCAAAACATTTTACATACTGTCATAGAATGAAACATTTTTTTAAACATTTGAAAATGAGGGGGGGGTTAAAATGAAGCAAAGAGAAAAGAAATGAAATAAATTAAAACAACTTTGAAAATAGCAGCAGCAGCAACAAAAGGTAAACATTTCTCTTAGTGAGCATACAGCATAAAAGCCCGACTTTATCAGATAACACTACGCTCCTTACCGAGGTGCTTGAATGCTGGAAACGAGAACAAATGATATGCAGGGAGAATTCAAAGGAATTTTTTTCGAATCAGTCACACCAGCTATCAAACAGATGGATGCTGTCAAAAAGACAAGATACATGGGATGTGGAACTTTTCTCTGCCTCACCGGCCTGAATTGGCAGATTTCAGTGTTGCTGAGTGATCAGCAAAGATATTCACTGGAGGTAATTCAGCAAAAATGAGAGATATTTCCATGCACATTTGGGTAAACAAATCTCTCTCTCTTGAAACATAACCTACAACATACCTGCCAATAAGTTTTAGGATGGATACTAGTTACAGACACAACAGCTAAGAATGCCAAGCAGCATCCCCATGCTGTACAGAGTGCTTACTAGCATATTAGAGAAGACAAAAAAAAAGCTGGTTTTAATTTAGAAAACTTCATTATAAACAATGTGAATTACCACACTGGCAGGTTTCCTAATTCACTCTTAACATTACAAAAATAAATCATAGAAAAAAACGTTTCTTATAAATATTTAATAAGCTTACTTTTTCCAGTTTAAGAAGATAATAAAATGTTTTACAGAAGAATTCTGAGAGGAGGGGGGGATGAATGGAGAAGATACATGATTGGCGAAGTGTTGTCTCGAACATCAAACAATCAGGGCAGCAGTAAATGACAGGCCACAGCAAACACATGCTTTTTGCAGCTGCTACGATGATAATAGTTAACATCAAAGGAAAAAATATCAGGGTTAGTTAATGTTTTCACTAGAATAAAAAAATGAATCAAGGAGAATAATATTGTGCATATTCAAATTGAAGCACCTTCCCAAACAGTATATTGCAAAGTGGACGAAAAACTGCCAGTAAAGACCACCACGTCGCTGGTGACCAAAGTATATAAACCCCATGAGGATAACTGATAAGTAACCATGACAACTTAGATTCACTCCTTCCACTCAACAAAGCCTTGTAACTTTGAAGTACACTATGTAAATAATGCCCCAGATTTTATTTGTGAGCAACAAAAAGAAACCTATCCATACAGTTAACAGTTTATTGCCCCCTTTTTAAACCCACTGATATTTCAAGTCCCCACAATACACAATTTCAAGCAAAATGACTTATGATGCACATACAAAGTACACAGACTGCAATTCTAAATAGAACCACTTGTGGAATAAACTCACATTTCCCATCTTCACCATGAGCAGTCCTCAAAACATCACAGATGGAAAGTATAATACACCTGAAGGCATCTGTATTTCCCTTACATTGTCAACTTATGTAACATAGCTTGACTACTAGCAGACTAACCAGCTGTAACACTTTAAAGGCTTCAAATGTCCAATGGTAAATAATTTACTAGTATACTGTACTTCAAAAGGTGTGTAGAAAAATGTACTCTCTCTGAAGGGGAAGACAATCTGTGATTGCTCTAACACATGTCAGTCTTATATATGTTATGTATCATCATTTGAATACTTAAGAGGCCTCCAAATATCAATCCATGGCATAGCCAAATAGCAGGATAAATGGCTTCTGACCTTGGTAACTCATCCTTCTGTTAGTAGGGTGGCCACCGAAGAACCTTGAAAATGCAGAACGACCAATTGCCTATCATCTAGCCTCACCTCTTCTTCCTAGGCACGGACACAAAAATAATCCTTGAAGCCAGGCAAATGTGATTCAAAAATGAGAACTGCAATTGCATTTTCACACAGCAAATTAATTTGCTGATTCATTTTATTAATAACAACAACTATAAAGAATATCAAAATTTAAAACCAATGTTCATTCACTACCTATACTTCTGTCCGTTCCTGATGTCCTTCGGAAGTGAGAACACATGCCCTAGCATTCTCCTGAAAAACCAATGTAAGTTTGGAGCTCTATTTCACGTTGTCCACTTCCAGTCATCTGCTAGTGTTTCTTCAAGCAGCAGTTGTCACTGGGAAAAAAAAAACCTGTTCTGTTTGAGCACTGCTGCATGGCACTGAGAATGCGTAGGAGCTGATTTCATTCATGTTCTCAAAGTTTCCCTGGGCATAATTTGGGCACATTGCTGTGAAAGCTGTTCTCAGAGAAGTCATACATGCCACTCAAGTACTTCTTGGTTCTTCCAAAAAAATGTTAAAAGCCAGCCACATTTCCTTGCCATGGCTTGTGCTAATTGCTTCAGTCTGGCATTCACAGCAAACCCTAAAAAAACTTGTGTTGAACCCTTTCCAGTTTCCTATTCATGTCATTTAAGAGCTCTTAAGCCACAACAACACTGAACAGCTTGGCCGATAAAGCTTCAGTGCAGTCTGTGAACAGCTTCAGAGTGAGGCTGAGAAAGAGAAAGTAAAACTCAGCCACTTCCCTGGCAATTCCCGCACCATCAGACCATTTCCATAGTACCGAGGCACCCTTCCTCAGTTATCTCCAGCACCTGGTGACAACACACCTCACTGGGTCGCACTCCTCCACTTCAGCAAAGTCACAAAACTCCTTCACATCTGCTCGCAGAAATGCTAAAGTGAGCGAATACCTTGAGAATGAATGTTTTCTGCATCAGCAGCAAGGTTTCTGACACTGTGCATGAGCCAGATATTGCTGCAGCTATCTGAACTTCCCTTAACAGCATTTCTCAGTGTTTTTCAAAAACACTGTTTTTTTTTCCATAATTAACACTTGTCTGTCAGCTGAATACACAGATGGCTTCACAAGACTTGGATCAAAGGAGCAGAATTTGGATAATAATTTTGTTGCGATTCCTGCTGAGATTTCCCAGCCATCACTATAAAATCCAAAAGCACATGCTGGATCCCTTTCTTAAAATTAAAATAGCTCAAAACTAAGTGTTAATACTTCACTGCATCCTTGTTTGAGGCATCAGATGCCAAAGTAAAATAAAGACCATTTGCAATAATTCTAATGTAATCCAAATGTTTGTGAACAGAATATGCTGCTTTGTTCATACTCAAGAGCATTAGCCACAATGGAGTCTCTGTAGATTTCTTTATTATGCTGCAGTCCAAACTTCTATAAGACTGGTGATGCTTCACTGTGTGGTAGACTTTACGAAGTTCAGCCCCACTCACTCAATCATTTGGAGGCAAGTCTGATGATTTTGAAAAAAAGGAGCACACTGACAATGTACCAGCACTTCAAGTGTTACATCTGCCTTTCCTCAGTGGCTGACATCATTACCACGTTGGCTCAAGCTACAGAATGCATGATGCTCTATTATCTGCTGTATGTAAAAACAACTTTTCTAGTTATAGTTACTTTCACAGTTTGGTTAGGGGGCTGTGGGAATGTCACATGATGATATTAATTCAGATCAAATAAAACTATCTATTTTAGATTTTATTTTTCTGTTTATAATTTAAATTATAGTCGAGTCGATCTCTGTGAAACATTTCAACAGTGTACATTTCTAATTTGAAGATGAGCATTCAGAAAGATTCCGAAATTTTTTTTTTTTTTTTTTACTTTATGCTGAAAGTGACATTCAGTGCAGTAATGGGTGAGCATTGCTGCCTGATCTTCTTGTCCATTTTCCATTCTTGATGTTGGATAAACAAAAGACTGTTTTAAAATTAAAGACAGGTAAATGAACCATTCTCACTAAATTGTGAGGCCTGCTGTCATGAGAGTGACAAAAGCTACACATTTATTTTTATATGCCCAAAGGGCATTTTATTTGGCACACACAAAATTCTAAGGAGCAATATCACAACATGTGTTTGTTTGTGTTTTAACATGGATGCCCAGGGTAAAGGGAGTCTTAATGATGCCAAGTAAATACAGTTCACTGCCTTCACTCTAATTTCCATCATGGCTCAGCCAGTTTTACAAACCTATTAAGTACATGCAAACTGGGATTCTTACACACAGCAGGGTTACAGAGACTAGAAATGATTGTTTTCTCAAAATTGAAAAAAAAAGGGAGATTAAGCAATTACATAACAATGTTAATTTTGAATTTTAGCAATACAGGTAATTCTGTAAGTATGCATGCATACTTCTCTCTCTGAATGAGAAAAACAAACTCTGTACAAGTAATCTCCCTTACACATTTAATTTTCCTGGAGCTGTATTCAAACCACATGAAGACGATTTAGACACTTACTTGAGAACATCAGCAGACAGACAGAGGTAAAGTCCCACACACTCGGCACGACATTCCTCATAAGTAGATGCGATCACTGAGAATTTACTGTCCCAGTTCTCCGTGTGGCTGTAATACATGTCTATCTGAAAGAGACAACAGCACTCGCTCGTGAGATTGCCTCAGTATAATCAGAATACAAAGCCACCTTCCTTCAACAGAATTCTTTCCTTTGGTTGACCAAATTAGAAGCTTACACCACAGATACCATCTTGTAAAATGCTACATTTAATAAATTCACAAAAATTGTGGGAATTTAAAATCTGGAAAATTAGATTAGTTCCAGAAGTAGATGCTGCTATTTTGAAGTATAATGTCAACCATTCAATTTCTTCTCTAGTGTAAAGGTATCAAGTCTTTCCTGCAGGCAGCCATTTTCAGTTCAAATCTCTTTGACCCATTTTTTGTAGTTTTAATTTTGCTTTCATGCCAAAAGGAATGTATGTACAACATTAGTTCTCTCTGGATGTCTAGGGATGGCCCAACATTCCTTCCTTATTCAAACCACTGTGCCTCATCAATGCAGATGGACACAAAAACATACATTATGGTAAATACCAAGAGACTGTACTGGCAGGTCATGTGACAGTTCATTGGGAGCGGTGTACAACCCCTACCTAGCCACTCATGAGTTATTTGAAACCCTATTACTGAGTGAGCCTTTGGAATAGGTGAATCTTGTTCATGCCCTTCAGTCAGAATGTTTTGTTGTTAATGATACTCTAATAGTCAATTATTTTCCACACAGATTAGTCTCAAATAAAGCAGACATTCTCCACTTCTTTCCACACATTTATTTTTTAACCATAATAAATCACAGCTACGTTAGAAAACCCACAAAACTCAGTCAAAGTAAACACATTAGAAATGTTGTTTTAGTCGAAGCGAAATTACCAGAACTATAGCTATTTACTAATCTGTCAGTATGTATTAAGAATCTGTGAAATGGCATTGAAATTTTACAATACAATGCTATTTTCTTCAACATTTGTACATTTACGACAAACAGAGGAAGGGCAGAACTGAATAGATTTTACTCTAAAGTTTCTAACATTTGGTAACCATACAAAGTCCTGCTTTCCTAAAAATTATCAGAATAGGAAGTTTACTTCATAGCCCTTAGGTTTTAAACTTTCTATCAGTTAGCATCCCCAAGATTACCAATGTTCTGACAATTAGTGCAGCCACATAATACAATCTCACAGATATCATTCAATTGCGGTTTGCGAGATGGCCCCCGTCTGTTCAGGTTCATTAACAGTATGTTATTTACCATCTCAGAAAATACCGCCTCACCTAAGGCAGGTGAGTGAAAGTTGCAGATTCTGTGATAAGCAGAACATAAACTGAGGTTATCATCAGTGGATATGCACCAACTGCATTCAATGAAAACATCGAAACAATTTGCTTCCTTTCTCCTTGACAATGTAATTGCAATGACATGAGGGAAACAAACAGAAACAGCAGCGGTGAGCAGGTTCTTGGACCTTTGGCATGGATCATGAAAATATTAATTGTTTCCCTAATGATGACCACTCAGGACGTAATTGAAAATTAACCAAGTAAAAATTGGTTGGTCCCTAAAAACTCTTAAAATCTGAATCCTATTGATAGCCTGACGCTTTAATGGTATCTGACACTAACACAGCCTCAGAGAGAGGTTATTAAAACACTAAAGAATACCACTGTACAGTGTACACTGTGCGGACCTAAGCTTTCATATTATGTATAAAATTTGCTATGAGGCTAGTATAACGTCAGTCAGTAGTGAGCTGCTATTAAACGTAAATATATTTTAAATGGATTGAGAAATTTTTTTCTAAAATTGTTGTTAACCTCCAGTTAGGTTGGTTTCCTTTTTAAAATGTTGAGACTGAAAAAGTTTGAGAATGGAAATAACATTATAAGACACGGTAGGATTTCTACAGTCACTGAAACTCAGCATAACTGTGGAGGCACCTGAAGACGCTCAATAGTGAACCCTGCAAGCTTTACAGCCACATGATTACAAAGGGTCCATTGAAGTGGTATACAAGAAATGATGTACAGGGACTCAAACCCATAATTAGTGTCATATGAAATGACTGCTGAATACAAGAAAGACAGACAGTTCCTGCAACCTGTGGTTAGCAACGCCAGAGCAACTGGGAAGGGGAGTTAATGTGTGGATTCCCATCACGTAGGAGGAGGAAATCAGTTATGTAGAAATTATTCAGAAAGCAAGAAAGAAATCAATTAGTAAAAGCAGAAATCTTTTAAATCAGAGCCCAACAGACAAAGTGAAAATAAATATTGTGATTAAGCATAGTGGATGAAAAAATCCAAATTAAGGTACCCAAACATAGTTAAACCACTGCAGGCAGGTGAGATTCATTACCTTTTTGTGTGTTTCTGTGTGTGTCACTGCATCAGCATCAAAATTCAGCTTTCCTTTTTCATCCTGATAAAAAAAAATAAACTAAGACAAAATAACATTTATTTCCAGTCCATCACAAAATTTAGCAAGACTAATTGTTCGGCCTCCATCACTCTGCAGTTATTCAAGTTACTTGAAACAAATTAGTGACCCCCTTTAGTTATTGGTAGTCACTGAAACATGGAACTACCAAAAAAATGTAATTTACTTGAGTTTTATGTACTTATTGACTTCACAAATAAGAAAATATTTTAGAGCTGCCAACTATCACAAGATCAGCCTTAGGAATGTCACGTATTAAACTGTGCACGCGCACATCTGGTCAAACATGAAACCTTATTCAGCACGAACCTGGACAAAATTACCCATGTGTGTGTGTGTGTGTGTGTGAACCCAGACTCTGATAGGGAAAAAGTCTCTGATGTGTAATTTAAAAGTTCATTTTTTTAAGAACTAGAAGTTGTCAAATCTGTATATCTATTTATCCACAACAAATCAACTTTTCATAAAAACCATTAACCTGAGGCTAAAATCGTGATCCTTTGTCAGCATCAACAAATCCAAAAACATTTCCCCCCTTTCCACATTTTCTTTTTTTGTACAAAATGAAAAAAAAAACCAACTTTTGGAGTAAATAGTTGAAAGAATTCTGCTCATATTTGAGAAGCAATAATTTTTCAAGACAAATTTTTGCCCACCTGACACTGAGTACAGGTAATCTGAGTAATGTGCTGCACAGCAAAGAGCTCTCCACCTACACTTTCCCAAACTGCTAAAATTCTACTGTTATTTGTAACATTTTCAAGCAGGTTCCACCTCAAATATTTCTGAAGCAGTGTGGAATGTCCAATCTATGTATCTTAAGTAACATTGGGGGATTTCAGACACATGGCATGGTTTGGACTTCACACTGTCTCTGCAGCAAGAGTGGTACATCTCTATATAAGTTGGGTTAGGGTTCAGTAGGCAGATCCTCCCACCCTCCATACAGATAGATACTGATTTAATGCCAAGCTGTCTTCTTGCTTCTGCTTTATTCCAGTCTGTTACAATCATTAAAATGTAGCCTATTAACGATAAATGGTTTATACAGGGCTCTCAGAAAAAAGGGGAATAGTCAAGATGCATAAGAAAAATTTTATTTCATAGCTAAACACATTCATTATAACTTAATAAAATTAATCAAAATTTTTATCTGGCACAAGTTAAAAAAATGTCTTAACAACCAAAACTTACAGCTTTATTTATTCAGAAGCTACAAGAATGGCCCATAAAATTGTGCCCAAACACTTGGTACTATTCAATACTTTACAAGTATCTGCTAAAATTTTCATATTTTGAGGGTATTCAGTAGTTTCACTGCAAATTTCTTATATCTAAGTAAATTGCTACAATAATTTATTTTTAGAAATGTCACAAATGGAGCTAAGCATTAATTCATTCACAGCTGTGCCACTACAGTAAGTAGCTCATGAAGAATTACATTTAGCCACCAATACACATCCATTATTTCCCATGCTGCACCAGGGCAGAAATTCCTTTGCAATAATTTAAGATATACGATATGTCACATCACCAGACACTGTGCCAAACACCTTCTTCTTGTCTTCATCATGTGCACTGAAGGCCTGTAAACTAAAAACCACACCATTTATTGATGTAATCTTGACTGTAGTCCAACTCAAACATGATTCACTGTTTCCAGTACAAGAACATGGAAAACATAATGCAGGTATTTCTCAAATAGAATTCATTCAATTACACTCACAGAAATATGAGATATTTTGACAAATGCATCCTATACTTAATCATTTAATTTCCATTGTAGAGAATCAAATTTACTGATCATTACTAAAACATTTGTTGTTTCCCTCCAATGACTGACTGGAAAAAAAGGGAAGTTTTCTAATGTCATAATGTTCTATAAGAAATAATTAGCCAAAACATTTGTCATTGCTTTTTTAATACATACTTTCTACGCAACCTTAAGGTATTTCCCATGGCTCTTCTGAGAAGGTTGAAGTCATCAGAAATGTTCTATCTTTTGACAGCAAAGTTCAGAGGATCTATTGAAATTTCTCAGTAAGTCAGTAAATGAATCTACCTACCAAGCAACATCTTAATCTCTGACACAAGCACACCATAAGTTCGTTAAAATATATAAAATGACATTTTCTTCACTTTCAATTTCTTTTTCCTCTCGACTTATCTTCATAAAGCTTCAGACATCAACAAAAATTAAAGGGAGGTAGACCTGTTTACTTACACACTTACCAGTTCTCTCCCATGTTGCTGTATTTTTCTTTTACATTTTAAATCTTGATTCCTAGTCAACACTCCTCAACATAGACCACATTAAAAATGATGATAATTTTTTTAAAAGTACACATTGTGCCTAATAACATAGGTAAATTATGCTAATCTGTCTCAGTTATTATTCTCTGGATCTTTAGGTATAAAAAATTTGCTAGGGTCCCAATAGATAATACAAAGAAGCAATTACAAAATCAACAAAAGAATAAAACTTCATTCATCTAAACTTAGAATCCATATGCTCATTTTGTCTGAAGGGCCAGTGCTGGATGTGTACCTGGTCTATGCTCTTTATCATACTAATGATACACTTGTTGCACACATTGCCTTACCATGATATCATTGCCAGCATCCAGATCTGAAACTTGGCTCACCTGAGATGACAAATCAAACACCCACTGCAGTTATGTCTGATCAAAGATAATAATCACATCAACACAACTCACCCATGCAGCTACAATCAGCTAACTCTCTGATTTACCTGTGCAGCAACAATCAGCTGCTGATTGACTCACCTTAATGAACAGCTTGCCACTCCCATGACCAAGTAGCTCATGGAGGCCAACCTGTACTTCAAAGGCACTGATCTTCAACTCATTGTACAACACCTGGAGAAAAGAAAGAGGAAAAATTACAAACTAAGTTTCACATTCAAATTCAAAACTTCCTTTCATTTTTTTCTCTCAAACTTTGAATTCATTTACCCTACCATCTACATAAAATGACATGAAAAGATATACTATCTCTTGAGATGGCTTCAAAAGCTGTATTTTTTTTAAGTAATGTTTTATTTAGAGCAGCTTGATACATATTTTGATGCTTTAGTTTATCAAAGGGTTAAAACATAGAAACACGCCACTCTGGGATATCTGATGGCTTACGTAACACTAACTACAGTGAAGGGGAGTCTGTCCTGCAGAACAAGAGTGGAGGGTCATGAAGCCAACCAGTTTCACAATTATTTTCATGTTAATCTTTTGTAACACCTTAAAACACAGTTATCCTGTGGTCTAGGATGGGATTAGAAGTTCATGCTTGGAAAAGAATTGAGAACCATTATTCCAGAGGGAAGATACCCAGAAAACACAAGTCAGAAACTTAAATGAACTCTTTCTCTCTCCCTTCCCCTATCATACCAATGCTGTTCCCTAACCTTATCACTCTCCTCCAAAAATGTAATCTTTTTATCCTTGTATCCAGCTGACAGCACGTTGCCAAGGGAGACATTCTTGAAACCTTCATTTTGCCGAATGTCATTATCTGAGGAGGAAAAGAAAGTGTCAACAGGAACACAATAGATCAGTTGGTCAATGAAGGTAAAAATCTGTGGTTTTGTTCACATTTTATAATCAGATGAATATACAGACCCAACACTTATCACAGAGAAGTTCTAGCAGATACCTGGTAGCAAATGGAGATGGAAATGCTCAGCAAGATAACAAAGCAAAGTTATTGGTGATGTGTTATTTACACAAACTAAGGGTTTAATCCTGAGAAAGGACTGTTTAAGTGCAATGAAGTTAATTTGCAGCAGGATTATATAAGTCGCCTGAGCTGATCTTTAAAGCACAACTGTTGGTTAGTACATTTTTAATGTAGTTTTTTAAATGACTGTGCCACCAAAGATGCCTACTTAAGGTCTCCATATGAAAATTTAAATATCTCTACTTTTTTTCCAAAACACATTTATTCTCCTAAATAATTCCATGAAGTGATGCTTTTTAATTTATTATACCACAAAAATAAATCCTTATTTCATGAAAAAGGACCAAAGATCTCATGTTGCATAATGTGTTTTGTGTAAAGTGAACAAGAGTTTGTTACAGTTACAGTGTCCAACTTGATTTATTAGGGTTAAAAATAACCACATTTTAGTGTTGCTCAATCTAGTTCAATTATCTGTTCAGAAACCTGGTGATTTACAGCAAAAGAATGGAGCTGATTAACAATAGAACCAGTGGTCAATGAGTAAGATCCAGCAAGGAGGGGCAATGAAGCAGCTAAGGGGGTGTGGCTGGGTGTTTACTGCAGATTTTCATTTATTCTGCTGTATCAAGCCAGATGAGGGATGCCATGACAAGTAACAGCTGTGCCAGTTGACATTTCCAAAACAGACCTGTCTCTCTTACATTCTTGGTAATCTAACAACTTTCTCTCACTAGGAGAAAAGTGGAAAAATTGGAACTCTTCCACAAAAGCCTTGTTTGTTTATTCAGCTTGTCAGCCCTACTTTCAAAATGGAAACAACAACAACAACAACAAAATGTGCATTTCCTTTTTGATATCTCAACAATCAAACCAGATGCATGCACATGTAGGTCCAGGTCTCTGGGAATGCCAACCATCACACATTCCTAAGCCCTGTCCACACACATGCCGACTGACCCACAAAACTATTTTCGGCACACGGAATGCCACAACAAGCCAGCCCATAATAACTGTGTTAATTATATCACATTACTCCAGATCACAAAACACATTTACTTTTAAATGATATTCCACTAGAATTCTGGCATTGTTTTTGTTTTGTTACTGGATTTTAAATAAACAACTGCCTCCACTTTCATATGAAGAAAAAACATTACTTATTCCTTTGATTTTCCAATTGTAAAAACCTTTCCTTCTTGTTTATTTTCTTTAAAAGCCACACCCAACTTTGATTTAAACTACGCAGAAAATAATAAAAACATTAGCGCGTTGTTTTTGTTTCTTAATGACAGAAAATAGGAACCAAATGTTTAGTAAGAACATGGCATTGCATTCCTATTTTTGGTAGTACCCCATACTAAGGGAGAGGAAGCACCACTTCAACCTCTTGGCTTGTAAGCACATGCTCATTTTTGACAGGTGCGTTCATGCTATCACCTGTTCAGCCATTCTTACTCCTTTTGTCACAACTGACGAGCTAATCTGACAGCAACACTTATAATATGCATATTTAAAAAAAAAAAAAAATTCAGATTTTTGAAGCAACTCTTTTATACACTTTATCACTTTGACTGTAAACAGCAGCATAAACTCCACCAACAGATGTTAAGTAAGTAAGAATATCAGCTAAGTCAGGGTTTTTGCGTGTTCAGTCATTTTTGTTCGCTGTTGCCTCTCTTACAGCATTGTGTCCTCGTGCAACACCAGTATTTTTAATGTTGGTTTCAATAAAAAAAAAAGCAGCCAATAGCTGTTCTCGCACGTGGTTTGTGGTGTAAGTCATACAAGACATTTTGTGGAGAGTGAATAGTCGCATTTGCTATGATTCTTCCGATGCCACGATTATCAGACAATAGGAAGGAAGTCAGCAAGCTGGAGGTCGGTCCACAGACCAAGCAGACTGTGGACCAGTTTTTACAAACCAGAAACACAAAAGGCAGAGACATCAAGACATTGCAGATTTAGGAGAACAAAGCATCCTTGGATACCTGGCTAAATGCCTTATGCAATATTGATCTCCCTCCAGCACACAATGACATTTTAACCCAAAAGTAGAAACAAACAAGGCATCAGTGGCACAGGGTTCTGGCTCAAGAGCAATGACCAATAGTGCTGCAGAAATGAACCTACAATCCCCACTTGTGTATGTACATCACATTAATTAATCTGATGGAGAAAAGTGTTATGATAGGGGGCAGTGATATCCCTGCACTGACCTTGTACACAAACAAGAAAACCTGATGGTTATCAGGTACAGAACTTAGGTCCTACAGCATCAAATCACCATAGCTAGCCAGGATTTTTACATCTTACTACACCTGCCATCTTGTTCAATAAACCTGAATCCCATTTCACACCTTTGAGATTAACAATGCTGTCTGCAAGGCCTCAGATACACCATGAACTTCACCAGACCTTCACCAAGAGCAAAGGAATTGTAATGATTGGTTATGCCTAATCCCACCCATAACTTCAGTGTGTGACTACTAGCAATCAACTCACACTGTAATATCTATGCACATTTATAAAGGTAGGTTCCATGAATTAATTTTTGTGAGAACATTATTATTTTTCTATAACTTTTATGAAATAGCAGATCTGTTAAAAGTTGACCATTTTTTCCCCAGTTATGATAACAGCCCTGTACTCACAGTTTGGAATATTGATTCCTGCAGGTATGCCACTGCCAGCATAGGTGAGAACATCCAAGGATGTGAAGTCTGGACACAAGAACTTATCCTTCTCATATGCAGCTGGCCATGGCAGCAGTGGGAGAAGATGAGGGGCGCTTTCAACCAACTTAGAAAACTTGGAACTCATCTCTTTGTTAACCACTGCAACAAACCCTGCAACCAACAAACAGTCATTACAGAAGGTGACATAAAGGGACATTCTATTTAGAAATATCACCAGCCATTGGCAGATGAACAGAAAGAAAACAAACAATAAAAATTAATTTGGTCTTTCTGATTGTGCACCAAACTAATCTCTCTCTCTGAATTTTCTTCTGTTTAGGTCATCAGATCCACACCTGGATTACAATTAACACAATTTAATTTGGAATAAATGAGAGAAGAAAAACAAGATTGTAGGTTACCCTGTATAAAATACTGTGATATAATTATTCAGAAAACTTTTAAATGGGAATAGTAGCACATCAGAAAGACAAATGGAACTGTGTTCATGAAATAAAACTCTGCTTGCTTCACGGCATCTGTTCCCCAACTTAAAAGACGCAAAAGTGTTTTTTCCCTATTAGCAACCACCTTATAGACATACTAACTGTACATTAAGACCATGCATTTCATCTAATTTATTTGTTAACAAAAGTGATTATATCCTAACTTTAAACTTTCTGAAAAAGTAAAAAAAAAAAAACATCTTTTTTTCTTTTCCTTATTTAAAATGACTGAATGTATGAAGACTTGAAAACCCTTAAATTCAGAATTGTCTTTTTGACATGTAAAAGGTTAACCCTATTCAAAGTACAGTTTCATAAAGGCTAAAGTATGAATGCACTTTTTCTGTCCAACTCTCATTTTAGCAACTATTATTATCAGGTAGAAATGACCAATTGTGGTGTGTTATACAGAGAGAATATGGGCAAAGGTAATTTATGACGGAGAGAATGAATGAATGCACCAAGAAAGACTAGGTGATTGTCAATCAAATACTCCTAGCTTACACTGCTGCCTGCCTGCTTAAGATATAGACAAGAAAACATGGGGAGGGAAGGGAATTCCTTTGTTTAGCAAGAGAGCTAATTAGTATTGATGCATGTCTCTTTATTAAAAGCTCACCCCTCAGATAAACAGGTGTTGAAATGATGAGCAGGGTAGGTCTTAGCAGGTCTCCTTACACACAGAACCAACTCAAGGCTGACTCAGACATCGATTACTTAAACAATATATGATGACAGTTTCACAGGGACTAAGTTCTACCTGCTCACAAAGGGCCCATTGATACTGAGGAGAGGCTGGTGTTGGGTGTCAGCCACACCTAGATTTATAGCTGTAACATGCCTGCTGGCAGGGAGAGGGGAAACACACAGAGACCACTGGTAGAGAGGTTCAAACATATGCGGGGAAGAGACTGCTGTGAGAAAAATGGCTTCTAATTCAGGGTGGCAAACTGGTCTCTGAAATAACACAGAAAAAAAAGTTTTAATTATTTGTTTAATTCAATTAATCTTCCTACGGATAACTAGGAGCTGTCTTGTTTTACTAACACACATTAAAACAAGTGAAACAAACTGGCTCTTCTAATTTACACAAATTTCAGCGCAGATAAATGTTTTTTTAAAAAATTTATCTTCTTAGGGAGCTGTGTGTGTGTGTGTGTGGAGCAATCCCAACTACAGGTAGATAACCTGTGTAAGAAAAACCCTCCCTCTCTCTCTTTCCCTATCTGGACATGTTTTAATAATTTCCCCACATATTTTCAAACGAGCCAAGTGTACAAGTTTAATTTGTTTTTTTCTGGATACACCCACCTCATCTATAAGCAAAAAGCATTTTTTCTTTTTTTTTAAGAGAGAAATGTGGCCTTCTGCCAGCCAAAATGAGATATGAATGGCATTGAGCTGGATTAGGACTACATCCTGATGAAACCTAAGAGGTTTCATTCTGAGTTAAGCATCAGCCAGAAGTAAACAGAAACTACATCCAAGAACAAATAATTTCTCAGCTTTTAGGCTAAAAAAAAAATGACATGCGGTTATAGAATGGTGAACCGCAGAGTTGTTTGTATGCTTAGTTACAAAAGTACTGGTTTAACCTTTTGTATGACAAATGCTACGTGAAGATGTTTCGAGCGTGGACTCCAATTTATTTGATCACTGGAGCAGGCTGCAGTGAGTAACACCTGTAGTATCAGACCAGCCGTAGCCTTTTCCTCTACCTGATCCTGTAAATGAGGCACTGTGAAGCACAGAGGAAATCAGACAGTCAATAGGCAATAGTAAGAAGGGACAGATGTATACATGGGCATCTGCAGGGTTTTTTCCCAGGAGAGGGGGGGGGGCTGACAAAATCACATAAGCTGTTGGAAATGTGCCTAACGATGAAATCATGCTAACATCAAAAGATACAAAATCCCCCCCACCTATCAAAAGTATTCAATTTTGATCAATACATTTTTTACTTAGAAATATTTCTTGGGATTCATTTAGAACTTTTTAAAATTAAATTTATTTTTTCAATGGTAGTCAGCTTCCTTTGCTACCCAGCCACCCCATCAAAGCTCACAATAACAAAACAAAACAAAGGACGAAGTTTTATTCAATACAAATGTAACCTGACTGGGTCACTTGACGATCAAATGGGGCTTTGCCAATTTTCATAGTCTAGTGGGATCTGAAAGTGACTCCTAGCACTTAGTTCAATTAACCAACTGGTGGCCCCTTCATTTCTTAATTAACATATCAGCTTGTTTCTCAAAACCTGACAGACACACATTCTGCCAGTGCCTTATATTGTACTTTCCTGCATTGCTACTCTCTTCCTGGCCTTTAACCTTCAGTCGGGTACAGTCAGACTTGTTATTTCTTGTCTGATTCACCATGCACCAGTGAGGATTGTCAATCAGGGGGAGGGGACAATTGCCCCCCCCTCTTGTCCCCTATTCTTGTAGATGCCCATGCATGTATAGGATTTACTGCAAAAGTAGCCACTTTCTTTCACGTGAGTCAAAGAACACATGACTAAGGCTCCCACAATCAGATTGTGATCACAAAGACTTCCACAAATCCTGGTATGAGACAGGTCATCCAGATGTTGCCTAATTATGCCAAGCCAAAGCATGCTGTAACATATCATGACCAGCAAATATTTTTGTTTTCTCCATGGAGCAACCCAACTAAGAAATGCATGACGCTACAGTGCTACTGCAATATCATCAGATATTAGGTGAACAATCACTTACCTTCAAATTCTCCTCTCACTCCAAATGGATCTCGGTACGACTCAATAAAGCCAATGTACCTAAAACAAAATCATAAAAGTTCCTTACAAAGCTTTGAACCAAATTGAACAAGTCTATCTCCATCTTTCCTTCAACAAATCCTGGGTGAAGAGTCAGCAAATGGATTTCAAAAATGAAACCTCAAACAGCGAGTTTCCATAAACAGGTAGTCCGTGTCTTCACTGATAACCATGGTTACATTACAAATGCTGTCAGAATGTCTCAGAGTAAAAGAAAAACTAAACTCAACTGTCTTCTCAATGTTATCACAACAAACTTTTGTATGAAAAACTTAAATCAAAGAGTGCTAATGTAATATCACAAAATTCCCCACTTCATTTGTTCATTCAAAGCTTTTGTTGTCATTTCAACTTTTTGGCAAGGTAAGTTAATCAGGAATGTACATAACTTATCTCCCCCTTAAAAAAAAAATCTAGAGGACTATTTGTGGAAATAAAGTGACTATCAAGAATAAGTCTTTGAGTAGGTGAAAGAGTGCAGCAATTTTAGGGGGTGAGAAAAGAAGAAAGTTTAGAAAGAATAAAATTCAGACTTCGTCTTATACTAGACAGGTGCTAAGCTTTTACTTCCATAAAAGTTGGGGGATAAAATTAATCAGCATGCTATAAAGGATTACGTTGTCTGTTATAAGAGATACTTAGGAAAAGTTAATTAAAAATTGTTCTTTTAAATAAAAATGTTACAGAACAAACCAAACCTGATCTATTCAAACAAAGTAGCTCAGCCAAAATCAGTGTAGTTGGCAGATCTGCAAGGATCACTAAAGCTAATGTATGATGTAAGTATTGTGCAATAAGGAAATGTAATGTGCAGGCAAACTGGGCGCCTACTTGGCTTGCACTTACATTTCCACAATGGGCCCTTTATTCTGAATCCACAGCCGAGAACCATCTTTATGTGCTGGAATTGAACCAGTAGTAAAACTTTTGATGTACTCTGTTAACATTTTCACTTCTTTCTCATTTGCTGCAAATTCCTGATAAAAAAAATACATGTAAATGAATTACATCAGAGTAGAAAAAACTGGTTTAAGAAAGAAGAAAATGGTACAAGCCAAACAGGATGATTCAACTAAAACTAAACACACATCTTATTCATTACAATAATCCCTATATTTTAAGAAATCACATAGCAAGTAAAAACATCCTCCATGTTAATTCCTTCTATAAACTGATCGCTTCGGATTTGAACTTTTCTGTTGTCGTTTATTGTGATGAGGAGTGGGAATGCAGCAGCCCAAACCGTGGTAAGGTTTCCCCAGTGACAACCAGAATCATCAACAATACCCAGCATAAGACCTGTGCGACCACTAGATACCATTAATCCTTTAATAGAAGAGAGCTGTATCCAGATAAACCCCAAGAATTTCGCCTGGAGCCTTGCCAGGCAAATTGTTTATAAAAGCCTTTGTATTTGAAGATAGCTCATAGACACAAAGAAAACTGTCAGCATGCAGATGAAATGCAGAAATGGCATGCATTTGATGATCTTCAGTCACCTGTGATAGCAGACTAAAGACCAACATGATCATTCTGTTGGTAAGAAATACTCTGTAGAAATGGTGCATGAAGTCAATATACACAACTTCACACTTTTGAAAATAATCCATAATCTAAGGGAAACAACTCCAAGATTTTAATAGCAGTTAGCCAGTGAGTAACATATCCTGAAATCAGTTTTATATGATCATGAAAAAAACAAACTGCCAGCTACTTCTTCTAAACAGTACATATTGGTGGTGCTCATTCAGACACTTTAAGTAGATTATTAATTCTCTTACGCCAGAATGAATGGAGACAAAATTAAAAAGTAACGAGTATGGTCCAGATCCTCTGGTGGCTTCAGTTGCTATGACAATAAGTGCCCACAATGTTGGCTTTTGGTCTTTTCAGAAAATGAATTCACCAGCATACAACAATCATTGTTAATAAAATCTTTAATTTCTGCACATTATTTTATATAGTAATGCAGGTGCAATAAGTCAGAAACCTTAAATTGAAGATACACAGTAACCAAGAAACAGATCAAGTGGGTTTACTGAAAAGGTGATTTATGTTCATACCTTGGCTTTTTCTAGATTGATTGCTACTTGTAGTAACAAGCGAGAGTAGTCTCCCCTGGTCACTCGGAAAATCACGTCCTGCGAAAGTTCACTAGATTTGAACTTCTCTGTTTTTAGGATGGATTCATCTCTGTACCCTGGAAGCTCTCCATCTGCATTACCAATGTTAAAAAAAAATAAAATAAATATTTAAACAAAGCAAAGAATATTTTTAAAACTGTGAATAGTTTGCAATACAGAGAACATTCATAGTTTGTAAGTGGCTATTCAAAAGTTTCAAAAAGAAATAATTCTGCCATCCTTGGAATCTAAATTAGTAACTGGTCAACTTTACAAAGGAAACTAAATTGGTAATGGTTTTTCAACAAAAAAAAAAAAAAAAAAAACAGTGAGCTAGAAATTTCCGTTTATCTTGCTAAAGTTCGCTTATTCTTTCCAATTTTTGCAGATTTTCATAATGCCTGCACTGGAGTGGAGTTAAATGTCCTTAGCTCAAGAGTCTCATTTAAATTTGGACATGGCTTCGGTTAGCATACTGTGGTAATTCCAGAGAGCAATGGAAGCTATTCCAGCAAAGTGAGCAAATACCCCCAAAGTTTACATCTTAGAGCTGAAAAGTGCTTTGTGACCCTACCTAAGTGCTATCATGGCTTTGGGTAGCTCTTAAACTAAAATCTTTCCTTGCAAACACCAAGCTTAACAATTCCACAGCTCATTCATTGTCAGTGACACATTACTTACTTGGATATCTGCGGACAGTACGACATCTCCAGTAACACAAAACAAAATGTACATTTCAGTTTGTTCCTAGTTGTAGAACATTTATTTTGTCAGATGTTTACTTCAGTAATGAAACAAAATTGTTATTCTGTTATGAATTATAAACTTGTCTTTATTACAGCATTATTATTACAATTTTATTCAACTGATAATAATAACAATAATAATATTATTGTTATTATTATTCATAAATAAATTTTTAGGGGCAATTTTCTTCTCAGTCATCAGGGAGTACCATGTCTTCCCACACATGTGTAGTGAAGTTCAGTATCTGTGTTGTGGAGTCCTAGCAAAAGTGTGATTCTTGCAAAAAGAAAAAGGTTAATAGTTATTTAAACTCAACAGCCAATAAAGTTACCATTGTTATTACTTGACTCCTTTCTGAAATTGCAAGAATAATAAATAAGTTCATTTTGCCATAGATTTATAGATGCACTCTGATAAGCTCTTTACCATCAGCTATTTTTTTTAAACCATAATCTATGGTGATCCAGTGCTCAACCAAAAAGCTAGTCTCATTAATTTATTGGGTCCTAGCAACCACAAAATACAGTGGTTTATTATCTGCAAGCCACAACAAAAAGTTGTAGAATACAATAGGCTATGGTTCAGCAAGACTAATGGGGCCTTCATTTCTCTACATCTGCTCCATGCTGTACTTACTCTGAGTCTGGACAGAGGCTAACCGGACTTCGTAACTGATATCCTGAGTGGTGGGGTTCAGGGTTTTGAACAACCGTGTGTTGTAAGCACTGATCTCCTTTAGAATACAAAAAATAAAGCAAATACAGAACTAATTATATGTATCAAGCATAAAGACGACTAAATAAAATAACTTTTAATTGAAGACCTTTGGTGGTTAAAGTTAATAACACACAACAGATACTAACAACATTTTTAATAGAAAGAAGTCACATTCAACAATTAAAAGAATTATTTGAATTAATATTTAGGATTGTTTTAACAACAAAAAAACCATAAAAACAATGTATTTAAAAATCATTTTAAGTCAAACAAGTTAAATTGATGCTTGATTTTGTTAATGGATCCAGATAAATAAAGACAACTTTTTTGCTTGTTCTACAGCCTAAAGAATTGTTCCTTAACGAGGCAAATGAATATATTTTTAAAAATTAGACCATGCTTAGTTGTGATGTCGGGCCTGACTGATGCACTTATTAGCAGCACAAGCAAAGCTGCGTAAATGTCCTTGGTCATGGTGAGAAATGGACCGAGAAATCAGTGTCACCTAGCTGGACTTATTTCCAGGGTGGCACAAACAGCCTATTCCTCCTCCTCGTGATTTGGATGACCACAATATCACAGTGCAGTTTTTGGATGTTAAAATCAACAAAACAAAGTCATTGAACTTTTCATCACTTTCCAGCCGACCCCCAAAAGGGAAGACTGTGGATAACTGCCGCCAAGCCAGATGGTCAAAAATAGTTTTCCATGGCTGCTTACCTCACTTTGTTACTGAAAATTCTTTTTATCCTTGGGTTTGTTAATCTAACTCACAGATAGTAGTGATCAGTACTCTAGATAAAAACCAACATACTATTATTACTATGTAAAAATAAGATTAATGTTATTTTTAAACATTCCCCAAAACATGGTCATGTTATCCTTCATTGATGACAGTTTTTTGTTTTCTTTTTTTCTTCCTTAAAACTGTAAATTTAGCTCACACTAAACCAAATTCTGCCAATGACATTTCCACACCATTAAAATCTGATACTGTTGTTTTCTGAAAGCTTTCAAGTGCTGTTGTCTTTATCGAAAGTCTTGCTTCAATATGAAATGAGTTTACATTTTGTATCCTTCTGGAATGTTTGCCGAAGGTTTACTCCACTTCTGTATTGGAATTTCATTAAAAACCAGTTCAGACAAAATAAAATCATTCTTTCCATATTTTCAATATGCAGTAAGTGCCTTGGAAAGCTGTTCCCCATGATCAAGTGTAGTCTTGCAAGGCAGAAACCCTCCGCCAAGTTAAAAAGGGCAGAAAATAATTCCATTATTCTGAACCTATCAGCATCTTTAGAATGAGTCAGAAATAATGCTGACATATCCCCCATCCACATCATCATCAGTCGAGCTGTTGTTCTTGAACCAATCTTTAACTTACAGGTAAAAGTTACCTTAATACCTTACCAGTTATTTGAGTAGATATCTAAACACACCTACCTTAGCATTGAGATATTCTTGGGCTGCTTTAGCATCATCTATCTCACAGTTACTGGAAAAATAAGTTGTTATTCCCTGTTTAAATAAAAATAAACACATTATATATGTGGATATAGCTCCTGTCTTTTAAACTCTTTCAATTTCAACACAAAGCAGCATTTATAACAATTTAATGTCTTCAAACCTCCCTTGAAATTTCCCATGGCCAGAATTTCTATTCTCTTTGTTATTACAGACTAAACTTAGCTGAACCTCCCCCCTATTTCAGTCAGATTCTCCATTCCAAAAACAATGTTTCTACCTAAAAAATAGATAAAAATTATCAACACCAAAAAATCCTCATCCTAATTTTCACATTTAACTCAGAACACAGAAACAAAAATGCAAAGGAAAGAGTTAATGAATCTAAATAATCCTTCTGGCAGCCTGAGTTTATTTAAATAAATAATTGTTTTAGTTAATGAGAAAACTTAATTTCTCATCTAGGGCCAGAGAAAGAAGCCTTCATTGAACATACCGAAGCATCTTCATAGTCAAGAGAAAATATCCTACATGTTAAGAGCTAATTTACCATTCTCATTACCAGTCGTATGCAGTAAGTATTCACAAATTCTGCTAGATCAAGCTTCAAGACACCCATTTATATAATTAGACAAAAAAAATTGTCTTGTAACCTAAATTACATCAATATAAACATTTCAACAGTTTTTTTTTTACTAGAATTAAGGTTGCATTTATGATTTTTTTCTTCCCTCTTTTAGAAGTCCACAAAGGAGCTAAGCTGGCAAAATATAGTAAACCTAGCTTTGTGCATCTTTTCTCTGTACTCAAGTATTAAGGTTTACATTCTTATCAAAAACCTTAAGATTAAAGTTATCATTTGCCCAGATTTTCCTTTCAAGTCCAGTCAGCATAGATAATTAAATCTTTTCAAGTTATATTAATGGATAAGGAAGGCAGCCTCCCAATATAGACAATTCTGGTTTAACCAGCTATCATAAATCACATTACACCAGTGACTTCTCCTTGCTATGATCTACTTCACTGAATATAAGACAGGCAGCCCAACAAACAGAAGTAAATAACTGCAGCTGCAAAATATACCAAGAAATAATTTGAGTATCTCAGTTCACTGTAACCCAATAATCAACCCAAAATTATAACTATAAAATCTATAATTCTTTATATATTTTTTGCTGCAAATGTTAACCATTATTATTTTTAAATCAAAATTACATTGTTAGTAGTATGTTTAAGAATTTCTACCTCTTTTTACCAACAAAAGTACAGGTAAAACATACAGATTTCACAGAAACAATAACGTTGTCATTTTTCAAAGCACACTTGTTGGCTTGCTCCAACAAGACAAATCGATTTTCCTCCTCTTAAAATTTAATTCAGCAAGGTAGCCAGTAGAAAGAGAAAGCAGACAATTTCCTTTTCTTGCCTCTCTAGATGGGTCAGACTAGACATCATCATCATCTGCAATATTATCATTAACAACTGTAGACACACCCAGGTTACTTCTAACAAGTGTTGACATTCTGCACTTTGTGGGGTCAAGCACTCTCAACTATCCTAATAGAAATCATATTAGCAATGGAAGGAAATCAATGCCCAGATGAAACAAATACCGATGGACAGATACAGAAGAGCAAGAAGAAACTATCATGCTCTCAACCACACCAGCCCGGTATGCTGTACATTTGGCCATTTGCCACACAGACCAGGGTGATTATGCAGAGCACTTTATGAAATTTTAAAATAATAATTTTGTGTAAAATCAAACTTTAAATGAAGTTGGAGGGATGTTAGCACATGTGTAGACATTAGCACAGCCACTGTCAGCTTTGTCACATGCCCCAAATACTTCCGCAGGAAAGATGATCAAGACAAGCAGACAAATCACTTTCTACCTACAACATACACCGTCAATGTTTTCTCGAATGTGTGAAAGCTAAAGAATAAAAACAAAAAAGTAGTAAGAGCAGCTAATATCATGGATGAGCAACATGCTGCACCCAATAAACATCATCGCTGTGAGATACACGGCTTCAATAATGGTGAACCATCTCACCGCAATGATCTCTTTTGCCAGTATCAGACAAGAAATGGACAGACTGAATGCTGAAGCTGCTCGCTAAGTTTTGTGGTCCAGAATTAATAGTTTCAAAACAAGTAAAGATCAAAGCAAATTAAACCGCATAATTAAAAACAGAGATCTATTAGTAGAATCTAAACTGTTACTGTCACCAAGCAGAGCAGCTGCTGTTGGAAACAAGGAAATTATAATTTTATTTATATTTTATTCAGATTTATTTGGGTTTTTTTGGCACATTCTACCATTAAATATACGATTGGTTATGTATGAACTGATGAGATTTTGTCAAAAGTCCCACATGCTCATAGGTTTAAAAAAAAAAACAAAAAACAATTCATCAAAGATAAATCAAATTAAGAAGAAACCTGTCACTGATTTGGACTAATAGTCCTAGGGGAAGATGCAGCACATTTATCACAGATACTAATCTGAAGAGACCAAAAAGTCAGATTTGAAAGGGTTTAGATTTCCTCCCAGCACAGTGTTCATACCTTTTTACCCAGAGCCAGCTCCCTGTGCCTCTCTGTCAGGTCATACATGGCATCCCCTATGGATTTCCAGAGTGCCATGGTTTCTGGCTGTCCGGTGTTAGTACCACACGTCATCACCACAGCCTCAAACTTCTCCTGTGGATTTCAAGAGAGAGAGAAAAAGCCACTGAGACCCAAGGAAACATGCAAAGAAAGTTCTCCCAAAATGGCAGCAAGAACCAGACAAGAGATCTAACTGGGGTAAAGTTTCCTGATACATCCGCCACCTAATAACCTGAGGTAAAAGAAACCCCCTCAGGAAGGAATAGAATACAGTAATCCCTCAATGTTACCATGCATAAGACAGCTTCACTGTCACCCTAACATTTATAAGAAAACTGTTTTAATAATTTTAGTTGTTTTTCTTTTTTAAAAGATGAGATATCTGAGAGTTGGACGGGATATCAGATTATTGCTCAGTGAAAAGTTGAAGGCTTAAATCTTCATAGAAAAGTTTAGATGGTTTGTTTATTAGCTTGACCATTAACATCGGTGTAATTTGTCTACCCTCCACCATGTAACCAGTTACATTATACTGAAGGACCAATGTATATTATAACAAACTTTATGGAATAGTACAAGGAAGCAGTAAGCAGTATATGTAGCAACAGTTTTGAAATTAGCTAAAGAGAGCAGGGTACAGGGAATGGGAAAAGATTGGGAATGACAAATAGAAAGGTTGGGAAGTGAGTCAGGGAGAGATTTTGGAAAAAAAAAAAAAAGACAGCTCCAAGAAAATGTATATACTAAACCAAAAAGAACTCCTGATTAACCAAATCAAACTTACCTTGGGTAAATTAGGAATGAACTTGATGTCACCAAATGACTTGTAGTTACCCATGTTTGCATAGAAGGCAGCCGCATAAACAGTGAGAGCCTGTCATCAGATAACAGATGAGATGCACAGTTGTTACAATATGTGAAAGCTTCTTTTATTTTTGCAAACTCCAAAGTTCCTATAAAACCTATGTAACCTCAGTACCCTTTCATAATTTTCACTTAATTATCACATCATCAGAGACTCAAAACAAAAAACTGTTCCACCAAATTAAACAATAAATTTTCATCATTTCTAGCATACCTCTTACCTATCAGGTAATCAGAATAGAACTTGCATATGCCTATATTTTATCAGATCCGAGTAGAATTAAGCTTCAGATGACAATACCCAACACTTCTAATCTCCCACCATGCCGACTTACATGGAATGCAAGCTATGGTTTCTCCAATTACTGCCATCATTTGCTGCATTAACTTGACAGTGATGCACATTTTAACTCCATGTCTGCTCAGTGCCTGGATAAATTTCATGGCAGTTAATCACTCCCCTAGCTTTTATCAATGCACCTTAGACCATCTGATAGTCTACTCTCTAATTATTAGTCAGGTGATTAAATCTCCAGTTTTAAGAGACAAAAAAAAAAAAATGAAGACAGAACCAAGTTAATTTTTTTTCAAAGGCTCCATAGATCATCCCAAAAGTCCTGCACCCAATTTGTTTACGTGTAAAACCCTAGAAATGTAGCAGAGATGTTAAAATATGGTTTTGTCATGAGGTGAATTTTTTTTAGAGACACTGTTAATTAAAAAATAACTTGCATTATCATTAGAAAATTTACAGAAACTGTTTTTAAAAGAATAAAGTTTATCTGCATGTTAGTTTAGATGTTCCACTTCCACAATGGTTTCTAACGGTCATATATCACAACCAAGAACCCAACCTGGAACTCGTCATCTGTCAGATTACAAGCCAATGCCTTGTTCTTCATCTCCTCCATAGAATAACTCCGAAACATCTTCTGGAGCAATAGATAGATCCCTGGAGATTCAGGTGACGTCTACAACCAAACAGAAAGAAATTAAAACTTGCTAACATTAAGTATGGACATGAAGGAAACATCCGGCACTAAAACAGGGGTTCTAACAGATAATACTGACCAAAAGGAATTCTTTAATTTTTCAATCCATAATTTTAAGCTACTGCACATTTTCATTGACCTTTGGTGTTCCTTCACATATTGGTTATCATTAGCAATCAACTATGACTAAAACAAGCAGTCTGCCTCATGTGTCTGAAATAAAATTCTTGATAAATACATATCCATTAAATCTATATTTTCCAGCAAGCAAATTAGAGCTAAGCACATTCTTATCCAGTGGTAAATTCTGATATATAAACAAATATCCTAGTTCTCCACCAGGCCATTTCAGGTGAAATTAGGATGGAAGTGAAAACAAAATTAACAAAATAGTACCAAACAATTTAACTTTTGAACTTTCTCAAACTCCCTTCATGCAAATTAAGTATTTCAAAGGTTAAAAGTAACCAGGTATTAAATGTGGAGACATTAGAAATCTGTAAAGGATCTTCCATGTATATTAAAAGTTTACATAGAATTTATTTTCTATTGAGGAGACATTATTTCCAACTTTACCTATACAGTGATCACGTTTTCTTTTTCCCCGATGACACAGCTAGTATTGCTGATAGTAAATTTTGAAGAGATTATTTACCTGTCTGATTGCAAAAACCAGGTAACATTCACAGCAGACAATGGGCAGATAAACAATGAGTTTGTTTTATTGTTTTTTTTTAACTTAAAGCCCACAATAACGACGTTCTCCACAGATGAATGAGGCAACATCCAAAGACATCATCTTCTCACAGTTCTATTCTTAACACCTGAAGCCAATCATTTTTTTTTCTTTTTTTTAAAAAAAATATTTCGCTGAAAAACATTTAGTTCAAGATAATAGCAGTTATCAAAACTACAACAGAACTGCTTAACAACCAGTTAAAAGACTGCAACATGGCCAGCTGGTTTCACTTACCTAGATATACATACGAGGTGTAGTCAAAAAGTATCCACCTTTGGCCAAGAAAACAAGTAATATTAAAAAAACTCACCATTTTGATTTAGTCTCCTTCAAAGTATTTGCCTTGGGAGTCTACACACTTCTGCCAGCATTCCTGCCACTGCTGGAAACATTTCTGGAAGTCACTTTTTGGGATGCTGTAGAGCTGTGCCATCGAATTTTGCTTAATGTCCTCTGTTGACTCAAATCTTCTCCCTTTGAGTGTTTTTTTTTTAGCTTTGGGAATAGCCAAAAGTCACACGGAGCCAAGTCTGGGGAGTAGGAACCCTGACGAACAAGTGGTGTGTGTTATGCTTGGCAAGGAATGCTTGGACGACGTGGGCAGAATGAGCGGGTGTGTTGTCATGGTGGAGTTGCCAGTTCTTTGCTGCCCACAGGTCGGGTCGTTTTCGCCGCACAGCTTCACGAAGGCGACAAAGAACCCCCAGGTAGTATTCTTTGTTAATTGTCTGACCTTGTGGTGCATATTCATTGTGCACAATACCTCTGTAGTAAAAAAAACAGGTCGTCATCAGTTTAACATTGCTGCGCACCTGTCTTGCTTTCTTTGGTCTTGGCGAGGATGGATGCTTCCATTGGGATGATTGCAATTTTGTTTCAGGGTCATAGCCGTACACCCATGTCTCATCGCCAGTGATGATAGTGTTCATGAAGTTTTGATCTTGGCTAGCATACTCCAGCATGTCCTGAGAGGTTTTCTTTCTGCTGGTCAGACAGCAATTTTGGTACGAATTTGGCTGACACCCTCCTCGTGCACAAATCTTGTTATAATTGACTGAACTGACCCATGGCTGATTCCAACTTCGGCAACAATCTCCCCAATAGTCACATGACGGTCTTCATAGACTATTCCTCGAACCTTTGCAATCATTTCGACATTTCTGCTAGTCGATGGTCTGCCACAACGTGGCTCACTGTCCACTGAGGTGCGGCCATCTTTGAACCGATTGTACCACTCATTTATTTGTGTTTTTCCCATAGCATCATCTCCAAAGGCCTTCTGAATTTTCTCAATAATCTGGGCTTGTGTATCACCAAGTTTTTGGCAGAATTTGATACAGTATCTTTGCTCAATGCGCTCGGTCATCTTGACTCAAAAAGAAAAATCACGCAGCACACACTTCACGTCTGTACTCAATGCATCACTGTGGGCGACTGGCGCAACCTACAGACACGAAAATTTTTGCGTATGCTCAGGAAGGACGCAGCCACCTAATACCCATGCGGATTTTGCTCACGCATTATTATTTTGTTCAAACAAATTCATGGTCGGATACTTTTTGACTACACCTCGTACATACATTCTGTAGTTCTTGCTAACTAACTATTACAAATAGATATATATTTGTTTTGTTTTGAACAATAGATGTGAACAAATTTTGTTAACTGACTGTACATTCAATTAGTATTTTATTTATTTATTTATTTATTTGGAAAGTTTCCAAAATTTTTTGTTGTAATCAACAAAGATAACCATTGACTGTCTGTCTGTGAAAGACATGGCTCATGATGGTCAGAAGTTATTCTTCTGTGGCCGATGCCGCCTTTGGATTTTGCCTCATTCACCTGTGGAAATATCAACTTTGTGGACTTTAAGTTAAAAAAAACCTAAATTCATTGATTATCTTCCTGTATTCTGCTGTGAATGTTACCTGGTTTTTGCAATCAGACTCTTCAAAATTTACTAATACTAGCTATGTCATCGGGGAAAAACGCATCATCATTGTATAGGTATTTAAGTAGGAAATGACATCTCCTCAATGAAAAATAAAAAATTCTATGTAAACTTTTAATGAACATGGATGGTCCTTTACAGATTTCCAATGTCTCCACATTTAATACCTGGTTACATTTAACTTTTGAATTACTTAATTTGACATGAAGGGAGTTTGAGAACACCAAAGAAAGATTTAGTAAAGATTGAAAATCTGTTGTACCGAATTCAAGCTGAGATGAATCTTTTTTAAATATATATCTGCTTTAACCTCTTACCTATCACTGTTGTCAATACTCCCAGCCCTCACAGAGTAAATTTGTACTTTGAGATAACTATGAAATGCAGCATCCACAATGAAACTGACTTGATGACAAAAGAACTGGACATCAAATTTTGCTTCTGTCCAGGCATTTAAAAATGGTATCATGCAAATAAAAGCTAGACCCAATTCTTACCTGTAAGAGAACAATAAGTCCACCAGCCCAGGACGCTTGAGACAGGTAGTGAGTATACAGCTTCTCCTTGTCTGTGAGCTTGTTGAAAGCAGCCAAGCAGTCCAGCAAACAGACATCAGTATCATTAGGCAGCACATGCTGTGATAATTCTGACATTCTGGATGGCAGGAAAGTGGAGTTTGTCTACACAATGTTAACTACACAAATCTCCACAACTATTTTGTTACTGTTGTTTTCCCCTAGGCAAAACAGATGGAACCTGCAAAATCAAAGTTTTATCAGTTACTTTAAAACACAGCAAGCAGATGCTAATATTACTAACCTTAACCACTGCAGGAAAGATCCAATTAAATGCAAAAACCAAGGCTACACAGTGACTAAAGCTCGGGATTTCCATCTTTGTTGATATCTTCCTTACACCACCATTTATCCCACATAATAATCCAAACCAAGCATTCTTCCTCATTAAGTTATAAAGGTATGTAGACAAACACTACATATTTTTCATCAGCATAAACCAAGGTCTGTTGTATAGTATCAAACTTCTCAGAAATGCTTCCATCAACAGGAAAGAAAAAGCAGGTGTACTACAAAGAATATCTGAAGGAAAATTAGCTATATAGAGAGAGGAGGGATTTACTGTAGCAAGAGATCAAAGGAAGAGCCAAGTGGACACGTCTGCTACCTGACTATAGTCACCTAGCAGCAAAGGCTGTGAGATGATTTTATAAGATAATATTGATAACTGACACTAGCCAGATATAGCAAAATCATTCTCAATATATGACCCTATTAGATGAAATGAAAACATGAATAGGAAAATAAGCAAAAGTAAACTAAACTGGTTAATATTCTGTATTCTGCACAAGAAGTCCCGGAAGTGGTTTTATATTAGGGTGTACAAACCCATCTGATGGCCTTATCCACATTATTTTAGAAGACTTTTATCTCTTTTTTTTAATTATCTCATTACAATAAACAGCTTCTCAAAGGTCTGTGAATTTTTAAATTAGGATATCAAACGAAATCTTGGTTGTTGTTGTTGTTTTCTTCTATTTCTCTGCAAATAATATAATTAACTGTTTCCCCATGCTTAGTTTCCTCAGTTCTCTATATCTTTATAAAAGTATACTTGCTAATTGTTTTACAAAATTCACGGGGAAATATAACCCGTTAACAATATCGTTAAGATATTCGTGCTAGCGAACGTAGCAAAAGAAAAATCTCTTTTTTTATATTCAATGCATTTCACAGATAACAGAGAAAAAAGAAGTAGACACACAAATGATCAAGGAAAATACAGGAAAACTTTATTTTTTATATATAAAGTACCAACTATTCTAACCAGTGTATTTGATGATGTGCTATTATTCTGACTAGAATTAAACGGTCAAACACTGAAGGACGGGGTGTAAACTCTCTTGGTGTATTCCTGAGTGGAATGGTTGTTTACCGACGAGGTCTGTCTGTCGCCCGCAGTGGAGAGAGAGCTCTTTAGACCCCAGTGCGTCCTGGTGCCCGGTCTGTTGTCGCCAGGGGTCTCGAACTTACCTGAACCATCATGGGAAAGAAAAAAACACACAGAAACAGACAGATGTTTCTCGGTGTAAGCAACCTGTGGCCGTCGGCAGGAGGGTTAACTGGGGCTGCTCGACCCGTGGATGGGAAACTTTCCGACTCGGGTTGAGACGTGAAAAACTGATGGTGGTGATGGTGATGATGATGACACAGCAGCAGCGGAGTTTATACGTCTTGCAAACACAGAGCCGCGAGGAAAGGCGTTAACCGATGGTGTGGGTGAGAGCGGGTCGCCGTCTCCAGATCGCCATGGTGGCACGTGACGCCTTTAAACAAAACAACCGCAATAGCAACCACACACACACATACACACAATGTCAACGCGAAACCACGCTGATCAAAGCGCTGCCGAGCATCAGCCCACCTGCCGCCGCCGCCGCCGCCCCGTGGAAATAGTTACAGCAAATTCCTGGAACTTTTCCCGCAATAGTTTTACAAAA
Source organism: Nautilus pompilius (assembly GCA_018389105.1). Lineage (NCBI taxonomy): Eukaryota > Metazoa > Mollusca > Cephalopoda > Nautilida > Nautilidae > Nautilus > Nautilus pompilius. Next base: position 2,285,526 of record JACATO010002123.1, read on the forward strand.
TTACGCTGCTCCACGTGCGACGGATAATTTTGGTTTTAGCAAGAAAAAAGATTTCGTCGAAGGGAGACAACTATCACAAGGGAGACAATTTTAACTCATCGCGTGCTGTTTTACCTCCCTAAAGTAAATAATATTACTTTAAATTCCTTAGTTTATTAAATATATAAATAAATTTGTTTTATGCCATTTTTTTAAATCATAAATATTACGTGGAACCGGAAAACAACAACAACAATAATAGTAATATAAAACTGGTTAGCTTTTAGCTTGCCAATTTGAATGTTATAAACTGTACATTACCTTGACTAAACAAATTATGGTGGCCCCAACACAGTACCCTGATCCTGAAAGAATGGACACGATTATTTTTTTAATTACAAAGAATCTTATTAGATATTCTTATCACACACACACACACACACATACGATGACACTCAACAACTGGTACAAAGATAAACGTAGTTGTAAACCAAACAGAAATCCTAGCTTACAGATTTTATAATTGCTTTTATCTGCCATTACATTACACTATAAAACTAATTCTTTTTGATTTTGTATTAAAATCTTATTCCCTGGCATACAATGGTTAGATTCCATTGGACAGTCTACAATTTTGGCCATCACTGGATGGACAGTTTCCAATGTCAAAGACCAAAAATTATTTGCTTTTTCTTTTAAGAAGTATTTAGAGATTTTTTTTTAAAAAATCGTTTTTTCCTTACAAATAAAGTTACATACACTACTTAGGGATGTTGCACAAATCTGTGTATAAGAGAGTTCCTGTTTGTTTGACAGGTTTAAAAGTTTTTTTAATAACTAAATCTGATTTGGAAACAAAACTTATCTCTTGGATTAAAAACTTTTTTTTATTTTTAGTTTCATTTTGATTTTTCTTCTTATGTCTTGCATATATGGGTAAGGAAAAATGAAATCTAGAGAGAATCCAAAGTAAAATACACGATAGCAGTATCAGTATATAAACTTAATGTTTTTTTTATTTTTCTTCCTCAATTTGAAAGAATAAAACAGCTGAGAAGCTAGTTGAACAGATCTAACTAATCACTATATCAATCATACTGCACTCAACTGGTGGAATTCGGAGATCTGGTCAATCCATCATCATATGGCAGAACTAATGAACAATTTCTACAATATATTTTTCATCAAGGATTTTCAATTTAAAAAAAAGATGTATCATAATGGTCTTAGACAATCAGAATTACTGAAAGCTAGAATTCCCTAAACTGCTTAATCTAAACCTTAATATAGAAAAAATAACTATAAATTATCTTTTACTCCATCTTCCTTAAGCTGCAAAATAATTCAAACTGAATGATTACCAAGTTTAAGAAATACTACCAGTCAGAATATCTTTTTTAATAATTTAGAACAAAGTTAGTAAACAAAATTAAATTGAAAAATCCAAAAAGCAGGCAGATTAACCAATAGATGCAAATCCTTTTTTGTTATTATTGCAATTTTTAGGTAATAGTTTTTTTTTTCCATTTTTGAGTAACCACGTATCTTCCAGGCATGTGATTTTTGTGGTGAGATTTTAAAAAGCATGGAAAGATTTGGATAATAATAATAATAATAATAATAAGGAATATAACTCATATTATAAAAGCAATACACCAGAAAAAGAGAATAAGTAAAATCATAAAAAATAGTTTAAGAAAGTAGAACACCACTTAAGTGACAAAAAAATAAGTGAAAAACATTAATTAATCAAAAGGACTGTGAACAGGAACCAGTTACCTTGATGATAATCTCAAATAATATGCACATGCAATGTTCCACTTGCAATTAGATTACAAGATTACCACTGATTGAGATATGGTTTATAAAAAAAAAAGATTTCCCCATGTCTTCGTGCTAAATAATGTAAAATATTATAACAATATTCTATAACTTTTATTTCCTGAAAATTTAAAAATTAACAGTAAAATAATGCAAATCTAAAACTATTTCAATTATGCAGTCCAATAATATATTATGCTGGGATGATTTTTAGATATATCCATAATATGATTTGAATTGTTCTTTACATAAAAAGTCTTTCAATTCATTTTTTTTATAATCTTGTTAATTTTCCAATTATTTGTCACATGAGCCTCAGCTGAAGTATTTCTTTTGTGGCTCAGTTATGATCCATCCATAAAAATCAAAAATAACAAATTAGGAGAGAGATCAACTAAACTGGATACAATTAGTTTTGTTCCATGTTTACACTTTGTAAAGAGATACAATACACACTGCTCTTATAAGTGTGTACCTCTTATTTGTGTTTAAAATATGAATTTTTGAAAAACAAAAAAAAAATTCTTAGAAAAATAATCTATAAGCCATAAGCTCCCATGGTCCAGTGGGTAAATAGATAACATTATTTTAAAGACTCAAAGACTTCTCTTAATACTAATCTGCATATCAAGTCCAACATAAATCCCCAGTGACCAGTTGAGTGCGGAGTCCATGTGTTGCGGATTCTTTAATTTTTTTTATAGTAATCTAAATGTTTGCCTAGACGCAGTCCACCATCTACCAGTATCATAGCTCCTGTAGTAAACGATGACTTATTTGAGCACAGAACACCAATTATACTACCAATTTCCACAGGTTGACCCCAGCGACCCATTGGGGTCCTCTCTTCTGCAAACTTGTCTGTCCCAATTTTTTCAATAATGGTGTTCCATTCTTTTGTATGCACAAAGCCAGGAACGATACAGTTACAGGTGATTTGGCGCGGTGCCAGCTGTTTGGCATAATGGTTCACAAGGTACTCCAATGTGGCTTTGGCTTGTCCTGCCATCATGTAGCCTAGACGGGGTGTGTCATTCAAGTTGCAGCCTGGATTTGACAGAGTGACAATATACCCATTCCCATCCTCCATACGTTTGACTCCATTTTCTACCAAACAGATGAAACTTTTTGGATAAATCATTTGAAAAAAATCATAAACTTCAAATGTTGTAAAAAAAGTATTGGGATCTTTCGACAACATTTCTGGTATCATCTTCCCAGCACAATGGACCAAGGCACAAAGTATCCCTTCAAAATTTTCATCCAGGGCTTTGAAATAGGATGGAATCGTTTCTTTGTTTATCAGGTCCCCCCTCACAGTTTCTACCTGAAGATTGTAAGTTTTTTGTAGGTATGACTTTGCCTTTGCCGCTTTTGCTTCATCTTCAAGATAGCCAAGAATCAAGTCATAGCCATCACGGCCAAGCTGTTCAGAGGCTGCAAAACCAATGCCACCGGTTCCACCTGTTACTATGGCAACCTTTCTTTTTTGAGCTCTTGGACTACCTAGAAAATAAAGTGGATATCGTAAACAAACAGCGCAAAAGTTTCCTGATTTTCGTCTTTTTTACCCAGAATAATTCCACGACAGGAATGTTTTGGAAAACATGCTCAATGAAAAGCTAATTCATACTGCTGACCATAACTGAATACTTCTAACTCCAAAAAGTTACACACCTATCCCTGCCACCTCGGCCGAAGTGGTAGCTTGAGAAGAGAAATCCCTCCTCGCCCGCGCAGAAGATATGTAAAGACCCCGGAATCCGATTCTTGATGCTCTCAACATCTTCACTCCTTTCTTGATCGACGGGTTCAGTGTTCCTCTCTGTCGGCATGCGCAAAGGACTGCCGAGATAGGATTAGCAGCTTTGAAAACGAACCCTGGCCTGGATACAACACAAAAGCACACTTACAAAGACACACAACCATAAATAGCTTTCCAAACGTTAATTGGACGAGGCAGTTTGATGATAGCCAGTTTGGGTTCATCACGGGGACGAGGTCGAGTCAAACAAACAGACCTCATCAAACACAGCTGCCCATTTATTCTGTTCAAATGTAACTTCGTGCGTGATTTCTTCTCTTTTCCTCACCAGTTCGCAGGGGTGGGTTTCCTCCCGCATCTTAGCCCCACCACCCCGAAGAGCTCTATTAGAGATTTTCTTGCCGACCGACTGGCGGCGGCCTCTGCCTAGAGGACAACCCTTAGGAAAATTCCCGTTTTTTGCAAAGACTCGTGACTTCATGACTCTGCAAAGTAATTTATTGAATATATCAGAAGTGAATACTGTAATGGAATCTATCCGTGCATAACCCTCAAAGTACCAGGATGGGGGCTTTTTTTTTGAAAAATTCGCCATTTTATTTTGGGGGGTCAAAAGCTTGGTACTGTGAGGGTTAAAGCCGTATGGAAATACTTTTCACTCGGTGAAAGAACAAACCATAAATGATTACAATTGCACGTGTATACGCCATAGTCACAGAAATGCTTCGGAAAATCATAATAATTATATTATAAATATAAGAAATAAAACATTAAAATATTTCTATATTCTAACTTTTCTGACTTTTGGCATTGCAAAATCCTTTACAAGCTCATCTAGATTTAAACCGTTAGCTAATTTTGATTTGATAGACAACATAGAAGGTCCAACTAATCTTTCTTCTGTCATAGTGGACCTCAGATGATTCTTAATGAGCTTTAATTCCGAAAATGATCTCCCACAGCCAGCCACCGATACCGGAATTGTTAGCAGAATTCGTAAAGCTATTGGGGTGGTAGGATATATTTCTTATAGGTGGCGATCATAAATAGATTTTACAACAAACATCGTTTGATCCTTTATTATCGTCGAGAAGTTCGCAGACCAATTTCAATTCTTTAAACAAGTCGACTGCTTCAGTATCAGATCTTTTATCCGCCATTAGAACAGCTTCCAGAGTTTTACAGTAATGAGGCAAGGTTTCCGGGCTGGCTATTGGCCAATGGCTTAATGTGATACAGAGAGCTGAAGCGAACGCTATAATTTTCTAGTTGTCCAAATCGGTCATTTACTAATGCTATAGCTGGGCAGCCCACGTGATCGATTCCGACCTACTGCTGCGCTTCTGCTTCAACGAACTGACGAAGCTGCTGACTTTACCATCGGTGGGATAGCTGCTGTCTTCCTCGAACGTCGCCGGCGCTGCCGCGGGAACTGATCACGTGGTAATTCGAAGAGCTACTTTCGTTTTACTAGACGTCATTAACGCTTCACCGGAGTCTCTACCCACGAAGTTGTGGGGGAGGGGAGAGATTTTTCGATAATAACTCGGTCTCAGATCTTTTTTTACCATCTACGAATCTGTCCTTTCTGGAGGAGACTCTGCTGGTACTTCAACAGCATCTTAAGCTCTTGAGCAGTAATTTCCATTTCGATAAATCCATTCTTTTGATAGTTTTGTAAAAAAAAAAAAAACATTTAATACTTCTCTAATCTATTTGACAGCAAAATTAATGTCAGTATTTACTGACTGTAATTGTTTGCTCATGGGATTTATTGCGCTTAAGATTTCGTGCCGTATTATGATGCAGCATAGAGATTCAGCATCCGCTCTTGTTTAGATACCATGTGGTCCTTTTAGGTTCTCGTCATTTTTTATGATCACCGAAGCGTCATATATTTCTTCAAAATGAAATCGAGTTGGTCGTATTTCATCAACACGCGACTCCAAACGAGTTTCACAAAGTCGCTTCAAAGTTAAAGATGAATTTTAATAGGATGGTCCATTTGTTTGTGGATGCTGAGAAGAAGTAGAGTTGTTATACTTAACTAAAAAATTAAAGAGATTCTATGTTTAATTTTGCTGCATCATTTACAATTAAGTTTAAAGAATAGGAGCCGCAAGGAACATAAAATGATCGTGGATTTATATTAAATATGTGTTTTTGAGCTCCATTTTCCTCACCACACATATTTGTGCCATTGTCATAGCACTGACCACGCATGTTATCTATATTAAGTTACAAAAGTTTTGTCGGGGTTTACGGCAACAATGAGACTTCATATCGTCGCTGAACGTGAAGTTTATTAATCACAGTTAGTTGTTCCATTACGACCAATACACTTCTGCCAACGAGATAAAAGAGCATCTATAGCATTTTGAAAAAAATCTGGATTTCTGGAGTCGATAAACTGTTGGAAGGCAGTTTCAGTTGCTGCTGGTTGGAGAAGGATTTTATGCAGAGGAAGCTGTCAAGGTGTTTGAAAAGGTGGAGGTCTGTGGGAGAAAGGTCTGGTGAATGGGCTGGGTGAGGGAGAACTTGGTATCCCAACGTGTTCAGTTTATGAAGAGTCAATTTTGCAACATGAGCAGGATTGGACCTCTTCGATTCACCAATGGCGGCTGGAGTTGGGAGAGTTTCTGATGAATAATGTTTAATTCACGATAGTAGCTTTCAGCTGTGATGGTTTCGCCAGGTTGCAAGAAGTTGTTATAGTGGATGACAATAGTTGCAAACCACCAGACAGCGTCCATGACCTTCTTTGGGTAGAGGCTGGGTTTTGGAATGTGGTTAGGTACCTTGTCTCTGTCAAACCACTGTGCTGATCGTTTGCGATTGTCGTAAATGATCCATTTTTCATCACATGTAATGATTCAGTGAAGAAATGGGTCGTTTCTGTTTCCTATGACAAGCAAAGAGCAGATCTCCAATTGACGATTTTGTTGTTGTTCATTCAACTTATGAGGCACCCACTTGTCAAGCTTTTTCGCCTGGCCGATTGCGTCAAGATACCAGGAAACAGTTTCAGTGATTGCGTCAAGTTCTCCAACAATTTCTCGTTCTGTATTTCTTGGATCGGCTTCAACCGAGGCTTTCAGACGGTTGTCACCACAGCTGGAAGGAAGTCGCTACGTTCCTTATCTTCGAGGCTCACATCTCCTGATCGAAACTTTACAAACCATCATCGTACTGTGCGCTCATTTGCTGTGTCCTCACCCCAGGCTTGCTTGGTGTTAAGAGTGGCCTCGCTCGCTTTGTGTCCCAGTTTGAACTCGTGAAGCAAAATGGCACGAAAAACTTTTCTATCCGTGCTCCACTCAGAACTCTGAAACAAATATCTGTTTTATGATTTTTAAAACGGTAGGTTTTGCATAATGTATGCTAAACAATCGCCTCAAAACGATGTGTAACTTATCTACATACACCTTCACAAGCATGCAAAAGATGAACCCCGACAAAACGTTTGTAACGACAATATTTATATAAAGTTTCAAGAGTTCCCCCATTATTCATTCACTTAGACCTCTTCCGTTTTCATCATCGATTTCAACAAAATCCAGGAAATGTTCTTGAATATTACCAGAGCTTGTAGATACAAACCGTACTATAATGGTCACTTGTTCCTTGTGGCTACAGTCAGGAGTGCAGTCCAGAACTATCGACTTATACAATGCATTTGCAACATATTCAGAATTTCATTTTTAACTTTTTGTGACATCAGTTGAATCAATTCATTTGGGATTTGAGGGCCTAGGTAATGTACTCTTTGTTCCTTAGTTTCAATCCTGTCTAAATGATCTTTAATTGTGTTATCAAACAAGGCGAACAATTCCACTATTTAAAAAAAAAATTTCCGATATCAGGAGTATTTATTCTAGATGAAGAACCACGAAGTTTAATTCTGAGTAGCTATGCAGCGTATTATTGCACATAACCGAATTAATACTGATCTCCAACGTTGAGATTCTTTATCGACAATTTGTTGATTTTGTGCGTCTAGGATTAAATCGAATTTCAATCGAATCATCATCTCTTGCCAATTAAATCGAATTTCAATCGAATCATCATCTCTTGCCAATTTGAAAATTTTTAAATATGAGCATTTGATCTTTCGTGACGTTGTAACGAATTTGAAAGATTTTCCCAATCTATAGAGCCAGCTGTTGATACTATTCCGCTGTCAACGATTTGTTTTGTAAATGGTCTACAGCAGAAACAACGAACAGAATCATTTTAAACCGAATATAAAGCCAACTTCTCTTAATGACTTCAAGGTACGTTGATGATATGCTTTTTGAAAATTTTCTAGTGATTTCACTTTGTAGGAAACCAAACATTTTTATCAATGGCCAGTCACCCGGATCATCTGGTATTTTTATTGTTTCTGCCACAGATTCGAAGGACGTTTCGTCTTCTGTATTCTCTGTTATGTCATTTCTTCCAACCTCAACAATTTTCTCATCATCGGATGGTATCCACTGTGGGAGCTGGAAGTGGTTTCGATGAAGTTGGTGGTCTAGAATCTGCTTCTGATACATTATGGCCCTCATATTTTGTAGCACTGCCTGCTTGACTTTCAGCATCCTTCCTTTTCGCTTCTCCTCTAATTTTTTTTATATGCTGCACCAGATAGTCGTTTCGAGGACACATTTTCAGCTGAAATCAAATTTTATTTGAGGCTCAAATGAAAAAAAAGAAAGAAAGTGCACACATCTGTTATTACACTGTTAATGGACTCTATGTACTTTTCCTTGAGAACTAACTACCATGATGTTACCTCAAAATCTACAGAAAATATGAAAAATCTGCACCAACTGTAGCAGTTCATCAAAAACGTGTTCTCATGAGGAGACCGCCATCTTGAAAGCAGTCGGCGAATTCTACCGTTCAAAAACAGCCAGAAAATAGAAGTGATTGAGTAAAATGAGTGTAGAAGCGCTATTTCATTATCTTTGGCGTTGCAGGTTTGTATGTAAGGCCACCAACCAAAAGGTGGCGGACAAGTTAACCCTAACCCTGCTGAAAATAGTCGTCTCCAATTAGAGTTATCGCTTAATATGTGTCAAAAATAATATAGACCGGGACATTTATCTGCGTTTGATTCTCCAATTACTCAACTATAAATATAATGAAAATTGAAATTACTTATTAAAATTAATTACATTATTATGAAATGCAGTAAATTACAGGCAATCGGTTATCTATTATTTATTTATTTATTTATTGTGTCTATTTTCCCGCCCCTGCGGGCTAGGGACGGGATTGCCCGTATGTATCTGTGGGATGGGGAGTAGCCCGGCTTCCGAAAATACCTCGGTCTCATTCACCTCATTCGTTGCCAGATGTCTGCCGGTTTCATTGCCGACTTAGTGGGACCTGCCTGAACCAAACTTTGGTTTCTCTATCACTTCTATTCCGGATCCTCTGGGAGCTAAATAATTTACAAAACTCCCCTTTCCTTAAATTCAGATGGATGCTAACGCGTGATCCATGGGAGATAACTCTGCTTAACATTTTTGGTCTCTTTCACAAAATGGCGTCTCAGAATCGAGGCGGTAGGTTCACAATGGTCGAACGTGTGTTTTTTTTTTTTTTGAAATATTTTGAAAAATTAGGGAAAATCTGAATTAGCCATTTGTTTATCGTTCAGGAGTGAAATTCTGCTTTTCCCCTAGCTCTGCTTAATCATTGCCGTGGATCGTTCTGAACTTGGAATACCATTATCAGTGCGTCCGTTACTGCTAATTACTTCTCGTTACCATTGAGTGCCGATCTGTCCGGCTTCCTCCTCGAAGTATCTAGAACGATTGGCGAGTCTTGATGCTACATTCCTACATCCACTGGATTTAATCAACCTCTCCCACATGTGGGGGTCTGTCTGTCTGACGGACGGCTTGGTGTGTTTAGTCGTTAAGAGTCTCTCTCTTGAGGGGTTCCCGGTGTTGATGGCAGCTCTCTGTCAAGGCGCTGGAGCCCAAACTCCTCTCATTCTACGTTTACGTGTGATATTGAGAGGGTTAAGCAAGGAAATACTTCATTACTGCGAGAGTTATTCATTCCATTGTTGCCGAGCAAAGGTTTCCGTACACATCCTGCCGGTTATTTTGTCCATTCAACTTAAAACCCTGTCATGGTGAGAAATCTAAACTGAATCTGCGTGCTCGGTTCCCTGACATCTCTCGGCTAGCGAGGCGCTTTCTCTTCACAAAAATTATTTGGTTTCTGTGGAGCAAAAGAAAGAAGCTTAAATATAAAGCGAGGTAGGAGATGATAATATTGTTCACTATAAAGGTTCATGGATAGGATAGTAAATACTTAAATACTGTGACTGTCTTCTTTCTGTCTCTGTTTCTTGTTTTCTTTCAATGGGAAGTAAACAGATTAAACTAAGTGATGGAAATTACTTTGGTGTCTGTAGACATGAAAAGGATACTGGATAATATATACTAGAAAAGGCGCAAGACACCTTCAGTTTTCTGACAAGTTTATATAACTAGTCGATTTTAAAAATTAATTATGTTTTTAAAAGATCTCAAATAATGTAATTTGTTTTTTCACCTTTAATGTATGTATGTCAGTTGTAAATATTCTAATTTACATTCTCAGTCAAACGAAACCAGAGAAACAACAGCTCCCCAATGGATGATGACACAACCCGGCCAAAGTTAAAAGCATCAGTTGACAAGAATTCTCCAGTGATAAAAGCATTTCTTGGTTACCAAGAAGAGCTAGACATGAGATATGACAAATATGAGCGCCTGGTGAAGCTAAGTAGGGATATTACGATAGAGTGTAAGCGAGTCATCTTTAGCTTGCACAGAAGTTCTGAGATATTAGGGTAAGACAAGCTGGACTTGATGAGAACCATCCTGCCATTTAGCCTTTTTTGATAAACAGCCCATACTAAATGCTCAACAGTAATGGATTATGACAAGCCACTGTCATTCTGATTTAGTACAGTAGTAAGGCCTGTTCTCAGAATTATTGGTTTTCAGAAATTGATAGCCATTTTTGGTTCTTTTTGTTTTTTTAAATCATTTTACTATATTTTAGAAAAAGTTTCAAGATATGCTGATTGAAAATTTGAAAACCTATTGCATGCATCAAATTTGTTTTGAACTTGATTTCAAACATACATTGCCTCTTAATTCTTGATGAGATTTATTTCATTGAATTAGTTTAATCATTTGCATATTGGCTCAAAATTTAATTATGATCTCACTTTAAAATAAAACAGTAGTGCCAATTTTATATTGAACTATTTTCTTTTTAATTTCTTTTCAGCTCAGATACATTGTTAGAGCAGGCAGTAGGAAAACTAGAAGAAATTAAAAAAAAAAAGTTTTCTCTAATTGCCAAAGAACTTGAAGGAGAAGACCCCTATCAGTTTATACGTGCCTATACAATCGGTAAGTTTGTCCACGACTAGCTCCCATTCCTCACCAGTCCATCACAGGCTGCAGCTGATTTTACATTCAAGAAACTTCTGAGCAAATACTACACTAAATTGCTGCTGTTACTCGAATTCAGTCAGTTAACACCAGCTGTATCCAATCCCTAAGTTACCTAATTGTTACTTGAAGGAGAGATAGCATTTTAGCCCTGGTGCTGTTGTGGGTGAACTTTTTTATGACAAATGATAAATACCATCTAGAAAGACTCAGGTAGACATGATGCCACCAAATCCTTTCTCTCACATTTAGTGTGAACTGAATATCCACTTAATCCAAGTATATATTTTCTAAAAGCTAAAAAAAAAAACTCTTGAATTTTGTTGTTTTTTTCAGAACGAGAATACCTCTTAAAAAGCATAACTTTAGCATTTTCTTTTCTTCCCTGGTACAGAGTTTAAGATCTTCACCTGTTTATGTCAGAGAGACCCTGTAGATAAACAGATCCTAGGATTTCATTCCATTTCATGCAGCATTGATCAAAAACAAGTCTGTCTATGAAAGGTGGAGTATCACAGTGGACCATAACCTGGCCCCAGACTGGTCTGATCATTTCATGTGTTATGAATTAGCTAAGACAGAAATATAATAATTTTTTTAAAATTTTACAACAAAAGTCCTATATTGTCTGTGGTTATTTGTTGTTTCTTGGTACTTTTCTGGATTTGACTGTGACCGATGTTTTCTTTTTGTTACTATATTTATTTGTCTTTAATTAATTTGAATTTGAAAATACTTTCAGTGAAAACTTGGTGTTTTATTTGGGTATATTGATAAAAATATATTGTAGTTATTTCTCTCTTCATTGGAATGAATTTCTTATCAAAACTGGAAGTTAACTAGCCAGCCTATTTCTAGTGTTAATGTTTAGTAAGTTATTTTCATGTTGAATGACTGATTCTCATTCTAAAAAGATCTCAGATTTTCTCTGAATATGCATACTGGAATTTTGATATAGAGCCAATATATCATAAATTATCCACTGTGCGTGTAACAAGGGTTTTTTTTGTTTGTTTATTTGTAAGGGAATCTTTTCTCTGCAATTCTCAGTTATTTTGAACATCTCTCAAGCTACATGCCGTCTTTACCAAAAAATCAACATTACTCAAGTCCCTTAATTTATCACTGAGATCCAAGTATTGATGACAGCAGCAGCATTCATGATGTACAAGTAACAGGTATTTGTCTGTCTTTTCAGGACTCCAGGAGTACATTGAAGCTTTATCATTTTACTGTTACATCAAGGAAGGACGCTTGATTTCTCTCAGCGAGACAGTAGACAGTCTGACTTTCCCTAGGTTGTGTCCAGAATCCTCAGGTGATGTCACCACTAAGTTAGAAGATCAAGAAAGTAACTGCAATCAATTGTACGTTATGGTTCGACCCCTAGATTTCCTGCTGGGAATTGCTGACCTGACAGGTGAACTGATGCGGCTGGCAATAAAATGTGTCAGTGGAGATGACACGAGCAAGACTTTCAAAATCTGTTGTTTTATACGCATCATTCATGATGCATTTTTATCCTTTGGAAATATGTCGAAGGATATCTCAGCAAAGGTGTGGATGATAAAGCAGTCACTACGTAAAGTGGAGACTGCATGCTACATGCTGCAGGTCCGGGGAACTGAGATAGCTAAGCACATGCTGGGAGATGTCCTCTGCTCAGTTATTTCTACAACCATGGACTGTGATGATGACTCTTATTCGGGGTCATAGTTATTAATCTAAACTTGTGACATGTTCAACAGAATTTGCATCAGTTTTCTTTTCTGGAAATGTACATCTAAATTAATTATATTGTGCAAAAATTGGCATTCTTCCTGTAATTTTAAATACATGCAGATACTGAAGTTGCTCTTTTCCATTTGTTTTTAATTGAAAACTGGAAATTTTTAGTCTCCATTGTAGACTTTAAACCTTTCACTGACTTTTTCCTTCAAAGAAATAACTGCTGTGAATTTTCTGACCAGCACCTACCAGGGGTTGCTATTAGTTGTGCTGCAGCCACATGTGCTGTATTGGTTCCTCCCCCAGGACAAACAATGTGACCTGGTTTTACTTCATAAAGCGTTTTTGCATTGTTTGTTAGCAAATGTTACTTTATCTCAAGCAGGTTACATAATGTTAATCCAACCTGAACCCTAAGATCACGGAGATGTGCTGTAAAACACTTTCACTCTATCCCAGCAACATTCTAAGAAAACCATTCAGCATCAACAAGTCATGGGTACAGGCAGGTCAAGACAAGGGTTAATTGGTTTGGCAAGTTTAAATTGCATGATTACTCTTGACCGTAACTTGAATTTTAATAGCTTTTTTAGTTGGAGACAATCAGCAGGCTGAAAGTGTCCTCAGTAGAAATGCTACAGCATACATTCTACAATTAGTTATAGTGAGACTAAATAACATTTAATTCATGTGCAGGCAGATTAATGATTTGCACCATCCATTCACAAAATTGTTCTACTTATCATTATCTCCCCTGACCTTTCTGGTTAGCATCAAGTGCTTTAGTACAACCGACTTGTGCTGGTTTAAAAACAAAATTAATAACCGTATCTTGTACTCTCTCCAATGAGCAGTCATTTGCAGAGAGAAACCCTTCCAATGTGGAATTAAAGAAGCATAGGTCCTCTTCCTTGGTGACCTAACCCAGATTGGAAGTCTGCCTGCAGGGAAATCCTTACTTAAGGGCTTAGTCACCAATGTAAAATTTTTTTTTTACCATCTCGCTGGAAACACGAGCTACAATCTTCATAGAATGGCAATGGTCAATGCAAATTGCATAAATTATAGATGAGACAGTTGCAAAAATTTTAAGATTAAATTAGAAAATCAACTTCATTTATAAAATACTGATCAGTTTTCACTGTTATGTAACTGCCCACCTGGAGAATAGAAATGTCACCACCTATCTGAAATTTATAGTAGGTTTCCAGTCTTTGTAAAGGGAAATGGTTTTTTTTTGGGGGGGGGGGAGTGGTCTCAATTCTATAAATATATTGTTTGCCTATCTACATGTTTAATTTTTGATATTTTTTTAATCAAATTAAATCACAAACATCAGTGTTACAGAATTTGTCATTGTGCAGACCATACCATACAGTGTTTTACACACATTTCAGTCGATAAAATACATCAGTCAATGATAACTAAAGAAAAGCAGCCAAGTAGTTTTACAGTAGCCGTGGCTAGCTAACAGATTGTCACCACCTAACCTCACTACTAATATTGGTTTTAGTTAGGGATATTTAATTTAAGCTATAATATAGCATTCATTTTTGTCAGAGAAATAACGGATTTTCTCAAATTTGTTTTTTATTTTTTGCTTCGTTTTAAAGTCAAAATGCGATATTAACAAATCAGATATTTATGTCGTTTACTGCCTGAGCTGCCCTAAAATGCACAAAAAAGAAAGGAAATATAGAGATGGCTGTAGTTAAACTAAATACAGGATCAAGGTTTGGGGTGATCTAAAAAAAAAAACCACCAGTTTGTGCAGTATCACATACAGCAAGACAACTACAGCATCGCTGGTTGAAAATAGTTTATTTCTGCTGGCTGAAGACAGTTTTTATATAATGATGTGCAAAATCAAAATCAGTGGAACGAGGATGACCTGTCAGTCACTGAGGTGCTGTCAATCACACTGAACAAATTTGGGACTCACGCCAGATTGCCGTTGCTAGTCTAAGCATAAAACACCACCAAGCACAAAATTATAAGTCAGGCGAAACATCAAGATAATGGTGGCATGAGTAGCTGGAAAGATACCTAACTGTACTATTGCACAGTCTACAAGGTCTTCCCATCTTATTTCAAACACATTCAGAATATTCTGGGATATTACCCGAAGGTTCATCATCATACCGACAAAGCTTTTTAATTTCGCTTTTTAAACATTAAAAAAGAACTATTGTCATCAGCTTAGGGATTACTGAAACTGCCGTATTTGCGATTTTATATTTTGCTAGAAGTTTGGTACATCAGTTCTTTATTCCTTCATAATAAACTGTTTATGTCAATGTACTTACTAGCAGTGTTTATGACTTGTCATTCCTCCTTAACCAAGTTTCGTCAAAATGAGAAACTATTAAAACTAAAATGTTTTGTCGACTTCTTTCTCACTAACTGAATCACTGCTGAAATTTTAGCAGGCTGCCCCATCTTTTATCTCAAACAATCTCCCACTTAGGCAGTCTAGTTGTTTCTTCAAGAACACATGGGTCAGTAGACTGCTGTTGTAATTTTTTGCACCTCTGCGAGAAGCCATATTCCTCTCAATTTCAACATTTTCTTTTTCCACCGTGAAAGCTAACAGTTAAATTTTATGTTGTTGGTAAAATGAAACATCCTCCATATTATCTAATGGGAAGTCGTGGCACCCTAGCTGGGACTAGAACTGCACCAACAACATCCTTGCTAAAAAAGAAAACAACCAAAGGAATGTCAATATTTTATATTGAAATTAAATAAAATAACCTCATACTGTTGTCGTTTATCAAATTTTACTTACCTCTAAGTAGCCATAAAGCATAATTCTCCAAGTGCGTAGTGCACTAGCCTTCCATAGCTGAGGGCCCAAGTTGAAGTCTAACTGGGATCCAGCTTGTTTTGGCAACTTCCCACAGCATTGCTACTTCTCTTTTGTGCCAGTCCATCTGTATGGGTTTCCTCATGGCACTCATCTCCTCCAACTTATTCTGAGGTTCCAGTAGGGTTTCTGCTGTCTTGGGCTTTTTCTGCATACATCCTACAGTCTCAACATTCAAACCCAGCTGGAGTCAAGCAGGTTAAGAGAGCTTGGGTGGATAAACTACTTAACCCTGAACAGGTGCAGCCATTGCTGAATACAACATAATCACCAAAAATTCTAACTTTACTTTTAACTAGAGTCCATTAGGGGACAGTTAGTTGCTTTTTAAAAAATGAACATAAACACAAAGCAGAGTTGAGAATGCCTTAAGTAAAAGGCTACTGAACAGGCTTCATAGATTTCCAGGGGTGGCTTTTCCTGCTGGACCTTTATTTGACCTGCACAGGTATGAAGATAACTATCACCAACAGCTGATACCTTGCTTGGTGAACTGAATCTCTCTGAGCTATTTAGAGAAACTGCCTAGACACTCACACTCAGCCCAATTATAAAAGAAAATAACAACACATGCTTCTATGGAATTGTTTTTGGTTCATTCATTTTTTTAATGTGAACACATGGATTTGACACTAAAAAAAAAACAATTTGGCTTCAGAATTGATGACGCCAGTGTAAAAGTTACCATAACATTTAAGTTTGTATCTCTGATGAACATCAGTGATACTGTAGCCAAATATGAAGACGAGTAACATAGCTAAGCAGTGTTACTGAGATAAGAACAGAAAGATATTGATGTGTTATTTACAGAAATTAGCAGGTTAGTTCGGACTTTTCTCTACCACTTGTTAGTACTAATACAACTTATGAACCTGCCCCAGCATTCTTTCCTTGTTTCAATTATCAGGTGTGACAGGGAAAAACTACTGTAATGTAGGTACATTAATTAGCTGTATTACTAAAAGCCCAAACCAAACCTCTAACTGTTAATAAGACATGCATGCTCCAGCCATCAGTACATGATGTAGAACAGGGAATCATGGGTAACACATACATGGACAGGTTTTCAGTAGGCTAAGATAGTAGAGTTTAATGCCCGGACTTAATGATGACCAGTATCATTTATTTCTCCTCCACTTTTGGACTTTTCCCTACTGGTAATATTAGGAGAAAGAAGACCCTTAGAGTTATGGGAAAATTACCAGTCCAAAAAGTTATTACTTAAACCATAATTAGTAAAACAAGAAATTATCCCATGATAAATTCCCTTCTTCCTGCTTATTTTCATCTTCAGATAGTAGATGAACAAGTGAAAGATGTAAGATCTTGCACACACCTACCTGGCTGCAAAAGCTAGAAACTTTAGACAGGACATGGCTAGAAAGCTGCCATGATTCCCTATGATTTCTGTCCTCACAAGACAGAGCTCTAGCACCACATAAAACACTGTTAGCTGATGATTAGAATAGATGACTGACATCACCAATATCCCACCTTTGCCTTGGCTTGGAATAAAAAAGATACAAATACTATAATTAACACAATCTCACTCCAACCCCTGGGACAGCACAATGCAAATTTGGTAGAAAATAAGTTTAATTCAGTACCAGAAAGAATTACCATAGATAATAAATTCTTGAGACTTCCTGTGTTGTATTATACTAGTATAATCTTTTAAAAAGGTATAAAATACCTTAAAATCTTCCTGTCACAGTAAGTAAAAGCTTAATTTTTTCTCCATTACTTATGGTGTTAAATTCTCATTTAAAAGATTATATAGTATTACCACAGTTACATAACAGGTCACTTGTATTAATAACAAGGTCCCAGACTTTCTATCAACAAAGCATTTTTTAAGATTTATAATTTGTTATATAAATTCCTAGCATACATTTACTGTAGTGGTTTTTCTTTGACTGATAATGAATATTTATTTAAGATATTCCACATAAAACTTAGATAAAAGAATCTAGACTTTTAGGGCTTTTTCTACTGTCAATGATAATGATAAGGTAGTCAGCTAGTTATCAACAAGGCCAAAACTCTCAAACTTAGCTTGCTTATACAATCATAAATAGACCTCAAAGGAATTCCTGTCAGCTTCAGCCTCTTCAAAAGACCAGTGGAATGCACAATAGATATAACCAACGGGGACAGCTGTAACATCAACATATTACTGATTTCCTCCCTAAAGTATCTAGCAGTAGCAAAGAGAAATGTTTTAAATCACGTTCCTTAAAGTTGTCACCACTTCCCTTAAGAGAAAATGTTTTTTTAAAAAATAATTTGTGAAATCAAGATAAATGACTCTACTCTAATGAGAAGTATTAAAATGCTGCATGCAATCTTTTTAGATCAAAATATCTGAAGACACAACGAGAGTTCTGATAAAACTCCAGTAGTTGTACAGTTGATGGCATCAGAAAGGAAAAAAATTATAATAAAGATTTTAAAATGTACACCTGAATGGCAAGCAAGTGTAAAGCTCAAAGACATCTGTCTACACCAATTAACTGACTGATGTACAGAATTTATCAAGCAAATGACCAATTGTACACACAGGTGCATATCTCAAAATGTCAAAGAATTATTTTTCATAAGTCCATATGTAATCATTAACTCTAAAAACAAACTTTTACAACGTATATTAAAAGAAAATGTTGTCAACAGAATTCCCCACCCACAAAAAAAAAATATATATATATAAAATATTTTGAGCCATACATTTCTGCAAGTTGTACATGAAAAGACATGGAACTTGAGTAAATATAATAGATACCGGCTTCTTATAAAGAACTCTCATGATCCAACAAACAATATTTTCTCCCTGATTGACAACCAACCGTACGTAACAAGTCGGACAAATGTACATTACTGATGAGACAAACAACAAGGACCGATGTAGTTACATACATACAATCGTTTACATCCACACCTTCTGCTAGTTTCTGTTACTTTTCTTGTTTTTCAAAATTCCTCTCGCCTCTTTCTTTAGTGCCTTTGCCTCCTCCTGATCTACTTCTGGTTCCCAGTCTGAATCCTCATCAGCAGGATCGGGAAACGATTCTCCCTTGTCAGGCTGCGACTGATCGTTAATGAAGCTGTCATCATAGCTGTATGTGTTTGGCAGTCCATCATCATCATCATCACTCTCACCATCAACTATAGTTGTTTTAGCTGAAAAGCCAAGAGAGAAACATCTACAAGACTGGAACAACAAAATTATATTTTAAATAGCATCTAGGCCTAGCTCTTTTTTTTTCCCCCACTGTCCAGGGGGTGAGGGAAAAGAATCCAAGTCCAGACTCTTTTAAGATTGTTTTTAACACTGGTTCTTTATAAGCTAAAAGTGGAAAAACATTAAACAAATCAACTGAATTTGTCAATCACTTGTACATCAAACTTGACTATTCCAGCCAATTATGACAAACCACATCTATCTATTAGACTAATGGACCGGCAAGCCTAAGAGTTGTATTCCTGATCAGAGTCGCCTTAATTTAGCATCACTCTTCTTCACCAGCCAGCCATGTGGGTTTCTTCCCACATCTAAAAATTAAAGGGATTTTCCCGCCAAAGTCAGAAGTGCTAGGCCTCTTGCAGCTCAGAATAAACAACGTTCGCTAATGGATAACCGCCCGCCCCGCCCCCTACACAACAGGGTTTTCCCCAATGTAGATAAATTACACAACAATAAATCACCTCCTTTATTCCTTCCTACTAAGCACCGATCACGCTGCCTGTACATTTTCAGTACGGAGTCTGTAGAAGTCCATGCAGACTATAAAGTGAGTTTTAGAGAAGGGAACCATAAGAGTGAAACAACACAGGAAATGTACCAAAAAAGATTCACCCTTCTTCTGCTGGTTAGCAAGCACTTCATCCAACAGATTTTATTACAATAAATCTACTTTTTCTGTTTAACAAATGATAACTGTTTTCATTACTGTGGAAGATTTGTAAACACTGACTTAACCTTTAATCTGATTGTGATTATGTGGCAAACAGACCAAATTAAAATTTTAACACGGTTAACCTACCAACGTTTTTTTTTTCCAATTAACATACAATTAAAGTCCAGTTTAGAAATTTAATACCTAGAATTCCTTTTAAATAAAAACCAAATGCTTTTATCACCAACATTCTAAAAGAAATGAAGCCAGTTCTAAGTACAATGCAGTTTAAATACTAAAGATAATCAAAATATCTTTTACTAAAACTATGAATACTTTCCATAATAATTTGAGCAATGTACGTTTATTGTAATGTAGGTAAAATAACTGTTCATAAAGTCATTTCTAGCAATTCATGCGCCATGTAGAAATTGGAATCATTTTAGGCATATAATTTATTGAATTATTCATGATTTGGTACAAGTTTTCCCACGGTTTGCAAGTATTCTTTCAATTGCTGCTATAAGGTTGGCCTTAGTTATTTATCCCTTAGTTGTGTCCAACAGGTGCTTGGAACCTAGAGCAAAAACTGCAGTCCATTCTGCATCTTCGGAGCTATCTGTCTTGGTTCCCATTGCACGGAATACTACTTAATCTTCCTGTAGGATATGATCATTATGGTCAGAATTTCCTTGATCAAATAAAGCAGATGGCTATTCAAAAAAATGAACACATTATTGGCAGAATTTAGATGTTTATCAATGAATGCAAGATGTTTTAGCCCATAGAAAATCTGCAGGAATGTATTAAATAGATGATTTGAAAAGATTCTGCCTCTTATGTATTATACAGATCAGAAAATGTTTTGAAAGACCAAAAATGAACAAAAAATAACACACACTGTCCCTTGAGCAAGGAAAGAAAGCAAACAATATGCACCTTTACTTGAGTTTTTCTGTCTTGAATGATCAGCATCAGTTTTCTGCGTGTGTTTAAACTCCTTCCTGTGTGGCACATTTTTTCTGTTAAAGAGATAATGTCTGTTAGCAAAGTTCCATCACACCTAGTTCCATTCTCCCCATTTTCATGGAGTCATATCTTGGTAAAGAAAAAACTACTTGATCTTGAACAACAGTACTTTAAAAAGATGTTTTCAACACTTAAGTCCTTCCAATAAAAACAAACCCGTGAAGTGAGAACGTATTAGGCTGAGAACTGGTACTGTAAGTGAGGTTCCCTAGTGTGTAAAGTGTACATGCTAGAATGATCCTGAATGCGTAATGGCAGTCAGACTTACATCCCTGTAATCACACACCCCACCCACTTTGGCAATTCCAGAGACCACATCAAACCAATGTGGTAAAACAATAATCTAAAGAAGTTGCTCTGCCATAAGTCACCTTTCCCTTGTCAGGTCACAACCACAGATCTAGTTCACCACTGAAGCAATAGTAGAAACTGAGAATGGCAGCACATACAGGTTTTAGTGAATTGCAGCTTTACTGGTTTTATGCACACTTTAGCTACCATCATGATCACCTAGGAACAGATTTCCTTAATAAATAAGTGTGAAGTTAAAACAAACTAGAATTTAATGAGGGAAGTATTATTTATTGCTTGTATTTCTGTAGTATTTTAAATATCATCTCTTCTGGAAGTCGTACACGTTCATAATAATTGTTACCCAGCTACAAATAATCTGTGCCACAGTTGGTATTTAATCTGCACATCAGTGAGAGCAATCCCTTGCTATCCAATTACAGAACGAAAAAACAAAACTAGAAAATTAATCCCGTGCGTTTGCTCACTGAAATTCGACTTAGAACATTATAAAATTTCTCTCCAATTTTCAGATTAATGTAATTTTTTTTCTTTTAAGGCTAGATTGTGCCATACCATTTTGAGAACAGTTTTACTGGAGCCCTGAGGGGAGACTGTAATAGACAGATAAACCAGCTGACAAGACACTGAAAAAAAACATGATGTAACAGTTACAGCAGAGGGGGGGGGGCGTACGTACAAATACATTTATAAGAGGAGCTAATAGATTTTTAAAACTGAAAAAAATAAAGAACTTTTATTCACTGAATTCTGATGATGACTCATTAATATCAGTGCAGTGATAATGAGGAGGAGGAAAGTTAATTGACTAATAAAACTCAACTCAAAACATCAAAAAATTAGTTTTTTTAAAATATGCTCTATAGATTAATTCTAAGAAAATGATGATAAAAATGAACAAAATTAAATAAAAACGAAAATGAATAAATAAATTCAAAATTTCTTAAAAGTGACTGACACTTTATCAATGAACAATTATTAAGAAAATGAGCAAATTTACCTTGTTAAATTCTGCCCTACTTTTGCTTTGAACGTTATAGTTTTCCTTCAGTAAAGAACACCAGTTAATTCAAAACAAAATTGTTCGAAGGTCTTTAGATCTTGTGCTGGCATCAATCATCGTTATCTGACATGCCGATGCAGTTCCTGTGATTGGATTTGATGTTCAACAGACAGACGAGGACCAACAAGAGTAAATTCCCTTTTATCATGACCTCTAACCCTAACCCTGACAAGACATACTGACTTGACTAAAAGAATGTGTGGAGCAACAGGAGATTCTTCAGAATTTTTCAAATATTTTTTTTATCAAATTAAAATTTAAATTATTTTGCAAAGAAAACAAGATAATAGATAGTTTCAACACCAGAATATTCAAGACAGTAGCAAAATGTGGCTCTATTTTATCCAATGTACTGTGTGTGATATCCAAGCATGTGGCATCATAACTTCACGGGAAAGTCAACTTTTGCTTACAGTCACCGGAAGTTTATAATTATCAAGATGTTTTTATAACTGGAAGGCAAGGAAAGTCAATCTAAACAGTTTGAGTTCTACAGAAAAACTCTATATCATGATTTCTTGCTTAGTAACACTAACACACCACAAGTATATACAGCATTTCTGACACCAAACATCTGTCTGTAGAGTCAACACATCCACAATTGTTAAAGCTAGGATTTATAAATTTAAAACACTAGAAAAAACAAGCCTTTTTTTAAAACCAAAATCAACAAACCTGTAGCAATTTGTCCCATAAGGGCATTCAGGCCTTTTATCTTCCTCCTCTTCCTCAGATTTATCCTTTTGCTCATCTGAATCTTCATTGTAGCTGTCATCACCAGGGTGAGAGTAATCTTTGAAATGAGATGGGTTTTTTCTGTAAATATAAAACAGCTCTTTCTTCATGATCATACACTAAGGAGCAAACATTGTAGAAGGAAGGTGAAAAATGTTAAAGCTAGAATTCCTGAAACTTCTAATTTAATACTTTACCTAAAAGATACTGTATTTTTCAGAGATTGAATATCCTAATTATGTAGAATTTTTTCATATGTAAAATCATTCTTCTAACATTAAACAGCACAATCCGATTCAAAGCTAGGTCTTTAGTCAGTTTGACATCTTCAAGTTAAAGAAGTTGAGTACAGATTCTGAAGGAAAACATATCAAACCTTTAAACCAAAAAAAATTAGGTAACTATCAAATAATAATTTCTGATGTAGTCTGAAATAATTTTATTTTTTCTTCAAGATTTAATGCAGCCATTATGGTTGGCTCACCAAGCATAATGGAAGATATTTCAGTGTCAAAACATTTTAAAAGTTATCATTTTTTAGATGTGTAGATTTTGTATGTCCCATTACTATCCATTGCTACATTGTTGGTGATTCCCATCGTAAATCTATATTGGATAGACTTTAAAGGGTTGAATAGATGCAATTTGTGTTAGAATCTAAAAAAATAAGAGTGTACATTAAAAAAATAATTCTCTTGAGTCATCTCTGGTTGAGTGTTAACCCATGGATGTAAGAATCTCAAATGTCTAATGATAAAATGATAAATGTTACATCTTCAGCAACACCACCATCTAATTTTATCACCTGTAACACTTGTGTCCATAGTGACACTGCACCCTTGCTTTCTTCTCTTGCTGACTGTGCTCTTCTTCTTCTGATGCACGGGCTGCTGCACGCCGCTTACTGGGTCTGGGGATGTATGAGTCAAAATCTTCAGAGTCGTCATCAGAGTCCCTCTTCTTCTTCTTCTTCCGACCAGGAGTCTTTTTCACAGGTGCACCACGACCTCGTCCCTGGAAAACAAGCACTGTTGGTTTTCGTTAATGTGAATCTTTCACAGAACAAGGTTCACCTGTTGTGCACAGAGCACCTATAATCACAGAAAAGCAAAACACACGGTTAGTAAATATGTTTGCATATTCAGTGAGAAACTCAAAACTGAAAATCACATAAATAAAAAGTCTATAGGCCATCCTGTGCACATGACTACCCCTTCAACATGGATAGTCTAGCAGCTCTAATTTACAAGAGAGAAATCATCACTAATTGAGAATTTCTAAAAACTTTGCTACATATTAATTTTTAAATAAAACAACCCATTTATAAACTTTATAGCTTTTTAAATCAATATGAACAGCACTTTCACTTCTTTCTCCATCTGAAATTAAAATAAAATCATAATCTATATAAACACATTTCAACCAAGCCTTTGGAGCATCCCTACACCAGCCACACAACCGTTACTTCAGTTCATTCTGACGCCAGCCACACAACCGTTACTTCAGTTCACCTTCACAACAGCCACACAACCGTTACTTCAGTTCATTCTGACGCCAGCCACACAACCGTTACTTCAGTTCATTCTGACGCCAGCCACACAACCGTTACTTCAGTTCATTCTGACGCCAGCCACACAACCGTTACTTCAGTTCATTCTGACGCCAGCCACACAACCGTTACTTCAGTTCATTCTGACGCCAGCCACACAACCGTTACTTCAGTCCATTCTGACGCCAGCCACATAAACGTTACTTCAGTTCATTCTGACGCCAGCCACACAACCGTTACTTCAGTTCATTCTGACGCCAGCCACACAACCGTTACTTCAGTCCATTCTGACGCCAGCCACATAAACGTTACTTCAGTTCATTCTGACGCCAGCCACACAACCGTTACTTCAGTTCATTCTGACGCCAGCCACACAAACGTTACTTCAGTTCACCTTCACAACAGCCACACAGCCGTTACTTCAGTTCATTCTGACGCCAGCCACATAAACGTTACTTCAGTTCATTCTGACGCCAGCCACACAACCGTTACTTCAGTTCATTCTGACACCAGCCACACAACTGTTACTTCAGTTCATTCTGACACCAGCCACACAACCGTTACTTCAGTTCACCTTCACAACAGCCACACAACCGTTACTTCAGTTCATTCTGACGCCAGCCACACAACCGTTACTTCAGTTCACCTTCACGCCAGCCACACAAACGTTACTTCAGTTCATTCTGACGCCAGCCACACAACCGTTACTTCAGTTCATTCTGACGCCAGCCACACAAACGTTACTTCAGTTCACCCTTATGCCAGCCACATAAACGTTACTTCAGTTCAGCCTTGGGCAGCCACACAAATGTTATTTCAGTTCACCCTCACGGCAATCACACAAATGTTACTTCAGTTTACTCATACCCCGATTTTATACAAACTTTTTATTTCTGATTACTCTACTCAAGTTATACTAACATTTCCCCTTCACCTAACCCTAACCCAACTCAAACACTAACAAAGGTTATCATTTATCACTTACCCGTCCCCGATGTGACACTTTCTGTTTCCTTTTCTCCCAATCACTTCCAGAATCCTCATCATCTTCAGCAATAAAATCTTCATCATCATCAAAGTCTTTTTTGTATCTACCATGTCCAGTCTTTAAATCATCTTCATCACTGTACTCATCTCCAATAAGAAAACAATCAACTGTCGAACAAACACACATAGAACAAACACCGACAAGGTTGGTGGGGGATTACCAAGCTTTTCTAAAGCAGATAACAGAATTAAGGAGAGATTGCAACTCCTACCTTAAAAGAACCCTTAAATTAAAAATGTTTTGAAGGCTGATAATAATAATATACTGAGTTTTTGGCAAACAATGAACTAACTAGTAATGGCCTTAGCCATTACTACATATATTCTAAACATAAAATTGGCATTAAAAATACAGAATAGAGATTTGTTTGATACTTATGAGTCTTAACTAAATGATTAAAATTGAAACTAACTGATAATTTTATGTGTCCTCAAAACTATAAGCAACTAGTATTATCATCATCAGCTGATGATGCAGGTTGGTTCTGCAGTACAACCATTACTTTATTTTTTACCAAAATGGGAATGAAATATTGTTTTTTTAATTAATAAAGTAAAGCATAGTGAATGAAAATTTGCTACCTGTATTGTCACAGCCAGCAACAGAGAAAAGAAGAAAGTAAACATTTTCCAAACAGTCTTTGTTTTCTTCTTAAGATAACTGCAATATTTCACACTTCTATTGTACTATGGAACTCTGGTAAAATAAACTATTCTCAATTTTGAATAGTTCATGTAGAAACTTAAACAGGGACAACTAGAAACAGCTAGAGGCCAATAGTATAAAAAAGCTACACAGCATTTCCAAAATTGTAAAAACCTTCCCACAATTCACTATTGAGCATTGAAGACGAGTGCCAAATTATAA
This sequence comes from Nautilus pompilius, assembly GCA_018389105.1. Taxonomy (NCBI): domain Eukaryota; kingdom Metazoa; phylum Mollusca; class Cephalopoda; order Nautilida; family Nautilidae; genus Nautilus; species Nautilus pompilius. The sequence continues at coordinate 2,311,632 of JACATO010002123.1, forward strand.
AGATGCTACTGAAATCATGTATTCACAATGATGAGTAGCAGCAGCTTAGTGTTTATACATACAGTTGACCTTCATTATACACACTTTCGTTATCTGCTTTTTTTGCATATCTATGGTTTTATTTCAGTATCATGAGGAGCATCACTATCTCCATCTGTGGATGCCCATTGTTATGTCTTGAGGACGTAAGGCAGAGTCAATTGTGATGGATGGATCACTGTGGGAGAGGTTCAGAACAGAACAAAACAAAATCATCTTCCGCAAGGCTTTTATTTAAATAAGCAATATGAATAACAGTAACGGATGATCAGATTAGTCAAAAACACATTCGAATGGGTATCGAAGGTGCACACCACCAAACAGACCCAGAAAGAAAAGGACCAAGGCAAAGGCAATTTCGCGACAGGGGACTGTGTGTGTGGCACACTGTAAAAAAAGGCTTAAAGGTGGCAACAACTCATGACCCCAGCAGACATGGGACTGTGAGTGATATCAATCTGATGACACCTGTTCTCCAGTGCAAATGTTGTCTGACGAGTGGGCACCTGAAGCAGGCAAAACTGATGCAACCCCTATTATTACCTGTTATAAGTTTACCATTTTACATGGATTTGACATACATGGTGATTCTCAGGAACACGACCTCCACATATGAGGAGGATTAACTGTATTTACAAATTTTAATCCTGTCCAAGTAGTATGGGATAACTTGCTGTGATGATTAGTCATTTGTTCCTGCTTGAAATCATATGGTCAAAGCAGTCTTCTTCAAATGTCTGGCCCATTGCAAACTAATTCTCCCTAGTATATCTTGACAATCAAACAATAAAAGTAACTATTTTGACAGAAACCTAAGGAAACATTCTCTGTTGATGTTCACTTTGTTAAGTACTAAGATGATGACTATGCATTGCATTGAAGGAAATATTGTGGTCTTTTGAAAATCTTTAAGATTGGATAAAAGTTGGTTCCTTTAAGAGTACCCTCCAATTAATCAAAGACAGTGATTCTCCTGCTTACCATAGCTGTTCTTTTTTGTTGCTGCAGCTCGAGATGGTCGCCGTGACAACATTGGGGGATCATTGATGGCACCTTTAAAGGACTCTACCCTAGTGGTTTTCCTCCTCTTAGTTGGCAGAATTTCTGGATCCTCTTCTTCCTCCTCCTCATCTACAGACTCGTACACGTAGTACTTTTTTGGTCTGCTAGAGGTTTTTGCTGCTGCAAGGAAAGGTAAGTCAGATCAGCAGTTTCTTCCTATTTTCCAGCAGTAAGCAATCACCACATGGACCCACAGTAGCCCTAATAAGCACAGCTTAACCTGAGAGCACTGCTGTCAGAGTGAAGACTCTAGTCTTTTTAGTTTTTCTGATCCAAGACAAATAAATGACAGTCAATGATGAGAGCAATCATCACCTAAGATTCTAAATGCAAATGAAGGATGCTATTTGAAATGTGGGGCTTCAGGAAATGCCAACCATTCACAATCAGAACAGAGAAAGCAGGAAGGTAAGAAAATTGGACGAGCTACATCCCAGATCTCAATACTCAAGATGGCGGTCAAACCCAGATTTAATCTACAAACAAAGCCCTGTATCACCACAATACTTAGCCTATTAAGCAATGACTTTCAGCTGTTCTTTTCTTCTTTCTGTAAAAATGCCATTCACAAAAAAGTGTGTACATACTGCTTACTAAACCAGTTATTTGTTTACTAAAATGCTAAAGTAAGAAAGAATGCATTTAAATTTGAATTTTTAACCCATCTCCCAAACAAAATTTAAACCCATTTTCCATCATCCATTTTTAAAACAAAATCAGTAGTCAAAATTTGATTGTTACCAAATACTGTAGATTAAACAAAGATTAGTTCATTTGAATCTCATTCTTTTTCATATTATGCACAAATAATGGGAGTAGAAATGACTACTATTACACAGGAAGCAGGTTAAGATCTTGTCATTCAGAGGAACCAGTTGCAGTTACTTACCTCCCATTATTACATCACAAAAATAGTAGACAGAAATTCACCGATACTGTAACAAATTATCTATTCAAACCCATAGCTTCCCTTAATGCCCACAAGTTGTTGCTGTGTTCTTCAATAACATGGAGAAGAAAAAGAGTGTGTGGTAATGAGAGATAATGGCTGGCACATAAGTGCCCAATAAGCACTAACTTTGGACATCCTAATGAGAGATTCTTCTGATTAGAAATGGGAGAAAACCAGAGACTCCCACAGAAGGCTGGTAAAAAAGAGTAAACCATGTCATTAAGCCACTCCAAGTACAAACTAGCGGGGGGAGAAAAACTCCAGATGCCACCACAATGAGTCAGCACCTACCTGATCCCTTCAGAGTCCTGATGAGCTAAACTACAAAAATCTTTACATATTTACAAACTAGTAGAATTTTACTTCTTTACGGTATAGGGAAAAATTGTTTTAGTGATTGATTTCTCATTATAATACAAGTCCAGGGCCAGTACTAAAGAACATTTTAGTTGGAGTGCCCTAAAGGAATGATTTTTAGTATAAATAGCTTTAAATAGAGGATAAATGTTCTTGTTTTTTTTTTTCCATATTTTTTTTGTTTATAAAAATTCCTGCCCTTCTGACTTGGCCTGTAGCTTTAGATGATTGCAGAAGTTACTATCTACCTACTTAACTATGTAGGTAAGGACAATGCATATAATGACAGACAACAGTTGCGAATTAAGTGGCCCTTTTATAAAACACATCAACAAATTTACTGATATGCTTATAATTTATTCTTTTCAAAATCCTGGAAATAGATGCTTCTTGGAAAGAGATGTAGTCAGGGTTTGAGAACAGAAAACTGCATCAATTCAATGCATATCTATCAGCAGCAGTAGAGAAACTAGGGAGAGAAATTCTCTTTCTTTGTTTTTTTACTCACAAGTCTTTCTGGTTGTGGTAGTTCTGGACTGTGGCAGCTTCTTGGATGTGGAATCTTCCACGGCAGCTGCAGCTTGAACAAGCCAGTTTGGAAGTTTCCGCTTCTTCTGTAATGGTAACGCAATCTTCTTTCTTCCCATAGAATGCACAGCATCTTCTTTACTCTCCTACATCACGAACAAAGGAAGAAAATGACTAATGCACAAAGTTGAAACAGGAATGGTGATTAGAAGCAGAATGAAAGATAAGGACTACACACCTGTGGTGACTGTAAAAATTGTTGTGTCATAACGCCATCTGATGCATTCATCAACTCTTTCCTTGAACCATCATCTACAAAAAATAAGCCACTGAACTGACTTTTTCTGTCAATTATCTGTTTTAGCAAACTTCTCTATAAAAAGAATCTTGCCAGGAAGATTAAAAAACAAAGACAACTATAAATATTGAAATATCCATGAGATCTCTTAGCAGACCGGACCAGTAGGTACAAGCTTCAAGGAATAATGAAGCAGTACTACAGAAATAGTTATTCAGTCTTAGTGTAGCCTCCATAAATATATACAATATTGGAAAAAATTAGGGAAACAAGAGTAAAACTGGGTATCAAATGCAAATAACATGGGATAGAATTGCATCTCATGTGTAAAAGTGAAACGCTTCACAGTGCAGTCATGTATTGATATAGTACATTGTGATTGATTGTCATGCGAGCAATCAGACAGTGCCACACCTGCAGGACTATAAAAGTAAAGGCAGTTATATCATTGTAATGTGGTGAATGTGTGATGAAAACTATGGCTCTGGGGAAGGAAACATGAAAAGTACATAGAGATAAAGGTCTTAGCTGAAGATTGCAGTCTGTTTCAGAGTGTATGCAAGTCTCTAAAGTGGATACACAAAACTGGTACTGTTGAAATTAGATGTGGTCAAGGAAGAAAGACCAAACTCTCCAAAAGTGATGTTAAGTACCTCTAGGCATGTTTTCTATGTGACAGATGATGAGCCATTAATTTTTCAAAAAAACCTAGCTGCAAGTACGTATGTTAACATTTCTTCAACAGTAAGATACACAGTTAGCGTAGTGTCAACAGACGTGTATCTTCCCAAAATCCTTTTGCTGAGGAGAGGCAACCAAACAAAAAAGCTGAACTTGGCAGTAGAAATGAAGCAGTGGAATGATCAAATCTAGAAGGTGCTCTTTACAGATGAGTCCAAGTTTGAACTGTTTGGCAATAATCAACAACAGTTTATTCAAAGGTGGACCAGGGAGTAGTGCAGAATTGCATATCAACCAAGAGTGTTAGAGATTTGCATAAAATCAAAAGTATACTGACTATCAACAGGTACCAGTAAGTTTTCACCCATCATGCCATTCCCTCAGGAAGACATCTCATTGGGCAAAGATTCATCTTCTAACATGACAATGACTCAAGCATACAGCAAATGTGGTGAAAAAACTATCTGAAATGTAAGGATGCTGGCTGATGGAACATGCACAAAGATGCTTTGGCCTGCAAAAACTCCTGATATGAACATCAGTGAGGCAAAATGGGTTCATATGGATACTCAGAAAGTCAAATGCAACCAACACCTTGAATAAATTGTGGAAAGTGCTAAAGGATATTTGAAACAACATTCCAGTCACACATTGTTAACTTGTGTAGGAGCATGAAAACAAGGTGTTATGCTCTATATGAAGCAAAGGGCTCACATACCCCAAATACTAATGTACTGTACAATATATCAATGTTGTTTTTGTATATTTTCTGTAATATGTGTCTCTCAGTTGCACTTACTCATTTTTTGTGCAGATCCTGCTTTCCAATAATTATTTTCAATACTGTCTGTCTCTGTCTCTCTCTGTGTGTGCACGCGCATGTGCGTGTGTGTGTCTCTCTCTCTCTCTCTCTTTCTCTGTCTGTTTGTCTGTCTGTCTGTCTGGTACCTGTCCAGTTACTTACTTACTTAACCATCGAGACTGATTTTCTTTCTCTCTTAGTTTTGTTACCTTAAAGATGAGAGAGAGAGAGATGGAGAATGAGTGAGAGAGAGATAGTTCGCTCATAAGAATGTAATGGACTTCTTGCTTTTTAAACTTCTGAAGATTTTGTTATTACTCTCAGTTTAATAATTATACATTAACAATGAGTGGCCTGCAGTTCCAACATTTGTTCTGTTCTGTACTTAAAAATAAACAAAAAAATTGTAATAAAAGAAATAGTAGTAAAATAGATAAATATGCTAACTGTTGCTCTAAAAAGAAAATAGATCCATATTTTTTAAAGATTTTTAATATTAAGTGACAACAGTCCATAAGAGTATAAAGTAGTTTATTATATGTCAGAGGGAAAGAAAATTTACATCTTCACAAGAGCTCATTTGTCCTAAGTTTTCCCTCAAAAGAACATACAGTAAAAAACATTGAAAAAGACCCTTTTCAATTCTACTGGGTGAAATATCTATGTGTCAGCTAAAAACACTTTAACTGTTCATTATGAACCAAATAGGCAAGAAGTGCCCATGCCACAGCTATAGAAATCTCTTTCCCAACCACCCTTTCTTCTTAGTTTGTTCTTAATATAAAAACAATTGCTGAGATATTTTTAAAGAATATTTAATAAACTACTAATATTCTAGTTATTATTCAAAAGATTTACAATAAATGTGTTTTTTTAATTCTTCACTGTAATCTTTGTCAAACTTTCAGATAATAAAAGTTCAAAAGGAAAGATAAATGATCTTGTGATGAAAAAAAAAAAATTTAAACAAACTTTTCTTCTCTTGTTTTACAATAACTGCTTCCTTTGATTCCAATTTATTTCCATCTGCAGCCGATTTCTTGTTCTCCAAAGACCCCTCAGGTTTCCGCTCATCATCTTCTCTGGAACAGATACACATTTTCATTTTAAACCCCAAATATTTACATATTTACTAGATTAACTATTACCTATTCAGTAATTTGTTAAACATCAGATATCTTTCTGTGCTACACCTGAAAGAAAGTGTATGAAGCCAAACAAAAGTTTAAATAACCTAAATAATGGCTAAAGTTAATTCTACAAATTTATTTCAGTTACAGCTGGACCTGTAATGATTCACCTTGCCATGATATGCATAACATATCATAAGCAACACATTGCAATATTGATGATGCACAGATTTTATTAACCAAATGTGAAGTCTGAACAGGGAAACAATTAATCTGGTTGTACGGAAAATATAGCAATCAATACAGAAAAAATATAGATTGTGCATACATGCCAGCTATATAATCACCTGTATACAGGTAAAATAACTTTCTTTTAATTAGTGTTTGCTCTCTTAGTGCCCACTTGTTTCCCTTCAGTGATTTAGAGCATAAACAACATGGCACCACCTACAACCCATTTTTTCTCCATGTTGTAACGTTTAGTGTCTTGTAATGGGTGCCATGAGGACGAGGGATTGTCTGGTTGATTTCCTTTCAACAGCTCCTGAAACTAGGCTTGGACCATATAAGCATCTTAATACCAGCCAAGCATGGCAAAAGAAGATTAACCCTGTGCTTCCCAGGATAATGTGCTGTGAACACTGCTAGACCAAAAGAGGATTTTCTTCAAGATCTTACAGAAGTGTAAAATGTCAAGTAAAAGTATAGAAATAGAAGCCCCATTTAAAGTAATTTCTAATAAAAAGCAGACAGAGTGTCAACATTGTAATATGTTGGAAATGTTTCATGGAGCTGCTTCAAATAAGAGGAACAACGAATGTGAGCGTTCATCTATGATGCCACCACAAAATAATGCATGACAACAACTCTGATTCAAATGCAACTTTGGGATTAAACCAATTAAAGCTAAGTAACTTATTTCATAAAAACTAAGGATTAACTCTTTCCATGCAAAATAAATAACTAAAAAAGCATCTTAATTTTTTTTTAAAGAAATTGAAACTCACTTAGGTGTAAAGGGAAATAATCCATGAATGGAATTCCACTTTACTGTTCACTTTCAGGTTCATTTTTATTTTAACTAGAAATAAACCTTTTTTTTGGATGCATCATATTGTATCATTACGGGCAGATGACCTAAACATACAACCCATTTATACAAGATTCTCAAGTTATCAGGTTAACATTTAACTTCTTCATGAAACAAAACTGCACATATTGCTAAATTTATCAAAATTATGGTCACATTACAAAATATTTTTAAAAGTTAACACAACTCGAAAATCTTGAAAAATAAGATAGACGTACGTGATCCTTAGACTTACTGGCTGACTCAGGGTGAAACAAAATATACGACTCAATTGGATTTCTATGGATCCTTAATTTGACTATAGTTTGGTGTTTTCTTTTCATTGTTTTTATTTCTCTGGAATCCATAGAATTTTGTTGTAATCAAGTGTTAAGGTTCCTAATCAAATTATTAGTTTCTGGCCAGTCATCAATTATTCTGATTTATCAGTCCATCACTACTACTCTCCACTGATAATTTCAATCAATATACAACAGAAGCTTCTTTTAGCTACAATACTGGTGACAATGAACATCTGCTGATACTAAAACAATTTTAATGGTAGAGTGACAGGAAGAAACCCAAATGAATTCTTTATTATAAAGGGAAACAGGTGATTGACTAATTTTCTTAAAAACTATCAAATGTAAAATTTTGCTACTGATCACCATCCTTGACATTGATAGAAATGTCGACATTTTGATATATTATAACAGTACCTAACAAAAATTCCCTAACGGTAAAATGTAACAAAGAGTCTTGACTTGCTAGCATAGCTCCCACAACAGTATTACACACACAACCATGGGAACATATCTGTACTTACTGCTTCACCGTGCCATTCTGGACATCTCTGTATGTGACCTCATAAGCCAGCTTGCTAGGCAACAGGCTAAACAGGTCACCAGCTTCCAAGCACTTTTGCTTGTCTTTGGGTAGAGCCACTTTGTCTTTGGTTCCATGCTTCTGATAGAAACAAGGATTAATGTGGGTCTGAAAAGAAAATGCGTCATATGTTAGTTACAACAAGCTATAGCTGTCTAGCCAAGAAATTCTGAATTGGATTTGTTGGCAACACAGGTAAAAACTGCATAAGGCCCAGAAACAAAAGCAAGTATACCTCTCCATACCTGGTCAAACCTCCACAAGGTGGAAAGTCACAGGTTATAATGCATCTGTCAATCTGCTCAGATATGGGTAAAGCAACCAATAGTTACACATACACATACATATCAAAAGACTTCCTGCCCCTATGTACATGAATAAATTCTCAATTTGTATGAACATTCTTGTCTAATTAAGCCAGGTCTTTTCCTTATTTTCTCTGGAAACTAAATGCATTCTGTACAGTACTTGAAAGAATTTCTTGTATATCCTACAGATGATGAACAGAATTCAGGAAATTTGGAAAATTAGATTAAAAATGAAGTTAAGAAATAAAATTGGCTCCAAGATCAGTGGTTAGAATTCAGGGACAGTTTCATGCAAAACCCTTGTTCTGTGCTGACACTGACTTTCTGAATAGTAAAAGTTTTTCAACTACAACAGGCCAGTTTGCGTACCTGATTTACTTGGACAGCCTTAAACTCAACCACCTATGTTCTATGTCAATAATCTATTCACAACTGAAAATATCCCCAGGTTTACATCACCATGTCAACCTGTCCACAATACTGAACAGTTGCACCGAGTCAAGGAAAACTGAGAATATGGATAAACCTAATGTAACCTGCCTACTACTCTATATTTTGTAAAGCAACATTATTTTGAAAATTAGATTTTTTTCAAAACTTAAACAGAAATGCATCAAGTAATTTTCATTTTTTTAAAAGAGTAATTTCAACATCTAATTTTTGTTCAATACTACAATTTAGTAGTCTTCATAGCAGTTACACATTCAGGCTGGCCAGGCATTTATGATGAAAGAAACTGTAGGTGGTCTACTTTACTGAACAGTAATAATACTTATTTGTACAAACTAACTTACTGGTGTTAGATATAGTTTTCCACCTATCACCTCCAACATCCCATGATTTCTTGATACACGTTTGTCAACAACCTGAAAAATAGTTTTAAATATTAACTGTTTAAAAAATATCAAGACTGCAAAAATAAGCTTGTATCTTATTTTTTTGTGCTTTTGAAGGTTACAACCCAAACTGTGAAAGTCCCAGCATCAAAATTATAAGCCAAACAAACACAACTGCTGCTATCTGCTATTTTTAACACTCTGGCAAAAAAAAATCCATCACAAATCAAAACCATGGATCAGAACATGTAAACCATTAATTGTAATGCTTTGTCACTTCAGACATTTTGCATAACTATGGACCCAAAAAAATTATAATAAATGTTAAATTTAGTTCATTCTAAGAACATCATGCCTGGCCATTTCACCACGAGTGACCATGGATGCAAAAGTCCTCCGCTCACCAATTTTGGACCAAGCACGCTGAGGCTTCTTCCGAGGGCTTCGGCTGGAAAGCGATCACTTGGTGGAGGGTTTCATCAAGGGACTTTGTGCCTGATAGGAGTTTTGGCTCCATTTGGCTTCGGCCAATTCGCAGCAACTTTTGCTCCATCGAGGTTTCGGTCTCATTACCCATGCCCTTCTCTTTGGAGATGCACACACATACACCCAAATTCACACGCACCTACATTTGCCCACACCACCAAAAAAAAAGAGAACATCATGCCAGAGGCAGCAGAACAGAGCTGGTGGGTAATAACAAGAGCACAAGTCTCTCTACTTTAAATTCAATCGCAAAAACATTTGTGCAAAGAAATCAGACTATAATATTTTGGAAAGTCTTGAACCTCAGTTAATTTAAACTCTAGTTTGTTTGCATACTAAAATAAATATATATTTCTTCAAATTCTTATTTTTGATAAAATTAATAAAACATGGAAATGCTCCTCTTAAGGCATCCTTTGATAGGTGATAAGTTTATACTACTACAAGATAATGATCTGAAGCACACTACAAACTCAGTACACAATATCTCACTAGAAACGGTTTTCTTAAAACCATGGTTAGCACCCTTAGTCTCCAGATCTGAACCCCAATGAACTTGTGTGATGAAGTAGATCAGTGTGTCAAGGAAAAAGGTCCAAACAAAGTCAGTCAGCTAGGGAACTACTTTCAAGATGAATAGGGGTTATTTAAATAGCAATGTTTTGAAAATTACTAAACTGGATACCCAAATTTGTATGCAGTAGTTATTCACATAAAAGGTGGCACGAAGTGACAACAAGGTCACAATTAATATTTTATATTTTCCGACACACAACACATCTGATTTTCCATGTTTTGTTTTTGCTGGAGTGATGAATTTTCATTAATAATAAAGTGTTAAACACACACATACATTGGTGACCAGAATTACTACATCATCCAAAATAGTTCTATTTTTTTTTTCCATTTAAGTGTAATTATAACATGACTAATGCAATATTTAAGCATTAGTTTGTTTCTTTTTCTAATTTATTATTGATGTATTTCTGTAGTAAAAATATTTAGTAAAAAAAAAATATTAAAAAGTCAGCATTTATTGAAGTTAACAGCTGGCTAGCGTATTTCCCCAACACTGTTTCTTTTCTGAAGATTTCTTTTTCTTCAAATTCACCATTTCAAATATTTCATGTCAAATCAAATTCTGTTAGAATAGAGAAACAAAATTTGGCATTTGTCTGTCAAAAGAAAGTGTGGTGAAAAGAGCTGCTATCACAAGAACTCATGTGAATTTTGAACTGTACTATTTATTTACTGCTAAGTTTATAGATAACTATTATAGTTTAATGATGTTTTGCTACAGAACTCACTGCAATATCTGTAACTGAGTTAGTACTTTTTGTCACAAGTAGAATCATGTGTTGTATTTGTTTTCAGCATCTTAAGATACTGAAAATATGTATATACAATATTACAGTTTGTTTACACCTAAAATAATAAAAAATTCTTGATATCTAAGAAAATACACTGCAAGTTTTTGTAAATGCTCTTTTTTAAAAATTATGCAAAGTTGATGATTAGTTCTTTTACAGTTTTGTGCTTTTCTATTAACTAGACATTTTTTTCCAACATATTTCAGCTCATTGCCATCTTTCATTGACTATAAATTCTGAAAAGAATGTTTCTGCTTTAGCCACCTTTTTTTTAGCTGAGGCAAAAGCAATTTCACTTGTTGATAATAGTTTAGACCATGTATTATTGTGGTCATGGCATGAAATTCTTCCTGTATATGACTGTTTTTTTGTAAACCAACAAAGGTTAAATATAGAATTATCAAACATATCTAATCTCTTTTCTCACAAGTTAACAAAATGCCATTTTTGTTATGTGATGACATTTTGCTTAACTAATTTACCTTGGCATGTCAATTACAGACATATTAAGAGAAATGTTTGTTTTCTTCTATAATTCTAGTGTTGATCTTATATATAATTTCTTCATAATTTCCTCAAAATAAATGTAAAGCATTTTTTTAAAAAAAGAACATAAAGAGAATTGTCAGATTTTCTCAGAATCAACCAATATTTTTTTTACAAACAGATTAAGCATTAAAATATTTTATTAGCCTCCAAAACAAAAAAGAATTAGCAATCAGTATGCATTAACCACAGATTAATTTTTTTACATTTCATAGTATCAGGTCCATCCTAAACGTGCCACAACTCCTTAAGTGAGCCTAGAATCTTCAAACATAAAGCTATTTACACTTTGAGACAAAAAAGTATTAAATATGACTAACAGTAATTTTGTAATTTAATGTACACGATCTGGAAACATATTTCATTAGCAAAATAAAAAATAATAAATTCATAATCATTCTATTCAAGAATAGTTAAACATTTCACAACCATTCAATAAACAAAATGTATTTTCTTTGATATAATTCCAATATTGTTGAGAAAAAGATTGACATTTGCAATTTGTGGATGAAATGATTTTGCCATGTTATACAATAACAACAATTTTAGTGGTTTTAACCTATATTTAGTAAGTTTTAAAATACTTGTTTTTTCTAAATAGTTTAAGAATTATCTTTTTAGAAATATTAATAATTTTTAAAGAATTTTTTTAAAAAAAAAAGATTAAATTTCTGAGAAATATTTATGTAAGGGATATAACTCAGTTTCTTTTCTCTAACAACTGTAAAAACCTACACCAAGTCAGGCATCCATAGCTATCCATTAGTAGTGCAAAGGTTTGTTATTCTGTAAAATCATGTAGTTCATACGAAGAATCTATTTTCTTTGCAATCAGGAAAAAATTCATTTAATGGTGACGAGTGAAGATTGTGAAGCCAATTCTGCTGATCTCAAATTCTATTATCTGGAAAATATTTAAATTATTATTTTCAACAGAGAGAGAGAGAGAGAGAGAGAGAGCAACGATTAGCAACAGTTTTTTTTTAAAACGTAAAATGCTTCATATTTGGAATTAAACCAGTTTTTTTTTAAAAAAAATAAAAAGATGTTCGTCTAAAGACTTTTCCTAGAAATATGCATTAACACCTGTTTCAATAACTTCGTCGTTTTTCTTCACTTTCTTTTAAGAGGTCAATCAGGATGACACCGGCACGCAGAGAAAATGTTTGATCTTGCAGTTGTTAAGAACATTAACCGAGTTGTTTAGAGCCTAGACGTCCACCTACCGCGACCCGTTCGCCATTAAGTAACAATTAAAAACGTGTCGGGTGGAGGGGGGGGCGGTACTACATCTGTAGAATCGTAGTTTTCGTCAAGTTTCTATTTCTTTTTTTTCCAAACGCGAAGCCAGCAGGACGATTCTCGCGTGGTGAGGATTTGTGTGTGTGTGTGTGTGTGGGGGGGGGGGGTTAGATTACCTGGAGAAATGGTCCTCTGCCGATTACTGTCTGCACCGACGTCGGCACGCTGATCACTCCACCGCTGTCTATCGCCTTCAGCTCAATCCTCGACATCACGGGCACCAGGACACAGCAACAAACACCTACCAACGGACACCGAACCGCGTTTCTGCGCGAACTGGAGGACGGCGATGGACGATTATCTGTGTTGTTTACCACAACTCGCCATCACCAAAACGAATCCAGGTCAAACGGGCTGGGGAGGGGGGGAGAGGGCGGCAATACTCGGCCCGCTTTCTCCAGCCGGCCGCGGAAACAATTTGCTCGCAATTCAAACAGATCCCTGGATTCTGTCATTCAAAAGCGATCTGGCTGCTATATCTCGGCTAGAAGCACCGGAAAGTTACTTCCAGGTTTTCGCCATGAACACTTCTCGTAGAGTGCATCGCCATGTTTGTTTGGGCAACAGTTGTATTCGTACCTTTCTGCGTTGGAGAGCGGATGACGTCAGCACCGCGTGTTGGCTGACTTGCCCAGTATCAATCAACCTCTGTAGCTGATGCTGCCTTTATTTATTCTTTTGTGTGTTGGGGAATTTTTTTTTTTTTTTTATATAAACACACACACACACACACACATATATATGTATGCATGTAATAATCATTAATAATTACTGGCCGAATACAAAGCTGATGATGTGAATTTCCTGCTGCTTCCCAGAAAGATTCCTTATCAGATTTCTAAAGATAAAATTATTCTTTCTCGAAAAGATACTGATGACTGACTGCTTGTATTCTCTGGCATACAAAAGATTACATACATACATATATATATATGTGTGTATGTATGTATGTATGTATGTGTGTGTGAATGTGAGAGAGTGAGGTCGGATAAATAGGATGGAGAGAGAGAGAGAGAGAAGAAAAAGTAAATACCGGGGCCCAGTTCTACGCAAATAATTCAGCTCCTCATCACCTAGTGATCCTCCACGGAGAGAGAGGAGACTGATGATTGCTCTTCTGTACAAACATTTGAATAAAAAATGTGTAAGGGACAGGAAGTGAAGAGTGACCGCTCTACCCCCCTGAAGCCCGGCGAGGACGCTGTGCCAGACTTGCACAGTATTTGCGTTAGTTGGCGTGAACATTTCCAAGTCCAAGGAATTTTGCCCGTTTAGCGACATGATTTTTCAGCCATATTACTACTTAGAAATCGGTAAACTGACATAAATGCGGCCGGTTAGGGTCTCTGTAGAAGTTAATGACCCCCCCCAGCTTATTGATCTCCAGGGGTAATTATCTGGAGAAAGTAAGTCATATACGGTAGCTAAGTAATTTAAAGTTGTAGAATGTTTAAACTAAATACTTTGAAGAACAGTTTTCAGTTATAGTCTACAAATAATAACAATATATATAAATCGAAACTATATGTCAAATTTAACATTCTAATTTAAAGTGAAAGTACAGGAAAAAATATACAGCTTTTAATTATGTAAAAAAAAAAAAAAGATTTCATTTGTAATTATAAGTAACAAAGGAATGATTAGTACATACAGTGGTTAACCGACAAAATTATATTCAAATATTTGCATAAGAAGAGAAGTAGGAAAACAGTATGTAATGTACAAATGTTAATTGTAATTAGAAAAAATTCCTATAAGAAATTCAAACTGTCAACCTGGGTGGACTCAGCTGAAGTTTCATGTAAAAACTCCTGACTCAGAAACTTTATGATAAGATACCAAACCACAAGCTTTTCTTACAGTAACATAAGTTCCTTTGATGAAACAGATACAGCCAACAGGTGGTCTCACTAAACAGGTTATATGCTAAATAAGCATTAAAAAGAAGTAAAAATTATTTATCCACACATGTAACTTAAGTATGTACACAATAGATAAGTATGTATTCATATCACTCATTCAATTTTTAAAGCAGACATACTTACCTAAAGCATACTAGCTTTGTGTATAGTATGCACATACTTGTGGTGGAAGTTGGGGTTCACATCTTGACAATCAGAGGGGATTTTTGGTCTTCTATACCAGCATATGTAGCTGAGATGCCATGCACCAATCACAGCCTTACCTTTACTTATTGCTGTATACACAATGAATTAAATTAGTTACCGAATTATGTATAGTAGTAGTGCAGTGGTTAGTTTACTAGATTGCTAAGTTTGAGGGCCTGGGATGCACATTAAGTTCCTTTCACATCTAAAAAATAAAAGAAGAATCCTCGCAGAGACTTTTTGCAGTAGACATATTGCTAACTTCTGCTTGGTTTAGGAAAATGAAACCAAACTATCCTCTGCTAGAAGAGTTTAGGTAAACACTCCTACAACAAAATTACATGTACTTTATGTATTTTATTTTTTACCCTCAATTCTGCTTTTGTCAGTATTAATCAAATTTTCATTTTCAATAACAAGTCTCTCTTTTTGTGAGAGATTTGTTAGAAAGGATTGTGGGTAATAATAAATATAAGCATTAATATAATAACAAGAAACAAGTGGGAAGAAAAAAAGCTACTGGTTATTGATTTAATGGTTCTCCTCTTTCTCCCATCCAGTTAACCAGAAAAACAAACTAATTTAGAATCTCGCATCAATGGTTGAAAGAAAGGAAGTTTCTTCTCTCAAAAAGAAAATTTTATGTTACTAATTTTAATTTCAGATATAAGAAAAAAGTGTAATTGTTTTGAGATATCTTGCTGCTTAGTTAAAAACCAATTAAAATATTTTATTTCATTTATACAATTCTTGTTTTTTTTATATCATTTTGTACTTTTTGAGTATTTTTAAAGTGTGGAGTGTATGGAATTAGAAATGAGTTTTCATCAGCTAATAATTAAAATGTTTCCACGATGAAATCCTTCAAAGGCCAACCAACCTAATCTCTCTCTCTGAAACAAACAGAAAATCTTATTTTTTTAAATGCAAATGTCACCACAGCAGTAGTAGTCCCATACCATCTACTCTAGTGAGTTTTAACTGTTCTACTACAACTGACTGGCATAGCAGTTTCTGGAGTGGTGCATTGTGGGAACAGTTTCTTAATTATCAATCACCAAAGACCTATTTCACATTCCATCTCCACTGCTGCTACTTTTGAAAAAAAATCAATAATTTTTCAAAGCTTTATCCATCTTTTCCATAAAGAATCATGATTATAGCGCAATCACTTTCTTATTTATGATTGAATTATCTGATAAAACCTGAATGTATACAAAATTATGGGATGTAATCTGATTTAATATTTAGTAACAGATCTCGAAGCAAATGGTGATAAATTATCAAACAGCCAATTCAAGAACTTTATATCTACAAAAATATAAAAAGTATTAGCTGTCTTAAGAATATATGTATTAAAGGAGGATGTTAATTACATTCCATAACTTTAAAAAGAAAAAAAAAAAACTTCTATCATTGATTTTAAGGGATTCTGGTTATATTTATTCAATCTTTCAATACTTAAAAAACAAAAGTATGGATGTTACCAAGTTTCTAGTCAAGAAGATCACAAACAACTTCAGGTGTCAGTTACCACACTTGGTTGTATGCCTAGACATCAAGTTTTCTGTTCTCCCTTAAAAGCAGTTCCAAAATTCAATCCAGTTAATTTATAAGTTAAAAAATGTAGGTTAGCAAATTCATTGAAATTATAGCCAGACCTGTCAAGTGAATCATCCACTTGCACCTCTGCTGCATAACATAAAAATTAACAGAGTTGATTAACAGTATCAGACATCTGTCTTGATTTTCCCTGTGATCTTCTCTCACTCACTGTTAATGCCACCTTTGGGACATTCCACCATCATAAAAAATGTAACTGAAAGCCAGTTCAGGTCAGAATTAAATTTGTGATATTGTAAGATTTTGGATTTTAATTTTATCCCAGGCCTCACATGGTATTTGATAAACCTTGGTGCTGTAAAGTCGGCAAATCTCCATCTGTCTACATCATTAAAAATCTTATGTAAAATTACAAATAATCAAGAATACAGATATTTTTTTTTTCATATAAATTAAGCTCTATATTTATGATTTAAAAAAGAAAAGAATGTGAATTAGGATTTTCCTGAATATTTCATTGTTTTCTTTCTTCTCTGAGAAAATTAAGTTTTGCACAAATTCATCTTTAACCAACTCATCCCCAATCTAATGTATGTGTGGTATAGAAAAACCTCTGCTGTACAGAACTGCTGAAGCAGATTTAGAATGTCTGTTCAAGCTTGCAATGCTGATTAATTCATTTCTGATATGAGATAGTTTAAAAACATGGCAGGTGTGTTAGTTTATCAAAGTTTCAAAGCTTTTTGTTTGTTTTGTTAACAGCCATTCCACAGTTTTGTGTTGAAATGAGAAAGAGGTTAAGTTGTTAAAGAGCTGAGGGAAAAAAATCATCACATTTAACTGACAATTCTTGGCAAACTTTTAATTCAACCAGAAAATGTGTGTAAAACTACCAGATATTTATTCACAAAATCTATAACATTTACATACTTTCAAGATATATCTTGTATAAATTAATATATTAACTTTATTATCACATGAAAACGTCCATCAGAAATGGTGTCAAAGTTATTCAAACTGCATCACATCTTGAAAATATATGAGTCACTAATTGTTATGTACCGAATCCATCTATATGGGACATATGCTTGATCTCTATCAAATACACGCAAGAAACGGATCTGAAGACCAGAACAAGCAAATCCAGATGCTTCAAACTCCATGGCAATAGGACCAATATCTTTCTTCTTAATTTTTCCACCGTTCTGAGTTACAAGCTGAAAAATAACAACAACAAATTTATGAAATGCAAACTTTTCAGCTGAATGCATAATAGAGTAATCATTTAATATCAGTCTGAATGAATTATTAACAGGAGACTAGGAAACTATGGCAGCAATTATTTAACAAGCTTTAGAAACTTAGTCATATAAAATTCACATATATATACTAATCTTAGAGAGCTTGTTTTCTTTTCAATTACTTTCATGTGTACATGAGTAACCTGTCAGATTAACAAAGTTTAAGCTATGCATTCTACACAGCAGACTACAAAAAAAGGATATTTTGAGATATGGGTCTACACAGAAAATCAAAAGAAATGGCAGATTTTATTGAAATTGAGTAAATTGGTTTTTGGTTCTGTAGTAAAATTTGCATTAGCAACAATCTTTATAAACAAAATCCCCCCTGTAAAACAAGACTAATTTTCAATGATAGTCAAATCACTCATGTGATAAACCAGCTTCAATGCACAGAGATAAAGTAATGCAAAGAACATGGTCATTTTCTACGCCAGGGTCAATTATCAAAAATATCAACAAATTTCTAAAATCTCACTATCAACCAGCCCCAGACAATTGGGGAAAATGATGTTTGTTGAACCTTGGGTGGTTACCTATCATTAATAAATTAATTACTGTACCTTTATTGTATGTGGATGAATAAGCTAGAAAGTAAGCAAGAGAGAAGAAAGAGATAATATTATTTGAGATAATAATAATTTTTTAGACTTCAAAAAATGTATAGTGTTGCCATAACCAGAAAATAATCTACCAACCCTTAAATTTGCTTTAGTTTCATGTAATCCTTGAAGTTTCTTAATCTTCCAAATAATCTGTTTATCAGATGACTTGAATGCCACACTCTGGTCTGGACCACTCAGTTGTTGACTCAGGCTGCAGGAAAATAAACAAAACCAACATATTGGAGAAGGGGGAGAAATATGAACAATTTATATAAATATGGTGTGTGTGTGTGTGGGAGAGGAACTTAACTGTTTAAGCTCCATTAAAGTTATCTGCTTTCTCTCCTACAATGTTGTAATTAATTTCTCAGAGCAAGATGATGAGAATAAGGTAAGTTTAACAATGGGAAATAACCCTAAAATAATGGTTTATACTAAATATATCCACTGAAATTCAGAAATGATTTTACAAAAAAATTCTTAAAGAATAAATGAATAATTATACCAAAACAAAGAGTCTGTTTGAAAACTCTTTGTATAATTTAAAAGGCAGTTTGTTTCATTTGACTAAGGAGCTAGTAATGATAAAGCTTGATTTACTGGAAGACAAACAAATCCACATGGTACTGCTTAAAGCAGGTGTAACACAAATGAGTGTCATTTCCTCTCTCACCTGCCACAATATCCCCCAAGCATCCATTTGGCCTCAATTTTATTAATTTCTTATCTGTACCATTTCTTACACTTTTTTTGGCCTACAGATAACTCAGTTGGTCACATGATCAGTCCACTCATGAAATGCAGGTACCCTGAAATAACTGCTGAAAAAGCACTTGTTGAATTGTTCCATCTTGTTATCATCTTCTCACTTCTGATATCTCATATGGTGCTGAATTTGTGGACACACAGTACATTTGCTTCTTATGTTTCTAGGTACTAGCACAGAGATTTGGTGTTGTGGACTTCCTGGGACATCCCAACTTGCACATGGTGTTGGTGAAAGTCTTCTCTGTGAGTTCTCACTCTATATCATAGGTAAAAATTCCATCATTCAACAGATGTTGAAGAATTTGAATTCCACAAAAAACAAAACAAAAACTGTTGATTATGCCTCTTAAATTTAAGAACCTCCAAAAAGTTCAGAACTTTTTTTCCAAGACCATTTTCAGACTGATTTCCAGATGTATCAGTGTAAATGTAAAAGTCCTTTACATATCCATCATCGGAATCAGCATGGTCCCAGACATGCTTCCGTGTAACTCGTCCTTGAAACCTATCGCGCTTCATCAACAGCTATTTCACTCTGATCATTATAAGCATCTTTAGATCTGCTATTTTAACTATTCATTACATTTCTCATTGGTAATAGTTCATCTGTATTTGCATCATAATCAATATTATTTCTAGAATTAAAATATACTGGTCAATTTTTCAAATCAGAGCTTCATAAATATCTTTCTAAAAAGTAATCTTTGCATGACAGATAAGATATAGTACCTGTATAAGATAAGAAGTGATATATGCTGCTATCTGATATTTTAGGCTGATTACTTCAAAATCTATAATCAGTGGCATGTCAAGAATGTCATATGTCTAGGCATTCCCATGTGACCATCAATCACATCCACATCTTGCTGATATCCACTTTCTGAACTATTCCCAGTGCTTCATACTATCCCTATTTGAAATATCAAATATCACCAGGTAAAAATCCCTAAAGGTGTTGAATTTTGAAATCACTAACTATGTTGTAGAGTAAAACTAAATGGACACACCAAAGTAAGGCAACATTTTATATTTGTAAGCTACCTGTTCATTTGTTACTTGTCACGTGTAAAGGATGTTCCAGATGAAATGCCATGATCTTACACTTTAAGTATTCACAAACTATTAATAACACAAACATGGTTCCCTCACTATACAGTGGAAACTTCAAAGTTGTGTGTTATGTTCCAATTGTCATCCACAGGTGACAAATTTAGTTGGAAACGTGGCAGACTGACTATGCAGCAGAAAAACCAAACTTGACGAGCAGTTTATTGAGACAATCTGAACAGTACAGAGGAAGTTCAGGAAAGAATTCCTTACCCAAATGGGTCCAAAACTTTAAGTCCATTTATAACTTTGCTCAGCAATTTTGAAACACGGGAAGTGTGTGAGGAATAGCTGAAGATTGCTGTAGCAGACTGTGGTTCCCAATGACACCAAGCAGGTCACTTGCCATATGGTGGCTGACAGTCTTCAAAAAAGATCACTGCATAGTTGTTTGTAATAAAAGCAGATGTGTCAAAAACAATTTGGAGAATTCTTAGGAAGGACGTAAACATGTTTCTATACAAAATTACCTCCACTCCCAACTCACTGGCAGAATAATCTCAAACAATTTCCCTACATGCTTTCAAAGGCCTCCTCTAGCCACCAACAAGCCTAGACCAGGTGGATACCTTAAGTAGCAAGTCTGTAAGATGACCCCCAAAACTGTCAATCACCCGAACACATCTGGGATTGCACATACGAAGAGTTATAATCACGTGCTTACAGATAAATGCTATGCTTAATTGGAATGGTGGCCATATTGAACATACATGAAACATAACTTTAGATTTTCCTCTGTATTGTAGTACTAGTGTTCTGTTTTTTTCATTAATTGTTTTTTAGTAATAAACGTGTAAAATTAAAACATTTTATCTGGAGCACCCGTAGCATCCTGTATGAGAAATTTCAATGAAAGAAAAAATTTTTCTGTTCTAAGAAGAGATGCCTCTATTTTGGAATATAATCAGTTCAGAAAGTTATATTTTGCCAGATAAAACTCGATAACGGTACAGGAAAATCCTGATGGATAGAACAGACAACTGTTAGGAAATCTTGAAGCTTATTTTACACATCACACTTTCTGGATGATGCCAGTGTTTAGATAGCTGATGAATAAATTCTGCATTAAAAAAAAAAAACATCAAAAGTATTCTAAGCTGTCAAAAAACAGGACATGATGTAACCTGAGTTATTTCTATGCTTTTACTAACATTTTCCCTTAAATTCAACTCTATAACAAGAGATTTATGTTGTTAGACCAGAAATGATATATTCTTTCTTTAGGATCCTAAGTGTTTGATATGTTCTTGAAAAAAAAGTCGTGTGTGGCGTTCTCTGAGCTTTTTAGCCAGACTCCAATTTATTCAGCAATGATCTCTCTCAAGGCTCACTGTCCTAGCTCTCTCTCCATAATTACTTCTGTTTTGTTTATTAAAGCAGTTAATGTTCACCCAACACTTACCCGATGACTATTGCAGGAACAGGGATTCTAACTGTGATGTTTACAGCCTGAGTGTTAATCGGCAAGTCGCTGTTCAACTGAAATACTGTGCTTGTATCTCTAGAAGCAGAAAGAACAAACAGTTACTACACATTCTGCTGTAAAACTGAATTAAAGCTTCTACAAACAGTTAACAAGTAGAGTCACCATATTGGTTCTACTTGCTGCCCACATTCCGATATCACCTTTTTTAGGAATATTTTGACATAAATACATAATCTATGAAATAATTTACTTTGTAGTCCTAACTCTTGATCATTGTATTTACAAGATAATAAATGAAAATCAGCAATCTCAGATTTAAACAGTTGTAGTCTTTCACCAGTAAAGTGTCTGCTCCAGTGATAAACAAAGATTGTTTATTCAGGAAATTTGCTTATTGTTTGTTGACACACATCTTTCTTTCTACATATTTACATTGCTTCCTGTAATACTCATGGGATATGACCCTTTCTCTATATAAAACTTTAGAAAGTACTCTTTGTTTGGGTTTGTGATTGTCACGCTGCTGACCATTAAGTGAAACATGGATTCCAGTGCAGATGACAATAAATTGGAGTTTCCAATGTGAAGTGTCGGGCATAGTGTGAGAAGCAACCAGCCACAACAATCCAGGAACTTATAAATCAGACAGGAACTTTACACACACAGATCTGACACAGACAACTATGAATTGAAAAAAAAAATGCAAAAAAAAAAAGGTACTACCTCAGTTTTTCTTAATTGGTTAATCAAAATAATTTATACTAAATAAACATAAAAGTGGGAACATCATCTTGGCTACCTCCTTCAAATCCCACAGAATCAGTAAGTATACTACTGCTAACCTCAGCAATGATTGTTGTGGAAACATACAGATCGGCTGTATTTCCTCATTCATTTGATCCATCAACATTATATAGCTTCATGAAATTCAGGATGGCCGCACTTGCTACTTTTCTGAAAGTGCACAATGTTTATGGTCCTACAGGTGATGTGCTAATAACAGTCCACCCATAGCAGTCAGCACAAACTGCGTTTTACTGTTTCTTCCCCCTTCAATTTTCATGAGCCAGTCATGAGACTCTGGACTTTCTAACCAGATTACACTAGAATACATTTACCTGTTTGTTAAGTCTACATACAATTCAAAATAAATAATTCTAACTTTTACAATTGGTGTTTGTTTATCCATGTGATTACATACCAGAGATCAGAGGTCACAGCTTAAACCATCACATGGATATTTTATTTATAGACAAAATTCTTAAAATTGCTCACACACACACACACACACACACACACACACACACACACACTTTTACATAAAAATGGAGAAGAAAAATGTATTCACTATTTAAAAGATTTTTAGTAAAAATTAGTAGGGTCCCAGCTTATCAAAGACATGGCCAATAAAATTTTGCAATCTCCAGCAAGAAAAATATAATTAAGATGTGCATTTTATTAAAGGATATTGACAGAAGTTTGCATTTATTGAGAAATGTGCATATTTTTTTAAAAAATAAAGTTAGTCAATGCCTAATCACTTTTATTTAAAACTACACTTATGACTTCTTTTTCTTTTAAGCTGTAGGGTGATGTTGGTACATGAGAGATCCATCAGAGGAAACCTCCTGGTTCAAGGTTCCTCAACAACAATGGGGAGAACAAGGTGCAGAGGTTAGCTGTTCGCCTACCACAGAACCAGCTGGTGATGAAGAGTGAGAAGAAACCATGCCACCAGGTATCAAACTCAGACCCCCTCAACCTTAACAGTCCAGCAGACTGCCACTGTGCTGCCCTAATTGTTATTTTCTGGGTATTCTTACTTGGTAATGTTCACATGTACCTTCCCTGTTAGTTCTGAACAATAAACAGTTCTGTGCAGGTGTCACTAACTTGGTTTATGCACTAACTAGTAAGATGATGCTACACAGGTTTACTACCTGAGCCGTGTTGAGACAGTGGAAAACCACCACCATGCAATCTGTCATTACAGAAGCTATTTTCAAGGAAGTCTATAAGCCCAGTTTGTATCAAGAAGCAGCAAAATAAAACAGTAATGTTTGTTTACCAACCTGGAGTTGTGTGTTTCTTGGAAGAACACCAGAAGTCGGAATGGCAAACAGAGAGGAGGGTCTGCAGCCAGTCGGTACGTCAGGGCAGAAAACTGAGAAAAGAGAACAAATGACATCTTCACCAACATTGGCTGCTTAAAACATTATTTTTATAAACTATGTATAAACATCTGCCAATCTTTCAGGTGTTTTAGATAGGATTTTCTTTTTGTTTTTAGCAGCCTTAAATGAGGATAGCTTGCTCATGAGTGAGCAATGGATGTACCAGAGAACAGGAACTTCAAGAGGAAATGATCATATATACACCCAGACATTCACTTTTATCTTCAAAACCTGCTGTGGTCAGTCCAGGTTTCTATGTAGTGCAGCCAGTTTTAATTTGTATTACTACTTCTTGTGATGTGAGTTCCATGTTAAAATGACTAGTCACAAATTATAAAATACATTAAAAAAATTTATTAATTAGATATTCTCATATTAATGCTTTGGAGAACTGAAGTACTTCTGAAATCGGAGCAAAAAAAAAAAAAATAGAGAAAGTAGTGACACCAGGATTCAAACAGTGCAGTCCACAACTATGAAACAGAAAACTGTTTGTGGTTTTATTGATAGGAAAGCTACTGACCTTAAAAATTACTGAAAGATGAAATCTTCCGAAGTTCCTTTGAAGTTATTATATGGAATGGATTAAATATGTGCATTAATGGAACACAGTGTTTCTTTAATTTAGACTAGCATAGAGAGAAAAAAATTCCTTCTGAACTTAATAAATGTGTAACCAATCTGAATTTTGGGTCGCCATGCCATGACAGTTTTCAAGATGGCTTCTATCTTTTGAGATTGTGACCGTAATTTTAAAAAAAAAAAAAGAAGAGATCTATTCCAATGCTGTCAAAGAATTTTAAAAAATACAACTGATATAGAAAGATTTTAATGGCCAGCCATAAATCACCTAAAACTGAGATCAAATGTGCAGTTACAAAGAAAAATGTGACTTTTAAACTTTTTTGATTTTTTTGGAGGGTGTTCCATATTAATCATTAAATGCTTAGTAATACAATTTAGTTTTGTATTTGCAAATAATCAGTTTATGGCTATTTATTATTATCATTTTTAACATTAACAAATTTTATAATTTTTACCAGAAGAAATCCATTTGAATGCAAAATTCAACATTCACATGACTAATTTTCATAGAACATACATGAAATTGTTAAGTAAGAGAGTCAGAAATATAAATCAATAGATACAACAGAAAATTCTGTTCTTTGTTCTCAAGGAATGAAAGTAAATCATGAGGAAATAGAAAATACAGTGATCTAGGCACTGCCTTACCTCTCCAACAGGTGGGTGGATGACAAGACATTTAGACTCATCAAAGTTTTCCAGTTTGACACACTGATGAAAGTTGCACTGCTCCAAGTTAACATGATTATTCTAATCTAAAAAACAACAACAAAAAAAAAAAAAAGTGTGTGTGTGTGTGTGTGTGTGTGTGTGTAATGTCTGCAAGACTTAAACAGTTTCTGTCAACAGACAATTAAGACATTCCAATAATTCACTGCTATTTGCTTAACAAGAGTAGAAAACCTTTAATATATCCACTAAAAAGATGCATTAAGATTGGTGAAGTAGATCATGGACATTACATCTTTAATAATACTTACAAATAAAAAGGTAATATGCCCATGTTTCCGACAGGTTTATGGTACATAGGTGGCACTGTAATGTGAGAACATTTTCTTACTCACTGGCAGATAAAAACTTGTTCAGATTCCATACAATGCAGTTTTAAATATTAAAAAAAACTAGATTGCTGTCACCAAGCCATTGCCTACATGGCTAAAAAAAAAACTAGTTTTCATTAATCTTTCTTAATATGGCTGCATTGTGTTTTAAAAGACTTTAAACAGTCAAGCTATAAAAAAAATCAACAAATTTTAAATCTAGCCTGGAGCCATTACAGAATATAAACAGAGATCAGTTCTTGAAGTCAAAAAAGTATGGTATTACCTCTTAAGCTTCCATCTTCACCAAGGGTCAGATTCTCATTCAGGGCCACCTGAATAACGGGATTACCAGTCAAAAAGCTCCTTACATTAACACTGCCAATGACATCCATTCTTCCAACCAGACCCTAATTGTATAATGATAAAACAGAAACATCCATTCTTGGCTTCTCTCATGGAAAACTTTCAACAAAAAAAAGAGGAGAATAAAATACAATTTTTAGTTTTTCCCAGTTATAGATGTTTTGAAGAAATCCACTTTTTCTTAGTAGTGAATGCTAGACAGTGCAGTAATACCAGAAAATCTTATACATATTTTCAAGCATTTGTGTTTGTTTGTTTGTTACTCTTTCATAGCTGAACCATAGCATCTAGAAGCCCCAGGTAGTTCAGAATCTGGCCAAGGTTTTAAGCTACCACACATTGGCCTTGAAGGCCGTTTTGAGGCCATCAAAGGCCGCATTTCAAAAGCCTTACAGATTACACTTAGTTCACTGCACTCATTCAAAATAGATGACCTAACAGCCTCAAATTATAATGAAGGTACCTCAGGATCAAAGGCAGGATCCAAGAGTATCAGAGTCTAGCCTCATTCCCTTTACATTCAAGAGAATCCAGTTTCCTATGAAGCTCAGTTTTGAACATCAATAAAGAACAGAGTCAACTGAAAGTTGTTGGCCTCAATTTGGATAGTCCCTACTTTTCCCATAGACAACTGTATGTTAGATTCCCAGGAATTGGCCAAAACAAAAATCTGTTTTGTTTTTCATCCAAAGGAAAATCTAGAAGCACTGTCTATAACAGTGCTCAGCAACCTCTTTTACATGTATTGCCCACTTTCAAACATTGTAAAGTTTGAACGCCCACCAAACTCAATAATTTTAGAATTAACGGATTAAACTTAAATGATATTTATTAAAGTTTAAACAGAAGTTTAATTATTCATTCATTAAAGTTTTAACTACTCAAACTCTGAATGAAGATACAAGAGAAACAGAACTCCTTCCTGTCTATGGATATCCATTTATTTGTGGATTATAACATACACATTATAACACACTAGAAAAAACTAAGCACACAAATCTGATGCTACTCAGTGCGTTCCCTGAGCTTGATGTTTGTTAGCAAGAGCCAAAACATTTGCAGAAAATTTTGTTAATGAAAGACGTAAGTCTCCTCTTTCCGTAACACTGAGGCATTTTCGTGATTTAGTCAATATACGATTCACCCTGGAGAATGCCATTTCAACAAGATACGAGGTGGGAAAGGAGAGGAACAGGAATTCAACCTTCGACCACAAATTTGGATATCTGGCAGCAAGGCCCTTGTTTATCCACATGACTTTATAACCTTGTTTGTGTGCCATTTTTGCTTCAGTATCATGTCGCAACATGAGGTCTTCAACTAACCTTGGATCCATCACCTGATCCATATCAATAATGAAGGGATCAAAGATCCGGTCGGGCACATCTATGTTAAAGATGTCCGCAAATCGTGATTCCAAGTCATCTGAAACAAATTTCAAATGTTCACCAAAACGCACATAATCACTGTCTAATAATTCCTCTGCAACACCTGCCAGTTGTGGGAAATAATGCAAATCCTTGCGTAGGACATGGCAACGATAAAGTTGCATTTTCTCATTGAAAAAAGAAATGATACATTTAGCATCAATAAGGGTCACATTCTTTCCCTGAAGCTGCAGATTAATGTCATTAAGAATCTGGAAAAAAACCTGCCATGTAGAAAATGTTAATTTTTTATCCTTTCAAATCATTTGCCATTGATTCTAAGTTCTCACTCTGAAGAAATTCTAGTACACTGTCAAAAAATTCCACAAGTTGGCACAGACAATTGCCCTTGGAAAGCCATCACACTTCTGTATGTAGTAGTAATTTATCAACTTCTTCCTAATTTTCAGCATACAGTTGTTGAAATATTCTATCAGATTTTGCTGAACGTTTGATCTTATTGATTATACTCACTGCAATCTGGAGCAATTGATGCAGGTCTGGACTTGGGTGTTTTGCAATGAGATGTTGGTGATGAATTATGCAGTGAATCGCAATGGCATTTGGAATTTCTTTTTTTAAATATATGAAGCCCGATATCGACCAACCATACTGGGAGCTCCATCGGTTGCACAAGAAATAACGTTATCAAAGGGAATATTGTTTTCAGTAAAAAAACTTAGAGACAATTAAAGATAGATTCATCCTCTACCATTTCACCAATCCGCCTTTTGATGGTTTTGGCACTTAAAGGAATAAGTTTCAGTACATCACTTGCATTTTTATGCATCATAGTTGACAAAACCTTACTCACCAACGATTCACCAAGCATGCAGTTTGTTGCTTTTGGCAAACATCGTAATTGTTTTTTTCTTCCGAATTCTTCCGTGAGGGTCTTGAAATATTCAAACGACTTCATTTTTTTGTCACTGTGAATTTTGGTTAAATGGTCATGTAGTCTTGGTGGTTTCATTGCCTCATTTGAGAATGTCTGCTTACAAATAAGGCACATTGGGAGACGAGGATCAGTCGGTGATTGAATAGATCCCAATGCAAGATAATTAAGGGAGTAATGATGACAAACTTTTTTAGACATTATGCCTACTATAAAAGAATAATAGATATTCATCAATTGTGGGTATATGCAGAATAACATAAAAGCTGATGTGAGAACACGAATTTTCTTCATCTTTCGTTTCGTGTGCTACAACTTTAGTTCAGGTGGGCGCATGTATGGAAGGAAAAGATGAATCACTCTGTATGCAGTAAGCCTGTTGTCTTTTATACCGCTGACATGCAATCTCACTGGCTTTCACTACGCACAAGCCACTATCTTGTGAAAGGAAAGAGCAGGTCATCGGTCCCTGGGCTTGCATGTTTCTTGCATGACGTAAGACCGTGATCCCCAATATCGCTCTCGCATCTTAAAGCGTGTACCTTGATAATAGACTTCCTCCACTCGCTACACTGTCCGCTGGTTTTCTCCTAACCTCTCTCCCCTCTGGGCGAACACAACAGTCACTATTAAGTTTAGTGAAATAGTCAATTAGTCTTGATGGTTTCATGGCTAGTTCTGCCATTACTAAAAAGTTATGGGTGTCAAGTCAGACGTCCACCAATTGCTCCAGCAAAGCTTGACGACCACTCATCGCCCAAAAAAGGCCAAGCGGCCACCATAGCCAGTCAAATGTCCACTGGTGGTGGCTAGCATCCAGGTTGCCCACCACTGGTCTATAAAGAGTCTTATGGAACAAAGTTCAATTTAAGTGTACAGCTTATAGAATGTTAAGAAATGTATCATTAGCATCAATTCAAGGTTCATTCAATGATTGTGCGTTTAAACAAATGACATTTCTGTTTTTTTCAAATTGATATAAAACCTTTTTTCATAAAAGCCATTTTTTCCTGTGCAGCGGCAGGTACCCAGATAGTTGTCCATAAATTTTATATTATATTACTAAATATAATAAAACTAGTCTCAACTAGAAAAACAAGATTCTTCAACCTTTTTATGTATTTTCTTTTCTTTTTTGTTAAAATGGGAAACCAAAGTTGGAGCAGAAGACTGCCAAATATTGAAAAATGTATTGCCCATTTGAAAAATAATTTCTGTAAAATGACTTGAATGCAACAAAATGTTTAATATAATATTTTGAACAAGTATTCTGATGCTTTCTAAAGTTAAAAAAGTGAATGCTTCTGAAAATCTGTGAACATTAATTAAAGGGGTTATCTTCCTTTGTGTCAGTCTTCAAAGTTTATAAAACCAGTAGTTGAGAACATGTGATCAACTAGATCACTGGAAAATGTCTTTAAAAAAAACAAAACAAAAACTAATTCTCAAAATTTAGTGCTGTACCCATAATCTTCCTGAACATTAAAAACACTGCATTATATATAGAGATAATTCCATTCCAAAAAAATGTTGAAAGTGATGAAGCAACTATCTTAAGATGTCTGCTTTGTTATTACTTTTTCATATATCTTCATGCTACATTTTTAAAAGAATAATTAAAACTGAAGTCAGCTCAATAATCTAATACTAAGACAATAGAGCACACCTCTTTCTAGTTAACACAACAGTTTAAGAGTAGCATGTGTAATCTCTCACCATTAAACATGGATGAACAATCCAATGCATGCTTTATTCATTTTCTCTTGTACTGAACAAAAAGGTTATACAAATCATTACTACGCTATTGATGACCTTTGTCCTATATGCTTTCTTAGATTTTAAAAAAAGTGTCATCCTTGAATGGTCAAGAAAAAGAATAAACTTACTGCCATAGAATTAATTGTTGGAATTTCTACCAAAAGCAATATTTTGCTAAATTGCGCATTGAATTGTGCAGCTTGAACTAGACCCTGAAGCACAAAGGTTGTGTGCTGAACAGTAAAAGGATTGGGAAGGGAAAGACACCTCAAACATGTTATGCAACATGTTCCTGAATGCAACTTCACCTTGCTCAGGATTAACATTGAAACAACAGGAGGGGGCAATGGACATAGTTAAAACAGCCATAACCACAAAATCTGTAGCACAACAACAGTACTGTCAACAAAGCACTTAATGAGGTTAAAGAAACAGTTATGATAGAAGTAAACAACCACTAGAGATTTCCTAAGACTGCGTCAACCTTTTGTCAATGCACCTAGACTGACCGCCAGCATCTCAAACAGTTGAAGCAGTACAAGGTTGAGGAATTATCATTGATATCACAATATGATAATGTTTATGTGCTGCCTGACTAACACCAAGACATCCATGCATCAATCCAAAACTCACTCCGAATCATCCAACTGGCCAACAACTACAGACACTGGACCAGGCAATGCTAACAAGACATTCTTTTCTCAGGTGAATGGAGATTTCACCTAACGAATGCTGACAGGTAACTGAGGGTGCAGTATTAAGGTGGGAAGGAGCAAACATCTTGATTGGAGAAGCTATTAGTTTTCACCACAGGACAGCACTACATAACTCTGTTATGCCAAGAGTTCCCAAACCTTTTTAGTCACATACCACTATGAACCTAGTTAGTCAAATAGTGTACCCCCTTAAAAATTGATAGTATAACATTTTAAAACAAAACAGATTTATTTATTTTAAAAATGAACAAGTTTACATGTAAAATTAATGTGATGATGTATATGTTTCTCACAACACAAAGTGTCAATTTGGGGGATGATTGAAGGAAGCTTTGGTTTTGGATCAAGCTCAACATGCAATCTTTGACAGTTTCTGGTCTTGATTGAAGTCAAGAACGAAAATCCAGTTTCATACAAATATATTGTGGGGAAAGGCATCAATGTTTAAGAGCCTTTTCTGACAGTTCCCCATATTAAATTAATAAGTGAGCCTAGAAAGTAGCTAAAGGTAGTTTTGAGAACTTAACTTTCAGTTCACCGTTCCTGTGCATGTATTGTTAGATGTGAGATTGGCAAACTTACTTCAAATGCATGACTGCACACACACAGTTGTCTGAATTGTTCGTTTCTGGAAAATATTCTCAAATTTGTTTTATAAGTCCTTCCAAATGTTCCTTAATATTATTTTTTAACCAAATTTATCCACTGTTATTTCATTTACAGAGATATCCTTATAGCATTGCAAAGAAATTCAATACATTTCTCTCTGAACATCAATTTCCCAATCATAGATTCAATTTTATCTCGTGTTCAAAATTATTGCATTAAGACCCTGAAAACTCAAATTTAGGTTAAGTGACAAAATGTATCAGACAAGCACACTGGTCTTTGGATCCAAGTGGAGTCATCCAAACAAGATAGGTTAAAAGGGTACTCCAAAAAAATGTTTGTATTCGTCGCATAATTCAAAAAGTCTCATCAACACGCTCTGCCGAAATAGTCAAATTGGACTTCAGGGTGTAGCGGTGGCATAACATGCTAGCTACCCATTTCATTGCAGGAAGGAAAATTTCTCACATTTAAATGTTGAGTCTTTATGAGGTTGACAATCTTTGCTGAGTCATCTAATGCTGAACTTACTGTGGGTGGCATGCTTTTAGCAGCGAGAGCTTCTCAAAGAATACTACAGTACACCCATTTAGCATCTGTTGCTACAGCTTTGATATGAGCTATGACCCCACTGTTCTTCCGTCATGGATTTTTCCCTGTCTGTAAAAATTCCTACACAATGAGCCCATTTAATATCATGTTCGCTCATAAAATTATCATGGAAAACATTTCTTGTCCTGTAGTGAGAGTTGGCAATGAATGACAAAACAGAATCTCTTTCTGAATGCTAGTCATGTATATAGTGAATGTAAACCAAAGCCTGAGCTAAATAGGTATGACCATTATCTTGCCAAGTTGCAGAGAATAGTAGTTACACCTTTTAACATGATCCACAAGTTGAAAGAGAACATTATCTGCTATGCCATCTATGTGGTGTGACACAGTACAGTACACCCTCGATTTTATGCCACTCAAAGTGGCAGAACAGATTTCTTACCATGCAAGTTCCCTCAATAAACTGCCACCCTCACTATCTGCCATCCACCAATCATGTCTGAGCACAAATTTTCAATCTACAGTTGATTTTCCCCCGATTAATCCGCCACTTGTGCGCTGATAACCCTAATTGTATATTTATCTCTTGCCAGTATATGTCGAGTACACCACTAATGTATTATATATTCTACCACATGTTTAGGTGATTATTTGTTTTATTATTATTATTAATCATTATCATTTGTTTTATTCACATTAGTTTAATCTGCACAACACAATGAATTCCCACAAACGCACATGTACAACAATTACAGTCTCCCAGAAACAAGATGTCATCAAGTACCATGACCAGCATCCCAGGACAAGTCAACAAGCCATTGCTGACCACTTCTCTACAGTGTGGTGGTGTGATATCAAGCAACGAACCATTGGCGACATCATACAGTATAGAGGCAAGTGGCTGGATCATGATGTGGAACCAGCTTCAAAGAAACAAAAGACTGCCACCTGGAGGAGGCCCTCTTCCTTTGGTTCTCTAATCTCCGTGCCAAGAATGCCAAGACCACTGATGACATTTTACAGAAAAAAGCCAAAAAGTTTGGAGCTGATTCCAACATCACAGATTTCTCTTACTCCAATGGCTGGTTGCAATGCTGATTACCTCTCTCAGCATGCGAATTTAAATGGTGGCCAATAAGAGCAGCAAACAAACAACACTGACAGAGTTCTTCACACGTGCATAATGGTTGTTTTTTTGTGCACGAACACATATTCACCAATAAACTTTTACTAGCTGTTATATTATTAATTTTTTTATTACAGCAACTCTACATCATCATTTTAATTATTATCAAGCACATGATGCAATCATGCATGTATCTACGGTAAATTATCTTTGCACACTCACAAAGTTTCCAGTTCCTCTCCCTCACTTTACCGCCACATTTGAACCAGTCCCAAAGTTGGCAGTATATCGAGGGTGTACTGTATTACTTGAAAGAAGTATGTCGTCTAATTTTTTTGCAGCTCAAGTACACAATTTATCATATCTTTTGCCGCAGGCAAAATTAATTGTTCAACTATTTTCCTGCTTTAGCCACTCCATAGCTCACAAGAGGCTAAGTTCATTCGTGTTTTGGTCACAAGCAGCAGATTGCAGTCTTCTGACTAGTTTTTCAATTGTTCAGCCTTACATTTAAAAAAAATTGTACAGATTTTTCTTTAAACTGGCCAGGACCAGTCTCAAAAGGGATGGTTTGAGATAATTGTTCATTAACACTTCAAAACAACACACATGGTAGCTGAAGATATTCATAATCTTCTGTAAATGTAAACCCAAATTCAATATAGCTTTCAATGTATTTACGCTTTTTAATTCTTTTTTCATCTCTATTAGTATTCACTGTACGTTTTCTTTGTGTAATCTCACAGGAGGATGAAGCAGGGTTAATATTTTAAAAAGTGAAAAACTTTACTTAACAAATTTTAACTCACATTAATTGTCACATAACAATACAAACAACAATAAGAGGCACTGGTTTTAAAACAAGTGATGTGCACTAGTGTCATAAATACCAACTGGACGGGTATAGTGTACAACCATCCACCCACTTCAGATTGCACTCTCGCTCACATTCAGTGTTTCCTATTGGGGGGGAAAAAGGAGATTTTTTTGCATGAAATGGATTTACATGAGACAGGAAATATCTTTTTTAGTACAGAGTTAACGTGGTTGTAAAATAATTTCCTAAATAACTTAACTAAAAAACTGAAATTTGAACATTTGAAAGCATATCGTGCCATTACATAAATGTTCTTGTGTACTCTGGTTTGGGAAGCCCTGTGTTATGCAAATATAAAGATCTATCTGAATGACAACTTGGCAGACACCGTTATGCTTTTTTTCCTTCTTTTTGACATCACCAAGAACTACACATTTCAGAAAGAAAACGTATCCTCATTTTGCCAGAGCAAGTCAACACCAACTCCAGCAAGAAGCCACTCGTCTGCTCTCATGGCCACCCCACCCATTCCCTTGATCTTGTGCCAATTGAGCATCTATGGGATAAAATTGGATGATGATTGCAACAAAATGTGCTTATGCAGAACCTGATACAACTTTATGCTGCAATTCATCAGGAGGGGCACGCCATAAGTAGAGGTAGATCTAGGAGGGTGGGGGGTGAAATCACTTGGTGCCTGTAAACTCTCCCTGAGAATTAAAAAAATTTTCTGAACACACGTTTTCCCAATAAATCCAATAATAGAGGACATGGCATCACGTGATCATACGGTGAGATATCATTGGACAATGGACAAATCACAGGTCTTCTGATTAGGCCAAGTGAAGCCAATCTTAGTCACAATTATTCTGGCAGGGTCATTTTGTGAAAAGCAATGCTAAAATTCAGAAATGGCTTCTAAGTGAAAAGCAACATATGAGGTCTGTTGATAAAGCATCCGACTTTATTTTTTCCTGTGGGAAGTAATGACGTTAGGGAGGCAAAAGTGTGCATAGTGGAGCTGCATGCATTCATGTGCATGCGTGGTTTTTGGTGGGCTCGCTGGATGCGTCAGTCGCTGTCAGGCAGCCAGCATGCGAGGTGCTGTACTACTTACTTGTCGCATTTTCATTTTGCCCGTGATGACGGAATGTGTGGAGCAACGATCTTGCATCAAGTTTTGCCAAAAGCTTGGAGATACCAAAACGGAAACAATTTGCAAAATTCAACAGGTTTTTGGTGACAATGCTATGGGTGTTACCCAAATAAAAGAATGGCACAACAGGTTCAGATATGGCCGCACATCAGTGGCGAGTGACCAGAGTTCCGGGAGGCCGTCAACAAGCCGCAATGCAGTTGTTATCGAGAAAGTGCGGACATTGATAATGGAGGATCGTCATTTGACGGTGCGGGAAATTGGTGATGAGGTTGGGATCAGTAAAGATTCTGCACATGCAATTTTAAAGGAGGATTTGGGCTTGTGCAGAGTGGTAGCGAAATATGTGCCCAATCTGCTTTCTCAGGAACAACAGCAACTTCGTTTTGAGATTGCGCAGGACCTGCTGGATACTGCCAACAGGGATCCTGAGTTCCAGAATACCATGATAACTGGAGATGAGATGTGGGTGTACGGGTATGACCCAGAAACCAAAGTTCAGTCATCACAGTGGAATCACCCAACGTCGCCAAGGCCCAAAAAGGTACATCAGGTCCTGAGCAAACTCAAGGGGGTGCTGACTGTTTTCTTCAACTACCGAGGAGTTGTGCATCATGAATACGCACCAGAAGGACAAACAGTTACAAAGGAGTACTATCAGGAAGTCCTCCAGCGTCTTTGTGATGCAGTTCGGCACAAGAGACCGGATCTGTGGGCCTCAAAAAACTGGCAGCTACATCATGACAACGCCCCCAGCTCATTCATCGCAGCTGATCCAAGGTTTCTTGGCAAAGAAAGGCATTTCGCTCATTCGCCAGGCTCCCTACTCTCCAGACATGGCTCCTTCTGACTTCTGGTTGTTCCCAAAAATGAAGATGCCACTGAAAGGCTCCCGCTTTGAGAGCCGAGAGGACATTGTGCAAAATGCAACGGTGGAGCTGAGAGCCATTCCAGAAGAAGCATTCCAGACGTGCTTCGAACAGTGGAAGGATCGCTGGGCTAAGTGTGTGGAGGCACAAGGGGTCTATTTTGAAGGGGATTAGCAATTGAACCCCACCAAATACGTAATTTTTTTTTCCCAGCCTAAGGTCGGCTACTTTTTTGACAGACCTTGTATTCTAAATCACCACCTACAGCAAAGTACAGTACAATTTTGAAGTACTTCTCAGTCCTAATCTGTAAGGTAATCATTTAATTATCAACTCATAACAAGTTCAGCCATGATAGATGTCTTAGTTTGAGGGTTTTAGACTTTTTGTGCATCCATCAACATCAGCATACAGTGTTTTCACTTTTTTGCAATCTGTGAACATCCCCTAAAATATCATCCAAAGGCAATGCTGTGTGGTATGTATTGAGGCTTCTGGGGGGCATACTCCTATTTACTTTTGTGCAGTACCCTATGCATGTTTACCCTTTATTTAAAATGTCTGACATTACCTTCCCCTTTGTTTTATGTTTCTGTTGCTAAACGAGTGACATAATTGATGCATATTTTTATCTGCATTATTAATTAGCATCTATGGAAAAAGGTCTGTGCTAATTTATAATGTGCTTCACTATACAGTCGACCCCCGCATAATTGCGGTTCGGCATTCGCGGAATTTTCCTTAGAACCCAACTAATAATTGTTCGTGGAAACCCCCGCATATTCGCGGAATCACAAATATCTTCCGCGATTTTTATGGCTTTTTTTGTGGCAATATATATTTTTTCACACTAAATTATTAATAACAATATAATTTACTAATTTTGTAATATAAATACTAATGTAAATTCAGCAAAATATCAATATAAAATAAGCGCTATTGGCTGGAGGTTAGGGTTATCTCGAGTGTTTCTCTGAGTGTTGTATTTTTTATTAAATTATTATTATATATTTACTTATATTTTTTTATTATATTTTGATGTTTATAGGCATTTTTATGGACCATGTCCAATATTTGCAGTTTTTTTACTCTTCGCAGGTGCTCTAGGAACATAACCCCCGCGAATACCAGGGGACAACTGTATATTAAAATTATTACTGGATAAAATGTATTTCAATTAAACTTTAATTTAAAGGAGTTATGACAAAACTGGTTCAAGTCTAAAGGTTAAACAACAAAAGACTTACGCTGGAATTCACCACAGCAGTCATTCGTTCAATGACATCCACGAAAATCTCATTTCTCCTGTTTTCCTGTAATGGGATAACAGCTTTTATTTTCATTTACTTTATATGATGCACTTCTCTCTTAATTTTAAACAGCAAGAAAACAAAAAAGTGATTTAAACAGTCTTTAACATAAATCATTGTTCTCATTTAGCTTTGTCCAGCTTGTAGGTGAACAAAGATGTCTGAATCGGTAATAACTGGTTAGTAGTGGAAGCAGCAGAGGTTTTTTATCCAGATACTCAAGTGTTTCCTTGCAGCAGAATGTGACATAGGATTACAAAAAGGAAAAAAAAACAGACTTACCGAGTTACTCACTGCTCCTACCACCGGTTTACTGGCTGCTGAGCTGGGAGCTGATCTGTTTTCAATACCAAACTATAATACAAAGTAAATACATATACAAACAGTACATATCATCATCGTCGCATGTTCCAAACTTCAGTTTCCAAAATAAAACTGGTTTGTCTAGAAAAACTGGTTGTAGTTGTTTTATTTAGTTAAACACGGGGATAAAAAAGAATCCTCCATACAACTGTTTTGTTAAAAAGCAACAACAACCCTCCCAAAAAACAGAAAAGGCCGAAACCTTGCTACCACTTTATAATTACATATTCTGCTGTTATTTAGAGAATAAGATATTATCTATACGGTAAAACTATAAGGTCTACTTACTGACAAGTATTTAGAACAACATAAGATACGTTTACCAACAAAAATACATGTTTCTTTTATTTAATGGAAACAGATTTAAACCAACGGGAATTGCTACTTTAAGCTTTTTCCAATCATTTTTTATTAACTAAATCAATACCTGAATTATTCTCTTACCATTTTCTATTCTTGCTAACACCACCATTTTGTTTTACTGTTCATGACAGTTAAAATAAATGAAAAGCACTTTTACTTACTGATTTTATTTTAAAAATAAATAAATGTATTAAAAAAACAAAACAAACAAAGACACAGAAAGATGTAAGTTTACCAGTCTAGATGCAATTTCCTCAGCTGGGGACCTGTTTGATAAAACCACAACAGGTTCACACTGAATGTATGGTTTGATCTTTTCTGTGGTAGACAATTGAACATAGCCAAATTCCTGGAACACAACATATAGCTTTTATATAAAAGATAAATGATACATATCTAACCTTACACCCTAACCATTTTAAGGATGACATTAACATCCATCCTTTTCATCTTTATATCAGAATTTAGAGAAGATGATGAGAGTAAAGTGTCACAAAATCATTCTGGGTGATTTGACAGCAGACACATTCATATCTAATCAATATCAAAATAATGCATCTATTGCTTAATCTAAAGAATATGAAATTGCAGATTTAGATAAATCTGTTTTAATTTTAAAAAAATAAATAAATAGCAAAAAACAAAAATGATAACTTTCCTCAATTTAAAAACAAGTCAAAGGTGGTCAAATATGCTGACTTAATTCCTGTCTTTCAGGTGAGATGAACGTAAGAAAAATGTAGTGCTACAGAACATCTGGATAAAAATCCATTCTTTGAGATCCTCGCTGTAGCGCAATACAAACACTGGAGCAGACCTGCATTTGACCTTCACTAGTCAATAACTACTGCACTTAAACAACACACAGACTAACAGTGCTGTTAGACAGTCCCTATCATAGTCCAGTCAGCCATGTTGACAGCTGCTGGTCTTTATTTAATCAATGAAAGGAACTAATTGCAATGACTCACCAAAATTTCATCTAAAATCTCATAGATCAACAAGATATTGGCACGGATGGCATCTTCATTGACCATGCCACAAAAGTCTTTACAAATGTGGAAAAACCTGGTGAAAGAAAGGAAGAAAAAAAAGGGGGGGTTATGGCCACATCAAATAGATGATTAAACAGAATTACAGTCTGGCATTTTGTGGAGATCTTCATGGGCTATTAATAAACCATGTACCCCATAAATAAAATGGTAAATACTCAATAAACTTTTATCAGGTATTAATCTCACCAAAAGGCAACGTTGTTTTTATTACAGACTTGTAAAGGTATCCAGAGATACGGGGTACTCCCAGTATCATGTAGAAAACTTAGTATTTTAAAAAAATTAGATCCAGCTTAAAACAACATGATAAGACATTTATTTTTCCTAAAAGAGATGGTCTTGTACAAGCCATGTCTTCCTGTCTTTTTTTAAACTAACTAACAAGACCATTATAACTGCTTTTGAACATTGCTGAATAAGCTGTATTCAGATGCATCATCAAAACCTTTGGCAAGCAAAAATCCACAAATGAATGCGATGACATTATCTACACTGGTGGTCATAATTGTGGATCCACAAGCAAAATATCCCACATGTAATAATCAATTTATTAGTGCGCAGTCACACTAGCTAGCCAGCACAACTGTTAGGAAAGACATAGACCGACAGAACGCGTTACATTAATCTGATGGACCTCGGATCACACAGGAAAGAGCATCTTCATTGGTGAGTCCATGATAATTATGGCAATCATTATATACAAAACAGTCTAAAACTTAAGGATTCCCTGTCATTTACTTACAAAGAATTTAAATGTACAGGCTCTCGCATATGGCCGGGTCCTACTGTTTTCAACATTTGCATGGATGGACAAACAAACAATGAGATCAATCTTTCTCTTGCTTGTCAGAGACAGTAGTTAAGGTTGGCAAGATTATCAGACACATGAAGCAGAACTTAAGGCATTGCTGCATAGGTGTCATTTAACACACATTCTTCATATTCTACACTTAACCCACTCTAATAAGATCAGCTACATTACTTTCAGTTTACAGCGAATGTATTCACATACCATCATGTAAACGTACTGAGGTATATTAAGGTATACTGAATTATTTCCCTTGCATTAGTAAAAAAGCTGACAAGTTTCAAGATTACCAGTAAGTTAGTGTGAAGCTGACAGAGAATGTTGTCAGTCAAAAGCAGGATGGTAATAAGCTTCACCCGACAGGCATGGACTCCGGGTCACGTTCTGATCACCATCACATCTCGTCCATCATGTAATATGTTAGCTTCAGAACAGCACCTACCTGGTGAGGAACTCCACCATAAAGATGAGAGACAGAGGAGATTTCGAAGCAGCCACGATATACAACCCGTTTCGCTTGATATGGCAGTAGGTGACTTGATCTTTCTCCTGCAACATAGGGAACCTAAGCTTTAAAGTCAGAACGATATCTCTTTTCTGCTGATGGCGATATTGTGTATGCACTTATTCATATTAAATACAGCGTGACAACAAAGCTTACAAAGTGTGGCGGCAAGTGACCATTCTCGACTTCCTGCAGTTTCTTTACAAATACAGTTTTCGCATTCGGTTCTAAATCAAATCTGTCTGAGAGGTTAAGGAAATTTCCTGCAGTGATCCAGGGCTGTCTGAAAAGGGAGAGCTCGGCTTTTAAATGATATCACATTCCCCGGTCAAGCGCAAAGTTTTAGTGCTTTTTATGGGAGAGGGGAAACTCCACAAATGTAACATGTAAATCTTCGTCTTACCACTAAACTCGGCCACAGATACCGAAAATCGAGTTTTACATCCTCTCTCAATCACACGTGACGGCTTCTGCCCCTCTCTTTGTTGTATATTAATTGCGCCTGTGTTCGCAAATACTCTCGGCAGCCGTATTGAGCAATTTTCGTATGTTAACAAGTCCAGATCTAATTCCTAGCCCCCCCCAACGAATGTAGGCTTGAACAATTGGTTTAAGATGTGAATTAACTCTTTAACGCATCCCATCTCGGTTATGGACGGATATAAAATATGACTGCTGTGCACAATGTCAGCAGATCAGCTCTGCTTCTAGCGTTTTTCTTTCCCCTTTTCCTTTTTATCGGTGGGTGTAATTCGTTAAAAACACAAGCAACACCTCCAATTCCACCCAGGTAAATGACAAAAAAAAACAAAAAAACAACAGCAGATATTTCCAAATGCTGATTATGTGGAAAACGAAAGTCGGAATATTCAAGGATACACTGTTTATCAATCAAAATGTCGCCTCTCGTGGTTAGTATAAACAACTCAGAAATCATCTGGCCAGAGTCGTCGACTGCCACACCACTGCCTCAAGATGTAATGACATCAGTAGTTATTGGTCGACACACCCCTACCACGACGGACACAGGTTTACAGTGTCAGCTAAACACGTGTGGCTTTTAATTTTTAAAACCACATCTTCGGAAATATTCGATAGATTCCGGTACAAAATAGTCACGGACACTTCCGATTCTTTACAAAACAATCAAAGTTCCGATTTATTCAAAATAAAAAACGTATACACACAATCTATATAATTTATAATTGAAAAAAACAAACAAAAAACAACATATAATACATAAATTAAGAATATAAACGAATATTTATGATAAGCTAGTTTTGTTTATTGTTTTAAGGTCTCTGGGGGGGGGGTGAAAGGTCACGAATTCCCCGTATGTTGGTGGTGCCATCTATGCCAACAATAAACAGACGTCTGTTTACTTTACAGTTATACATTTGCATCAGAGCCGAATAAGATAATTAAACACTTGTTGGGAAACACTTGGACATTTTGTTGGATAACAAAGCGGGGTTTTTTCCCTAAAACAAATTGCCACCATTATCCAAAAAACAATGGAATTTGCGCCGGTTTCTGGTGAACGCGCTCGCGCTGACTTAAGTCACCATTAATCGATCGCTTGGAATTTTTCTTCTTTTTTTTTTTTTCTTTTTTCATCCTTTTAAATATTCATTTAAAATGTAATTAGAAATGTTGAGAGAGATTGGGGGGAGGCGTCCTCTGCCGGGAGGAAAAGGAGGCTAAAGGCGATGTCTCATTCCATGTCTGACGAGATGTGACGAGAGTCACCTGGCTGACGTCATCACCGCCAGTGAGTAGCGGTTCGAGTGTATTACCGTACAACCATATTACATGAGGTCTACTTCTTCTCTGAAGTAACAGGCTCACCAGAGAAGGTAATCGAACCCGCATCCCTGCCTTATCGAACCCTGTCTTTTGTTTGTTCGGGTAGGGAGGGGAGGTCCGCCGCCGCCCTGCCCCCCCCCCCCGGGTAGTTGGGGGGGGGGGTGGTTGGCTAGAGATGCGGGGCTGCTCACCAGTCCTTGGTGTTGTTTGAAATGACAACGATGTTCTCCAGCGGGTCTTTCCTCCTCCCCTTCCTTTAGGGGGCTCTGTCCTCCCCCCCCCCCCCAGCCCGCACCCTAGCCCGGCAAAATCTGCTTGTTATTTCCTGCATGGCCGACCTTAAAACCCGTCGTCAACCTGCCTCCTCCTCCTCCTCCTCCTCCTCCCCCCGCTAGCGGACATTTTTATCCAGCAGTGTGAGCTACAATAACAAATTTATGGCGCATGTGTAGTGAGGCGCCATTAATCAGAGAGAGAGAGAGTCAGCATCTTCCCTGGGCCTTCGTCGTTTTCCCAAATTAATGTAGCATCCTCTCTGTATAGAACAGAAGAATCGCCTGCCCGGGAGGGGGTTGCGCGCCCTTATTTGTTATAAACCTGATCTCCCCCCCCCCCGACACTAGGCCGGTATTTATTTTAATCAAGAAATCGACAAAAAAGAAGGGGGGGGAAGCTTTTAGAAGATCGAACTCGAAATATTGAAAATCAGAACGATCTTTTTGATCTTTTGTTCGAGTGCTGACATTTACGAGTTGTCTGTCTGTTCTGTGATGATGGAGGGGAAGTCTAGCCATCCCAACTAACCTGGATCGTTCTTGATGGGTACAAACCATCGAGTGCTCTTCGCCTAACGCAGTCATTTCCTTTAGCCAGGCGAATAAGGGCAGATCTGTGTGCAATCGTTATAATGTCTGTTTAAAATGTGGGGCTCTCTCTTTTTTTTAGTTCTGTCAAGATGGTGGGAATACCTAAATTTACCATTTCATTTGCTTATGCAGTTGTATTAAATGTCTGCTCACTCGATCGCTAAATTTCCCCATTCATGTGAGGGAGAGAGAGAACCCTTGAAGTATAACTACAGTTCACTTGGAAAGGGGATTTCATCTCTCAGCGAGTATCAGCAGAAAAAATACAAAGTGATGACATGTAGCAATTTTTAATATTTTTTGAGTGTTTAGCCCTGATCTTGTCACTTACCTGCGCATGCAAGTAGGAGAAATCCATTTTCTCAGTAATATTGATGCATTTAGAGTATCCAATTTATTTTTGCACAACTAAAGAGGTTTGTTGTTGCAGATTATTAATATGTTAATGTCTGAATGTGTTTTCTTTGATAAAAAGATCTAGCAACAAATTTTAAAAAATTAACCATTTTTTTTTTTTTAATTTCTGATCAAAATTTCTTGATTAAATTACACAAAAGCAATCTGCTGGTTGAAATTACTCCATTATGCACTGCTGGTAAAGTTTGTATGTTTTAGGGAGTGTTCTTTCTCAAGAGCTGCCGCTTATATTACTGCATCAATCTTGAATACTGCTCACCTGGCTAAAGATGGGTTTTAACAATATATTCATTATTCTGCCATTTTTTTCTGTCACCACTGTAACCATTTGTCATGTCTCAGGACAGTGAAACAGCCAGTTGTATGGTGTAAAGATATATTGTATTGTCATGCTCAGTAGAGAAAGTAGATTTAACCTACTAAAACAGTTGCCTTGAAATGGTAACTTCCTCCAGTATTTACTTGTTGATCTTTAATGGAACCCAGATTGTAGGAATTTTGATATTTAAAAACTGAAACTGATAATTTTGGGTTACACAGAACAATTTGAAGGTTCATTTGCAAGTGTAAACATAATTTACTTCAGAACTGCTCAATCATTCTAAAATCGTCAGATCTCTTTTAAATAAGAAACGGTAAGTTTCAAACCTAATAAAGCCCGAGATTTTGTAGCTTGTAAATATTATC
This sequence comes from Nautilus pompilius, assembly GCA_018389105.1. Lineage (NCBI taxonomy): Eukaryota > Metazoa > Mollusca > Cephalopoda > Nautilida > Nautilidae > Nautilus > Nautilus pompilius. Next base: position 2,355,434 of record JACATO010002123.1, read on the forward strand.
AATATCTTCTAAACATCTCCACTGATTACACTTGATGATAAAAGTTTTAAGAGTGCTGTTGATTTTTTGCTGGATGATGTCTTTTTTCTTTCTTTCTTTCTTTTAAAATTTTTATTTTTGATTTGGTGTTTTAGAGATAGATCAAGTTTATTCTGTATCTGATAAGTGACAAATCTGCTTTTTCATATTTTCTCTTTTAGATTAACTCTTATGATCCAGTGTAATTTTAGGGAGAGAAGACTGAAGAGTTTTTATCAACTGTTTCTGGAAGGTTAAGGGTTCTTTGAATTAGGTTTACTTATGTACTTACTTCCCCATCATATTTAGAGCATGTAGTAACATATTGTTATTTTTTAAATACATAATCAACTCAATATATATTAATTAAACAGATTTTATTAAAATAACTTGAAACCATTGTTTTTGGAAATAACTGATTCTAGAGCTGACTTCCATGGGACTTTATTCAGAAGCAGTATTATTGCTAGTATGGTGGAGTATTTATGTTGATGAGGAAGGCAGTAAATGCTGGGAATGTACAGGACAAAGTCAATCTTACCAGCCTGAGCTGTTTGTGATGTTTGATGATAACTCTGAAAATCAGGATGATGGCTTTGTGAAGGCATGTGAATTTATTTTACTTTTTAATTGCATTATTATTTATTACACTTATTTAAATAAATAAAGCAATTTGATAATTTTGATTTGTTGAAAATTTTACCAGTAATGAGTTTCAGATGCTAGTAAACTATAAAAACTTGTTTCCAATTGTATTATGCTTACTGATTAACAAAACTAGCTTTGTGCCACTCTGCCTCCCCATCATATATTGCAGAAAGACTAAACATTTAAATTCAGAATAGAAAAAAATAGATGAAATAATATCAAGATTTAATAATGGGAGCTTGCTTTCTTTTTTATCTACAGAATAAAGATTTTTAATTTGCTACTTTGAATCTGATGAGGGCCAGCCCTTTGATAACTATAAATTGTCTCCTGTTTTGAACTGCAATTTTAATGAAATACTTATTTTAATCTGCTATAATTTTGCATATCTAGACAAAAAGTCACCAATTTTTCTGTGTGTTGTGGTAACATTTGTAGAAAACAGAATACTTTTAATTGATTTCAATGAATCACTTGATTGTTTTTGCATTCAGCAGGCAAGAAATACTTAATAACCAATTGGCAAAACTCATTTTGCTGACGCTTCTCTCTGCTGGAACATCAGACCCAAAGTGAAGAGACAGAAGGGTAGCAAAATGCCTTTTATAAACCCGATTTCAATTAGCCATGGACAAGATCTGCCGGATCTTGACTGTCTTCAGGGTCACATTCACTAGAATCCCTGCACCCTAAGCTGAGTTATGTTGAATGTAGCCAAGTTTTCACCCCTGCCAGCGGTGCAGGGAGTAGACACGCTCTTTGCATAACTAAGCCCTCAAGAGAGGGCTGGAGAATTTTTTTACCAAAAAAAAAACCCCAACTAATCTCAGGTGATCTAGCAATTCTAAAGTGTAACATCCAGAAACTTTCTGAAAGTTCCTTGTATTCATGGTGAGAATTACTTCCTTTTCCTGCTTACATCCACTATTGTACTCTTTCCTTTAACTCAGCTTAATTAAGATGCTGAAGGTTGTTTGTAGTTTATGTATTAAAAAATGTTCTAAATGTTCAGTCGTTTAAAACAATTATTGTTGCTGTTAGAAAAACTAAGCTACCCATCTAGGAGGTAAACTATTAGGTGGATTCACTAGAAACAAAAATTTCCTAGCAGCTCTTATGTTTTAAATAGATGAGATAGTATAGCTCTTAAATGTTTAATAGGACACAAGAAATGTATTAGGCTGAACTGGTTTGATCTGGCATTCTGTGAGTGTTAGGAAACTTGTACAACATCAAGGAATAATATAAATGGAGGGGGAGTTAGTCGAACAACTAGTGGACATCTTTATTGTGTATAAACTATTGTGGTACTATATAGCTGTTTTAAGGAAGATGAAGATCACAAGTGATAATTAAAAGGTAAGTATTTTAATGTTGTTCTGTGTAGTAACTGGTCCTGGTTTGGTTAATTAATCCTGGTTCCACATCTGTGGCAGGTCACATGAAATGAAATGGCTCGGTATACTGGATGGTTGTTGGTTCAGACATTTCCCACCATTTTGTTTTAGAACTAATTGGAGAATCTATGTTTTGGAAATCTTTCCCTGTTGCCATCATCAGGGCACACGAAAGCAAAACTACACCTAAATGATGGGAACAGGAAAGATTGCTGAAACATTCTATAACTACACTGATTTTCAAAATGGTTAAAGTTCTATTTAGCTTGTGTTCATATTAATTTTGGCTTTGTTGGGATAATTGTTATGGGGAACGTCACAGCAGGTAGTCATACTTGTTTGACAAGTTCTCTAGGGTGGAGAGCTGATGGTAGGATAGAGGTCAGACAGTCGCAGACCCAGGTGATACAGAAGTGTGGTTTCTCAGCTATGGAGACAATTTCAAATGCAATGCATAGAGATATTGTCCAAAGATAGTTCAAGGTCCACCATGGGTCAATCCTAGTAGATGATTGCTATGTGTCTCTTTTGGCTCAGTGGAACAGAATTTCATCATTGACCCAATCTGCTTCTGATCCCTCCAGCCACATGGAGATTATGGTTGAACTGGTACCCTAAATGTGTCACTTAAACACCACATGACTGGAGCCATGTTCTTTTTACTGATCAGCCAAGATTTAGTCTTTATTGTGATTCTCAGTGCGTTTCATTTAGAGAGTGAGTGGAATGCACAATTAGGCCACAAACAACAGGAGAGGATGACTACTATGGTGGAGGCGTGATGGTCTGGCAGGAATTTCAATGGGTGGGTATACAGACCTGCATGTGTTTTAGAAAGGAATGCTAGACCATGTGCAGGTACAATGGGAGAAAACTTCAATTTAATGAATGATAATACTTGTCTACAAAGGGCATGTGTGTATCTTTAAGACCAAACCATTACCCATGTGATATGGTCAGCACATTATCCTAAATCCTATTCAGATGTTTTAGGAAGATATGTCACTTCCTTCCAAGACCTGAAAACTTTGATAAGACAATGGACTTTTAGCCTACTGATCTTGTTGATGGGATTATGAGGGGCAGCAAAGTCACTGCAAGTTAAGTATTATGTCATAATACATTGGGTTAGTTTAATTAATTTATATTAATTACTGATATTTTAATAAAATCCAATGAAAATATATATATATATAATTATCCTTTTTTTTTTTTTAAAGAAATATTTTGCCATGGACGTTTAAGATTTTACAATTGATTACTATCACTGCTTCACACCGACAGCCAACTTAAATTACAGAATGACAGAATTAACTTCAATAATAAATGATGCAGAAACTTTAAAAAATAGATATCTAAGCTAAATGAAAGGTAAGTAAATTCTATCTAATACCAACCATGTTTCACCCTTCATACTAATTGTACTAATCTGATTCCAAAATGTTTCTGTCCTTAAAAATGCTGCAGCAAAATTAGTTGAGGTTTAGCTGACCGCTGCACTATTCTTGAAGTTTTTGTAGTCTTCCGGCCCTGAGAAGGGGAGCCGTAAATGCTGCTTTTGTGATCATAGTCCTGAATGAAAGTCTTCAAGAAATTTGTTAACAACTAAATAGAATGTGGAATTTATTAAGCTAGATATGTTATGGTTTTTTTGTTTTCTTTTTACAAAACAATGAACTAAACTGTTAATTTATTTTCACCAGAAAGCACAATAGTGAGCAAGCATGTTTCACAGATGCTTTAGACATCTATATTTTTTTAGAATCCTTAAAGAAAATAAATGTTTCTTCTATAAGAACGTGTGTGTGTGTGTGATATTTATTTCATCTTATTTACATCATTTTGATGCAACATAAACAAAATGTATACAGAATTTAGAAAGCTCAGATTACAAGCAACCGGAAGTTGACAAGAGCAGTGTAAAACAGCTCATACAGGTAGATGTAGTGATGATAGTGTACAGATAGCACCTTTCGGACTGATTTCTTCCCTCTTCAGCTTTTTGAAGCATTTTTCATCTTCATTACTCTTTTGTACATCACTGAGTTTTTGGTTGATTTAATGAGAATATATTGGTTTGAGTGTTACACTGGAAATATAATTTTGCTCAAAAGTTGTAATGCTATTTATCCTTTTATATATATTGTTTCATGATTGCGTTTTGTCAACTTCTGAATCGTGTTGACACACTTAAAATTGACAGACTTCATTTTATTGCTTTGAATTTGCCATAATTAGAAACAGATTTTAAATTTATGCAGTTGTTTACCTGTATGCTTATTTGATTTTCTTTTATCATTATCATTAGCCATTACTACTGCTGCTTATTCATTCATCTTATCAACATTTTTTATTTCCGTTTGTTAATAGCTGATGTGTCCCATCTAGATGCTGAACTCAGCTATAATTTCAAATGCTTATCTATTGCTTTAGTGTTAGAAAGCTAGGGAGGTAATTTAAGAACACAGACTGGTACCATTGATTTGTGATGTAGAACTCTTGCTGGCTGTAGATTTGATGACTGCCAGTAATCAACAGGTTCACTTATTAAGCTTGTAGTTAAATCGCTGAAGCGTTGCTGTTGACCCACACCTGGCTACTGGCAATTAAAAAAAAATTAGCTCCAGTTTTATGGCTATCTTAGAAAAATTGTAACTTTTTTTTGTTTGGGTTGGGTAGTTGTATAGCTTTGTAAAAATGTTATTAAATGCTACATATGATATTTAAAGCAATGCAGCTGTTTGGCATTTTCATTTATTCTTTCTCTCTCCAAGCAGACTCAGTAGTAATCTCCCCTAGTTAAATCTGCCAGCCTGGGTATCACAAAGGAATGATTGGGCTGAAATTGTTAGTCATTTGGCAGATTTTCTTTTATTGTTGATGAGCAAAAAAGAAAACGGATTAAATGTATGCTTTGAAATGGGGAGGAATAAATACTTGTTCCTCACACTGTAAGAACATTTGTCACAGTGCCTTTTTTTTTTGTATCCCATTAAGAGATACCACACAGGTTGATCTTAACAAATGTCACACTACCATTGTCTAAACTGAGTGCATGCGGATCAGTTTTAAGATTTTTTGATTCTTTTACAATTAACTATTTTTAAATATACTGTATTACTTCTGCGTTAGTTTTGGCAAATTTTCCTAAAATGAGAACCAGTGTAATGGTACAATCTGATATTTAAACAAAGGGAGAGTATCCAAAATAGACTCCAAGATGTATTAGTTCTAATTGTAGCTCAGCTATTTATTGGAACTTACCAAATTTGAGAGCTGGGGCTGGGCAAATATTTGGGCCTAAAAAGAGAACATCTAAACCTACTTACAGTCAGTAATAGTTGATGTATTCTATGTAATAATTAAGAGAACATGTCCAAATGACAATAAAAGCCAAGTAACACTGAACATGCATGACAAACAGGCAGCACAGATCTATGTGCAATTAAAGAATGGAAAATAAAAACAACAAAACAACATCAAGGCAATTTAGTCAGACAGAGAAAGAAAAAGATCACAAATATGTAATGTGAAAAGAAATAAATAAAATGAAGGTAAAACAGATCAACTGCTTGGTTTTTCAGTTTTATCACTGAATCTACATTGAGTCACTTTTCATTATCACTAGACTTTGTCTTGGGACTGTTCTTGCTCTTAAAATTCAATGGGTCTGGTTGCTTCCTACAGGCATTGGAAATTCCAATTTATCATCATTTGAAATGGAATCCATGTTCCACAACATTCCATCTTCCATGCCATTTAGACCATTAAATATGCCTGTCTTGAAACTTTTTCTAATCCCCTTAGCATACAAGGAATTCTACACATCCATGACCCACTGCAGGGGGCGTGCTGAGACTTTCTTATGTGCCCACCCCACCTTTTGTATAACTGTGGTCTCCATTTGCCATCCAGTTTCCCTATTTCTCTTGGATGTTTTACTTGAATGGCTGATTTCAGGATACATTAACTGGTTATACTAAGCTACTGCAACCACCTGAAATTGTTGCAATGTTTGAGCGTGGTAGCCAGCCTGTGTACGCCTGCTCACACTCTCTCTTACTACCTTAGTCTTGTTTACCCTAAACAAGTCTCTAACAAGAAGTTTTCATTAGTTGTGGCGACTCCCCACATTTGGAAGCCAGTCAAGAATGAAGCCTTCATTTAGACTTATTTTGAATGAAACTCCTGCAGGAATTAATGAAGAAGATAGATCTTGTTTTCTTTTCAAGACAGTTTTTTTCCCCCCACTGGGAATTACACCAAGGATGACTGTCACATTGTCATTTTCCTCAGTGGTACACTACCACATCACCCAGTATGTTGACATAGACAGTTGTCTTTAACATTTTTCTGATATCTACAGTGAAATTATCTTGTGTTGAGGCAGTTTCTACACAATAGTTTCTTTCTGTATCATAGAGATGGCACAGAGCTTCATCCATCCAGCACTTTCGCAGAAACCTCTGGCCATTGCTGATTGAGATTTACTATGCCTCAAGCTGCTGCTGTTTTTTCTTTACCCTGATCATCAAGTTTTAAAAGTTTATCTACTTTGTCATTTTGCAGTTTTCAGTCCCCCCCCCTGCCTCCTTAAGGTTATTCACACTTTTTCTTTGCTGCCATAGATTTTGTATGGTTTTCAGTATCCAGCTTCAACTTGATTATGTAACTTGGCATTCTAGCTCTGCTACAGTCATATGATGCTTGCTGTGATAATTTCAAATAAACAAGAGAATGGGTGGGAAAAGATTATTGTCATAGTAGAAAGACTTAATATGGTAAAAGCACAGCAAACATTCTGACATAATATAATTGCTCAAACACCACCTAAATTCAAAGCATCAAATGGTCAATGATGTAGCAATCACATACCCAAACAATGAATTCTATTGGTGCACAATTTGAGTACATAGATAGAGGTGTGTCTTCAGACAGTAAGCATATTTCATGAATACTTCATTTATGAAAAGGATTTGGAAGTAAGCTACAACTGATTCAAACTGAGATGGCTGATTATCTTGTAAGTTCAGTATTTGTGAGGAGTCATGTTTTCAAAATGAATTCTTTGATGATATTTATGTATCTTTATGTTCCTAAAGAAGTGGTTTGGTGTTTTATTGGGGATATTTATAATGGGTATTTTTTAATAGCTTTTTTTGGGGACTAGCAAGTGGGATGGCTATTTTATTAGAGCAGGGCAGTCGTCTGAATGAGTACAGTATGTGTGGATAGCTGGTTTGTTTTATTTATTACCAGAAAGCATATTTTAAAAGGACATTGCCTCTAATCACAATTTTCCTCTGGCAGAGGTTAGCTGAAACTGACTTTTTGTTTTTCAAATAAAACAACTATTTTTAGTGTTTTGGATATGTTCTGAATGGCTTTCAGGAGGTAAGGTTAGACCATAGTTGATCATTACTTATTCGGATTGATAGGGGAGAAGTAAATAATTTGACGTTGTCACTGCCATGCGTGTTGGATTACGTACCTCATGTTGTCCAGGTTGGCATTTGTTTTGATTAGTGTTAATATGGTGTTCTGTGGCAGGTCAGTCTGTGTTTGGTGGTGTGGTTTCTTCTCTGCTGCCAGCTTGAACTGAGAAGATCAGATGATTTCAGTGTTCTCTGATGTTGGCTTGTGTGAAGGCAAGGTAAACCTTCAATCAGGATACCTTATACACCTATGATCACATTCTTCAGTCTGTTTTGTATTGTGTATAAGTAAGGCGCACACATTATATCAACATTTAAACAATATGAGATGTTGCAAGATTGTGCATAAAGAAGAGATTTGAGGCTGGACGATCTTGAGGTAATGTTGGCATATCATCTAGAGAAGTGGCTCAAACTTTCCTTAAACTAAACTCTTCTATTTCTCTTTTGCCACAGAATCTCTGTCCCTATTTTAAAGCATGTCAGGATTTGTAAATTGAAAAACAGATGTATACAAATAATGCAGAACTTATTTTTATTTGCACTTTTACATGGTATAAAAAAAATACCTGATGTGTTTATTTTCAATTTGAAGGATGGCAGCTGTTTTCCTTCACAAAGTGTTGTGATATTGTTGACAGTATATCTGCAGACACGTGTCTGAAGCTGCCTCTAGTCTATTTTGATTTTTATTTGTGAAGCGTTCTCTCACAAAAAAAGTAGTAACAAACACTCAACTACATGATGAGGAACTTCAGGCTACTGGTTGAGAATTTGGCATTAAGATATCAGTGAGCTGCCCTTGCTGCAGCAAGGGCACTTCATTTGGTCTTGTTGATACAGATTCACTGAATTGATTGTGTACCATAGCTAGTGACTTGTTCACAGCCAGAAAATATTTTCTGAGATTATTTGGCATGGCTCTAGTTTTAAAAATGTCAAGAAGGAAGGGCAAACATTCAACACTATTTTTCTCAATGCAGATGGAACAAAATTTATGCTCCAAAAGCATCATTTTGATTTTTTAATTGAAAACAATGACATTAGGATCTTCTAAAGACAAGTTTAACTTGTTCAGTTGCAAAAATATGTCCCAAGGTATGCCAGTTTTTTGTACAGTACATTAGTATTTAGTATGTGAACTATTTTCTCATGTTGCTGTACAGGTTATCACATTGTATGATCCAAATTTCCTATAACACTTTCCACAATTCATCCAAGGTATTTGGTTGTTGTTTGACTTTCTCAGCAGTCATATAATCCCAATAGCCTCACTGATACTCATATTAGGGCTTTGTGCATGTTACATCAGTCAACAACATCCTTCCATTCCACACAGTTTTTCACCACATTGGCAGTAGGTTTTGGGTCATTGTCATGTTAGAAATTAAATCCTTGCCTAATGAGATGCTTTCCTGACAGAATTGGTGTGATGGATGAGAACCTGCATGTACTTGTTGGCAATCAGGGTACCTCTAACTTTATGCAGTCCCACATTTGTATCAATTCCCATACTTCACTGTAACCGTTGCACATTTACTGTTATACTGCTCCCCAATCTGCCTTAAAACAAATTTCCATTGGTTATTGCTAAACAGTTCCAACTAGTACTTATCTATACGGATATAAAGAGCTGCTCCTTTCTGGTTCAGCCATTCCACTGTTTCATTTTTGCTGCTACACAATTGAAGCCATTTCACATTAATGTGTATCTCACTGTTGTTGAAGAGGCGACACCCTGACTTGCAGCTTGATCATTTTGAAGATCTCAACCGGTTTGTTGTCTTTCATGGAGAGACCCTGAGAGGTACGTACCACTTTCGGAGAGTTTAGGCCTTCTTTCCCAATCACATCTATTGTCAACAGCACCAGTTTTGCATATTCACCTCAGAGTTCTACATACAGCTCCTCCTAAAACATGAAGTTGGGCTGAAATCAGCTGCAAGGAGTGACTTTCACTAGCTAAGACTTTGGTTTTTATACACTTGTCATATTTCCTTCCCAAATGCCATAGTATTTACCTCGCTACATTGATATCATGGCTATACTTTTATAGTTTTTCTGCAAGTGTGGCACTTTGTCTGATTGCTTGCATGATAACCAATCACAGTGTACTAAGGAGCATTTCATTTTTGTGCATGATGAGATTCTGTCAAGTGTTGTTTGTATTTTATAACCAGTTTTTCCTCTGATTCTATTAAGAAGCTAAATAAGTCTCTGCCTTTGTTCCTGTTCTAAGAGGGCTACACAAAAGTATGTGTTGTATTGAGGATTCAAAGATATAACACACAAATACAAGTAAAATAGCCAGCCAGAAACTTTGGTGGATTCATCCACTTGAATTGCAAAACCAATTGGGATAATTTCAAGATACCTAACTGTCTCTGTTTTACAATGATCTGACATATTTTTGATGAGCCTTAAAACTGTATTTTCCAAAAGTGGAACAGGGCCAATTTTCTTGTTTAATTTGTCATCAAACATACAGGTTGCCCTGTTATTTTACACATGATTTTTCTAATTTTCTAACAATCAAATGAGCTTCACTTGTCTTAGCAATAGGATAGCTAACTATAAGATGTTTCAAGCATGTTTTTAATGTTTTCACAAACAGGGGCTTTGTCTCAAGATCCATTCTTAATTTTTCCGGATTTATCTTGCAGTTGTTCAGGACTTGTCTACATTCCACTTGCGCATCCATTTCCATGCCCTCATCAACATAATACAATTAAAATAGATAAACTCTCGAAGTGAGGAGAAGCAGAATATTATGTTTGTAGCAGTTGGTAATGTTGGTGCTGAGGATGAACAAAAAAGTCTGCTACTGATAGTCATGGTGTCTGAACACGATTGGTAGACTGTTAATGACATCAGATCATAATTTTTAAAACTAATTTCCACCATTACAAGTCCGCACTTTGTGGAACTCATTTGAAAACCACTTTTCTAGGGCATTCTCCTGCTGAATAACCAAGGAAAATAATTGTAACCTAGTAATTTTTTTACTGTTTGTTTATTATAAGGGTCAGTTTTTTTGTTTTTTTTTTATGCTTTCCATGCACTTGTTGTTTATTTAGATTTGGGGATTTTAAAATTGATGTCTTTCACCAGCAGACACCACAGGAATTTACTCTCTACCCTGGATATTGCTAAAGAAAGATGTCCAGGTTTAAAGGATCTATAGAGATGTATTCCATTTTCTGAAACTGTTTAGGGGAACACTGTTCGGATTTGTGTTTTTATATGCATTGGACTGAGGCCTAATCATGTGCCAAAAGCTGCATTAAAAGTGTTAATACGCTGTATATATTCACTGCACCAGAATATATATCATAAGTCAAGGTCTTTTTGTTTAACTTTTATTTATTTATTTATTTATTTAAGCAATACTGCACAAATATAACTTCTAATTGTAAACAAAATTTGCCATTGGACTTTAAAGAGCAAACCAGCGAATACAGGAACAAGGTGTGTGCAGAGGCTAGCAGGGTCACCTATTTATCACAATTGCTATATACACTTGACACATCACAGCCTGCCTAACAGAGCCTACATGAAGCTGTGTGCTGGCTTTCAGCATGAGGAAATATTCATCTTCTCAGTTTCACATCGGATATTACCTTAAGTTCATCATGCTCAGTCACAGGTAAATGTTTCTAGCAGCAGCAGTCTGTTTCCGCTGTCGGTGCCTGCCTGCTTTTAGAATTTTGTCCTGGAGATCTGTATAAATTGTCAGAAAGAATTTGGTCAACTATTAGGCTACTTTTTTTTTTTTTTTTTTTAAAGTTGCCCCTCCCATGTCTGGTATGAGTTACAACAGTTTGAAGCTATCTGTATCTTTTTCATCAATCCTTGACACCTGATCTGCCTGCATAGCTATTCTCTCTCTCTCTTACATTTTAGCCTTTTCACTTAGTCTTAGTCTCACAAAAGAAAAACACGTTTCAGATTCTAAAATTTTTATTATATATTTCTTTTTAACCAACTCCCACTGCTAATCTTTTTATCATCATAAAATTTGATGTTGTGCAGGAATGTTTAGTTTACGAAAAGTGACCTCTAAGTTAGCAGATGGGCATGGCAACCAGCCAGAAACTAATAACTTGTTTGAATCCTATGGACACTTGGTTTAACACTTCTCCAGAGCAATTGTGATACCATATGAAATCACATTCAGGTTGACTGGTGTCTTTTCTGTCTTTAATGAGTGTGGCCAGGTAATAGGTCATGTGACAAGGCCTAAGCCTCTGAATCATCTGTACAGTCTGTATTTACTATAGAAGTTTCTCCTTGCATATAAACTTCCCATTACTGGCGGTAGATGTTCCACTCTGTTGTATTCTTGCTGTTGAACATTTTGAGTTGTTGAGGGAAAATGTCTTAGTAGGCAGGTTTGCCTGGCATTTGTTTCTAAATCTCACTGGAATTGCTGAATAATTCTTTTGATTATACTTTTTAAATTAAAATCTCATCCCTATAATGCTCTATTATATTAATATATGCTAAGCCATAATTTCTGTACAGTTTATTAAAGGCATGAATGTAAGGCATATATAAAAAAAAAAGACAATGCTCTGACTACCTGACCCACCCCAGTCATAAAACAAACAACTAGTAGGACAGCCATAAATTTGTTGCATATGAAAACAATATTTTGCATTGCTTGAGAGATAGAGAGAGAGAGAGAGAGCATTTTATAATCATTGTCTCTGAGTAGTAGTGTGGTAATTGCTTGAATGCATGAAGAAAAGGCTTTTTTTAAAATTCATTCTAGAACTATTCCTCTGTTTTTATGGCTAATATATTATTTTCCAGTTATACATAAACAGGGCCTTTTATATAGGTTGTTTGTAGTTAATCCATGAAATACATTATTATAGTGACCTTGCTTGAAATATGAGGGTTTTCCATGCCTAGATTTAGCTCGATTAACGGTTTATGCTGCTTGGTATCCAAGTATTCATGCAAGCTGAACTATTTGAGCAGCAGTCTTAGAACTGATTGATGATTTCTGTCCTCGCGATAGTGGCCATGCAAATTTACTCCAGTCCGTGTCTGAACAGTGTTTAATGGAACCCTGCCAAACTAATTTATTGCATATTATGTTTTCTATCAGTGCTACAACCAGCGGGTAAATAAAATGAAATGCAGGTAACCATCTGTCAGGTGTGTAAAAGGAGAAACAAACTAGTTGCTATTAAACTTAGAAATACTAAGTATTTTGAAAAAATGGAGTAGTGCTGTGAAGCCTATCGTAATATCTTCAAAAGTTTATTTGTAAAATGCACATTGCATTAAGACTTCTTTAAGTTATACACATGATATTTACCTTTAACATTTGCAGCGTACATATCAACTTACTGCAAAAAAAAGATTTGAAATATAAGCAGTTCTGTTTGAATTTGAGGTTTATCTTAGGAAATACTTTCTGAGTTGGTGTAAAGCATTTCCAATTATGCATCCATATGCATTAAAAATGCCTGAACACTTAGTTTTTGTATTTTATTACTTTGACATATTATGACTGGAAAATGTTAGCCATTTCATTGTTAATTAAGATTTTTTTTTACCCATTTGATTTTCATTCATTCTTTTAATTTTTCAAAACAAATATGCATTTTCTTACAAATTACTTAAGTCTAAAAAAGGACTGTCCATCCACAGACCAGCAGGTTTAAAGTTTAACTTGGACATCAGGTGTATGCCCAGCATAGTTGTGTCCAACTCATTGTCCTGGTTGGTCAGGCCTACCCACTGGTCATTGGTTTGGCTTTCTCTGTGGAGATGTCCATCAGCCCCCTCCAGTCATACTTATGAAAGAAGGCAAAATTCTATAATTTCGTGTGCTATTTTGCAGAGAATTCAAAACTGGGTGATATATCAGAGATGCAAACCTTGTTGGTCTCCTTCCCTTTAGAATTCTAAGGGTCACTTAACCTTATAAAAAAAAATCAAGACCCCACACAACTTGTATTATGGGAGCTTTGAACAGCCAAGTGCATACATATCAAAGTTGGGTTGGTTGCAAGCAGGGAAACTTTATCAATGTAGCTGCTCGTCGTTAGGTGATGACACTAATTATGACAGTAATTTCAGGTTAACGTAGTAAGTCATAGCAAGTGTCCACACACACACATGCAAAGTATTGGAAACACTCACATGATATGTACAAATAATCAGTAATTTCAATCGAGAGACGTATATAATGCATACACAAGGCATTATTACAGAAAATATACAAAAACAATGAATACATTGTACAGTGCATTGACATTTGGTATGCGAGCCCTTTACTTTATAAAGAACATGACACCTTGTTTTCATGCTCCCATACAGGTTATCAATGTTTGAGAGAGGGATTTCATTCCAAATAACCTGTGACACTTTCCACAATCTGTCTAAGGTGGTTTGGTGGTGGTTTGACTCTCAGTAGCTATATAATCCCATATAGCCTCACTGATGTTTATATAACATTGCAAGCTAAGGCATCTTTGTGAGTGTTCCATCAGCCAGCCAGCCTCAAAATCCCAGCAGGTTTTTACTGCATCGGCTATATGCATGGGGTCATTGTTGTTTGAATATGAATCCCTACTTGTTGAGATGTCTTCCTGAGAGAATGGAAAGATGCACAAGAACCTGCCTTTACCTGTTGGCACTCAGTATACCTACAATGTTATGTAAATCTTTGATGCCCTTAGCTGATAAGCAGCTCTACACTGACTGTTGGTTTGAAAGTAGACCAAGGAGAAGTCTAACTGGCACTGATTATTGGCAAATAGTTCCTACTTAGACTGGTCTGTAAAGAGCATCTTACAAATTTGGTTATTAGATTTTATTGATGCTGCCCATTTCAGCCTTGTCGTTAGCTTCCTCTCCCTCAGCAAGAGTTTCTGGGTAGAAGACCACTTCATGCTAAACTGTGCTGTTTTTAGAAAGATGTTAACACCCAAACGTGCAGCTAGGTAATTTTTTAAGACTTTACTGATTTATCATCTTTCTCATAAAGAACATATCCTGAGGTACTTAACCTAACTTTTAGAGGATTTGGGCTTGCTTTCTTGAATTTGTCTATTATCAACAGTACCAGTTTTGCTTAACCGTCTTAGAGTCTTGCATAGAGTTTCTTCTGAAACATGAAGTTGGACAGCAATCTGCCACATGGAGTAAGTAGCCATCGCTAGCTAAGACTTTATTTCTATATACTTATCATGGAATATTTCATTTTTACACCCATTATTTGCATTTTATACCTAGTCTTTTGTTTCCATAATTTGAATTATGTAATGTGTGTGTGTGAGTGAGTGATATTACTGGTTGTGTTAGATGTGAGGCACAGAAATGGCACCAGTTTCTTGTAACCTTATCAGTCTGGTATTGTCTTCATTTTCTTTGATTTTACATCTTTGATTAATGTTCTGAAAAAAAGATGGAAAGCTTAAAAATCAATCAAATTTAATATCCTTATGCTCTGAAACTCATAACTACTGTTTGGTTGTCATCACCAAAAGAGAAAGATTCAAAGTTGACGAGTTTTTTTTCAAAGATAAATTTTAATCAAATTTTGAATGACAATGGTGCAAATGAAAAATTGAAGAAGAAAACCATAAAAACAAGGAATAAACAAATAGTGGCTTGTTTTAATAGTTTAAATTTCCTTTGCATCTTTCGGTGTTAAAGAGGATGGAGAACTAAGAATAGCCATTGTCTATAGTTTTGTTTCAGTGTCACAGTTAGTTATGAGTGACAGTAGCTAAACAAGTAATGAAATGAATCTTTTGATTATTTACAAACCAAATGTTTTGCTCCTTTCTCTAACAATTACCATAGCAAGAATGGATTATTTACAGGATAAAAACTGGTCAACAACTATTTAGGTTTTTGTTGTTTTCTTTCTGATAACTTTTGTTTTGTGTGTCCTTTCAGGGGAGAGAAGTGTACTGAGATGAATCCTAATGACCACGCACCAGTGGTAAAAGAAGGCTATCTCTGGAAGCGGGGTAATTTTCATTTTGCTTTTTTAAGGAATTCTCAAAGCTCTGCTTATTCTATGCTTCAGCCTGGACATTTCACAGGTAACATATGACAATTAGAAAGCGGTTGACACCTGCTGAACTAAACTTGGAGTTTGTCTGTAATTATTAGCTTTTTTTCAAGTTAACCCTTGACTTGTCAGTGAGGTCAGTTAATGATAACACTTATCAGACACTTGACCTGATAGACAGTGCTTACTTGCAGTCACCAAATTTTTGTAAATTCCCTCAAAACTTGGTAATCTCTTGATGGGAAAGATATATTTTGTGCAAGAGCAACAATTTAATATTCAGGAGTACAATACCACCACTTTCCCTTCATGGACTGAAGAGTTCTGGTCCAACATTGATTTTGATATTAGAAATATTTTAATGTGTTCATCGCTTAGCTTAAATGTTGTAGATGTTATCACATTAGATTTCAGGGTGTCTGATCTCTCAGTCTCCTGTTGTTAAAGGTACTGATTTCTGAGAAACAAAGGATTGATTCACTTTATAGTTTTGTATATTGACTGGATCTCTGAATTCCAGCTGTTGTTTTTGTAAGCTAGAATCTCTTGGCAGCTACCCTTCCTGTTTACATTGGAAAACCTTTGATAAAGTTGGCCAACCAAAACAGGATGTGGTTCAGGAATGGACCAACCTCCAGTCAGAGTTGGAAAGTTATCAGCTTCCTGATGGCATCATAATAGCTCTTTGCAGCATCCATGTCAAGAAGATATTTAACATAAGCTTGGTCCAAAGATTGACTAACTAACACTGGAGGTTGTATCTGTCAACTTAATTGTGGCATTATTTCAAAAGTAAATTTACAGGAAGGGTAGTTCTATGGTGACTGCATTAAACAGGGAGGGAAGAATCTGGTAAGGGTGAGAAAACCTTTCAATAATGCATTAGAGTGATCAAAATGGCATCTGCCAATAAAAAAAAAAGTTACAATGCTAGTTGGGAATACTACAGATGCTTTGAAAGGTTGTAGGAGGGGTTTGATTGGGCACTTAGTTCATGAGGTTGGTATTCAGCTTTTGCAACATTGTATTATGTAGATTTTTTTAATTATCAGCAGAATGAGTTTCTTTTTCATATATAGTCCCACACTTACATTAGATAGGGAGAAATATTATTACTGAACAATGATACCGAATCCTTTTTATATAAAAAGTTGCTAATTATTTTATTAGATTAAAATGTGATGAGTGCACAATAATAACAAAGAAACAGTCTATTTGCATGAGTGAATAGAAATGAACTCCCACCCTAACTGTACTTCCTAATACCCAGCAAATATAATATCCTACTATAAACAAAATCTACAGCCTGGTTGCTACTCATACTTGTCAGTTTAAGAAAAGAATATTAACCCATTCACAGCGACTTACACCTGATGGCAGAATTTGATCTACTTTTTCACTAGTGGGATAGAAAATTATTTGGAAGAAACTGTGATGATCTTGATAACGAGGTAGATGTTAGTGTGAAGAAGTTTTCAGATACTTAAATAGCAAATGAAACTTAATTTTAGATGAACCCGAATAATTTATTAGGAGTTCATTACTAAAAAACACAGACTTAATCAAAGAGTAAATAGGAAAAATTAAAATCTCAGGCTTTTGAGTATGTGGGCAACAAATTTTTTTTGTCTATCTATCATTAGAAATACTAGAGTTAATAACTGACAAATTTTGGCAAGATTAAATATTAGGTAACACTTTTTTAGTAATAGTTTTGTTACTAAAGGGAATAATGGTAGTATAAATCAATCAAAAGGCTGTAGTAAATCTTTTCTATCTTGCAGTTCTTGCATGGCTTCCTTTCTTTGTAACTCTAAAGTAAACCAAGTGAATAACCATAACAAATCCTTTTTCCCATGTTGCTAAATGTGTCTTGGACCTGTTTTCTATGATCTAAGATTAATGTCTATTCATAAAACATTCTTTCTCTTCTAAAGTAATTTGGGTAGATCTACTTATTTTTGTGTGAATGCCTACTGTCCAAATGCATGGACCTTTCAGATCATCAGTTACTCTGCTATGAAGCATAATTAGAGATAGCATTGATCAGTCATATTCTGTTACTAAAATGTTTACAAAGTCTAAATAACGTAAAGATGTAAAACATGCCTGCACCAATCTCCATTATCTAATAATGTGCAGACAGTTTGCAACAGTACAAATAAAAGTTCTCTTGACAAATTCATCAGTATTGAATATCTGCCTTTTGTTTCTTTCCCATAGCTCATACTCTTCTTCCAGCTCACTCAGCAACTGGGTGGTGGAAACAGTCATTTTAGGCTCGGTTCATGAGTGAGCTCAGACAGTTGAATCAACAATGGGTGTTACCTGTTAGCATTATTTTAGTTAATGGACTTTGCCAGTTTTTTATTATTATTATTATTATATTATTATTATTATTATTATTACTTTGTAACATGTATAAAAGCATAAAAAACTGTGATATGGAAAAAAAGATTTGATTTTGAATTATATTACACACTAATGAAAATATAATTCAATGTTTGTACTTACATATATAGTATCAAATTATAATTGTTATCTCAAATAAATTGTAAAAAGGTAAATTCATCAGTTATAAAAAAAAGTTAATTTTGTCTGTGCACTCAAGCCCAAATAATGCCACTGTATATTTAAGAAATACAGTTTTTGTGTTTAAAAGAAACCCCAGAACTTACTCAACTTTGTTGCATACTTATCCAAATGTATGCAAATATTGTGTGTGGGTGCCATGTTGTACTCTTGGATGGGTCAGCTATTTTTATTATAAAATTTGTGCCAGCACAGAAAATTAGACACCAGTCTGCAGGCATCTACTTCATACTTTAAAGCTGAAAATGGAAAATAAATGGAAAAGTTCTCAATATTTTGAAGAGGTTTTGTATTTAAGTTTACTGAAAAACTAATGCTATCAGAAAAGGTTTCAAATTATCCCAGATACATGATGAAAACAAACGTGACTTGGAGACAGAGAGTGAGAATTTTTTACAGGCTGGACATGCCTTTAGCTTGACTCTCTATAAATTGGAGGATGTTGCACAAAAGACCCATTAACAACAATAGTAAATTACTTGTATGAGTGTAAAGGAGTTGTTGACAACAGTGAAGCTTTTAGATGTTCTCAAGTTTTATTAACTTCCCTGTTGAGGAGGAGAGGTAGGCAGATATCAGCTGGAGGTAATCAAGAAGTACGTTGTATACAGCCAAACAACTGGTTAAAAAAAAACCGCTGCTTCCTGTTCACGTGTGTGTTTGGTTCACTTTGCATGGATGAACATGCATTATCCAGTGTGACCAGATGAACAGCTAAAAACTCTGGACTGCACCTGCGTGTGGGCGAATAGAGGGCAGGTGGAGAAAATCCTAGGCATCTTTGTTGCTGCCATCTGTTCACACAGTTTTCTTCTTTCCTTTGAGCCACCAAATTGGCCAGCCGTCCAATCCACTTTACTGAGCCTTAACTCAGGGTTTAAATAGTAAACATCCCTGTGAAATAAATGAGCTTGCTGGCATAATAAAGCAGGTGGACTGTAGGTTGGTTTCCTGTTTGTCTAGCTTGTTAACTCATCTTACATTCCTAATGTATTTGTGCTTGATGCTAAATAATTTAACCAAAACCTGATTGTGTTACTTCCTACAAGTTAAAGCTGGAAAAAGCAGAACCAGTGGAATACACAGGAAAGAGAAATGACAAGAGGTGGTATTTAACAAGTGTAGCAGTAGAGTAGAGCATGTTTGTGTATGGTCATTTTAAGGAGCACTGGTCTGTTAGTAAGCGTACTTAATTTACTCCTGAGTAATATTGAATTACATATTGTTATTTGCATTTCTTTATTTATGACTAATAATTCTAGCTTTGAAAATGAATCATAGATAAGGTAGTTAAGTTTCTGAAAGTAAACAACGGTGCCTACAAAAAAGTATGAACCGTGACCCTGAAGTTTGCTAACATGCTTTGCTCTTCTGAGCTTCTTCAGAATGATGGCAGAACGAGGCTGGCAGTAGAAATTTGGAATAAAAGCCGACTCTCTACTCTTTTTATTGTCCGATATTTAGGTGTGTTTTAGAAGCTATACGTCTTTGCTGTAAACATGGCAAGAGACTGGGGACCAGTGCTGTGAGGAGAATGTTTGGAGATTCCTGTTTAACCCATTTTAAATCCCCAACCTTTTTTTTTTTTTGAAGAAAGTTTGCTGTAGCCTCGAGACTGGAGATGATATCATGCTGACACCTCGATAGATAGGATCTCCTCCATGGTGCTAGCTTCTCGTTCTGTGCTACCCTTGGACACTTTTTAACGAGTGTGAGTTTACACCTGTGGTATTAAGTTGAGGAGAGAATTTCTGTAACCAGTGTTGTCTATGAGAGATTCATACCTGACTTTACCAGGGGACATTGGATTTACTTTTCAGAGAATAATGGTCTCGTATTAGAAAATTAGGTTAGAATTGAAGTTGTTGCCCCACAGACAATGTTAGTTATATTGGGACTGATTGATTGGACAATTTTAGTCTGGTTTATTGTTACGTATATCACTCTTGATTCTCACTTCTGTTGCTGGCCTCTTCTATCATCTTGCCCTTGCTAATAGAACACTTTTATTTTTAAGATACCCAAAAAGCTTCATGAAACTATTCCTCAGACCTGTAATATAAAAAGTAGCCAAATTAAAATTGTTTTGCTTTTATGGATCTATGAACTAAATCCAAGAGGTGCAGACACCTGTCACTATGAAGCTCTTTAATTTGATGGTGTGTGAAGGAGTATTTCTCTGTATGGCAAGCATGGGTAGGAGAACAGTGTTGGTAATCTGTTATCTTGGAGAAGAGGGGCCTCCCTCAAGGGCAGTAGCAGACCAGCGCAGTTGTTGTAAAGCATTTTCTCAGCTACAAAAGCCAGGCTTGAATGTTGGTGCTGTTTTGACTGAAGGAGAAAAAAAAAACAGCTGTAGCCAGAGGCCTGAAGACTTGAAGCAGATACTTGATACAGAACACTGATTTACCGTGTATTTAGTATAGATCATCTTGCTGTTAAAAATCATCTGGGGAACAAGCAAGGTTTACAGTAAAAAAACTATTCGTTTTATGGATAAGCCTTCTGTTTGTTTGCAGAATGAATGAATGAATTCTCAGCTGGTGTATAGATTGGGCAGTATACAAGTGTGTAGTAATGATAAATTTTTTTAAAATTCATTTCCTGGTCATTGGTTCACATTTTTAGATCATGCATCTAGAAGGGAGTAGGATATAACATCCTGTAACATTATCTGTCAACAGCATTTTTGCTTGTGTGACAGGATGTTTTGAACTTTATCATAATAGCTTATATAGTTGAAGAAAAAACACTCATTTTGCACCTGTACGATAAGCTTCTATTTCAAGTGGGTGGTGTAATGTGCATCTCTTTGACTTCCTCATTTTAAAAGATCAGTTTCTAAATTTAAAACTTTAACTGTACACACTGACCCCCATCAGTTGGCGTGTCTTAAATTTAACGGTATCAATAATAATAATAATATTAGAGAGAGGTTTTTTAAAAAAAAAAAACAACTATGAAGCCCATGAAATTAAAATCACCTGGTCTCATTGGCAAATAAACTTTGCTCATTTTTTTTTCCTCCAAGTTTTCCAAAAAGTAAAATACAAATGTCAAAAAACAAACACAGGAAGAACATTTATTCTCTTTTCCCATGTATGTTGCCTGTCTTTGAGTTCAGCACTAGTATCTCCTCACATGCTTGTTTTGTTTCAGGAGAACATATAAAGAACTGGCGAAAACGATATTTCCTGCTGCGAGAAGATGGTTCATTTCTGGGTTTCCGAGCCAAGCCAGACAGCAACACAACAGAACCTCTCAATAACTTCACAGTCCGAGGTGAGGAGCTCTGAAAGCCTGCCTTCGACATTCCTGCACAACGTGCACCACTTGATGTTTAGTAAAGAGTTCTCTCCCTTAGCTATCGGTCCTTTCTAAAAGTGTTTTTGCATATCATTTGTTTGTTCATATTTCAGTAGAAGTACACCTAGAATAAATTTCTTTGCCTCATTTTGTCAGTGCTAAATGAGAATCGTGTAAACTACTATTTATTGTATAAACAAACTGTTTATTTTCGTTATACTTCAGTTTTGTACAATGTTATAGTAATCAATCTTGGACTGACCAAAAAAGACATTGTGAGGGATTTTTCTGCCTTCCTGCTCTCTGCATTATTGGGTGGGGTGGGCAGGGTTACTCCTACATCCTATGCAGTGCTCATTTGATGTGCACACTTTGACTCTCTGTTAAAGAAAAACCAACAATTATGTAAAAAACAAAAAAGAAACAGCAGTGTAAAAAATTAATCATTTTTCCACTACAAGGATTGAAGTGTGCAATTTCATGTGTAGGCTTGTCTTGATCCAAGAACTCAGCCTCTTGCTTCGACTCATCATTACTCTTGCTCACTTTCATTTTCAACTGCTTCCACAGAATTCTTATGCATGATGTCTGACAGTACCATACCTCCTCCCATTCATCATGAAATTAAGGTGTTTTGGAGTTGCTTTGTGTTTCTCTTTTGAAAATTCTGCCACTTTAGTACCTGGCTTGTTCCTTGAACCATTAGTGTACATCATCCTGTATCTTAATCATCTCATCAATGGACTGCTGTCTCTTTCACTATAATCTGAGCTCTGATAGAATCACAAATCAACATCACCCACTTATTATTATTATGTCCCACACTTTACACATGTTTGTGGATTTTAGTTGAATTTTGATCTACCCTTGATTGCTTGACAACTCCACTATGATATAGAACTATTCCAGACAACAGGACATCAAAACACAGGGGCCCACTAATTTGTCCTTATTGCTGTTTGCTGTTTCTCGTGTCTGGTGCTTGGAACAGTCAGAACCTTGCTTGTCCATGGTGCTGAGGAGCTTCATCCATATTTCCATTGAGGTTATGTTCATGCTGATAATTCGTGCCACAGTTGTCTCAGGAGAAGTCAACATGAATGCACAGTAATCTCAGACTTCTGTTTTGTGTTGACCAGCAAAACAATGTGTCAGTTACTTTATTGAGGCACTCAACCAACATGCACCTAACTTTGAAACTTTGGTTTGCACCTCTTCGTGAAGTCTCAGTGCTCCCATTTTTCAAACTATCTCCATCACCCTTCTCCAGCCACTTTATCTTCTATCTGCTGAGGTCTAAGCTTCCTTCATTGTTTCTGGTCTATTTCTGAACTTTCCTTCTTTAAACTTCTCAGCGACTGATTTCCTGCCTATCTTTCCAGCTTTGACACCAGTTCTGAGAGATGTTCTTTCTTAAATCCAGGAAGCCGGTTAACTATAAGAAACTTTTTTTGAAAGTTCTGCTATTGCAGTTGCTCGGTCATCTTCTCTTGCTTGGCCAATCGTAGTATAAATAAGAAATGACGGCAGTGCTGCCTATCAAGGCTGAGTTACAGGAACCTGTCAGCCACCCACTGTTTAATTGATTGGAATCTGATTTGTTTACCAAAAGTGGCAAAAATAAAATACAAAACCATGTCCTTTGTTGTTCTAAAATTCATATTCTGGCAGATCCTGACTTTAAAATATAAACTGACCCTGGACTCCTGCTGCTGGCTTGCAGCATCATCTTCATTAGAAATGACACTGGTTTTATGAATACCTGGTGACCTTTCGGGTCAGCTGTATATGATTCTGCTGGGATAGTCCCAGATCTCCAGTATTGTTTCTCCCTGTGATCAGTTTCTACATGACCAACTTGCCTCTTTATGTAAATGAGGAAGTGCCCAGAAACCACTGGGCATTCTTGCCATCTGTCTTGTGACATGTTCCAGGTTGTGGTTAAGCAGTCTTTCTGATGTTTTTCTCATTTAAGCAGCAGCTGGATGGATTTGTCTAGCATACATATAACAGCCAATAATGTGTGATATACGCATTCACATGGATATGCACATTACTGACAGTAACTTGTATGGGTGTACAGATTACTGTTAAGTCCATAACATACTCTTTTCTATTAAGTCAGTTAATGCTGCTTTAGTATCTACTCTATCTAGCCCTTTTATGGTGTTTACCTTATTTCATCATGTTTGGACACCGAGCTTAAACATCTGTGCTCTGTATCACCCTCTTATCAGGAATTCATTTAGATGGTGCGTGCTTTAATTTGAAAATGTTTTTGTTTTTAACATTAGTTTTCTTCTCGAGATGTAATTAAATAATTGAAATAATTTTCTTTTTCCAAGGTTGTCAGCTGATGAAACAAGAGAAGCCACGATCTAATACGTTCATTATACGAGGTCTGCAGTGGACAACCGTAGTAGAGCGAATGTTTTGTGTAGACAGTTCAGAAGAGAGGTAAGTTGCGAGTAAGGTAGGGAAAGGTATTATGTCTCAGTACTCTGTTGGCATGTGGACCTCCAAGTTTTTTTTATATCAGATCATAGGTTGGATAGGGTCTTTGTTCCTATTTTGTCTTTACTCTTGTCAAGGTAATTGTGAGATTATTGGTTTTAGATGCTATAACAAGCTCCAGCTTCTTCTATTTAAACGGTTTTCTGGAGTAAACATTTCCTTGCTGATCAGTCATTCAGAAGGACTGATGAAAAATGGAGATTATGAGTTTGTGTTTTTTTTTTCAAAGATGTTCATGACCATTCTCTTGGAGACTGTTGGTTCTCTGTCACTGGTTTCTCTTTCTAGGGATGAATGGATGCAGGCTATTAGGACAATTGCTGATACATTAGAAGAAGAAGAAGGTTGCAGTGCATTGGAAAAACCAAGAAAAAGAGTTGTATGTATCTCATAACTGTTAAGTGTTACTGAATTTTCACCATTTCTGCTACTTATAGAGGAAGTCTGAGTCGAGTTAATTAATTGTCTTCTGAATTTACTGTTATAAGAGGGAAAATTATGCAAGTTGCTTATTTGGAGTATACATAACTTGTATCTATTAGTACACCGACTGGTGACTTTATTTGCATCTATGTACCCTTTCAGACTGGGTCCTGACCTGAGCTGCAGATACAAATTACATTGAACACATTGTGTGACAAGTGACCCTGCAGCAGTATCTATATGATTTGGACATCCACATTTGCAGTCAGTCCAACAGATATGGGTACAGGAAAAGACATTACAGTGTTTGAAAGAGGGATGATAGAGGATGAGTGTTTAGCAGGTGCCATGGTGACCAAGAGAGTTTTGATAGTAGGCCAAGCTAAGAAATTGGTTATTTGAATTTATTAACAATGGGAAAAAGTAAAGACAATGGCTGCTGTGAGGAGAAAGGTGTCTGACTATCATCAAACAATAGACCAATTGACAGATGTTAAATGCAGGACAACATACCCAATCTTCAGCTGTACTCTATGAAGAACATTGAAACAAATTGACTATGGCAGAAAGAGACCAAAGAGATGATGGTGTTGCTTGGTCTAAGAAGTCATGTTTCACCCTTTTTTGATAGATGGGAGAAAGCCACATAAATCACTGTCCCCCCTCCCTCTGTCATGCGTCCGAACTATCCACGCCTGCAGCGGTGAAGTCATGATTGGGAGCATAATTTTGCTGGTATACCCTGGCTTCCTTGGTTTGTATAGAGGGCAGAAGGAATGCCGGGGCTTAGCTCAGCACTATTTCTGATCAAGTGCATCCAGCAATGTTTTGGTGGGGGCAGGGTTACTTCCAAGGTGGCAGTACTCTCATCTGCTGTGCCCACACTGAATTTTCATGGTTTGAAGAGCAGGATGGAGATTTAAGGATTTTTCCATGGACTTGAAAGACGCATTCACCGTCACAATCCTCTGCCCATCTCACGCCATGCATTGTGTGCAACATTAATCATTGGATTGGGGAAATATCTTTTCAAGAGACCTTCCAGCGCCTTATGGATTTTGTGTTGTGTGGTGTCACAACTGCTATTTGGGCGAAAGGTGACCCAGCCTTGCACAAAAGGGTACAAAAGGCACGAAAATGAATAGTATGGAATGCGGGAAATGGCTACCTTCACACTGACTTGTTTGGTATTCCTACTCCACAAGAATCTCGCTTGGATCACATGCACTAACCGCGAAAGGGCGGTAAATGGCAAAGTTTTTCTGTACTTCACATAAAGCATTGTTGGCACTAGTACCTAAGACGGGCGCTTATTTGGGAAAGGTATCTTTCTCTCCTTCCTGTGTGAAAGAAAAAAACTATAGTATTTTAGTCATTACTGTAGAATACAAACAGTAGATAAAAGCCTAAATGTTTAGCTAAATCTGAATAGACCAGATGTTCACTTTTGATAGTAAAAATCATATAAAGCATGAGATGTTGCAGGTGCCTGCTCCTCCCATTCACTTTGTTTAAAATGCACTTTTGTTACAGTAGACTCTTGATTATCCGATATAAACAGGACCAACAGGTGGTTGGATAAACGAAAATGTTTAATAATACGGAAATGGCGGATGTGGGATGAAAGAAACACAAATTGAATGGAATTCCAGGATAAGTTTGAAATCTTGCTTGTTAATACTGTCCAGTAACCATTATGCAACTACTTGTACTGTAATAGATTCATTCAATTAATTGAACAACACATTTTAAATTACATGTAATTACAGAAAATGCATAGAAAATTTAGTGATTAAAGTTTGTTTTCCTGTTTTATTTCTCTTCCTTGTGTCGAGGTCGCACCAGTGTCTCAATAACATAACGTCAGTAGCAGAACAACAAGAGGCGACTATATAAGCCAGTGCCTCAAAGGCCTTGACCCCTTCACTACGACTCATTTTCTCTGTTTTGACTAGTCCTAGCGTAGTCTCAGTTCCATTTTCTTCTTCATCTTCATTCTCATTCCCATTTGCCATAGCAATTACATCATTGTCAGTCAGTTTTTCTTGCTAGTCTTTCTGCATCCATTCCTGTATGTCGTCGTCATTTGCTTTCTCACAGCCTGGAATTTCTTGTAACAAAGGAAGCAGATTATCACCATCTTCTTGAGCCATTTCTTGTTCATTTTCATCTTCAGAAAGTAACTTTCTCCATGTTCTTGCCAGAGTTTGTGGTTCAGTTTCATCCCATGATTCTGCAATCCAGTAAATAACATCTTTAAGGTTCACTTTTTTAGCATATCTAGCATAGCATTTCCATCGTCCATCGCATAAGTAAGTGTAGTTGAAAGCTTATGGTGACATTTTTTCTTTAATGCTTCAAGAACACCCTGGTCCATTGGCTGACACAATGAGGTGACATTAGGAGGAAGAAAAATTGCTCTAATGTCACCACTTTTCAGTTCGTCCTCGTCAGGATGAGAAGGATTGCTTTCCTTGGCAGGTTTAGCGATTTAAAAAACCTTTCTACTGATGGAACAAATTCATTGAAAAACCAGCTTTGGAAAATGTCTGTATCCATCCATGCATTCTTTGTTCTTATAAGAAACCAGAAGCGCAGCAGGAGCCAGGTTTTTAAAAGCCCTTCGTTTTTTTTTCAACTTTCCAATAAATGAGAGCTGTAGTCTATGGTTACCAGTAGCGTTGCTACAAGCGAGAATAGTCACTCTTTCTTTACTTTGTTTATACCCGGGAGCTGGAGCTTCAAAATGGGAAGCTAGAGTTTTTTCAGGCAACATTTTATAGTTTAATCCGGTTTCATCGCAGTTATATATCTGCTCCCTTGATACTCCTTCATTTTCGATAAGACGACGAAATTTCGTTTTAAATTTAAGAAATTCCTCAGAACTTGCTGATGATTTCTCCCCACAAATATTGAGCTGTCTTATTCCATATCACTTTTTTCCAGCGATCAAGCCAACCTACACCAGCCGTGGAATCAGGGTCCCTTTTAATTCATTTTGGAAAATCAGAGCTCTCTCTTTCAGTACAAGACCTGGTATAGGCATTTTGTCTCTTTGCTGTGTGAACCATAGGAATAAAGCTTCACTCACCTTTTCATAGTTTTTCTAGTGTTTATTCCATAATTAGAGGCTCGATCGGAGCACCACCACTTTTCCTCTTCCCATCACTAACTAACTCAACTCACGTGAAATTCGGATGCAATTCTTTGCATGGACTTGCCTTTGTCTGGTCTTTTTAACGCTTTTCTCAGTTAAAAGAACCACTTTTTTTTCTCTTTTCACCTGCCATTTTTTTAATGAGAAATAAATCACGATCACAGTCTGTATGACATGAATTACGAGCACAGATGAACAAACAGTTTACTCTGGTGGACAGACAAAAACAAATGTGCATGCATCTCGATACTATAAATAGAAATGACGACACAGCCTTGAAATAGCTCACATCACGTGGGTATGCCGGATAATCGAGACTCTACTGTATTTATATTAAAATAAATATCTTGTGTGATAATTTTAAAAGAAAAAAAAGTGTACATAGAGGCTGTTCTTGTTTTCTTAAGTTTGCTGTTTTGTTTCCTTGCATTGTTCTCTGGAGATTCTTTCAAGCAAGCTTCTTCACAAATGAAACCTTGTTTGTTTATGGTTCTTTCCCCAGTATGCTCAAATAAGTACCAGAAGTTTACACGAATAAAACTATTATCTTTTTGAATGATGCAGATGTGGCACTGAATAAAAACTAATATTTCTAATTTGTTTATTTTTCAGTCTTTAGATGACTTTGAGTTCCTAAAGGTTTTGGGCAAAGGCACTTTTGGAAAAGTAATTTTATGTAGAGAAAAGGCGACCAGTCATCTCTATGCTATTAAGATACTGAAAAAGTCTGTAATTATTGCCAAGGTAAATGTTTTGCTGCGTTTGCTATATCGTTGAGGTTCATAGTATGTCTTATTGACAGTGTTCATGATTTCTTTAATGTTTTTCCCTACTATTGCTGTAGCAATTCATAAACTATTTCATTATAAATAGATGTTCATTTTTGTTGCGTTTCAGGATGAAATAATCCATACGTTAACAGAAAATAGGGTTTTACAGACAACCAAACATCCATTCTTGACTGTAAGTAATGCTACCTGTTTTAAATAGAAAAGAGGTGATGTATGTGAAGCTTAGTGGTGATGGGAGACAGCCCATTACTGACTTTTTTACATGTGCAAAGAATTACTTTAATTTGTAAAAAAGAATCATCTTTTAACATTTGTATTTGATACCAGGTGTGTTTTATCTTTGTAAAGTTAATCACTTCTTTTGTAGCAGGTTTTACTGGGACGAAGTTCAGAGGTGAATAGGTCTGTCAGTACAAATGTTAAACATTCACTTTCGCCATTATATGTCTGTGATTAATTCTCTACCAATTTATAAAAGTAGAAAACCTAAAATAATTGCTGCTGTCCACATATTTTAGAAACCTGTATCAGGTCTCTCTGCTATTATCTAAGACCTAAACTAGGTAAATTTAATTGTTCTACTTGTCTCAGTATACATAATTGTTTGCAAACATTCCCAATGAATCTCTGCTGGTCTTCTTCAAATGATTCTACATCTTTTCTTATAAGTAATGCAAATAATTGTTGTCTTTGTTTTATATACTTTGTCACTTTAGCAAGAATTTATAACTATGATGATGTAAACTATATACATCAGAACAAAAAAGAAGGGAAGATTCCATGTTTACGAGTGTTCTCTTCTGAAACTTCACTTCAACTGATTGAAGAAAATAAATTTGAATGAGGGACAAAGAAGAGCATTTTTCAGTGTTCAGAATAAGAAGAAAATAGTCGACAGTAGCCAAAAAAGTTCTTTTGAAAAAGTGACTACTTTTTTTCATTTTGTAACCTAACTTTTTTTTAGAAAGGTTTAAAAGTGCAGGGGAACCAAATACTTGAGAGAGTAGATGCGCAGAAAACACGAGATCTTTTCGTGTCAAAGAATGTCACATGAAATAAAAAAGCTAAACATTCTACTTCAAATTATCGTCTTTGCGGCATTTTGCCTTTTGGAAAGAGATTTATTTGGTTTTACAGACTAATGGCAAAATATTTTTCTTGAAGCCACATTCAGTGGCTTGATTGGGGTTAAATGTTTTGACATTGGAGCCCTGTTTTCTGATTGTAGTCAGACCAGACATGTGCCATACGTGGAAACACTCGTTCTGATTTTTCATTTATGAGAGGATCACGTGCAGAATGTTTTCTTGACTTGTTTTGCTTGGCATAATGTAAGTTTTCAAAGTATTCCATTCATTGATATAGTTGTTGATGTCAAAGCTGCTCCTTTTACAACAAATCTTTGAAAGAACTAGGAATTTCGAGAATTGCACTTTCACCAAATTGTTGTTGCTCATCAGCAGTCCATGAGCTGATGTCAAGAAGATTAAGTAAATAGTCAT
This sequence comes from Nautilus pompilius, assembly GCA_018389105.1. Lineage (NCBI taxonomy): Eukaryota > Metazoa > Mollusca > Cephalopoda > Nautilida > Nautilidae > Nautilus > Nautilus pompilius. Next base: position 2,385,258 of record JACATO010002123.1, read on the forward strand.
CAGTGGTTAAACAAGTGAGATTATCAAACAGATCTTGCATGGAATCTGTTATTCTTATAATGATATCATTTTAATGTCAACTGGCACCTTGAAAACTAAATAGTTTCACACCTTGATAGAGAGTGCTGCTGTCATCATCAGAATCCTTGTTAATTTGAGAAAATAATCTGTGTAGATGTTCAACTTCACCTTTGTAAGAAAATTCTTGAATTTGATAAACTTGTTAGCAAGATTGTGTGATTCTGCTTGCATTTCTAGGCTTAGGTGGTGATGAGGTGACAAAACATTTAAATAGACACATGAATTGGAAGAGTAGTATTCTTACATTTTTTAAAATAACTCTTTAATTTGGCCCAAGTTGTTGGGAGCATTTTTCATGGCATTACATATATGCTCAATCCACTGTTCCTCCAGCTTTAGTGAGTTTTGGGATAGATTTATCATAAGCTTCGGCTAATTCCTAAAAACAACTATGTTGTCTTGGACTCTTTTTATAGAGATAGCTTTGTTAGATTGTTTACGGTTTGGAAAACATGATTTTTATTGAAGGCATCCTTAATCATTAATTCTAAGCATGGATTGAAACAATGAATCATATCAAGCCAGGGAGCTCATTCTTTGATTCTGACACCAATATTGTCCATCTGTATTAAGTTTCACAATGCACTCAACAAAATGTGTTGTGCCAAATTGATTGAAATCTTGCTTGCTTTTGTGAATTGCAGTAGCATAGGCAGACTTCACCAGTTCAAAACTTAAGTATTTCATTGACAGATTTCCTTCATTCAGAAACAGAACTTATATTAATTCTTGAGTTTGTACTACCATTATTGTTGAACAGATGTTCTTGCTTAGCAAGATGTCACAAAATTCTACACAGTGTGCTAAGTTATCCTGTCTTTATCACACATTCTCCTTAAGTTCTCAACCTGTCTGATTTGTTAATGGTGGTTTGTTGAAAAGGTTCTGCAAACATTTTACTTCTTGATGAATGTCGAGTTTATGTTGTTCTCCATTAATTTGTTTCTTAGTGCTGTCCTTTGATACACTGGAACTCCTGTCTGATCCATGAAAAGAAGAAATTTATTGAAGTCTTTATTCTTTTTTTCCATCATTTACATTCACAGCATCTAAAATGAAAACAGATGCTTTCTTCAAAATAAACAAGTTCTTTCCACAGGGTCTCTATAAAAATGAGACAACTATGGCATTTTAAAACTTGAAGCACAAAGTGTTATCTTACCTCATCTTGATAACTTTCTGGTTCTTGACATCAAGCTCAAAAACAGTTAAATTCTTTCTGTTAATTCTGCAAAATCTCGTAGTGATTCTTAAAGACAACTGTTAGAATTGAGCTGTGAACAAGGTAGAAAATTGTTTGTGTGCAAGATGTCATCTATGCTTTAGTTTTCATAGGAGCATACATGAAATATTAGCTTTGGAAGTAGAAAAAATTACTAGCTTGGAAAATGGTAGTCCTGCTGCAAAGGTAATATTCCTTTGTTAAAATTTTAAGGAAGTTAAAAACCTGAAAAGAATGTCTGAGATCATCTACTAGGGGTGAAAGAAAAAAAGAAACGGATTTGCAATTTTGTTAATTTTGCTTTCATTTGGTTCATGATTCAGTAAAATCATTTTGTGAATTGTGAATCAAAAACCCTTATTTCAAACCCTGTAGTAAATTTTCTGGAGTTAACTTAGATGCTACTTTTTATGCTCTAAAATAGCCTGTACAGCTGTTAATTGTTCTTTTCTTAATTATCAAGTTTATTGCAATTATAATTAAATTTATTAGCCAACTAAAAAACATTTATTAATTACTTACCTGGCATGGAGTTAAATAATTTTGCATTTTAAAGTTTGTTGGCTTAACAAAAGTAATCATGCAGCTGTGAAACATCTTTAGGTATGTAATTAATTCAGATACTGTTGTCTTTCAGCAACTAAAGTATTCATTCCAGACAGCGGACCGACTGTGCTTCGTGATGGAGTATGTAAACGGCGGCGAGTTGTTTTTTCACTTATCCAGGGAGCGTGTATTCTCGGAGGATAGAACGAGATTTTATGGGGCTGAAATCATCTCAGCTTTAGGATATTTACATGAAAACAACATAGTCTACCGGGATCTGAAGGTAAGTACAAAGCCAGGTGGCACCATGTAGTCTTGGGTCAACAGGCATTCAGTTCCTTCCAAATATTTGTTGTGACTCTTGGCTGCCATGTTTCACAGAAAAGTACTTCCTGTTTATTTTTAGCTGGAAAACCTGCTGCTGGACAAAGATGGTCATATAAAAATTGCTGACTTCGGCCTGTGTAAGGAGGAAATGTACTTTGGAGCAAGTACGAAAACATTTTGTGGGACTCCTGAGTATCTTGCTCCAGAGGCAAGTAACATTGTGTTGGCTTGCTTCATATGATATATGTTGGTACCTTCTACAATGTGGCAGCCGCCACAACCAAGATCATCTCTGCTGTTTTTTGTCTGTGCTAAGAATGTTCTTTTATACTGTTTTTAATTTTAGGAAAGAACACAGAATTGTTCACAGTTAAGATTTTCTGGAGTTGTCTGAAATGGAGCTATGGTCACCAAGTCTAATAAGAGTTTCTTAAACTGTACATGAAAAATAAACTAACTAATCATCAAAGTCTGTTTCTCCTCTACCTTAAGTCACCACTGAGCCCTAATAAACTTGAATGTTTATAGTTATCTCTTCAAGAAATCCCAAGGTACCTGAAGAAAAAGAAAACTACTACTATGTGATCCAAATGGTGCATTTGTCATCTCTACCTGATTTGTAAATGATCCTCAAAAGAAAAACTTTTTATTTTTTAATGAGCTGACCAACCCTACATAGTTATGTTTAAAATCCTCAATTTTTGCAGGTATAGCGAAGCATTCATAGTCCCTGCATTTGATTTCAAAATAATCATTTAATGTTTTCAAGTGTTTAAAAATATGATTAGAGAAGAAAGAGCAATTAAAAAAACAGCTAAAATTCTGCTTCTTGCTATCTTGCAGTTTTAGGAGTGCACCAGAATTTTTTCTCCTATGTTTTTTCACATTTAATTTTGTTTTTAATTTGAAAGGAATTGTAATTGTATCTACTACTTATTTGAAATGCTCAGTCATTAGGTAAACTGTATGCAGTTTAGCCGAAGCTAGATCTTGAAAGTCTTCCAGCAATGAGGGATGTAGAAAACTTGTAGGTAGGTACTGTAGGTCTTAATTTCAAAGTTGGTCTCATACTAGTTTTGTTTCTATTCCCCCCAAAATACAGTAGGATCTATATTGTTTCTCAGTTGACATCATGTTTGCCAGTGTTATATGCACCCACTTTTTTCTTTTGATTAATGTGTTGCTGTCATGTTTTTTCTTGCTTAACCAGGTGTTAGAAGACAATGACTATGGCCGGGCTGTTGACTGGTGGGGCACTGGTGTGGTCATGTATGAAATGATGTGCGGACGATTGCCATTCTACAACCGTGATCATGATAAACTTTTTGAACTTATTATTCTGCAGCCAATCAAATTTCCTCGAACATTGTCAGAGGAAGCAAGATCTTTACTGGCTGGTCTTCTTATAAAAGATCCTACTAAGCGGTAAGTGTTGTATTCACACTAGTACAGGGTACATATGTGCCTGCATTACTATATTTTCTTGGCTTCTATATTTGCAATATCTGAACCTACTTGTACTAAACCTCATTAATGTTATTAACTACACTAGGGATTATTACATATCTACACATGCTCTAAAGTTGCTTCTATCTTTCCTAGTTAGCTAATGGCTCAGTACCTATGTACTTTCTCCTACCTACCTGTGTTGTGGTCAGTAACTATTAGGTTCTTACAAAATTTTTGTTGGGTGTTTACACAACAATGAGACTTCATATCGTTGCTGAACGTGAAGTTTATTAATCAAAGTTAGTTCCATTACAATAAATACACTTCTGCCAACGAGTTAGAAGCACATTTATACCATGAAAAAAAGTCTGGATATCTGGAGTCCATAAACTGTTGGGAAACAGTTTCAGTCGCTGCTTGGTTGAAGAAGGATTTCATATGGAGAAGCTGTCAAGGTGTTTGAAAAGGTGGAGGTGTGTGGGAGAAAGGTCTGGTGAATAGGCTGGATGAGGGAGAACTTTGTACCCAACATGTTCAGTTTCTGAAGAGTCATTTTATTTTTACAACATGAGGATGAGCGTTGTTGTGGAGCAAGATTGGGCCTCTTCGATTTACCAATGCTGGCTGTCATTGGGAGAGTTTCTGATGAACAATGTTTAATTCACAGCAGTACCTTTCAGCTATGATGATTTCGCCAGGTTGCAAGAAGTTATAGTGGATGACGCCAGTTGCAGTCCACCAGACAGACCGTGACCTCCTTAGGGTGGAGGCTGGGTTTTGAAATGTGGTTAGGTACCTTGTCTTTGTCGAGCCACTGTGCTGATCATTTGCGATTGTCGTAAAGGATCCATTTTTCATCACACACAATGATTCAGTGAAGAAATGGGTTTCTTATAACAAGAAAAGAGCAGATCTCCAATTGACAATTTTTTTGTTGTTCATTCAACTTGTGAGGCATCCACTTGTCAAGCCTTTTCACCTCGCCAATTGCATCAAGATACAAGGAAACACTTGCAGTGCTTGCATCAAGCTCTCCAGCAATGTCTCGCATTGTTTTCTTGGATCAGCTTCAACTGAGGCTTTCAGATGGTGGTCATCACAGCTGGAAGGACATTTGCTACATTCCTTATCTTCGAGGCTCACATCTCCTGATTGAAACTTTGCAAACCATTGTTGTACTGTACGCTCATTTGCTGTGTCCACGCCCCATGCTTGCTTAATGTTACGAGTTGCCTCGCTCGGTTTGTGGCCTGGTTTGAACTCATGAAGCAAACTGGCATGAAAATCTTTTCTATCTGTGCTCCACTCAGAACCCTGAAACAAATATCCATTTTAAGATTTTTATAAAGATAGGTTTTGCAAGTGTGCCAAAGCACACACTACAAAACAATATATAATTTATCTACATACACCTTCACAAACATGCAAAAAGTGAACCCGAAATTAACATCATGTAAAAACCGGCAAAACGTTTGTAACGACCTAATATATATACTGCAGAGAGAGACAAGCAAAGAACTCTATTTATGAATGAGCTTCAGTTTTGAATGATAAGGTTTCCTTAGAAATTTTCTATGAGAAAAGGAAATCTATACATGGCTTTCTTTAACAATGCATCCACAAAAGAATGCCATCAAGTTTGGCTTCTTTTAGTCAGATGAAAAGGATAGAAATCAAGATCTCCCAAGCTTTTGTTAAAAAAACAATTTTTATTGTGAAGTCACCTGACCTGGAGTGCTCTGAAGGCTTCCAAGTAAACTTCTGACCAGTTCTTTGTAAATAAACCAAGATTATCAGTATGAAAATTTGCTAGCTGTAAATTAACTGTATTTCCAAATAATTTTGTTTATGATTTATGTCTGTGATTTATTCCCACAAAAACACTGGTACAATGTAACTGCAGTAGTCTGTTTTATTGATGGGATTGAGTTCCACTTTAAGTGGTATACGCCTTGCTGTATGTCTTTAACAATGATTGCGCTTGCGATGTATCACCATCCCAGCTCTAATAGACCTGTATGTAAGTTCATAAGGTTCTTCCTCTTTCTCTCTCTCTCTCTGGCTGCAGGCTTGGTGGTGGAGAGGAGGATGTCAAAGAGATCATGATTCATCCCTTCTTTGCTACAGTCAATTGGCAAGAACTGGTTGACAAGAAGGTGTGAACTTTTCTATTTTTAAAATTATTATAGTTCTGTACCTGCTTCAATTTAGTCTTCGACTACTTTGCATGGTGAAAGGTGTGCAGCAGTCTTTAAAGTCTCCATTAGTGCCACTTGAAATTACTAAGTTTTACAACATGGCAGCTAAGAAGAGGAAGAAAGTAGATCTTCAGCCTTTTTATTTTCTTTCTCCCAGTTCAAAATTAGTGAATTCTTCTATCATTGCTTATTTGAGAATGTCAGTGAAAAATGGCTGCCATCGCAACCACAGACGAGATACGTGGATGTTCTCTTAAAATTCGATCAGAATTTAAAGAGTTAAAAACTATAATTTTATAGGTTTGTTTTATTTTATTTTATTTTCTTTTAAAATTTGTTAAAAATATGGAAACTAGAGGTGATCTTAGCCATTACAATCAGTGTATTTGGTGGGGGGGCCTTGACTATATGACAACACTACTACAGCTTGGAAAGGTTGTCACAAAATGTCGCGTATGAATTCTTTCATAATTTATGTATTAACATTTTTTAAGATGAAAAAAATGAATCCCCCCACCCCACATTTCACTAGACTTTTCCTATTTTAATTAGTTAGAAATCTCTTCTCAATGCACTTCTACAGGGGTTTTCTAATTGGGTTTCGTGGAATCATGAGGGATTTCCATGCTATTTCTCCACATTTCTCCAAAAAGATAAAAAGACCTTAAGAAAAATCCAAGAGTGTGTTCAGATTTTTGAAATATCTTGAAACATGATGAAATCATGATAACTTACTAAAAAATCATTACAGATAAATGCAACCTCTCACCTGCAGTGTGATAACCTGGGTCTGAAGAATTTACAAACCTGCTGCAGTGTCGCAGTCTTCAGTTCGTGTGAAACAGGTTGTGGTATAACAAGTAGGGGCCATTTCTGTGTTTTTTCCAATCTCCAATAATAAGTAATTGCCCCTCACTCAGCTTGAATCATTGTCTACAGACCAGCAAACGTAAAGTGAACACCAAAAAAAAAAGGGGGGGATGGAAACAAGAAAAAGTAAACTAATTCTAGTGCTCTTGCTGCTGCTGCTGCGTCTAATTCTGCGTCATGTGGTAACTGGCACAACTACCTACTGTGAATATAGTACAAGTAAAATATGGAAGTATGAGGAAAGGTTTATCAACTCCAACTTCATTTGGACTGGTAATAAAGATGGGCCAAATGGATTGTGTGTTGAATGTGAGCAAGTATTCAGTCTGAAGTCTGCAAAGTTACAAAGACGTCTTGAAACCAAACATCCACTGTTGAAAGATAAAAGTGCTGAGTATTTTAAAAGAAAATGTGCAGAACTTCACCAGAAAAAAGTGCATTTCATACATTTTTGCATGACTTAAAATGCGCTTCACCTGCTCTTGTTATCGCAGAAAATTTGATAAAACCACATATAAAAGATTTGGTAGCTGGCATGATAGATGAAAAATGAAATTGTGTGCCACTTTCTGACAATAATTTCAAGACACATCAAGGATGATGATGGTTATTGTGAAGCAGAACAAGTAAAATGCTTAAAACTGAATGCAACAGATTTCTTACTTTAGATGGATGAATCCAATGACGTTGTGGGCTTAGCCATCTTACTTGTGCTTGTGCACCATGTTCATGAATCTTCAGTTTAAGATGATCTGCTTGGTTGCAAACCTCTTTTGACCAAAACCACGAGTGAAGAAATATTTTAAATAGTTGATTCACATACGAGGTCTGTCAAAAAAGTATCTGACCTTAGGCTGGGGAAAAAAAAATTACGTACTTGGTGGGGTTCAATTGCTAATTCCCTTCAAAGTAGGCCCCTTGTGCCTCCACACACTTAGCCCAGTGATCCTTCCACTGTTCGAAGCACTTCTGGAATGGCTCTCAGCTCCGCCATCGCATTCCGCATGATGTCCTCTCAGCTCTCAAAGCGAGAGCCTTTCAGTGACATCTTCATTTTTGGGAACAACCAGAAGTCAGAAGGAGCCGTGTCTGGAGAGTAGGGAGCCTGGTGAATGAGCCGGGGCTTTGTCATGATGCAGCTGCCAGTTTTGCAAGGCCCACAGATCTGGTCTCACGTTGAACTGCATCATGAAGACATCGGAGGACTTCCTGATAGTGCTCCTTTGTAACTGTTTGTCCTTCTGGTGCATATTCATGATGCACAATGCCTCAGTAGTCGAAGAAAACAGTCAGCATCACGTTGATTTTGCTCTGGATCTGACGTGCTTTTTTGGGTCTTGATGACTGAGCCTTGATTTCCGGGTCGTACCTGTACACCCACGTCTTATCTCCAGTTATCATTGGTATTCTGAAACTCAGGATCCCTGTTGGCAGTATCCAGCAGGTCCTGCACAACCTCAAGATGAAGTTGTTGCTGTTCCTGAGAAAGCAGCTTGGGCACAAATTTCGCTGCCACTCTGCAAAAGCCCAAATCCTCCTTTAAAATTGCATGTGCAGAATCTTTACTGATCCCAACCTTGTCACCAATTTCCCGCACCATCAAACAACGATCCTCCATTATCAAGGTCTGCACTTTCTCGATAACTGCATTGCAGCTTGTTGATGGCCTCCCGGGATGCTGGTCACTCTCCACCGATGTGCGGCCATCTTTGAACCTGTTGTACCATTCTTTTATTTGGGTAACACCCATAGCATTGTCACCAAAAGCCTGTTGAATTTTGCAAATTGTTTCTGCTTGGGTATCTCCAAGCTTTTAGCAAAACTTAATGCAAGATCGTTGCTCCACACATTCAGTCATCACGGGCAAAATGAAAATGCGACGAGTAAGTAGTACAGCACCTCACACGATGGCTGTCTGACATTGACTGACACATCCAGCAAGCCCGCCAAAACCACACATGCGCATGAAGGCATGTGGCTCCACTATGCACACTTTGCCTCCCTAACGTCATTACTTCCCACGGGAAAAAATAAAGTCGGATACTTTTTCGAAAGACCTCATATGAAAAAATGTTAAATATTCTTGAATTTCTGGTACATGCACTGATGGAGAGCTAAGGTTGGTAAAATGTTGCGTGCTGTGGCATGCACAAGAAATATAGTTCCATTTATTAAGCATAACCATCGTTGTCTTCATTGTCATGCACTTGCAATGAAATGCATGCCACAAGAACTAAAAGATGTACTCAACAAGGTAGTCAAAATTGTTAATTCTAAAGCAAGATCACTCAATTCCTGGATATTCACTATATTGTGAAGAAATGGGAAGTCTGTATAAAACCTAACCACTTCATACTGAAGTGTGATGGTAGCTATCTTGTGGAAAGGTGTTGGTTTGATTTTATGAATTACAAGAAGAGATGAGGTTTATTTATCTAAACATCCATTTGAATTGTAAGAGATGTTAGATACAGAAGATGGCATACCTGGCAGATGTTTTTGCATGTCTAAATGAACTTAATATTTCACTGAAAGGTATGAATACAAATATTTTCAAAGTTCAAAGTGGAATGGATTCAACTCTACTGAAACTCAAACTTTGGGTTGAGTGCGTTTCTATGGAAAATCTTGAATGTTTTCTGAGTCTCAATGATTTCATATTAACAAATAATTTTTTCCTCAATGAAAGTATAAAAAATCTCTGTGATTCAGCACTTAGCTGACTTACATACAACCGTTAGGGAATATTTTTGGCTGCCAACGGAAATATTAGATTGAGTTCAAAATCCTTTTGTTGCATCAAGAAATATATGTGAATAACCATTAAAAGGGGGCGACCAACTTATTGATATTTCAACTGATTTCACATTAAAACAAAGTTCCATCAAGTGGAAATTATGAATTTCTGAATTCTCCTGTCAAAAGCATATTCCAAAATTGCCAATTGTTTTGATATATTTTATGCCTTTAAAACAACATATTCCCATGAAAGATCCTCCTCTTTTTACATGGCAATGACAAGCAAATATAGAAATAGGCTGATTGCAGATGATGATATGTGCTTGCAATTAACAAAACCTGTCCAGATACTGTACTCCTATATAAAGAAAAGTAATTACATCCAAGCCATTGAACTTTTTTTTCATTAATTTTTAAATTGTGAATTATTTCTGTAAATTTCAGATAACTGTATACCATGAACTACGTAAATAAAAATTACCATGAGTATAAATGTTTTGATGCTTTGCTACAGAACTCACTGCAATATCTGTAACTGATTTCATACTCTTTTTCCACGTAGAATGATGTGTTGTATACATGTGTTTTCAGTCTCTCATGATACTGTAGTCAGCCAACACTGACACTGGGATTTGAACCAGGAATCTCCATTTGCTAACTGAGCTCCATTGGTAGCACACACGGGTTAGCAACCAAAGATTCCTGGTTCATATTCCAGCATCAGCTGTCTACAGTATTATCAGATACTGAAAAAACGCATACAACACCAATGTAGATGATGTTTTATTACAATTTTTTTCATCTTTGAAGCATAACCTCTTGATTAAAGTTCCAAGGGAAGAAAATATAAGTTTAATGGCTTCAAAAAGTTTGAAAAGCAATTCACCACAATATGCACAAATACTTACCTGTGAAATCAGGATTTCTTTTTGATAAAGCAATTTATACACTATTATTTATTCTTTGTTGTTCTCCCGGTTGAACTTAATGTATTTTGCTTTTACCTTTGTAGTGTACTCCACCTTGGAAGCCAGATGTCAAAACTGCAGATGACACAAAATACATCCCAGAAGAGTTTGCTCGTGAACCTGTTGCCCTGACCCCTCCTCAGGCATTTCCTCTAGCCTCATCTGCCACCACCCTTGAGTCAATTAGTGAGGACTCGGAAATGCCCTACTTCGAACAGTTTTCTTACCACGGCAGTCGGAGCAGCTTTGGAAGCTACCTCAGTGCATCTGCTGCAACCAGTGAACTATTCTGAGTGGGGCCTAGCCACACCTGTACAGCCCAGTGACTGACTGACTGATTAATTACTGTGAGGGTAACTCTGAATGATGAACCCCACCCTGACAACACGAAATCGTTTGTTGTCTATCTCTACCGATAGCCATGGACCTGTCTTCGACCTGTTGGCTCTCGTGTAACAATTTTACATCCCTATGAAGCTATTCATATTAATTTTATATGTATAAATATATATATACATATATATTTATATATATAATATACATATTATTATTATTATTATTATTATTATTATTATTATTATTATTATTATTATTATTATTATGGTGTTATTGACTAATATTCTTCCATATAAAGTATCACTGACTTTTATACAAGTTGTCTCCCTTTCTATCAAGATTACAGCGACTCGTGTTTTTCATAACAGTCTGCCAATCTCAAAGGTATTGGAAAGATGAACTGTTCCAAATTTTGTTGAGCATATTTTCATGATTTTAAATTATAATTGCTTTTTTTTTTTTTTTTAAATTAAATATCTCCACACACCCTCCCCTATGCTAGTGTCCAATGTCATAATTGTACGGTACAGACTGCCTCATCACCACCACCTGCACGCCTAAGGGATTTCTCAGTGCAAGAAGGTCGTCACTTGGTAGCTTATTTTTTCTCTTTCTCATTTGTTTTGGGACCTGGAAAATCATTGGCTCCATGTATGTATTCAGCGCTAGTTTTTTCCTCCTCTACCTCAGGTATTTTAAAAATAAAAAAAAAGTATTTTGGTCCAGACATCATTTCATTTCATTTTATATTTTATTACCATTTTTAATTTCAAAATTCATTTTTAAAATGACTTTGAAAGATACGGATATTGGATTCATTTAATCTAAATTTTATTTATTGATTGTTCTGTATTTGAATCCTTTACCCAAGACAGGTGGACAGTCATGTGGAACTTGAATGACAGTGAATAAGTCAAGTTAAGAACATCTGGGTAGCAATTTGCCACTGTTGGCTCTACATGATAGAGCAGACAGGTGAGGTGAGGTGCTAAGTTTAAAATAACCCTTAACTCTCTAGCTGTTCCTTGGTTATACACAGCACAGTTTTTTTTTTTTTTGTCACCATGGTAATATTAAGTTAAGAAACGTCAGTATATTTTGTTTCTGTATCCTAAAGTTCATGATAACAGTTACAATAGCTCTTGTTTATGGGCAATTCCAATGCTTAATATATACATACCTTTGGTGGTGTTGTTGTTATTATTATTATTATATTATTATTATTATTATTGATAATAATGAATGTGAATCGAAGTCAGAGGTTCATGTACAATTCGACCTCTAAGTTGTTGGTTTTTGTTGTTTTTTGTTTGTTTTTTTCCCCGTGGACCCCTGATGTTTTCTTCCTGTTACCTGTCAAGATATTACAACTTTCACCCATCTCTACCTGTCTGTATATATACTTGATTTTGATGATGATACAATTAAAGAGCAGATTTGATCAACACCGTTTAGGGTTTTTATTACAGAGATAGAGGGCTAGGAGACTGGATGCTTGAGCACAGTATTTCACTGGCTTTTTTTTCTTCTGTGCTTGTGAAGCTGTCATTATTTTACACATCTCAATGGAATATTGTGTGATAAAGAAAACAATAATAAAGTGTTTGACTTTTTGATATGTATTCCCTTCCAAATAAGACCTAGCAGCCACATTGTAGAAGAGCACTGTTATATGACGAGCCAGAGTGGGATGGTAATGTTTTTTAATCATATAGTCCAGTGTAATGAAAAATACATCATTACAACTATTAATTATATTTTTGTATAAAAGTTTTGCATGCCATGCACCAATTCTATTCTATTGTTGGTGTATAAATGCAGACTAATTTCTGTCATCTTTCTATAGTCAGCAGGACATTGGAATTTGCCAGTATTAACATTTAGTACTAGTCCCCACTGTCATGCCATCTGTCTGTCCGTACCATCAGCACAGATTGCTCTGCATTCCAAACTTCAATCTTTCATATTGATAAATAAGTTTTAAATTTAAATGTTTCTCTCACTGTAACAATTAAATTAGGACTGAGTTAAACTTTGTCCAGAATTTAGTGGAAAAACATTTTTCATTCTGTGTGTGTGTGTGAGAGAGAGGAAGAGGAAAGAGAACTAAATTTTCAAACTATCAACAGAAAAAAAAGTTCATTTGTGAAATCCACGCCAAACTTAAAATGGCTCTTGTCTGTCTGCTTTCTGCAGTTGCTGAAGAGAGTTAAAAAGAAAATTCTGGTAGAATGGCTGGACGTTGTGACAGCGCTGAGAATAGCTCGTACATTTAAGTCAGGACAAAGATGATTGATGTCAATATCCAGACAATCTGTCCTGCACCAAGACAACTGGTGTAGCAGACCATCACTAGCTGTATTAATTGATCAACATGCCTTTACTGTATTCTGTCTGTTCAGAATGTGAACTTAGACTGGTAGATTGTTTCATACCCATATGACTTACAATATATAATTTAGGTGCGTTTGTTTTGATGTATGATAGAGTGAGAAACAGATTGATAATTCTTTGCTGAATTGTCAAAGATGTGCTGCTGCTTGGGTGCTAAGAAACGAAAGTGAGATAATTCGTGCATTCGCTGCAAGGGAGATAACCTTTCCATGTAAAAAGTATTACTGCTGCTATGCATATATTTCCTGCCATAATAATTTGGATGTCTGGTTTAATAATATGTTAGTTTGTTGAAGAAGACAGCAAATAAAAAGAGATAATAGAGTGAAATTCCTTTATGTTAGTACTTGGCATTAAATCAAATTTTGTATTAGTCAGTTTCAGATTCTCCCATATTTATGTGAGAGCTTGCTTTTAATTCTATCATATTGGTAGGATGTGGACAGGTTGCTTTCAGCTGGCACTCTAGATGCTTCCAAAGGTGCTCATTTGGATTCATATTAGTGCATTGGGTACCAAAGGAAGCAGTTGATTAAAATACCTTGTTTCTTGCAGACAAGTCACACAAGAGGTGTGCTTATAATAAAAAATATGGGCTTTGAATATCTTTTATGCCTTATTGGTATAGTGGTTGGAGGGAGATATCTTTAAAATTTCAGTGTATTTGGCAGAATTTGAGATGTCCTTCAATGAAGACCAATTTTGTCTTTTTACCATGTCAGATAGTAGCCTATATCATGAACCTCAGTCTGATTATGAACTGAAGATATTAGGATTTTTGTCCAAGAGGTTTCTGACATGGCATGCATCCTATGTACCCAACTCAGTGGAGATGGTGTGGTCCATTTAGTTAATTTCTATTGCATGAATGATGTCTGCAAGAGAATCTTGACACTTGCTTTGGTGAACTTTTGGCTGTAGATCTATGAGAAATATCAAGATCTTTGGAAATTTTCCATTGTCCATAGACTGATAACCTTGGATAGATGAAGAGATATCATGGGATCTGCTTGTTTTCAACATGTTAGAGCACACTGTACATTTAAACAATATATACATAATCATGCCTGAAATATGTAAATTTTGTTCATCTATTACTCATTTATTGGGGTTGTTAAATTAATATGGCAGAGCATTGTATATTAGTGACTAATTACAGTCTATGGTATCAATTTAAGTCCATTAACCATTTTCTATTGCAAAGCATCAAGTGTGAAAAGTTACTGTAAATTAACTGTTTAGCTTGCGTGTAGTAATTTAAAGGGGATTTCTAAGGTCAAGGCCAGATCAAGTGTTTATTGGCTTGTGATGTTTTACTGATTCCTTGGGAGTTGACATTCCAGATCGTCAGGACTACTGGCTGGTGAGTGAGTGCTGTTTGTCTTCTGCTTGGGTGGAATTTTTATTGAAATAAATTATAGAAAGCAAATGGAAAGAAATCTTATTTACTGAGAAGGTTTTGTCTCATCTACAATTTATCTACAGTTTTAAAAAACAAGGGACTTTAAAAATAAAAACAAACTTACCAAGTGGCTCTAAAATTAATTTGAAATATGATCATTTTACAGAAAATAAATTATGGAAGCTGGAAGAAATCTCATATATTACTATAATTGAAAGTAGCGGCAATGTTTGTTGGGGCAATCTTCAAATGGCTCCATTATTATATGGTAATGAAACAAGAAATTACTTTCATGTTGTACAGACACCTAAGGAGCATTTAAGATAAATCTGAAGGTTATTTTCACGACTTTGATAGGAATAAAAGATACCATTTTTGACAATGCTTTAAACCTTTTTGAATGATGTTTATCAGATAAATATTTAAATAAAATGAGGGTTGTTGCAATAACTATGGTAACTTTTGCTAAGTAAATGCATCTTTTGATTTGATTTTTTTTTACGACCTCTGCTATTCCACATTCTGTGTTCAACTGTTGTACATCAGTTTTTTTTACTCCTACCTCTTGATGCTGGTCCAAGCCGAGAAAAAATTAATTGGAATATGACGAAATAACGAAGATGCTACTGTCCATTCCCTGGATTCTCTATCTCTCCTGCATTTACAAAAGTCAAATAATTCAAACCAGTGGCACAAGCTGTGATTTGTATGGTTGAAAGTGCTATACAGTACATACACCCTCGTTGTATATTAGAGTTTTCTGTATTACACACAAATTTCCACCTAACTCGCACCTACGTAGTTTGCTTATGACTTATTGGAAAACACACCATACAAATAAAGACTTTTTTTTACAGGCATTTGAGGCTGTGTTATGCTTTTTCAAGAGATGATTAATATTATTTTTCCTACACGTGTGGAGACAGTCGAAGATCTAGCTAGCCGGAGGGTCGGCTCGGTTTGGTGGTCCTCCTCTCACATCCAAAACGAAGGGTTCGGGTAGGACTTTCCTGTCCTCCTCGAGGACTGCAGGTGGGTAAGTCGTCTGATCTCGGAGATAATTTTGACTCCCGAATGTTCGCACGCAATTTGAGAATGGCCATTTCCGGTTACGAGTGGCAACCGTTATTATTAACGTTACTTGGGATATTTATTTGAATTCTAAATGCTGACTCCGTTGTTTAGCGCGACCCTACGTCCCCGTACCTCGTATGAATGCTAGTTGTCACTTGACGTACGTTCAGGTGCTCTGTGGCGGCCCGAACATCACGTGGTCTGTACCGATGGCGGACGGCCGAGAGGAAAGGTCTGGAAACAATTGAGGAGGAATCGGAAGTTAGGTGTGTCGGTGAGCCGAGTTCAGACTGGATAGATATTTATTCAGTCTGAAGGGATTCTGTAAACCTGAAGCGACGAGGAACCCTGCGGGGAAAGAAAGGTGATTTCCAGAAAACGAGCGGCAAGCGGTTGTTCCTCGTGACCTAACAGTCGAGGGGGGGGGGAACCAGTCTCTCCTTACTTTACTTCCTCATCTTGGAAGACAGCTCCAACTGCAAAACCATCCTCGAACCCGTCGGTCGGTGTCAGCGCGGCCGCGTGTGCTAACATAGAATTATAACGGGAAGACAACAACCTCCTCCTCCTCATCATCATCATCATCATCATCCGATGCCTACAAACAAAACGGGGCCAGACACTGAAAAGAAGGCGCGGGTAACTGACGATGACCCGAAGCAGGTGCCATTATCCAACCTAACGCCCTCCCGATAGCACCAGTGGTCAGAGGAAGCGAGCAGTTCTGGCACCTTACAAGATCGTTAGCCATTTGTTGCCAGCGACCGTCCACCACTAACAATTAAAACTAGGCAGCTAAACTAAAGGAAAACAATACAAATCCTTGAAACCGCTTTTAAGTTAAAATTGTATTATTATTATTAAAGATTTCAGCTTGAGCTCTGCGATTTCAACCGTGTCGTGAAGATGCTAGTCAGATTTCTTGGAAAAAAGGGATATCTAGAAGTTTTCATTTCCGTTAAGACTGATGTGAACGGAAACCGGATCTGATAAATTAGCATACAAAAAGTTTCAACAAAGCGAAAATTTACAGTTGGGTCAAATTTTTAATTACATTTTTTCATTAAATTCCTTTTCATTATGCATTTGCCTCAACTAAACGTATTTAGGTTGTGCATCAATGAGCGACTACCCGCCCGACGTCACGAACAGGTTCTTGTATGGCTGCACACCCCGACATTTAGGGGAGCGAAAATTGCCCGGAAGTAAAAGCGACATTGAGGCTTATGATGCAAATCTTATTTTTCTTGGTGGAGCCATCAAAAAAAAAAGGAGGGCCGTACTTGCGATAGAATTTTTCAAAAAAAAATATTTGTTTAGTTTGGTGTATGCGAACCAAATTCCTAGATTTTAAGAATGAGTTCTGATGCACGCATAAAGGATGGAATTCGATGAGATTTGGAAATAGAGGGAGAGCACCGACTGTGCTGCCTACTGGTGAGATGTTGAGGAAGCGCAGTTGACGTAACTCTATTAATAGCGCTGTAGGCATACAAATAGCTTATCTGAAGGAACAGCCTTGTTATGCTTTTTAAAATTTGTGTAGCTTCATTCACAAACTCCTTTTCCTTTTATAAGTTCATTCGATACCGTTGCTAGGTAGCGGCACCATTCATTGGCGTAAACAGCCTGTCACATGCTGTAGAGTGTAGACGATAGGTGGTCCCAACGGCCTGGTCATTTATGGCTGTTCAAAAGGTTCCGGCGGACGGTGTACGCTTTACCTGTGATAATAAACGGCTAATTACTATCGGCGCGTGAAGGCGTCATTACACTTATTGGTTTTCTCAGTTTGTTTGGTTTTTTTAACATTTAGCGACATTTTTTGTTTGTTGTTCTCTTCTCTCACGCCAGCAACGAATTCGATTAATGGCTGCTTGTCACGTGAGAGGATACAACTAGGTTTACGTGGCCTGGCCACAGTAGACCATAAAATCTAGGGTCGGGCCCAGGATTTCTAGTGGGAGGTTCACTGAGGGCGTCCATGTCCACAGATTAGGAAAATATCCACCACCAAGCCTCACAATTACTCATGCTTTTTTTGTTTTTTCAGGTTACCAGAATCAGTGCTCAGTAACCTATCACCACCATGTACTGTCAGTCTGGAAAGCCGTGGTAATTCAAACAACTCGTACACAGGCTATCTGTTGGGGCCTTTGCCGTATCCATAATGGCTACCTGCCGCCTTGTAGCAGCTAGCTGTGTATCCACGAGGAAGGTCCATAATTAGATGAAGCGATACTGAGATAACTCACTAATGTTTTGTACTTTGTTATGTTAATAAAACGATCACACGCACAGGGGTAGGTAGGTGTTCTGCTAGTTCGGAGAACAGTAGTTGTGAACTTGTTCAAGACAATTTTCAGCAGTTGGCGGTGCTTTTAACGAAATAGGGTCCAAAGATGCTGTTGGAGCCGGACCCAAGCCGGAGCTCTTCTTCAATGCTTATGTGAGGATTTGCGTCCTGTCAGTCGATGCAGTCTTGTTGGCTAACACCCCATTTGTTTTAAGTGTGGCCTCATCTGTCCACAAAGTTCAGTCCAGAGGACTGAGATCTTGCTGCGCTTTCTTTAGAAACGATTTACAAAACTTCCGGGGTTTGTAAGGTTTTAGGGGCGGGTGGGCGCCTCTGAGCATGCGCAGCACTTGCCTAATTCACCCGGCGCACGCCCGGTGGATTTCCCAGGACTCTTCAGAATTGCTTGAGCAACGAATTCATGGGCTGCCGATGATCGTCTCGAGGCTAGACCAGTACCAGGAAATCTCTTCAAAAGCTCCTTGATCGGGGTAGCGTTCCTCCCTGTTTTCCACAGCCACCACTCCTTAAGCACGAAAATCCTTTGTCTTTTTGCGAGTCGCTGAGCCATTTCAGAAACCAACCACTGTACTCTCTAACAAAACACACACACACAGAGTATCGTAAATAATTATGAAAACAGAAGAAAATCTGGGCATAGAATGCCCTTAATACGTCGTGATAGAGTTGTATATCGTGTAAAGATGAAATTCTCTAAGTACAGCCATGTGTTGACGTAGTAGACTGTGATTGATTGTCATGCAACCACACCCGCGGGAGGACTATACAAATGTAGGTAGGATATCATTGTAGTGAGGTGAACACTATGGCTCCTGGGAAGGAAATGTCACGTGACAAATTATAGACACCAAAGTCTTAGCTAGCGACGGCTCAGCAGATTGCAGCCTGACTCCACACTTCAGAAGGAGCTGTAGCCGAGACTCTGAGGAGGATCAGCGAAACTGGTGCTGTTGACAATAGACGAAGTCAAGGGGAAAAAAGCCCAAGCTCTCCGAAAGTGATGGTAGGTACCTCAGAGTGTGTTCTCTATGAGATAGACAAGGAGCTGGTGGAGATCATGCCAATGACCCCCGGCTGCACGTACAGGTGTAGAGGTTTCTTCAAGAACAGTAAGATACACGTTAGCATGAAGTGGTTGCAGCGGACGTATAACTGTCCGAAAACCTTCGCTGAACGGAGAAAACTAAATTACAAGGTTTCGATGGGCAGCAGAAGTGAAGCAGTGAGATGACCGAACTCGGATGAAGGTGCTCTTTACAGGTGAGTACAGGTGTGAACTTTCCGGAAAGAATCAACAGGCGGGCCGTGGACAGGTCTGACAGCAAGCGTGGGAGCGGATCAGTGTAACTATGGGACTGCCTGCCAATCGATCAAGGATTTCAGAGATTTGCATAATAACGAAGGTCTACTGACTACCGACAGGTACAGGCAGATTCTCATTCACCACGCCATTCCCTCAGGATGAAGTCTCGCTGTGCAGGGAACCGTCTTCCAACGTGACAGTAACCCCGATCGCGCTAGCAGTGCGGTGAAAAGCTATCTGAAGCGTAAAGAGGCTGATGGAACGTTCGCAGAGATGCCGTGGTGCCTTGGCTTGCGCAGTCTTGATATGAACAACAACGAAGCTATATGGAATCATACGGCTACTAAGAAAGACGGACGGCATCCAAACACCTTGAATAAATTGAGTGGAGTGCAACAGGATATTTGAAACATCATTCTACATCCATACGCTGATAACCTGGATGATAATCGTTAATAAATAATTAGTGCTTAAAGAAATAATACACTCGTATCTATCTACTGTCATTTACAGTGTAAGCACCACACATCAGATCTCTGTCATGTTTTGCACATCTATCATAACCGCTCCCGCGGTCATTTCTAGGGAGCGCCTCTGGCATCGCGTGAAGCTTGGAGGCTACTAATGGTGAACCGGTACAGGTTTCCCTACAAAGTCCGAAGTTGCTGCACCGAGATTGGTTTTGGTCGTGTGGCCTTCAGTTGACTATCATTTTGCATGAAATGGTGATTGCGATCGAGACTTCCTCAAATCGAGAACAGCCAGGGGAATTCCGAAGGATGAACACGACTAGATTTAGAGGTTTATCAATGAACGTAGTACCTGTTTTACCTGCATATCAAACGCCTGGCCAAACCATTGCTCCAAATTCGTCGTAAGGGTTCTAAATAGACAAATTATTCGATGCTAATTCGAAGCAACACGGAATATGGATATACTGGCAATGGATCGGCCGTGTATCTGACCCTGCAGCTAGCACAAGGTTTCGGAAACGATTCCGCCTACCTCCACGGTCCATTTGATAGCGGTGACAAGAGTTCGGCACATGAAACTTGAAAGGTCTGGGATTGTTCACATATTACGGCAGGGATTATGGCACTGGTCAGGTCTAGGGACGTCCACGTCGCGGTAAAGTACACCACTGCTTGTCATCTTCAAAGACCGGGTTCGTTTCTAATTAAGAAAAGCTCTCGGCCATTTCACGAAACAGTGAGTCAGAGGTGACTTTGAACTTCGATTTTGTTATAACTATTGTATTCTTCACCGATGGCATACACTGAAATACCCAAAAAGAATATAATCAAAAGCGTCACACTAGTCAGCATTTTTAGAGATCAAAATGTAACATGTACGGGGTCCATCAGCGGCAGATGGCACAGTCGCCCCAGCAAGGGGAGATAATGCCAACATATTTCCGCTTATGCGCCAATCAGAAAATCTTGAGCCGAGAACTCAGTCACGTGGTGTCAGGGAGTTCCTCAGCTAAGCAACCGATCAGGTATCCGAAAGCTCGCCTCGTGTCGCTAGTAGGCAGCCACCTGTGTTCGGAGCAAGACCCACTGTCAGGGTCAGTAAGGATAAATATAATAGGCCGCTTTAACTTCTCAGACTTCCCCCGCCCCCTTTTTAAAATTTGGTTTCGCCACTCAATTTTCAGACACTTTGCATATAAACGAAAACCTTATTGTTGAAGTGTCATTAATTTGAGAGCTCAGGGTGTGGAGAACTTGTCTCTGATTCCGGGTTATGGCGAATGGCGTGAATTGCGAATAGCGTGCTACGGTCTGACAATGGTTGCAAATTTCACTTCCACCTCACCCCTATCCAAAACGATTTTGCTGTCCCCTTTCAACACATTTTAGAATGTGGCTTCATTTACTTGCGGGTTCTTAGTGGCTGATTGAAACGCCAAAGTCTGAAGATTAAAAAAGACAACATCCAAACCTTCAGAAAATAATGCCAAAGATATTTAGTGTTCTTCAGATTTTTTGTTGCGCTACCTGTATAGAGGATATTTCAGATCAAGTAATATTTAATCAAAAAGAGGGGGCCTTCAAACACAGGAGAGGACCCAATCTGACAGCATAGAAGCTGGAGGGATGGCCAGGATATGAAATGATCGAGAGTATATTTATATTTTAAAAAACGGGGGGATCATTCTGCTCAACTGGACTCTAAGGGAATCAATCACACACACACACCACACACACACACACACACACCACGTGACGATTTAGGCCAAACAATGTTTGCCGAGTCCGAAAATAAACGTAAGACAGATTGAGTGCTTATGATTCAAGGAGAAACTACGTGATGTTTGCATTTCCGCGTTGTGTGCAAATGAGGTGGCCTCGATGTGACGCGGCGATAGGTGTCCGCAGTGGTTTGAGACAGCTCAACAAGTTTTCAGAAAAGGAACATTATCCAGGGTTTTCTCCCCTGGAAGGACTAATGACGCTCCGTACCCTTCCACCTCTCCATCTCTCCATCTCTCTCTCTCCGTTTTTTCTTAGACGCGAATCATTTCTACATTCGTTATTTCTGTATCACTCATCTGTTGTCACGGTGATGCTGGTGTCGGCCGTAAGGAAGTCGGTCACCTGCGTTCATTCTAACAGAACATTTCTGTAAAGAGAAGTTAACTCGTGGGTTTTAAAACCTGTGCAGGTAACAGACCAGGCTCAATGACAGTTACTGCCTCGTGTTTCGGTCCTGTTTCCAAACGCTCCAACCAAGCAGCATTTAAAACCACTAATCAGGTGAGGTGTACCGAAAATATGCACGCAACTAATTTCACCTGCAGGTGTTCACAAGATGTAGTTTTGACGTCTTAGTAGCATAAACCTCCTTCATGTTTATAGGGCTCACATCCTGGGGTAGGGGCTTTTATAGTTAAATAGTGTCTGGAGCTTTGATTAACACACCTGTATTTAACAGCGGTTTGTTATCTGTTTTATCGGCCCGAACGTACGTCACCTTGAGATGGGTGATGGGGCGTTCTCCCGTGTCTCTGGGCAGGTAATTCTGGCCTGTGACTCTGCAGAACACAACCTCTGACACCCCTGGTCCAGAAGTTGATTTTTTTCCCCCACTGTATTCGACAGCTTCATGGTAATGGTGTTGTTTAAAATCAGCTACCTTACCTGAATCGTGCACGAGGTCAGTGTGATGTACATCAGCACCGACTCGTGTCAGGCACCCGCCTAGTTCGGCGGCTCGCTTCTTCGGGTTTCCAGCTTGACCGTGCTCGTCGTCACCCCGGAGGAGAGGACTCTGCGCGTGTTCAGACGTCAGGTACGAAGCTCGGGGTTACTACCAACTACGTATATCTGTCCGTTCGTCGCTTTGCTGGCGATAAACTACCATTATTTCTTTGGCTTCGAGGAACGCTACGGTCGGACTGCGTATTCCGCTCGTTTTCTACATCCGTTACCCATTCCTCCTCTTCTCTCACCCTTCAGTGTACTTCGGGGAGGGAATGCAAGAAAATGGTTCCCTCGATGCGCCGAGCGAGCAGCCATCAGCTCGAGGCTGGGGCTGGTTCTAGTTTTCTAATCCATCACGTTCCCAGCGACGGTTCCTGAGACTGGCAACTTCTCTTCGCATCGGTGGAGCACTGACGACACTGCGCTCGTGCCTCTTGTCCGCAAGATCACGAAGCAGCATACAGCAGCCGTCAGTTCAGGCCGGAGTTTGCGCTGCTGCTCGCTGGAGATTAGGTGGGGGAGGGAGAGAGAGAGAGAGAGAGAGAGAGGAGAGAGAGAGAGAGATGGAGATGGAGAGAGAGAGAGCGAATCATCCGCCATAAACGAGGACTTAGACTCAGCCCGGATCTTCGTACTTCCTAGCTGTTGATAGTCTTCTGGATTCTCAAGAACCAAAAAAAGAAGAAAAACGCGCGTTTATTTTCTGTTATTTTTTCGAAAAACAGAAACTGCATTTATAGTCTTCTGAGCAAATTAAGACGGGAAGGGTCGGACCAGAAACTTTAATCCACAAATAGGTTTAAAAACTATTTAAAAATCGACTATGAAAACATTTTTCCTGCCCAGATTTCTGGATACCTACAGCAGACTTGAAATCAAACATCTGAGAAGATCCGCTCAGTGCGTGTGCGTGCGTGTGAGTGTGAGTGTGTATGTATGTGCGTGTGTGTGAGTGTGTGTGAGTGTGAGTGTATGCGTGTGTGAGAGTGAGTGAGTGCATGAGTGGGTGAGTGTGAATGTGCGTGTGCGTGCGTCTGAGTGTGAGTGAGTGAGTGAGTGTGAATGTGTGAGTGCGTGCATGCATGTCTGCCTCTGTGTGTGCGTGCGTGTGAGTGTGAGTGTGTATGTATGTGCGTGTGTGTGTGTGTGTGTGCGTGCGTGTGAGTGTGAGTGAGTGAGTGAGTGCATGAGTGGGTGAGTGTGAATGTGTGTGTGCGTGCGTGTGAGTGTGTATGTGTGTGAGTGTGTGTGAATGTGTGTGCATGCATGTCTGCCTCTGTGTATTCGTGTGTGAGTGAGTGTGTGAGTGTGAGTGTATGCGTGTGTGTGTGTGTGTGTGTGCGTGTGTGTGTGTGAGTGTGTGAGTGTGAATGTGTATGCGTGTGTGTGTGTGTGTGCGTGTGTGTGTGAGTGTATGCGTGTGTGTGTGTGTGTGTTTGTATATGTGTGCGTGTGTGATACTGAGACCATTTATTAATAGAGCTACAAAATCTGTGCAGAAACCCAAATGGGACTTTTCTGTTGTCAGGTAAATCAGATTTACAAAGAGATTAATATAAGGTCCCGTTCGTTTAATAAAGACTCACTGTTACGTTCATAGGATTAACTAGCGACGTGTTTGTCTTAACGACAGCTGAATGACAAGACATATTTTGTAATTGAAGATGAGATATAATAGATTGACAGGCAATAAATATGTCCGTTGTGCTGCACGGGGATGGCGATGAGATAGTGGTAAGCTTTACGTAAGGGATGGCAATGACTTAGAATCACCAGTATCAACCGTTCCCACCGACAGTGAATAGTACTACTGGACCATAATGAGAGAGTGGTCTTCAATAGGATAACCGACCCGATGATGGCGTTCTACGTCTTTATGACTAACGAGATGAAGTACGGGCACAGTTCGCTATAGTTTGTCTGTGAAATGCTTCTGTAGTTTTGCTGCTCAATACAATCACTTACGTCACCAGGAAAGATCTGCAGTTTGTCGGCAAGATTAATTTAAATCAATTCAACCTTCATTGTATTGCCTACATCGATCCACTGTAACTCGTGGAAAGATGTCTGCCTCAGAGATAAGGAATGCTGGCGTTCGTCTTGGCCACACCTGTAGTTTACTTTTCCATCGCTGACAGTGTTTCATTCTCTTGTCTTAAACATTACAGGCTTTTTACAGTCGGAGAAGTAATCGTCCTGTATGTTGTATGTAAGGGGGGGTGTGATTAAAAGCTGCTCTGGAGATGTTAGAAGACGTCGTTCAGTCGGTTCTCGCCACTGAAAGTTGCGTCTTTATGGAGATTCTTCGGGAGGCAGGGAAATCTGTCCGCTAGCGAAATGTCTGCGGGGTTACGATGTGTCTTGGTACGGTTCGCATGGACACGACGGCATTCGTCTCCACGGCAACTGTTTGGCGGATAGCTAGCGCTATGTATGGGCGCTTTTTGTAAGGATGCTGCCAAGGTCGTCTGCTCTCCTTGAAAACGGTAATGGCGGCTAGGGATTGGCAAGGTTTGCTTAAGGTTCGGTTGGTATGTTTGTCTAAGGAGCGGGGGGGTTCGCGGCAGCGATCTCGCGGGCGGACACAGGCACACGGCAAGCGCTCCACCGGGACCGCATTCCAAGATGGCAACCGTCTCGAGCGACAGCAGACTTATGGCTGCTCTCAGGGACCCCCAGAAAAGGAAAGTTCTGCTGAGGATCGCCATCGGAATGTCTCTGGCTGCTGTTGTTGTCGTCCTGATTGTGGTCGTCGTGGCTGTGGTGGTGACATCAGAGAAGACTTCGCCAGACCCCTCTGTAGCGGGAAAGCAGCTGGCGAGCGTGGTGGTGAACACGTTCCAACACCAGGTAGGCGGCCCACTTTCTCTTTGTCCAGCTCCCCCCGCCACCCCGAGTTTTAAAAACTTCCGGCCCTTTTGACGTTCTACATCGAGAGAGAGAGATGACGTCAGTACAGAGACAGAGAGAGAAAGATGACGTCAGTACAGAGATAGAGAGAGATGACGTCAGTACAGAGAGAGAGAGAGATGACGTCATTACAGAGACAGAGAGAGATGACGTCAGTACAGAGAGAGAGATGGAGAGAGAGATGACGTCAGTACAGAGACAGAGAGAGACACACAGAGAGATGACGTCAGTACAGAGACAGAGAGACACACAGAGAGATGACGTCAGTACAGAGACAGAGACAGAGAGAGAGATGACGTCAGTACAGAGATAGAGACAGAGAGAGAGATGACGTCATTACAGAGACAGAGAGATGACGTCAGTACAGAGAGAGACAGAGACAGAGAGAGAGAGATGAGAGAGAGAGAGAGATGACGTCAGTACAGAGACAGAGACAGAGAGAGAGAGGGGAATGGAGAGATGGAGAGAGAGAGATGGCGAGAGAGAGAGAGAGATGGCGTCAGTACAGAGACAGAGAGAAAGATGACGTCAGTACAGAGACAGAGACAGAGAGAGAGAGAGAGGGGGGGAATGGAGAGATGGAGAGAGAGAGAGAGACCGTTTTAATATCGCGACACCTAACCACTATGGTTCCACTAGCTGGCGCCATTGAGGTAAAGCAGTAATGAATTAAACATTTACAAACATGATTACAAATCAGTGTTAAACTAAAGCAAATATTTTGTTTTATTTTTATTTTCTTTTTGTTGTGTCGCGATTCCTTGTCCTCTCGAAGTTCAACCTGCGACTATAATTCGTCTTTAATTTCGATATTTCTGCTTTTACTTCTTCGCCTCTGTTGCTGCGCCGTCCTGACAAAAACAAACCACGTGGTTGTTTTACTGCGGCCAAAGGGGATAAGTTTGCGTATGATCAGGTTTACCGAATAAACATCGTGGTAAGAAAACTTAGACAGAACATACGAAGTACACAGGAGCATTTTTTGGATTACTGTGTACATGCTGAGATTAGTTAATCAGTATTTATATCTGTGGAAAATCGTTTTGAGAAATGGAAGTTGGAATTATACGGTTTGAAGAACGTTTCCGTGTCTGTATTACGAAATATTAAACTTAAAGGCTTTTTTTGTGTTTATATATTCAAATTTTGAATATTGTATTCAATTATAGTTTAAATAATCATTAAATATTATTTTCCAGTTTTTAACGAAAAAAATTAGCGCGTTCTCGTCCTTTTTTTCTACATGGTATTACGAAGGAAAGCGGCACAGGAAGCACGACAAAGAAATGCTGCGGTGCCTAATTTGGCAGAGAACCAAGAAAAAATCGGTTAGATGTACATTTTTGTCTGGTAACGGATTAATTAAAGGCACACTGAGGTTTACCCAGTTGTAACATATACCGCTGCTATTTATAATTCGATTTAATTGTTAAAATTACAATCAAGAATTATCATATGCAAATTAAATACTCTTATATTTCTGAGTCGCGATTTTTCGTTTGTGAAGTTCTTTTGGAGCGACTCTAAAGAAGTGGTAAACCTATCTTGTTGACAGGAGAGCTGTGGTGTCGACTATATATCTTTCAAAATTATGCGAGTTTAAATTGAATAAATTCTCCTTAAATTATTAATGTATGTAAGTTTTTTGGAGAATGATTTATTAACGGAGTAAATTAAGTTTGTTTATTATCAGATTTTAACGTGTTGTAGAATAATATTACATAATTATGGTGAAATACCTACTTAAAGTAGATTTCTTATGGTAGCGTTAAGTTTACTTTCAATATACACTAGAAGAGACTTGTCGTTCTCGGACGGTCGGACAGGCAGACAGGCAGACACTTGACGCATAAACTTAAAGAAAGAGTAACTAATTCAACTGATTTTGTTCCACAGGATGCAAGTACTGACAGCTGGGAGGCCAAGACAACTGAAGCTGATGTTATAACAGAAACATTGAGTCCATACACCCTAATTAAGGACCAGTTACTTGTACGTACAAAATGGAGGCGGGAGGAAGAAGCCAGCTCTCTGTCTATCGCCATACACAACAACAGCAAAGTCCAGCTATTGTCTTACAGCCTGTTCCAGTCAACAGTCTACATCGTACAGAAGTTTGTGCAGGTCCGTCCGTCCGTTCCTTCGCCGCGTCTCTCTGACTTTTCGTGAACTTACTGACTTTTGCTCACTGTTAAGGTCCTATTTTCCAGAGAATTCAGTACATCGTCAAAGTCAAAGACGCCAAAGTTGGATCGGGACAGAGCAATGATGTTATCTTCTGCGAAGAAAGAAGCTTGGCTGGAGAATTTGTACCTGTCAAGGATCTCAAGGTAACTCCTACGATGCACCTTTACCTGTTCAGGTAGACCATATATTGTGATTTTAGTGCACTTTGATACTTCTGCAGATTTTTAAAATATTGTTTAGCATCATTAGTATTTGTTATTTCTGTTTGATAGTTTTCGAAAAACTGATGGATTGTTTCTGTAGGGTGGTGTTTGGTTGGAGAGGTGTTAAAGGGAAGCAAGATATCTGTTAACGGTTCTGATAATATGTTGTATGATTTACCGATATCGTCTCGTCCATCCCCCCACACTTACTGTTGTTAGAAATAATTTATTTTAAAACTTTGATAACCAGGAGAACGAACGACCCGCGAGTTGTCTCTCCCCAGACAAAGTAATGTGCACAGCTCTGTCTCAACTATATACCACTTATTCTCTCACATACACACACACACACACACAGACACCACGTTTTCTACGATAGATCTCGTTGCCTCTGCCTCTCCGCTTAGGAATTCCTTTGTTTCGGTCTGCGATAGGTTTTGTCGATTCAGTTCTGAAGAAATCTCCGATGTCCATTCAGCTGACATGTTGTTTCTGTTCCGAACAGGTTGCGGAGCCTTTCCAGGAAATCAGGGCGGGTCTGATCTCGGTCAACGTCAGCAGCAGAGCTGCTGAAGATCCGGCTCGCACCCCAGACTCCATCCTACCCTTATTTGAAAAAGACTGCCGTAGTCTGAAAGTACCATGGAACACACGAGGTAGCTATCCCCACGGCTCCGGTTATTCGCTTGGCAGGTACTGACTGCTGCTCCAGCCTCCAGTCTGACGGAAGAACTGGACTTTGCCTCTAACCTGGATGTTGTCTATAGAAACTTGATGAGCTGGCTGCTGCATTCAGGGGTTAAATCTAAACTGTTTGTCACGCGTTCTGGGCTTATGGTACAACATTTAAAATTGTGGTATTTGTAAAAAAAATTTTATAATTTAAAAAAATATATATGTTTTGCTCACAGTTCAATTCCTCACAGACAAAAACCAGCCGTTGATGAAAACCAATTTGCATCTTCGATTTCTAGAAAAACATTTCCCTGATATTCACTTTTCGCATGTAGCAAAATGAATATTTTTTCTGCAGAATATATTTTACCAAAGAGACCTTTAAATATTGTAACTCACAGATGTTTTGTATGTCTTTAACAGATGCTTGGTAAAGAAATAAGAAAAAAATAAAACAGGATATTGTTGGGAAGACATATTTGATGGGGGGGGAGTGCTGAATTCTGAGATGCCCGGAGCGGTGGTTAGGGGTCAAGGTTAGATTCCGTCCGCGAAATGTTGTCCGAATGACTTTCAAACATTCTTTTCGTTGTTATTATCTTTCAAGGTGGAGGATTTGCAACCTGCGGTGGAGACTTCAACAAGACTGGTTCTTGTAAGCAAGATTCGTGCCTGTAAGTTCGTGGGGGGAGGGTTTCTGTTTACTGATAAGCCAGCTTCAGCTTCTGAGTTCGTTCGACAAACTGGCAGCTTTCACAGTAGAGAGAAAAGTCGCCCGAACCCAGTTAGGTGGCTTCCTTGAATTAATAACCGACAGTTCTGGAGTTATATCTACACTGCTGAACGAAAAGTCCATATTTACCGCGGACCTGTTTTAGAACGACTACCCCGCACTCACGAGATCTCCCAATTTGATTGGCTCAGTTTGATTTTCTTTATGGTTCATCACTTTTAATTCGTAAGAAAAGAATCGACATCTGTGTAAACGCGGGAATTTACTTAACCCTTTGTGTATCACGTGTCATCAGTGAAATTTGACAGGTCCGCTATCGTAAGACCACACCTTATGAACGAGCTCTATTTTACCTGCCAGACCGAACTTTATTTCTCTGGTATACGAAAGTTCCCCATTCTTACACAAAATGGCGGCTCTGTCAGAAATGACTACTTGTCTAAAACGATTGACAAGGCCTGCTGAATATTTATGACTGGGATTCATGGTTTGAAACGAAGGAGTTCCCTATCTTTTTGTGACAGCGCCATGCATAGCTTGATTTAACGTGGCTCGGCTTAGATGAGATGCCATAGGGGTCAAGGAAGCTATTTCGACTTACAGGAAGCCTCCGAGGGAAGGAGAGGCTTATCAGTTTCTGTTTGTTTATTTTTTTTAAATTGCTTAAATCATTCTTAATGGCTACTATATCTTGTATTTTGATTCCTTTCATTTACGGTTCTATTGGAAATTTGTTTTTCCCTAAAGATATGCCGATAGTTTAGTACATTTATAGTTATAGACCCAGTATTAGTAACTGTAGATTTATTATCCACCCACTCAAAATCGTTAACTATCTTACAAATCCTGGCAACTGTCCCCATATATGTCTAGTAGCGGAAGTAATGAAATATAGGAGATCTGTACAGAGATAGAATGTTGGATATTAAAACAGAAATTCCCTTGTGCACATAATCAGTCCAGGCAGGAAATACGGCTGGCCGCGACCTTCTGAGACCATAGTTTACCATACCCGAAACACACCAGAGCCTTAACCACTGGGCCGGTCTTAGAGTTTCTAACCCTTGTTGATTTCAGGGGCGGAACTTGCCTGACGCTTACGGAGATCTGCGCCGGGTACTCTGAGTGCAACTTCTGCGAGCGGAGGAAGACGTCGGTGCGGCCCGAGACCGACATCCAACCTCGGTGCAGCTGCCGCAACAAGACTCTGGAAAGCCTGCAGCATTTTCCGTGCGATGGCGAGGATTCCAGCGTTGGGTGTGCGCGTAAAGAAGCTTTGGTCGAGGAGCAGCGGCGGGGCCCGTGCAACTGCCATTTCCGGATCAACTACGTGTACCCGTGCGGGGTGGAAGCTACGCCGTGCGAGGGACCCTGCCCCCATCCGCTGGCCCTCCGCTGGTGCCTTAGCGCCTACATCCTGCCAGCTACCGTGGAAAACGTCAGCCGCTGCAGGTAGGAACAAGAGCTGGTTGTGGGATTGCTACCCTTCGTTCTTTTAAAACGCGAATCCCGTTTCTGTCACCCGTCTGCGTCTGAAGAAGATGAATTTCAACATTAAAAAAATAATAATAATTGAACTTCTTAAAAGAAAAATCGATTACCAGAGACTCGGTTCATCGGTGGGGATTACTAACGACAGACAGCAAATCGAAAACCCTGACCTTGACCCACCCTTCATGGGGGGGGGGCCGTCCTTCGTGTTTCCCCAAAAGGCGAGAGATGCGCGTGCGGACTCCCCAGTAGCGCAGACAGAAGAGCGTCTACTACTTCGCTTGCTAAACTGGTTGATGGATTGATGTAAAAAGATCACCAGCCTCTCAAGACCGATTTCTTCCCGTACCGCGTGGTTTTGAACTCCCGGATGTTGATTGTAGCGCCCCCCCGACTCTGCTGTATTAAAAGAGTACGATAAACTAACACGTCTTCTCTGTTTTATCGTCGATCTGTCAGCAGCACAGGACCTAAATGTTTCCTGTGAGGTCCAGCCACGGAATCGAACACCGAGCTGGGCGCCACAGACGTCTGGCTGGAAACTGGGATGGCAGTTAACGGGCTCCACGTATAATTCCATCATCATTAAGCTCCTCATTCATCCAGCCCCGTTTTTTCCTCTTTTTTTGTTACCCTACTGTAACTGAAAAATAGTTTACTTATTACAGGGGGGGGTCATGAAGGTCTATGCAAAAACCCAGATACCGGGGTACGGAAGCTTTTATTAGTTACTTATTATTATTTTTTTTTGTTTTAGTTTACATTAATACTATTCAACAAATCTTCTGTTTGAAACCGGCGGGTGTCAGATCCCTAAAGCTGCGGAGGAGGGAGAGGAGAGCAGAATGCTGACGTCAGCCGATTGCCTACGGCCGGAAGTCCCTTCTAGAACTCTTCGTTTCTGTCTGTGGCAGGAACCTGGAGAGAACCCGGCCGTCGGTCATTCCACTTATTTATAATCCTCCTGCTAGAGAAATAATTTATTCTCCAAACGGTTTTAGTAGCCGCTTTGCAATTAAAAAAAAAAAAAAATTTTTTTTCCTATTAGGTCTTCTCTCAAAGACTATGGACGATTTCATGTTCCATTCGTTTTAAATGTCGTAGTGCCGGCTCAAGCTTTCGCCAGCCACCTTTTATTTTTGGCGTGAACTATACGCTCCAGAGAGACGCCAGACAGCATTAATAACGCGACGAGGAAGACCCGACCTGTTCAAACTCCTGCCGGCTGAGAGCAACTTTTCTGACCGACGCCATGAGGGTGAGCTTTGGACATTTCCAGCAGTGGACAAGGAATTATGCTGGTCCCAAAAAGGGGCACAAAGAAAGTTCAACTGGAAGGTTTTCCTTTTGCATTATCAATCCAAGATTTGTTGTTAGAACAGAGTTTTAAAAAAATGGCTAATCGTTTCATCGAGTCACACTCTTGTTGTTGTAATGGCGGATGTTCTGTTCTCGGACGATGTTCATTACACAGTAAAGTTCCCGATACTGAGCTGGATCTTGGACGCTCACTCATGGATTGCGTAGAATATGAATGTTATTGGATTGCCATAAAAAGAAGTTCTAAAGGATCATGCTAAATATAGTAGTAGAATTAATTACCTCCTTGTAGTTTAGGACAATTGAAACGGGAAACTTACGCTGGCTGTCCACTTTATCGGGACACGCGAGCTGCAGACGCAGATTATGTTGACCAGATGATGTGTCGGGTGGATCCTATAGCACTAAACGTGACTTGTGCGAGCGAATCTGCTGTCGGCCTGACGGATATCGTGAAAGGCTAAGGAGACACCACAGCGGTCGGAAGAGACAGGGTTAGGGGGGGTAACGTCGGTAGACTGCTCCAAGACATCGGTCAGCAATGGCAAAAGATGGAGAAAGTTTGCTGGAAGGGGAATTGTGGCCACGAACACATATAGTGCTATAAATGGAGAAGAAGGACAGTATAGTGCAGCCATCATCAGAGAATAAGCCGACTGACAAGGACATTGAAGTAGATCGTTGTGAAGAACGATTCAGCGAACAGAAGAATGGCAGAAGGAGACCATTGCGTGAACCAACGTGAAGAAACGTCGCGACTTGTCTAGAAAGTCCGGGATTCAGGTGTTGGAGACAGGGTTTGAGACATGTTTCATCAGCACAACCTTTGTCCCTTTAGATTGGCATCTGGTGATGCTTTTTGTGTATCCTGGGAGGACAGCTACCTCTGAAACAACGATCTTCCCATCCACAGCGCCCACATTGACCTTTCACGGTTGAGGAACATGGCGGAGAGTTCAGGCATCTCCATGGCCAGTGCGAGCCCCACATCTAAATCCACTTGAGCATCTGCGGGATGACTGAAAGATACATTCACCATCACTAACCGCCCACCTCGCTCCATAAAGCCAGCACCTGTGGATTTCATGTCACGTCGTGTTATGGCTGCTCGAAAGGTGGCCCAACTCGTTATTATGAATAGGTTCTGTTAATCTGTTATCGAAGCCAGCCTCTGTGTGTGTGTCTAGTAAAGATTTTTCTCGAATGCGGAGTGATAAACAGCTCTATAGTGATCTTCTTTAGACCATTTTTAAAATCTGGAATGTCTTCGGGTAAAATCTAGTTTTCTGGAGCAAATAAAATAAAACTAACACATCCCAATAATTCCATGACACCCTATTCATATCCATGTAATCGATAATCGAGTGTTTTGAACGCGAGCAAAGATCCATAAGATATGATTTTAGACTCCCTTTCCTCACTATTACTTCATGTAAGTTAGAGGCTTTTTATCTGTCTTTTTCTTTACCTTTGAAAGTGATAAAATGAAACAGTTATCTCCCCTGTATGTTTAATCCAAAAATATTTAAATGGGAAGATTGGAAAAAACAAAGTAAAGGTGCAATTTATTCTATTCTTTGTTTATGATTTGTGCATTCTTCTTCTGCCTGCCTATTGCTGAGATTCTGTTGTAGGTCAGTGAAACCATGGAATTACAGAATACCGATCAATTTGTACTCAGAATTTTCAATATTTGAAGTATTAATTACATTAGCAAATGTCCAATAGTAGACTGCAGGTGTCTATGGATTTCTGCTGCTGCAGAATATTTCATTAATTTTTAGTTTACATTCTAAATTACTTAAATGAGTGCTAAATCTAAAAATTAGTAACCATGACACCGATAGATAAGTGACTGGACCTTTTATTTTTTCCGTGGCCGCCAGATGTCACTGTAGTCAAATGTTAATACCTGCTCTTTTTGGTTCAATAAAATGGAATATATGAACATTCAGGGGTGGTAGAAGTAAGGAAACGTTTCTTCTGTATTTGTAGACAAAGGTCTCTCGGGTGGCGGTACATTTTCATCTAGAACTGGTACCCGTTACTTCTTTAGTGAATTTTAAGGTTTCTTAATGTTTTCTGGAAAAAAATATGTTTGCAACTTCTATCATGTACTACATCCTATTAAAGATAGGGGAAGCTGGAAAATGGCGCTGACCCAAACTGTTCTTTGGTACCTGTTTAAGTCCAGAGTTCTTCATAAAATGTTTGAATTTTCCGTGTGATGGCGTCGGCAGAATACCTGCCATCACAGATAGTAGTATTGCCTACGGGCGTTATGCACATCTGCATCCGTTGCTTGATCAACGCGGAACTACAGGCCATATGACTTAACAGCAAGGAAACTGATTCATACCATACAGAAATTACCATCGAGGAGAGCGAACCAAGCCTGGAGCTGAAAGGAACCCCTCCAGTAGTGTAGTACTGACTCAACAGTTCTGCGAATTGCTAATTCTGCCTCACCTATCTGTTGTAGCGACATCTATATATCGATTGGCACACCACAAGGAATGAGGGGAGGCACTAGTCCAGTTCAGCGATGAACAGGAACAGACTTACGCTACAGAAGACGTAGGAATGACAAGCATAGTAACCCATGACTTCCACATTCTTTTTCTAAATAAAAAGGAAATGGTAGGAGAAACTTGTGTCCAGGCACAACACCGCAATGTTTATGCTGCAGAACTGCCCGAGACATCCCATTTACATTATATATATACACACAATGTGGAATATGCTATTTAATAAATGGACTTTTGATGCCAATGATTAAATTAACCAAAGTGAATGCGATTTCCATTAAGTTGAGCTTAACAAACAGTGCACAGGTCCGGTGCGTGTACGTCAGTAAATCTTTTGACAGAAGAAAGATCATAGTAATCCAAAGATAGAATCTGCTTACTTACCAGCTAATTACATCACAATCCATCAAGTCTTTTGAGTTGCACTCGCCAACAAACAACGAAATGAGTAAATTTAGATGTTTCATTATAAAAGGGAAATGTCTTTCTCCTTACTGGATATCCCCGGCCGAGTCGGTACCGAGAACAATACCTGGCCATAGACGGGGGGGGGTTCTTTTGTTTGTTGTTTTTCTTTTTTAAATCTCTGATGACAGACTTTTGTTCCATGATCTCTTTTCTCTCAATGGACAATGTCTCGGCCGGGTTTGTTCTAGAAAACAATGGTTTGGTTTATTTTTAGCTTTTTTTTTCTCTCAAATATCCGAATCTATGGAATCTTTAGTGTTTTCCGATATCAGCTTTTAGCCCAATCGACTACATTACTTCGTGTGTTTAGTTTTTTAAAAACCAGAACTGTGCTTTTTTATTACTCAAAAACCTTTATACTTTATGATTCTTCTACGAAAATACTTTACTTAT
The DNA here is from genome assembly GCA_018389105.1 of Nautilus pompilius. Classification (NCBI taxonomy): domain Eukaryota; kingdom Metazoa; phylum Mollusca; class Cephalopoda; order Nautilida; family Nautilidae; genus Nautilus; species Nautilus pompilius. Next base: position 2,420,598 of record JACATO010002123.1, read on the forward strand.
TAGATTCTTCCTCCGACATCTAGAGCTTTCATCTTTTAAATCGCTCTTAGATGTTCTATTTGCTTAAATCAAGGAAATCGCTGATTCCAGAACCCGTTCGTTATCCCATTTGCCCCGGCCCCGCCTGCCAAAGTGACGTCACGTTTCTGATGACTGTTCGTGCCAGCTTCATCGACAGCCGGAATACCTGTATCTCTGCATCACTGGTAACAGTTCCTGCTGCTACCTCGAAACTGCATCTGTTTTTTCACTCGTTTTGCGTCAGTGGGTATACTTACGTAAAGTCCATGTTTACTGGTGAGCTATGGACTTTACTCAGTTTTACCGTCTCGGAAACAAAGGATTCTGTCCAGTATTAATGATGGCGATTTTCTTTTCGATCTTATATTTAAATGACCGCCTTTTAGTGTTAAATTCAAGTTTTCTGATATATTTATCTGAAATCCAAACCGTGCGTCTCAAAGTAAAATTTATTCCGTGATACTTACATCTACAGCGGCGTTTGTCTGAATGTTTGGTGTGAAAACTGGGGTCCGAGACTTAACCCTCCGGACTTCGATACGAATATCAGTATTTAGGAAGTTACTCCTCCATGAAAACCGCACGACCTACACTTAAATTAGTAATTTGGTGAAACAGCCAGATGGCGGAAGGGGGCAGTTGCGGGGGGCTAAATAAAGTCTCACCGCTAGCGCCCTTCGGTTGATCCCTTCATACACTTCCGAGATGGAATATATATATATACAGGGTGTCCGTAAAGTTACTATACAGTTTACCAGTTTACGATCACGTCCCAATTGAACCAGCCTGGAATAACTGTCTGGGCAGGAATATCGTCTGATGGAATTGTGGGTCCACAGTTCTTCGACGGAACTGTTACAGGAGAAAGGTACCTGGACAAACTGAGAAATGTCATCGTACCGGCATTGAAACAACGACCAGTAACTTGTAAGACTGTATAGTAACTTTACGGACACCCTGTATATCAAAAAACACGCTTGGCCACAACCCCAATAGGGTCTCCTGCACACCCGGCGGGGGAAACAGATTCCTGGACGGGCATTAAATTTTCTCGGTTGGGGGACAATGATTTTTTAACGCAACATAAGAAAAACCATAATAGAAAGACAGGGGCCAGAACTCAGTTACCACAGTAGGTCTGACGTAATCGAGAGCCGCGCTCCCATTGGCTAATGTCAGTGGGGCCTGCAGCTAAAAGACTCGGACCACGACCCCTGTGGTAGCACGCCATAAGGACTGGACGGTGGCACACTAGCCAGCTCGGCTTTAGGCCAACCTGGCCACCAACAAATCGGTGCAGGGGGCTATAGGTCCAATGAGAGATCTACGAGGGCGGGCCCGGACCCACAATGCCCGCCCATGCCGCCGGAACTGGTCTCCAGGGACGTTCTGCTCACTACCGACGTTAATGGCCACCTCACCCTTCCGACAGCTATGTGGTGAGTTTGACTGACATGTGCGCTGTCGCCGGTTAGCGCTCACAGACGCAGGAGCAGCGGACAACAGACTATGGCGGCTGACGACGTATGTGATACCCAGTCGAGGCACCAGACAGACCTCGGACCGCTATGGCGTCGCGATGAGTTCAGCTGTCGACTCGTGACATGCACCGTAACATCCGGGAGTATTTGTATGGACAGGTGCTCCAGCACGTGTTAGCACACCGCAACGAACATTCTGAAGTTATCACCAGGAAAGCAACGAGTCCGGTGCCAGATCGCGAATCCTCAATCAGCTGTTTTAGAGCTCCGCTTTCTTTGTGTAATCAAAGGAAGAACCATGCATTGCCAACCGGCGAGTAAACCAAGTTTTCGCCAAAATGAGTATAACTGCTGCTTGCTCCTATAATTTCTGCTTTCTCACAGCCGGCTCGGTTTATTTGGTGATTTACCTTTTACATTTCTTTCAGCTGGCGCTTTAAGTGACTGACAGCCTGCACGACAAATCAACAAGGTTCTGTCCAAACACAGACACGTGTATATGTGTGTATATAATACGACAGTTAAGTAATTAACAAGGCCAACAGACGGGAAATTAGGGGTAGCGTCGGGTGGCACCCACTCCACTGTTCGTCAGCTTAGACTATTTAAATAAGTTTGCTTTCATCTGTCCGTGAAATGTAATTTAGAAATATATGGTGCGTAATCAGTCATCGGTTCGTGTCAATCGTTTGTTCTCGTGTTTTATCGACAGCAGTGAAAAGTGGAAACAACCTCTGTGTATGTGTTAACAGGAACTGGTCGACAGGAAGCAGCTACAACCAGCCGCCGACGCCCTGACAGACTGTCCTCGATAGTCCATCCCGAACGACTGGGCTCACTTGGTGGGGAGAAGTCACTTTGAATTGTAAGAAATAAATATTTAAGAATAACAAACTTAAGAAATAGACAACAACGGTTATATATATATATACATAATGTGATGGTGACAGCACAGAAAATTTGGTTATTATATAAAGTGTAAGAAGGCTATAGAAATGTTTCTAGCCTAAACTTCAGTTAGCAGTTCTTCTAGTTTTATACTAGAAGTGTGTTTACTCACTGGTGTTTTCGATGTGTAATTTGAAGATTAACTAATTGCGGTATCTGTAACCGTCAGAGAAATGTGACACGTGACTGCTCATCACTGTGACGTCATTTGATTCAGTCTTCTTCCCACAACTGCGAGTTGTTCCGAGTTTCCAAAGACAGGTCCACGTTGCAGAAGCTAATCGGAGAGTCTGCAAACGGATTATAGATGTCGTTTTCTAAGTCTTTCTTTAAGGGCGGCCATTTTACAACCTTCGGTTGGTCTTTAGGTCCTTCGTCCGAAAATAAGACGTAGATCGTCTCTCTCTCCTTCGCCTCGCTGGTCGGAGACCACTTCGATGGCGGTGTGTCCCGATCCGTGTCCGAGTTGAAAAGAAGGCTCGAGGACAGACTGGTTTCTGAAGATTCGTCTGAAAACTTAGTGGTTTCAATTAATTCGTCATCTTGAAATTCCAAGCTTTTCTTTCGTGATTTCCCTCTGTTCTCGTAGTTAAATATCCACGTCTTCTGAAGAAAATCCATATCGTAGGAGATGCTAAGGTCGAGGACCCGAGCTATTCTGTCCAACAGCTGGGCCATGCACGCCACGTGATGAGTGTTGTTGTAGAGCAGTGCGCTGCTGTATCCTTTGAGTAAGGCTGGGTAAAGCGCGGACACTACTTGCCTGCCCTCTCCGATCGACGAAGAGAGCTGCGGGTCCCTGACAACGTGGTTCGGAGGTCTGTCTAGGCTCTGTCTGGAACTGTCCGAAGGAAACGGACTCGCTAAATTACGACCCCACAAATATCTGTCGTCGGCGGTGGGCGACAAAATCTGCGCGATGGTTTCCCTTAAAGAGTCCGAAAGCTTGAAATGCGGTTCCCGTATGTATATGATGGGCACTCCGCACGACAGGGCCTGATAAAGTCGAATCAAGGGACCCTTCTCGGCGACCGACTCGACGTTCATCAGGAACAGGAGCATGTCACTTCCGGGGAGCTCCGCGGACTGGTGACAGAGCGGCGAACTGCACTGAACGAAGCAGTGGTGCGACAGGGCGAAAGGGATAGCGGCGTTCATCCTGCTGCCGACCTCGCTGTGTTGACCGTTGCACACGTACAGCCGCTTCTGGCTGTTCTCCCTGTTCTCGCACACCGAGGACGAGGACCTGATGGTGATTCTAGGGATGCTGAAGGTGTCCACGTGGTGGTGCATCAGCGTCCGTTCATCTCTGTGTCTTCCGCTGGCGGTTCGTGACGGCAGCCGCCTGTCGTGAACCACGTCCGTGGCGTCGAGGGGTGCCAGGAGCGGTTTGATGAACCCCCACAGGGAGTCCAGTGAACTGTCCTGGATGAGATTGGGGTACATCCGTAAGAGGCTGATGGCCATGTCGAGCGTCGTGCAGTTTTTCCGCATCCACTCCAACCCCTCGTGATAGGTCAGGATGTGCCCCCCTCCGGGCCGTGGCGACGCTCCCCGCTGTAAGAGCAGCGGCAGTTTTCTCTTGCGTCTCTGCATCTTCAGGCTCCTGCTGGCGAAACAACTGGCCCACCACCACACGAACGGCTCATTTATACCCAGAGCCGCTCCCTGGCGGCATCATCACGAAGCACATCTGCCTTACTGCTCCATCAAAACAATTCGAACAATGGTGCTTGTTTTGTACTGTAACTATGGTAGCGCAAATATCTTCTGATCGATAAACGAGATTAATGAATTGTATCCGATGCGTTGTCGTCATCATCCATACCATCTTTTTTAACAAATCGTTCGTCATCGGTGCTGTGTACACGCTAATGATTTACAATTTTAATGTAAAGTGAATGTAAGGCACCCTGCCGCCATCAGCCGGAGTTGACAGCAGCGCTGAGTTTATTTCCATACACAGAAGCTGACTAATTTAGCTGCTCTTAAAATGCAACTCGAAATAGACCGTTCAGAAGGTGATCCATAACAACACACGAAATCAATAATTGGCTTTGTAATTACGGAAAACGTTATATATATAAATCAAAAAAGAACATTTATTGATCAGGGTTGAATGAACTACAGGAAAGCGAAAATGTACGCTATCTACAAAAGAAATCAGATGCTGGAAAATTAGAATTAGAAAAGTAGAATTTACACAACTGTCTGACAGAGAACTTTCCGCCCTGAAAAGAAGACGCCGGTGGATGTTTCCGAAAGTATCTGACACAACTGGACGAGAGGTTAAAGCCAATAACAGCGGAGAAAAAAAAAGAAAGATTTGCAATCCATAATGGCAACGATTACAATTTTCATAGGTCGAAGTGTTTACTATTTTAGTAAGCAGTAGCTTTAATGCCATCCGTCGTCATGTGACCAAGTCGCGGTGCTTACAGCGACGCCAGGCCGCCCTCTTGTAGATTAGCAAAGTACGTAAAGTGGCAGGAGTTTCTGCTGCTGAAGAGCAGGAATCAGCATTCGTAGGTTTGAAAGACCATTTTCACTTAGCGACAGGTTTTCACGCCATTGTGATACGGCGGCCATACACTTCACTGTGAATATCTCGGTGTTCCGGCCACGAAGACGACACCGGTGGCCTATCTCTTGCAGTCGTACTGGTTGTTCTGGCAGCCAGCGTTGCCGGCTCGCATGCGACACCTTAGTAAATTGGCTTTGAGCAGAGATAGCAATCCTTGCTTTGGTTAATCGTTTAGCTTCACGCGGTATTAACTACAAATCTCGTGCCTTGGCTCACGTTATCTACTCAATATCTTTCGAACCGTAACAGCTAAGACTCTTTAAACTCCACGCGTTATTTGCTTGATAAACAATTATGTTGGCTACCAGATGACTGGAAAAAGATTACTTCTAGAAATTTTAAATCTCGTCCACCCATTTGTGAGGCCAACCGTTTGCATAAGAGACTTCTAACTTAAATCAACTTCTAGAAAAAGAGAAAAAAAAACGTAATTCTAACCTAACCTGAACCCTATGACCCCTGGACCTTACCACAGCAGCATAAAAAAAGTAAATGAAGTAGAAATTATCTCAAACGTTTCTTCACTAATTACAAAGTATCCTCAACAATTTACTAAATAGAAAACTTTTTTTGTAAGAACATCGGTGAGATTCAGAGGGAAGGTCCTCTAAAGTGTCCGAACATAAATACATGGCCCAGTTTTTAAGGTAGGTAGACCAACCTGACCGAAAGAGATTTCGTGTGATAAAAAAATTCGTTCTAACAAGATGGACAAAGCATTTTAGAAGTCGATCAGGCAATTAGTCGTTAAGGTCATTTTGCCATCGATTAGCACTCGGAATCACAATAGATCGAGTCTTATGTCTTGCTAATGATTTTCCCTCGATCATTACTTTGTTGAAAACAACATCTCCTCTTGATCAGATAAATAGTTTTTCCATCAGTTCTATGACAAAGTAACTAACTCGAAGTTCCGTTCATATACAGTCGACTCTCAATTATCCGCACTAGTCCACACTATCCGCATGCCCTTTGAAACGGATATGTCCGGATAATAGAGAGTGAAATGTATATCAATCTTCACAAGCTGTTTTGAACCGAGATTGCACAGTAACATCTTTGCACCCCCCCTTCCTCCATTTCGGGAGAAGACCATGCGCGTCTCTTCTTTGTTGACCACACTGGCTTGATTTGTTTTCTTCCGCTGCTGGGGACAGTAAATAGTGTAAATACATTAACTTACAGCGTGCACAGGTACATTTAGTGGGCGTCCGTCGTAACCGTAGATGGTTATTCACAGATCACATGCGAGCACTCCTAAGTAGTGGAACTCCTTGTGTCAAGAAATATCCGAACAGAACAGACGGAAGTACCGGGAAAACCTTACCAGAACTCTTGGTCTTAAGATATGGGAGGAAACCGTGCTGACGGGATTCGAACTTGGATCCTCACCGTGGCAGTCCAACAGGTGGCGCTATTGGCCAACCTGTCGATCACCTGAACATCCTTTCCTCTGGGCAGAAGGACACGATAAACAAGGAGATTTTGTTCTACTGAATGAACTATTCAGCTATTTTTCTCATACAAACCTTTAACTGCTTTCAATAAGTATTTTGTTTATAAGAAGTTAAAACACCCCCCCTTTTTTTCAATTTTATTTAAAAGGATAATTAATATACGGCGTCAACGGAGTCATTTAACTCGCAAGAGACTGTTCGGAATGATCACGTGACTTCACGAATACCTTAAAAAAACTCGTCATGTAAAAAGACAACAGGAAGACAACGAAATACGGACTTTGGGGGTGGACACCATTTTTATCCGTCGAAAAAATAGAATATACATTAACGAGCATTTCTGGAATGGAATGGATTCTGTTACAGTCTTAAACACATCTCTGTCATCCCAGCTCTAGCTGATGATCTCGATAGTATGGCTGACCGGACCCAAGTTGCATTAAACAGGTGGCGCTTCACTTTTCAGTCAAATCTGTGGGTTTTTAAAAAAAAAATAAACTAGGTATTGGGGATTTTTTAAAATAATAATAATAATATAATAATAATAATAATAATAATAATAATAATAATAATAATAATGCCTCAGGTGAGTGTCGACAAGGACTGAACAGAAAGAACGATACATTCCGTTCTCCTGCGATTGTGACTTGTGTTTTCTTTCTCTCGTCAGCTAAATGTCAACTTCTTGCATTAAATGTGGCCGGGGAGGGGGGGGATGAATGAAAAAGCAAAGATACGAAGCTGGAACGTTAAGCGTACATCGATCTCGGCGCCTAATTTATCTCCGAACATCAAAGAGCGTGTTTTGTGACCATCACGACAACCGCAGAATCTGTGGCCATTAGGGGGGCGCGTATCGGAAATCCGCGCTCTGGTCTCGCGGACCGAAAACCACAGCCTTTCGACAGCCGTGGTGGGTGGCCATGGAAACGTAAGCTTTATGAATGCAGGCACCTTCTACTCCTGGTTGGGTCAGGTACTAACGAACGAATAGTACTAGGCAGGAGAGTTTCCGAAAGTTAACTCGCAGTTGCGTGCATTTGGATCACGATTACTGCGAGTTAATAAGGAGACAGTTCATTTGCGACCGGAATTTGTTGAAAGAGCCCATCATTTGTTAGTTGGAACTATTTCATGTTTAAATGACTGAACATAATAACTGATAATATTAGAACAGATAAAAGACGGTAAATGGTTAAATGTATTAACCTGACCTCCAGCAAATTGGAGTTCCTCTGCTTTTATCTTTGTCAACGCAATGACCTTTTTATTTACTAATTCTAAAAAAAAAAACAACTAATCTTTTACCTGAGGTCTTCATTTTGTATTTTTTACTTTATTTATTTATTAAATTCTTGTGTTTTATACTTTTAAATAGCGGTCTTGAGAAAATGTTCCGGTTCCCCTTCTTTTCTTAGAGGTCATGTACTTATTATCCATTTTCGTTCCGGTTTTCGTTTACTGCGCGGCATTTCTGCTTGTTTATAACCATCACGTGTCACGTGGTGTCGCTCCCGGCTAAATCTGTCGCCATTTTTTTTTTTTCTCTCTGTCTTTGCCGTGGAAAAAGTCCGATCGCCGCTCTTTTTGGTGAACGAAAGAAGATAGGTCTCCGGGCTGAGTTGATAATGACCTCGCACAAGGGAAGCTTTACCGTCACAACGGGAAGGGATGGCTCCCGTTCGTTCAGCGGTGAGTTCTCCCATTTCTCTTCCAGCCCCCGTGGACCGATTTCTCCCGAGTCCGACATGTATGCAGTGTTGTTGTGTGTGGAAGAATGGTAAAGTAGAGAGACACTGCTGGCAGTTAGGCTTTACTTCTCGCTAAATATTACCAAAACTATTATTATTATTATGTCGTTGCTGCTGCCTGGAGGTTTTTATTTAAAAAAAAAAGAATAGTACGGAGCTGAAGCAAATCTAGAATAGGAACATGGTTGGTGGCTAGGGGGGGGGGGTTGTCTCTCTCTGTGGCTACGTAATATAGAAGAAAATGAATTGTATTACAAAACCTAGAAGTTTTTATTTGTTCTGTTGTACAGAGAGAGAGAGAGAGATTGTTGCGAAACAAAAAAAAAAAAAAAATGGCGAGATGGCCAAACATTGTCTTCAGCGTTTCTTACACCTGGGATGATGAGCATTTCCGTGTATGTAATGGACGGAGCATTAATTCACAGCCTGGGCCTCTGAAGTCGGGGTATTTCTTGGTTGATGCCCTCGCTAAACAGACCCACAACTCTATAGAAGGTAAAAGTGGAATACTCTATACCCTAGGTGTGTGTGTGTGGGGGGGGGGGGTTGTATTCCATTCCACACCGAAGTAACAGAAACAGCTGTAATCTTCGCCCACTGCTTGACACATCGAAATTACATAAAATGTTTTTCCTAGGGACTCGTACTTCGTGTCTTCTGCTCTTTTGCTTGTAACCTCTGATCAGTGAAATGTGGATTTTGTAATGTGTGTAAAATTAAGCATTAAAAAACCCAAGTACCCTATGGTTGAGGCCCTGTATCCTTGAAGGAACTAGTGAGTTGGAGTTAGAACTTTTGAAAACCACTTTTTTGGAACCCAATGCACCATCAGTAGAAGTTTCATCAAAATCTGAGAGTGTGGGGGGGACACATTTGATAATTTTATGTGAAATGACCTGTAGTTAAACAATTTTTATACATTGAAACTCCTTAAAGACTCTATGGACACCCTGTAGTTAATTATAAAAATTCTTTGAAAAATAATAAGTCCCTGAAGATATGTAAATTATTACTGCAAAGCTTTTATAATAGTTTTGTCTGGCATTTAAAGAATTTTTTGATGCTAATATAAATATAGTGGGAAACAACACTATAATGTATGGATTTTGTTCATACTTTGGTAGAGCATACTTAATCTTTGTAAGTAATGTACTACATGTAAGTATAGTATGAATCAATCTGACACCATTACTATCACTTGAAACATTAGTTATAAATGTATATAATTATCAGTTAAAAAAGAAACATTTGGAAAAATAGTTTAAAATGCCAAGTGTAGATTTAAATATTTTTCTAACTGTCCCACAAAGAATAATGTTGTCTGAAGCTTTCGGGGTATTCAAAGATTAGTTGGAATAGCCTCATCAACAGCTATTCATTTTTTCTTCTTTTTTTTTCTCTCTCAGCTTTGAAGGGGATATTTTGATAGATTATCTGTTTCTGAATGTGTTGTAAAAGGGAAATCAGTTTTGTTTTAAGGATTTGTGGTCCTTAACAAAGGATAATGGTGGAATATTGAAGCTTATGTCAAAGGTTGGAAGAAGATGGCCAAATTAAATTTTTTGGTGTTTCATTGTTTTTAAAAAGACAGGATTGTATCCTATATCTTGACAGTTAATTGCATTTGTAGACTGTATTTATTTATTTTTCTGTTAGATTTTGGGGATAAACATAAGAAGTATTTATGGAAGAGATCAAAGCGCTATTCTGGGGACAGACGCCATACACAAAGAGGTAGGTAAATGTCTTTGCTATATTGGTTTAATTTTCATACGCTTTTATTGGAATACCCTTCCAAATGATGATTGCAGTTTAATTATACAGAAACGTTTCTGCTGGTAAATGAGATGAAAAATAAATTTTCTTAATATACATTTTATATGTGGAGGAAGTTTGCATGCCACAGATGCTGTAGCAAGACAGCAGGATCTGTTCTCCTTCAGAATTATAGTCTCTGCTGCCATTGGAAATGCTTTAAAGATGCATTTGTCAAGAATCTGATGGAAATATCTAAATAAGTTTACATTTTTTATATTGAAAGTTTTGTAATTACTATTCACTAGAGTATTTTCACTTTCAGTAGTTCTGTCATACATTATTGGCTTGTCGAGCCCAGTATATTTTCCTGCTTCTTTTCCTAAACATTGTTAATACTGATTACACAAAAAAATAAGGGAAGCGTTAGATGTGGTATATGCTGCTATCTGATATTTTAGGCTGACTACTACAAAATCTGTGATCAGTGGCTCATCAAGAATGTCTTATGCTCAAGCATTCTCGTGTGATCATCAGTCTCCCCCTCATCCTGTTGAAATCCATTTTCTGAACTATTCCCAGTGCTTCCGACTATTCATATTTAAAATATCAATCAGATAAAAGTCTCTAAAGGTGTTGAATTTTGAAATCACTAGCTTTGTTGTAGAGTAAAACTAAATGCACACTTTAAAGTAAGGCATTTTATAAATTGTAGGCTACTTGTTCATTTATTACTTATGTCTGACTACACTGTAGTGAGTTAACTTTAGTTATTATAGAAATAGTTAAAATAGTGCTGCCTCAATTCAAGTGTTAGAATTTTAAGCAAAATTATTTACTGATGAACACTAAAACGAAGTTAACTGATTATTAAGTGCGAGCTGTCAATAAGAAATTTTGTAATTTCTTTTGATTCTGACATGATTTTTACTTTTAAAGATGTTTGCTTCACTTATAGGTGCATGGGGACCATTCCCAAGGGCCCGAATTGATAATGATGGAGATTCTAGCATGTCAGAAACATTCCCAGCATCATCATCTGAAAGATTGTAAGTCTGTCCTGTTAACTTGTATTTATTTATTATTATTTTTTTCTCTTTAAGTAAAATGTTACTGGTATCTTTACTACTAAATTTTGGGTGCATTCAAGAAACAAAAATAGGTTTAGTTTAGCTTCACATTTTTTTTAATTCTTAGTAATTGCTTGTGTAGCTTTTCAATAATGCATTGAATAAGCCCTATAGATTGAACAGTGACAATCTTATTCTCAATTTGTCTATAGTGCACCTTACCGAGAGAAAAAAGGCCGTAGGAAATGTCGAAGACCAGGAAAAATGCTGGAAATGGACAAAGTCAGACCTGGTAAGAGTTTAACAGATATGCTGAAGAATATTCCATTTGGGATAAATATATTCCTGAGATATAAAGACAAGTGATGTTTCTAATATCTATTTTTTTTTTCTTAAAGGATATTCACAAAATGCTCTGAAAAGACTTGGTTTACCATTTAATCCCAAAAAGGAAACCTGGTACAGAATAAGGGTAAGATATTTTGTTTAGCCTGACTGACTTGCTGCAGTGAGAATAGGAAAAACAGTGAAGGCTGTTCTGAAATAACCATGAGAACTTGCTATAGTTCGTTTTGCTGGATGGCAGCAGCAGAGTTTTATAAAAGTTTATATTTTTTTTTTAAAGTGGGGTATTCACATTGGAAGAAGAAAATTTTTTGTTCTTAAGTTATGGAAAAGAATCTGTTAATAAACTACTGCATTTTAAATCACTTGTTTTTTAAGGTAACCAAAAATTTTGAATCACCGTTGAATTGATTGAGTTCCTCATTAACTTTTTATTTTTACAAAATTTGTGGCTCTAAATTGAATTTATTTTGATTAAATCATCACCCTCTTTTTACAGATACCCCATGGAAAAAAGGCTGGCAAAGATTTTATATACTCAGCAATTCAGAGACACATTGATGTTCCCTTCTCTCCTGTCCAGGTAGGTGCTGCTCTCAGTGTGTGGCAACTTATATTCATGTAAAACTAAAGGAATTTTGTTTGTTTGTTTGTGACTCTTCTAGCCATCCAGTGGTGTAGAACTTGTGGGAAATGGGTATTTTGTTAAATGAGTGAACTAAAATAAGATATTCTTTAATACTTTCTCTGTTTGAAATATTGTCAGTAGAATCTCTGTTGAATATAAAATTTAAACCAAATGTGCAAATCTTTCCTACCCAAACACTAGCTGATCATATTTGTACAGCAGTAAAATTCTGAAAATTTAATTTGCCATCATTTGTCTAATATTTCCATGGCTTTTAAATCTTGTGAATTTTCATAGCACCACTAATATATTTTTTATATATTAATTTTCTTTCTAATTCTAACTATGTATACAGAGGTAATTTTTAGTATGCGTCTACAAACCATGAATTTTGTTTATTGATGTGACAACTGACTAGTGAAATGTTTAATAAGAAAATAGTTTTCTTTCATTCTTTCAGTACCGACATGAGAACAACAGTGCAGAGTTTTATGTCTCTGACCAGGCAACAGCTAATGCTATTCAGCAAATACAGAAGAAGGTGATTTTTCCAAATGGTTTCAAGGTATGTTCTTCAGAAACTTTGGGGTGAGCTGTACAGTCTAGCTTATTTGTGAGATGTCAAGAAAAGGTGTAAACTTTATGGTGGCTCATAAATTGACAATTAGCAGCCACTTAATGAGTCACTATCAGTGAATTTTATTTCTGTGAAAGCAAGAATACTAAAAGGGTCGGTACATTCCAGATTTACAACAGCAACAAAAATAAATTAAAAAGTACCCCTGTTTACACATTCTGTATACTGTAGAGAATACTAAACACACACGTGAAAAATATTCCTTTTAACAGATGTCAGTGGTCATAAATGCAGCAGATCCACCCACAGTTTACATGAACGAAGATTGCATAGAAAAGTTAAAGGTGAGTTTAATTTTAGTAAAGATCCATATACATAGCTTTGATTTGAAATTTTAATGATGTTTCTATAATAGAGCATCATCAGTTCTTTATTGCAGTTTTTGTTTGCATGGAAGTTAGAATGTGCATTCTCTCATGACTGAGACTTTGCTAATATTTTATGATTACATCAACCAGATAAGAGTTAGAACAGACTAGAACTAACTTTGTGTTGTTTTAAATGAATAATTTTTGTAAGCAAAGTAGGAAAACTAATAACTTGTTTAAAATTTTTTCCCTAGTTGTGCATGAGTGCACGCTATGACTCGTCGACAAAGAAGTTGAACCTGAGCAATCTTGTTAATGATGAAGGTATGTTTGTTTAAAGAAGTACTTCAGGTTTGTTCTCTGTATACATGTCTGACCATTGTCATCTCTCAGCAGCAGTTACTCAAACCAAACTTACAACAAAAATCACCTGCATACTCATATCATGCAGTTTTTTGTTTTCTTTTTAATCTAAATATTTTTTCAAAAATGGGAGCATCTAAAATTGCTTTTTGCAAAGTCTAAATTAAAAATTTTTTATGAAATATGTCCAACAGGTTTTAATATCCCAAAGAAAAGGATACGAGGAAATCTCTAATTTTAGTCTCCTTTCCCTAGCTTGTTCTTTTCACACTTGTCATGTGTCATTGGCGATCTGAGGTCTATGGTACCATGCCACCTACTTGTACATTGGTGACACTTTAAATTTGAAAACCCTGTGAATACAAACAATACATTTTTGTGATATATTCAACTCTGTCTAATATGTGTGGGGGGGGGGAGATGTACTGCATTTGATGTTTAGTGTGCAAAATGAGTTGTTTTTAAATTGGATGCAGCAATAAGAATCTTACAGTAACCATTACATTGGCTGAACAACAATTAAAAACCTTTTGCTTGATGTGTCTTTTTTTTTTAGACTTAAAACGGGCAGGGTTGTTCATGCCTTTGAACAGAACACAGGTGATGTCACAAGTGATAAAACTTATCAAAGAACACATTCCTGAGGTACGTATGCGTAAACTTGCTATTTTTTTTATAATATTTTAATTTGGTAGATGTGTATACTTTGTATGTTGCCAGTAAGATAATTGTGATAAATAAGGTGAACTGGGTAATCATTCTTTTCAGTTGGTTTCATTGGATGTGAGTAGCAACAAATTACACTTCCTGGATTACTTTTCTTGTGTTGTGAAGAGTGCTCCTCATGTACGCCACCTGAACTTGGGCAAGAACTTTGTGAGTTTACATCACTATTTCAATTATGATATTGTGCTATTGTTGTTGCATATCAGGGGAAATAACTCTTTAAAAAGTTGACTATTTCAAATTTTAAAACTGCTGTATTCATTAGTCATTAATTGATTTTGAAACAACGAAAATCTGTATCTTGAATATTTTCTCTTCAATACAATGAGCCTTGTTTTATTAATGCAGTGGAAAACACTTATTTGGAGTTAGGTTTAGTTAGCTGCAAAGAAGCAATCACTAGTCAGTAGAAAATAAATTTAATAATAGCTGATAGATGATGAATGCTTTGAGAGTTTTACATGCAGTGGTTACTTGCTGCTGGTTCCATTTGGGCAGCTGTTTGTACATTTGTCTCGTTGCAGCTCCGTTCAGCTGATGAACTGGACAGGATTAAAAACTGGAAACTGGAGGAGCTGATTCTGGATGGCAATGAATTATGTGACAGGTTTAGGGACAGAAATGAGTATATCAGGTAACGAGGTACTAGATGAAGGGAGATGAAGCAGCTACCTGGAGGAGCGGTACTCTGTCAAGTCGTTACTATATGCAGCTTGTCGTTTTTGTCTCTCATTAATCGAACAGCTAACTACATCCCCTTGGTTCAGTCAAGAAATGTTCTGGTTCTCTCATCAGTTCCTCCTAAACAGAGAGTGAACTTAAGCAAAAAAAGCCGGATCATCAAAATATCTTCTTATTGGAGCTCTTCATGTTTTGCATCTGTCTCTATTATAGATTTATGACTGACCACGGTGATTTTATTTATCAGACTGGGTTGGCTCAGTTTTGCTCATGAAATGTGAAAGTAGTTCAAATATATTTGCATACTTCTATGAAAAATAAAATTTTTTTTAAACATCGAATGTAACCCGGTTCTGTTGAGAGGGTGGTTATTATTACACATGTAAGTTTGAATAGTGAATTATCATTGGCAGAAGAAAGTGAAGCCATACTTTTTTTTTTTTTTTTTTTTTTTACTTTTTTAAAATTCAGAATGGTTTTTGACAAAAACATTTGATTCGTTTCTTTCTCTCCTTTCCCCCCCCCTAAAACTTTAACATTGAGCTATAGAAGCAAAGGCCCAGGCAAATTTTGCTAAGTGTTTTAAATGTAGTGCATAATTTAGAAATTGAGGGCAGTAGACATGAAATGTGCTCAGTACTGTAAGAATGCAGTTACTTTTTTTTTTCTATTGCTGTATGGAAAGGAAACATCAGATATTATGTATGGATAGCAGGGTTAGAAAGGATATCTTATAAACAAGTTTTAAAAGTGGTGTGTCAGATAAGTTTTTTCTGAGCATGTTGAATTCTGGATGTGCTTGTATGCGTTACCTACAGATTACTGGAAAATGTCATGGCCTTGATATTTCCAGTGGAATTTTCATGAGTAACTGAACTGAATTTTTGACAATATCTTTTAGAAAATTTTAAGAGAAACTGTTGACCACCCTTGGTGTTCTAAGATATAGTTGGTCAGTGCTGCTCTGTACATTTGGAACCATTTTGCCTTCCTATCCTGCTATTTTAAATAGTTGCTATTGTATTGCCATTCCTATTGAAGAATGTTCCTTTTTACTCATGCCATAGTGTTAGGTTGTCAAGCTGAATGAACATGCCCCTAAGGTGGGTTGTGCTTTAGCAAGATAAAATTCAGCAATAGTTTGACTACTTTTACAAAATACATTGTTTTTCAGCAATATAAGGAAAAAATTCCCAAATGTCTTGAGATTGGTGAGTATACAAGATTCTACCTGTTCTTCTTTCATGTTTACCTCATCTTGTAGAAGTAATATTTGGATGATTACCTTTACTGTAATAATGTTGTAAAATAACCTGAAAAATATTTTTAATAAAATAGTACAGATTTCTATTTTTTAATCATTGTAATCCAATTAAGTCAGAACACTCAGTTATTTAAGATTGAAGATCACTGTGAAGTGAAGTGACATTAAAAATTGTATGCAGCTTACATGTGTGAACTGTTTAATTATACAGTATTTAGTGAACAGTTTCATTTTATTGGCTCTCTAGGAATTCACTTTTTGTTCAGTAGATGGTATTTTAGTTCTGACTTTATGAGAAAGTAACCTGTAAATAATACATCAGCAATGTCTTCTGTTCTTATTGTATGTAGTAGGTCTCTTAATTCTGATGAGATCTTTCAAAACAGCAGCAGTAGCTAGCTCATTACAGTAAACAGACTTCTAACATCTCTTCAAACTTTCTAGGATGGTCACGAGTTGCTTCCCCCAATAAAATTTGACTTGGAGACCACAGGTGAATTACCACCAATGAAGGTAAGCTACTGTATCACCGATTTACATAAATAGTAGCAGCAATTTCTTTGTTTGTTGACGTTTACTCAGGAGGCTAGATATGATTTTTAACGAGACAGAACACTCCTACTTAGTAGTTTGTTTTTTTTTTCAGGAGAGTTTCTTTTTAAATGACAATGTGAAGACTTTGTTGGTCAAGTTTTTACATGAATACTATACAATATTTGACTCTGACAGGCCCTCTCAAATGCATACCATTCCCAGGTGAGAACCCAGCTAATTGTTGTTTTTTACCTGATTTTTAGTATGGACCAGGCAGAAAGAATTCAATTCTCAATTTTAACTTTAGCCTGAGTCAACAGACATTAATGCACAGTTGTGTATAATATAAATTTAGGCAGCAATTGATTGTCTTGTACAAAGAACACTGAAATGAAGAAAATTTGTAGTCTCTCTTAGACTTGGTTCAAGAAGATTAAATCTAAAGGAATTTTGTAATTTTCATTTTTTACAGTTGCCATTTATTATCGAATAGTGATTTTTCTTTTACAATGTCTTTTAATGGAATTTC
Organism: Nautilus pompilius; assembly: GCA_018389105.1. Classification (NCBI taxonomy): domain Eukaryota; kingdom Metazoa; phylum Mollusca; class Cephalopoda; order Nautilida; family Nautilidae; genus Nautilus; species Nautilus pompilius. The sequence goes on from JACATO010002123.1 coordinate 2,437,680, forward strand.
TGTACATATGCTGCCAATATTAAAAGGGTCTATAAAATGTGAAGCTAGAAGATTACCAATATTTAAGTGTAAACCAGGATATCTGCCTTATTTTCTTTCTTTCAGGCTTTCTTTTCTCTCATGGCTGCATCTAATAAATCTGTTTTTTCAAAGTAAGTTTTTTTGTATTTTTATACTTAGGAAAAGTGGTTTATAATAGCCCTGCTGTCAGACTTAATCGGTTTTCTTATCAAGGGAATTCATGTTAGAAATTCAATCTTTAGATGGCTGCTCTGCACTTTAGAAATACCTGGCATACTATTGTATGGTAGGACTGCTGTCTGTTTTCTAAAAAGTGAATGATTTCTTATTGTCAGCAAGATGCTCATTGAGGAGATATGGATTTAATAAATTTAACCCTGAGTTTAAGCAATTAAGTACATCTTTGTTTATCGCAGTTTCGTGTGTGAACATGTCTGATTTGGTGGTTCTGTGAAAGCTAGCTTGTAAACTGATGTAGCAGCAGTGTTTATAAGAAAAAAGATCAGCCTTCACAGTTGAGAGAACTATCTGGCTGCACACGATGATAATCTGTTTTTGATTGAAATTATTCATTTGTAGTGTGTACAACAGCTGTTTCATGGGCAAGTTTTTAGATATTTTGCTTTCTACTTTCAGGCAGCCCAAGTTCACCAACTATATAACAGAGAGCAGGAACATGTTTTTGGTGCTAGATGATGGTATGTCTCATTACAGTGGCTTTTAGTGATTAGACTGGTCTCTTTTAAACTTAAATTACCATGAGATTTATTTTCACTACTTGATATATTAATGATGTAATTTCATCTTGGTCTTTTCATTGTGATATTTTACCTTTCAAAAACTCTACATATAGACTGACTTTATTACCTTTTATCCTGTACATTACCATTCCAGGTAAAAGGCAAGGCTGTTAAAGCAAGGCCAGTTGAATATTGTCTCCCAACTCTGCTTGTTGCCAAAGACTATGCATGATATGAACTCTTTCCAAATTGACGTGAACCATCTGTCAGTAAGTCAACTCAGAATTATTTTCATTCCAAGCTCACGATCACTCCTAGAGATCTCTCTTCCTAAAGAGGATAGATAATAATTTGCAAAATTGCAATGATTTGATCATGGTGCAGCTTAGGCTGAATTATTTTGAATTAGTAATACTCTTTCTGTTTATTTTTGTGTCATTTTGCTTGAATTAAAGGTTTTGAAATTAGATTCAGGTTTCTTCCTCAAAATGTTGTAGTGTGACATTACATCACGCTGAGATTTTAAGAAAGCAATTTAAATATTCAAATGATTACTTTTTTAATTTCAAAATGCAGCTTCCCATTGAGAATGGTTTAAACAATTTAGAGTCATTAAGTTTACAGTAATAAAAATCTGCTAATCTGACATGCTCCATAATGCCTTTAAAATGAAAATCTCAGTCACCCAGTACTATTATGCAAGGGGAACGCCTAAAACAAGTAAACCATTCTTCCACAGTTGGTCCAGCATCCAATTCTTCATTAGCACTCAAGTTCATGTGGAAAATTGGTGTTACTAAGTATGGTATCATATTTACATGGGTTTTGCACCACTGGGAAAATTTTCTGGGAATAATCCTGAGATTACAAGTTGGCAGGTAACTTCTCAACAGTCTTGTGATCATCATTTCAGATATGCAAAACTTGACAACTTTATGTACTCCAATGTTTCTTTTGCTTTTCATTTACATTTATTGACTTAATATTTTCTGTTTTTAGAAAAAGTTTCTGTTCATAATCTGATGAAACTTTTTAATAGTGCACTATGTACATTGTAATGCTTAACAAGCTTTTTTAAATTTTATAGGCAAACCACCTAACATTTACAGTCTGTGGCATTTTCAAAGAAAGTAAGTTTTTTGATAATATTATTAAACTGACTTCAATCTTAGATAACCACATCTTGCAATAGTATGAAATCCTAAACACTGATAAACACATTAGTGCTGCAGTTTGTAACCAGATTTGGTTGGTTACTTTTTAGAAATTATTTTGATATGGCATTTATAACTTGTGTACTGCTTACTGGTCAGTGGGATTTTTAAAAAAAGATCCTTGTGGTTATGAAATAGTGCAAACTTTCTTCTTCATTTAGTTATTTTTCAATTCTAAGTAACTAATTTTAACTTAATATGACAGGAATGGATTAGAATAATTCTCTTATGATGATTACTAAATCTCTCGTTTCTATTTAAAGTCAGATGGCGATGTATAAGTTTAGAAAAAGAAAATGGCAATTTCCAAAATTAGTTTTTTTTATATTGCAGCAGACAGCCGGTCAGATGTAACTATATACAGATATTTTAGCCGCGTGTTTATTACTACTCCACTTGGAAATGGGTAAGTTGATGTAAAAAGTTGGGTTCCTTACGAATTACGTGAGTGCGCATGTGTGTGCATACTAGTGTAAAATGTTCAGAATTTGGCATTTATAACAAAAAAAAAATGCAAAAATTATGTTGGGCTGATATTTAGTTTTTGGGAGTTTGAAGTAAAGATATATTTTTGTAATTTCACTGAGACATCATGCATAATTTTTATATAATATCACAAATGCAAGAGATCTTTTAATGTTCTGGTGATAAAAAATTTGGCATTGGCTAGAACTAAATAATAAAAATACTTGTTTTTACCTCTTAACCAGTACAGAATGAGGTGTACTAACTTTATACTTCATTATTTTTATTGGTTTCTTAGATCATAGATCAGTAATTAACTTGCAGATGTTTCTTAATTTGTACATCATAAATGAGGTGGTTCTGCCAGTATATCTGACTCCTCTCTTTTTTGCAGGATTGTTGTCACAAATGACATGCTAAGCATCACCAACGCTTTCCCAGATCAAATCCAGGTTAGTATTGTGGCACAGAATATTTCACGTTCTTGTAAACATGAAATTCTGTGCGTCTTTTATTTCGATCTTTTTCTACTCTCTTGCATAGAAAAAAATTCAAATGACAAAATAACTTGTAGAATGAGCATGCAATCTACTTCTGAAGATTTTGGTAAACAATTGGATGAGCAGAAAGTGGTGAAGTAAAGAAGAAAAGAAAAATTTGTACATTCTGATCTCTATTGAGATGGTAGATGTATGCTGGTGTGATGCTCACTGACGAACCTCTCTGTATCAGTAACTTTGTATGCACTGTATAATAAATATATTGCTAATGCACTAAATTTCTCAGGGTATAGAAGACTAAGTGTCTTTCTTTTGCAGTCAGCCTTCAAGACTCCAGCCCCAACACCATCTTCAAGTCCTGTACAAGGAGTACCAGCCCACCCCTTGCTGGGTCATCTACTGCAGTTTGTTCACCTCGAGAAGCTGCTGCTTTGGGAAATGTGTCCCCTCAGCGCCAGCTTATGGTGCAGCAGTTTATTGTGGAGTCAGGGATGAACCAGCAATACACTTTCCAGTGAGTATATTTGAGCCAGACCTTGTCCAAAGTAGAATTTTCTTCTGTAGTTATGTACCTTGTCATATAGTGAGCAGTTCACAGATTAATCTTAGGTCAGATCTTTTGAATCTAAACCTGGATCCTTTACCTTTTAGGTGTTTACAGGAGAATGATTGGAATTATGAAAAGTCGGCACAAGTTTTCTTGGACTTGAAGGTAAAAACATCTTTAATTTTTAAAAGCAGCAGCATCTGTCTACTTAAAGAGCTGGTTTATCCTGGTTTTTATTTTGTTTTATTAGCTTGAAGGTGGAATGGTTAATCAATTGTTAGATTGTGATTAGCTCTAGATAATTTTCTACATCTAGATTGTATGGAATCTGCAGTTTGTGGGGGTAAGTTAACCCTTTGAATCTGCCCAGACCTCCCAAGACTTCTGAAAATCTCGAGCTACAACTTCTGCTGGTAGTGTAGATCAAAACTCAGACATAGCATAGTTGCTGATTGGTTGGGAATTACCATACTATTCATTGGTAAAGAAAAGTATGTGGCAGACTGGTAAATTGATCACTGGGGTATTTGGTTTTTAAAGGGTTAACTAAAATTGTTTCAACACACTTGTGGGTCCACCCCCCACCATTGTTCAGTGATGTCAGGTTAGCCTGTAATACAGATGAGTTTGGAGCAAATAAACTGGGTTGAGCTGATACAGCTTTCACATTTGGAAACTTAAAAATACTATCAGTTATTTTTGTTGCTTCTATGGTTTTATTTTGGTCGGTATCCTTTAGAGCTTGACAGCCAGCAGTTTTGTGATTAACTGGCTGAATGAACATCAGTTCAAGGATATTTGTTTATATTTACAGTGAAACCTCGGTTCACAAACTTAATTCGTTCCTGAATTCTGTTCATAAACCAATTTGGTCGTAGGTCGAGTCAATTTTTTCCATAAGGTTGTATTGAAATAGAATTAATCCATTCCCGACCCCACCGAAACCTATGTAATTTGTTTGTTTTTTTTCAGGTTTTTTATAGTAAAAAATATGAAACAAAATATTTAAAAAAGCCTTAAATACACGAAAATAATACTAAATTTAATACTAAATATGAAAAAAGCAGCACAGAAGAGAGAGAGAACACTTAATTTTTACATGGCGTATTGCTTGCGTATCTTTCTTAGGGAGACTTGCTGGCGTGAAGGAATGGAAGGGAGGAAGTTACTGTTTGGAGGATGAGCCCTCATCCATAATAACACTGGATAACTCTCCTTCAGGGGTTTTCTCTCGTTTTGCTCTCTTGGCCTCTGGTTCGTCCTTGGAACCTGTTTTAATAAAAAATCTATCCAGCAATATTTGTTTCCTTCTGCACTGTAGAATCGTCCTAAGATATGACATCAGATTGTCGTTCATGATGTTTAGCGCTCTGTTCGCCACTGTTTTGTTTGAATGAAACTTTTCGGCAGAGGCCTGCACTTCACCCCACTTAGCGCAAATGTCTCTTATCATTTCGGTGGTAGCTTCCTCCCTTTCTCCCTCTTCCTCGGACGACTATTCCTCCACTAAGGCCTTCCGCTGCTCACTCTGAAGGCCGATGAGTTCGTCCCTATGACTGTTGACCAGCTCCTCCACATCCGAAAAGTCTTGCCCATGGACACGATATCCTCTGCTACGTCCTCAGTCTCAAAGCCCTCAAAATCCCTTTCAGGGACACAATCTGGCCACAGTTTCTTCCAGGCTGCTCTCAAGGTCCGGTAAGTGATTCCATTCCAGGCTCTATCAATGAGGTTTATGCAGTGGAGGATATTGAAGTGATCTTTCCAAATTTCTTTCAGGATTAGATCAGTATTGTTCGTAACCTGAAAGCACTGTGTGAAGAGCGCCTTCGGGTACAGTTTCTTAAAATTTGCCATCACTTGATTGTCCATGGGCTGCAGGAGAGGAGTCGTGTTGGGGGGCAGGAACTTGACCTTGATAAAGTCGAACTCGACATCCAGTTCATCCTCCAAGCCTGGTGGGTGTGCCGGGGCATTGTTCATGACCAGGAGGAACTTAAGGGGCAGATTCTTCGCCTGCAGGTATTGTTCCACGCTTGGTGTGAACACTTCTTGCAGCCATTCCATGAAGAGGAGGAGCCTTGTCACCCAAGCCTTAGTGTTCGCCCTCCACAATACAGCAGTTTACTCTTCATAACATTGTTCTTTTTGAATATGTGTGGGTTTTCAGTGATAGACGAGCAGCGGCTTCATTTTGAAATCCCCACTCGCATTCGCGCACAACAAATGGATGAGCCTGTCCTTCATTGGCTTGTACCCCGGTAATGCCTTCTCCTCCTGGGTGATGTACGTCCTCTTCGGCATCCATGAATTTGCCAAACTCTTTCGCGAATGCATCTGCAGCTGCCTTGTCCGAACTCACAACCTCACCATGCCTTATTAAACTATGAATGCCACTTCTCTTTCGGAATTTCTCAAACCACCCCTACTCACTTTGAAATCTTCACTTTCAGCACTCGTAGTGGGGATTTTCTGCAGCAAATCACTAACTGTTTTGCCTTTTCACAAATTATTGCCTCACTCACGCTATCACCGGCCAGCTGCTTTTCAGTAATCCACACTAATAAAAGTTTTTCAACTTCCTCTAACACTTGAGACCTTTGCTTAGTTAGCACACTTACTCCTTTTGCCACATTAGCTGCTTTGATGGCCTCTTTATTTTTCAAAATTGTCGAGATTGTCGACTTGGCCATTTTGTATTTGGACGCGAGATCCGACACACAAACACCACGTTCATGCTTCTCAATTTCTTTCTTCACTTCTATGGTTATTTTCTTCACCACCACCTTCACTATCACTCTTCATTTTCTTAGGGGCCATGTTGGAATTATTATTATTACTGTAAATTATAGAAATAATGTGAAAATACCACAACATTGGTTACAACTGCTGCGCGTACGTCTGCTCTGGACTGAGGACTAGGCAAGGGTGATGCGCTCACGTGAGACGTAATGCTGGGCGACGGCGATATTCTATTGGCAAATGAATGTTACACCATGGACCAATGAAATTGCTGGAAAGACCAGTCCCTAAGTTGTGGCTAACTTTTATTTTGGTGTAATTCATTCACATACACTCACATGTTAAAGAATAGGAAAGCCCATCATTAAGTAAACAGGTTATGAGTGTAATTTTCTGTTTCATCTTATCAAAAAATAAACTATTTGGCAGAATTTAAAGAAGAACTTTCCAAAATGCTTAAAACTTAATTCTGCAACTAACATCAATTATATGATAAAGGGCAGAAAGGACATTGTTTTCTTAAAGATAAACGTCTGAAAAACTCCATTAACACCAATTTATACACAAACATTACTGAATTTTTACAAAAAAATAGTATTTCAGTGTCTCTAAGAATAGTCCATTTTGATTGGTCCGTGGTGCATTTGTCAACGGTTCACTACCCTGGGTGACGCTTGTACCTTTGTTTAGCTGATAGCAGCGGCTTGGGACCCTGGGACTCTGGTCGTATCCCGAGACGGAGTTCGTGAACAGAGGCAGATGAAATTTTTGGTTGTAGCCAGATTTGTTCGTACTCAGAAGCGTTCGTGAACCGAGGTTCCACTGTATTACATTATTGTTAAGAAGAAGAAGAAGAAAAATGGTATTATTTATTTAAATTCTATTTTAGTTATTTCAAAGATCTTTCTCTAAAGTTAAATCAGGTTTAAACATTCAGCTCGCATGACCAGGATTTTTAGAAAGTTGAGAAAGCAAAACTCGGATGTCGGTTTTCTTTTTTTTTTAATACAAAATTTGAAAGATCTTGTTCATGTCAGATTGTAGATAAATGTCCTAGAATTTCATTTCATTTCTCCATGTAGCATCAAAAACAAGTGACTGAGGTGCAGTAAAACAGATTACAACAAAAATGAAGGAATGAAAGTCTTAGCATCGATGATACTTAGTGATCTTTCTTCCTCTTAAAAAAATAATCCTAGTTTTGTTGTTATGAACTTTATCGACATGTTCTGTGCTGCTGATTAAGATGCCTCTTTTTTCTCTCTGTTGTCGTTCATCCAGGATAAATTTTGCTGCTCTTCTATCTCGTTTTCTTTTACTTTGATAAAGCTGAATACAGTTTTACTGAAAAATGTAATGTTTTATTCACCCAGTTGCAGTGGAAATGCAAATAGTTGTCAGAATATGGGCAGAGTCTGTGCTAGTGACATGGTGTAAAAATGGGGCCACATTTGAAGTGGTTTGGTTGCTGAATAAGTGTACCCCAGAACTGCCACAAAAAGTTTTAAAATGGAAAAGTTTGGGGGAAAATATCTTTTGTTTAACTTAGAAATAATGTTTTAGTGATAGATTGAGGTATATTTTTCAATAAAAAGTAACATTTCATCAAAAACGACAAAAGTTAAAATTTTGATTGATTGAGGGGGCCCTTAAGTTAAATGGGGAGAGAATATCTGAAATAATAGAGCGCTGACAGAGTTGGTGGGAAGGGTCTCCTCTAGTTTAACAGCTAGCTGCTGTCACATTGTTGGCTCATTCTTCAGTTCACCTGACAGGTATACACTACTTTTTTTCTTCTTTTTTTTTTTTTAAACAGAATCAAGGGAAAATACCAGCAGCAGCATTTGTTCACTGACTGGAAGTTTCCATACAGCAGCCTTTAGACTTTTAATGTTCTGCTGATTTGTAAATATTGTACATACACTTTTTTTTTCCTCTTTTTTTTTCCCCCCAACTCCTTCCTTGGGATACAGGAGAATAAAAAAAAAACAACAACAACATGAATGTGCAATGAGATATTCTAGGATATTTCTACTCCACTTTAATGTTAAATATCAGTTCTCACTCTGAATGTGTTCTCATCATGACAACCAAACCATTCGAATCACTTTGTTCTTTGTTTTGCATATACAACAGTATTGTTTTATTTTTTTTAAATAATAAGTTAAATAACTTTGTTTTAGTTTACAGCTGGGAGGAAAACATTTTGTGTGTAGGATTGAAAAGTAATCTGCATTAGTTTCTTTAGCTAACTTCAAGTTATCAAATCACCTGTGTAGGGGGACAGTGTGTTTGTCCAGTCTCAATAAAGTACTGGCTTTAACTGTCACATGACAATTTGTTTAAGAGCTACATTTTTTTTTGGAATAAATGTTAACTCTTCAATGAGAACAGTTTGTGTGTGTGTGTGTGTGTGTGTTGTAATGTATCTTTGTGGCCAGTCACCTAAGCTTCACAAAGCTTGCAGGGAAGCAGCAGTCCTCCTCATCTCTATTACCATTTGGTTTTATTAATGGCTGAAGAAGTAAAATTTACTTCTACAGCAGTTCATAACTGTAGTTGCTGAACTATTCATAGGACCTCGGGTGTGGGTAATAATTTGTTTTTGTTTTGTTTAAAAAACAAAATACAAACAAATGCTCAACTCCTGAGATCTGTGCATATCAACAAACAAACTTTGTTTTTGGTTGCCTTTTTCTTTAAATTTTTTTTATTTTTCTTTAATATACTGAGTTGTTAATAGTAACAGAAAAATGTATCTGGATACATGCCAATGTTTCTAGATCTGTCTTGTGGACCCAAAGAGCTCACCTGGTGATTAATGGTGCATGTTTAGAGAAAAATGATTCTGACCTTTTCAATATAGAATTTGAGGTTTTAATTAACATCTTGTTTTTTTTTTAAATCAGACAGTAGAATGGACACTGACAATAAAACCACTGAACAGTTCTGATAAAAGGGGGCAAATGTTTGATTCTTCTGAAGCTTTTAGATTGTACAAAACAAAATTTTATGGAGGTTACAGATATTGGTAATTTTAATGTTACTATTTGAATCAGAAATGATAAAACTATAAACTATTGTGCACATTCCAGGGATTTTAAAATTAAATTTACGATATTTTTCTTTAATCCTTTTTTGGAAAACATTAAGTTTTTGGCTATAATCTAAGTGACCAGGACAGTGCAGTGGTCATGGCCATGAATTAGTCAGTTGGGTGAATTTGGTCCATTGATTCTCATTTTGCTGTTTTGTTCTGAATAAAGTAGGGTGTTATACCTGCAATCAAGCAGTCTAGAATTTGATTGAGAGAGAGAGAGATGCACATATAAAACATTTTAATCTTCAGATATGAGTGTCCCAGTAAAGGCAGGCTAGATCTCTTTGTAAATGCACAATAAGTAGGTACCTTTGATTTCCTCATCAAAGAGCAAGGGAAATTAGTGTGACTGGCACCAACCTTTTAATTAGCCATGTGAAGTGGCTTAATATGCACTAGCATTATGGTTCTTACTAGATCTTACTCCTGAATACCCTTCACAGGTGGTTTGTACTGGTGGTAATCTTTGCCCAGCTGGCTTGCTCGCCTTGGTGTTTAAATAGCAGTAGCATCTAAGATGGCCAAAAGAAATATTTAAAAAAAAAAAAATGTATGTATTTATTTATTTTATTTTATTTTTGTTTAAACAAAATGACCAGTGACCAAACTGGTTGTTCGTCTTTGTGTTGTGACCAGATTCCTCTTCAGTAGTCATCTACCAAAAAACTGACTGGGTCCTTGGCTGGCTTCTCAGCGAAACAACCTGTGCGCACAGTAACACCAGCACCTGACAGAATACAGCAGCGCCTGCCCTCATCAGAACTTTACATTTCTGTGCCTTAGTTGAGCACTGGCTGCAGCTGCAAGAGTTTATCAACGAAGACAGACCCACTGCGCAGCAGCAGTGGATGTGTGCGGCAATTGTTGTGAAAACTATTGGAACGAAGACATGGAAAACATCTCTGATCAGTGGACAATACAGTAAATTAATCTGTTCACAGCACAACTTCTGCAAGGAAAAAAATTATTATTACAAATATTGGTGCTGAGAATTTTTTCTCATTTTTTGTTTGCTATTTCTGTGGATATCATAATGATGCTGCTATTTCTGTTAATAAAGAAAGCTTCTGCTGTTCATGATTGACTTAAGACGGGCAGGCCAGACTACAGCTTTCTAGATAAAATCTGTCATCAGTAGTAGTAGTATTTGTTAAGAAATGTGTGCACTGGTACAGTAAATCAAAATATTATTTATGTTAAAATAAAAGTCTATTTAAAGTTTTTGAAAAAACATCCATTACTAAAATACTTAACATTTATTTCTGCTATTTAGCATAATTTTTATGTAAATAAGTTTTGATTTACTGCATCAATGGTAAGATCTGGGTTCTCACTTTTACAGAGTTTGAGCCCTGATCACTGGTTTTTCCTCCCTCACTCGATGTATGCTGTGCCATAGTAAATTACACTAAAGAGAAAATACAGGAGGAAAAGCTGAATGTGTAAATTAAATTCTATTTTGCATTCCTTCAATAATTTGCTTGTCTAATATTTAAAAATCAAACTTCATTTCCTAATTGAAAATTTAAGAACTTAATTATTCCATTTTCAACTTAGTTTTATAGTCATATGCTATCAAAGTTATAGCAATGTCTCCAAAAAATGTTAATCAGCTGTTTGCTATCATGTATCCTCTTTAATGTCTGGTTATTATGGCAAAATATTAAGTAATTTTGTTAGCTTTTGTTTATTTTATTCACTTCAGATTTATTGAAATTATTTTTATAATCACTTATGGAAACTGTCCAGTCAGAGAGAGAGAGAGAGAGAGAGAATGTTCTAAAAACTAATATATGAACCTACAAAATTAAAGCATCACTGTCTTTAGGGATCCACCAAGACATTAATGTGAGACAAATGTGCAGACAGTGAATATTGTCCAGAAATCAAGTTAATGTTTTGTATCCTGTATTTATAGTTGCGAGAACATTTTTTTTTTTTGAAAGAAAGGCTGATATTCCTGAAAATTGTCTGTGTGTCCTATCTGGTGGTCAGAAAAGTGTACCACATGCAAATAATGTATCATTTTATTAAATGAATAAATACTTTTAAAAAAAAAAAAAAGCAGGTGTATTACATAAATATAGCAAGCTAATTCCTCTAAAAAGATACATTGAACACCTACATTGTCTCTGGCATGTTGCAGAGAAAGTCATCAGGCAGACAGCATCACACGGCTCATATTTCACAGATGGTTTCCAAACATTGGTGCAGTGCATCTGTGGATTCAATCTGTTGCTTTTTTTAGCCATTTTTCAAAATATTTATTTGCTTTGTGTGTGATAAACGTTTGGAAAAACATGACGGAAATGCTGGTGTCTGAAACTAACCAATGTGTTTTATTTGAAGTGGCTTTACAAAGTAATACCCTTTTGAAAGTTGGACATTAGTGTGCTTCATAAAATGAAACAATTTTTGTGCTGATCTCAAATTTTGAAACACCAGTCAAAATGATGGTAATGAAACATTTATCTGATCAATATACAGGCTGTCAAGTCCCTAAACCTTTTGGTAAGCAAAATGAAACTGATTAATTTTTACATTTATTTTAACACATTTCATGTATTATGAGGGTATCTCTGGGACCAGTGTCATCACTTTTTCCCAAGCATACTGGTACAGGTAAGATAAAATGAGTTTTGTTCCATATCTGTTTTTTTTTTGTTTGAATCTCCAAAGGCAAGTAGGAATGTCTGTGAATGCCAGGCTGGTGAAGTAGCTGTTTCTTGGCCAATTCACTGGCCCAGAAAAGCCTCATTCAGATACCCATGAACAGCTGTGGCATAATTACCAGGTGCCCCATTTTGCTGAAACCACATTTGGCAGCAAATATCAAGTTTGTCAAGCTGTGGGATGATTTGCAGATAACTGAACTGGTTCACAGATCCATTAAAGAAATAAGTCCAGTCAAGTGCTGTTGCTTATTGCTACCCAGATCATGACTTGGAGGAGAATTTTCTAATTCTTCAAAGTGGGAGGTGGACCAAAATCCCACATTTTTTGGTGACGCTTCAATAAATCTCACGTTTGTCACTAAAAAAAAGAAATCTTTCCACAAAACTTCAAGGTCAGATGTAGCCAGTTCCCCTCTCAAGCGAGAACATTTGATTTTAAAGGTTTGTCAAATCTGCTCTAATTTAGGGTCTCTCGCATCTTCATCTAAAACAAAAACAGACTAACATGGGAGTAGAGACCTATGGGACATCTGTACATAGCTATTGTACCTCTGAAATAGGGAGCTTCACAGTCTGACAATAATCAATCTAATTGTGTGGCTGGCTCAGCTAAATGATGCATTTTTCAGAAAGGTGGCTTGGCTCGTAACATTTGGGCTAATGTACAGCCATGCATAAGTTGGTGAGGTCCCCTGACTTACAAACCTCAAGCTTTATTTCATTTGATGTTTTATTGCCAAAGGTACAGTTTCTCTTATTATCATCTGGATTTTAATAAAGCTTTTTTCACCTGTAATTTATCATCATCAGCAGTCTGTGATCCTGGGTCCTTCATCAAATTGAGGTTTGAAAGAAAACTAAATATTTGCAAACCAGGTGTACAGAATCTCTCTCGAAGTGGTTCCTGCTACATGTGCCTTATTTACAGTGGAATTACAGATCTGACTACCTTTGGCTTCTCTACAAAAGTGATTCTGTGTATTATTTTAGTTGATCTTATCCTCAGATGCTATTGATGAGGAATTTTACTAAAATTAAAATAAATGTTGTTGTGTGAAGCAGTTACATTGGAGAAATTTTCTGTAGTAGACGAAATACTTGATGTCTTAGTCCTTGCAACAGATGCGCAGAATCTTGGAAACCAACAGGATGGTCCTGAAACACTGATAGCTTAGAGTAGAACTACAAGCCCATCACTAACCAGCTGCTCCTACCTTATGGTTCCTTCAAAAATTTTAATTCACTTCTAAGCTACTCATTTACTCACAAGTTATTCGAAGTCAGTCACGAAATTATAAACTAATTTCATCGGAGTATAAATGACCAAAATTTTCCATGTATCTGCCAAATGTGTAAATGCTACAATTGCTGCAGTAAAATATACAAGCAAAACTTTTATTAAATTATTTTTCTTATCCTTTCTCAGTGTTAATCTTATTTCCAATGCTGAAGGTGATGACAATTTTTGGTTATTTCCTTTCGACTATAAACTAAACAAAAATAAAGTTTTCCCTCAGTTGATGAATGGAATATTTTCTACTCCCTATCACTGAGATTTAGTATCTTCTATTCCAGACATGAAAATAACAAAATGTGCTTATTACCTGTGATACGTGGTGAACTCACAGCTGAACTTCATAGATTTTCTCGCATACTAAAAACGTAATAATTGCTTAGAATCTACACTCGGGTGCATCAAAGGCCCTTTCCGTCAGATTTTTTTTCTGTCCCTACTCTAAAAATTTCCATTAGTGAAAAAAACACTAACAGTAAAATCTTAGGAAATTTTAAGCTGGTTTAGGTGGGCCACTGTGCGTTTGAAAATTTTGACTGCAAGGTTGTCGAATTTGGCAGGCTTAAAAGGTAATATGCAAATCTATACCATAAAAGTCAATTAAAAGTTACTGAATTGTCATACTATGATTTCTACATCTGATATTGATAGTCCTAATTTAAATGAATATGATCATTCAAAACAATATTTTTACAGAAAAATGACTAAAATTCCAGATGTATATCATTGAATACTGTGTTGCTGCCAAACTGATGTCCGATGATATGACAGTGTTGTTGCATTCCTACATAATATACATTTTGCTGTTTACAATAATAAGACTCAAATGAAACAATCTTACAATTGAATTCTCCTTTTTGGTTTTGTTTCCCATTAACAGCGCATCAAAACATCTTCACACAGTCTTATAAATACTAAGGAGAATTTTTTAGAAATTGGGATTTCCTATCGCCTTTAAGGTAGAATCATGTCAGTTGGGCTAAAATATTGTCATTTGTTGTTTATTTACTTCCTTTTATTGATCTAATAAAAGAATGCCTATATCTGGCAAGTAGCTATGGAAAATTGGGTCTCTGAACCTGCTGAATTCAGGAGCTCAGATTTTCAAACGTCAGGTGGCCCACATGAACAAATGTGAATTTTGCTGAAAAAAAATCAATCTAGGGACAAGTCATAAACAAGCACTTTTAAAAATCATGGGGTGTTCGATGGACCCTAATCTACACGGATCAATTCTGTAAAAGACAAAAAGCATTAGATCATCGTAATTTTAACCTCGACCTTTTGAAATTGTAAACACAACTTTGACATGTTTTCAATACACCTGTTCTCTCAGCTCTATAGACAGGTAAATAGTTCAATTGTAGAGTACCGTTAGACATCTTACTGTTTTATAATATTTCTATTAATTTCTGTTGTTGTTCCCTCTACAGGTTTCTTTTTAAAACACCTGTTAAGGTTACCAACTAAAATAAATTTGTCCTTAAGGTAAATAACAATAGAATATTAGCGTTTATCTGTTGAAGGGAGACAACTGTACAAGGTTAATTTTAAATATGTGGTAATGAAGAAGATATTCGTTTATTACCGGTGTTAGTGCGTGTGTAGAGACGCCATATAATTACTAGGGAGACGCTCGAGGCCACGTGGTGTCTTTTCTGGAATAATACTCGCATCCCAGGAAAACGGGGCTAAACTTGACAAACTGAGGGCGGGCTGGATCACTTATGACAAAGACATCGGTGGATTTATTCGACTACGAGTTCACACCGACCCCGAGTGGGGGCGCTCGTGTACGCCAAGACCCTTAACCCTGCTCTTTTAAAATCCAAACAGCTGCGTAATTTAGAACGATTTTATACATCGGCCATACTGCATCCTTAATCTCACACCGAAATAGTTTTGACCTTCCCTCATAGGAATAATAAATGATCGGAAGTCCCCCTCGAATTCTGCACCCGTCTGTTGTTTTTCTTCGTTGAAGAGATGATGGATGCGCAGATGGCCACCAGGTGGTTCTGCCAGTCAGCGATGTTGTCTACAGCATTCAAATCAGAATAAATTTCTACAAACATCTCCAGGTAGTCAGCCATCCGGAAATAAATAATGCAGGTGTATGTATATATAACACGGCTGACATACAGGTTTGTCTTTGTCTGTCTGCGTTACTGATTTTGCGTGACCCGGGCGACGAGAAAAAAAGTTACAGTTAACCCTGAAATGAATGTTGTTTCAAAGGTCTACGACGAGTCAAGAAGATGGCGGGATGGAGTCGCCACTGGAGATGAACCAACAGTGAAAGCCAGAGTGGACCGCACCCGACAGCTCGATGCGCTTGACTGGCCATCCACGCACCATCTGATCTCAACTCTGTCGAGCTTGTTGGATGTGGCATTCGCCAGCAGTTTGAACAAGTGGAGCACCCGTACAGCCGGGATACCACGCCCCTGCTAGTTCGTGAGCTGAGGACCTTATGCGTAGAAGAAACACGGTGCCGTGTGATGCCACTACTCTCACGACTCCAAACAGCGAGCTGTCCAGTAACATTCAAGCTCCACTCCTGCAAATTTCCATCTTGTTGCGATTTTAAAATGTTTTGAGTTCTTAGTAGAGTATAGTTTTTTTCTAAAAATTGGTTTTCATCTTTTAAAAAAATTATTTAGAACCATAAACTAAATTTAGAAAGCATAATTCGTGCACTCGATATTCATTGGGACAGTTCACTTCTTAAATTAGCCACGAATAAATTGTAAGACGTTCATCTTTAATCTGCATGCAAGGACAGCTGATGATCATCCGACGGACTAATTAGCCACCACATTTTGATTAAAAGTTGATGCTAAAACCACCTAAAGCGATTAAACACGTGAAAATTAACTCTTAAAAATTGTTTTTTTTTTTCCTTTTCAGACAGAAACCCTGAAGACGTCAGAGAGAGAGAGGGGACTGGAGGCGTTGACGGCTGCCATAGAATAGAATACACCAGCGACTCACTGACGGCCTCGCATCCGAAGAGAGTGACGTTTGGAACTACTACACTTATCGTCAGGCAACAGATCAGCCGAGTATAACCAAACGGAATTCGAACTCGTGCGAATGTCTGTTTACTTTTCCAAAATAATATATATCAGAAGATGGGGGCTGGTTAATATTTCTGGGAGGTTGCAACTCAGTTTGGTCTTGGCATCCTCAAAGAACGGCGGCACGACGAAGCGGATGGCCAAAGCGCAGACCGTGGTGATGACGATGGGCTAACGTCCAGTTAGAAGTCATTATTAGTCGCTTTATAAACTTCCAGCAGTAATCTCGCTTGCGTGTATGGATGGGACAAACTCGTCGCTGGCGCTCAGGAATTAATTTCAGGTCCATTAGAGTTAATAGTAGCAACTTTATATAAGATGGAGAGGGGGTACTTTTTTCTGGAAAGGGGTCACGTGACCAACGAACTCTTAGAGCCTCTGATGCGGGGGTTGCTCTTTTTCCAGGAAGCCTTCACATCGTCCGCTGGACCGGATCGCGCAGTAACTACCACTGCCGAAGGTTTGGTCCGGCGGTAGGTGGAACCATTTCGTCCACGATCGGTGTCATAGTCTTCAGAGGCCCGGCCGGACTCGTTACG
This sequence comes from Nautilus pompilius, assembly GCA_018389105.1. Classification (NCBI taxonomy): domain Eukaryota; kingdom Metazoa; phylum Mollusca; class Cephalopoda; order Nautilida; family Nautilidae; genus Nautilus; species Nautilus pompilius. The sequence goes on from JACATO010002123.1 coordinate 2,454,597, forward strand.
TCAGCCGTGATCCTTCCCCGGGAGAATCAATCCACCGGATAACGTGACGCAGAGGGTTAATCTGCCTGGCCCAGTCCGACTGGGGGTCGGCAATTCCGCTATTTGCGTCTGGTTCACGTTTATTGAAACACGAGATCCGATCTACGGACCGACAACCCTGAACTAATCCCCTCAGACAACCGACCGGCTTTCGCTCTGGCTCTGTGAACCTCTGCCGCCAGGTGTCGCTCCGCGAGTATTTTAAATAAAGGAGTGGGTCTGGCAGTCACGTGACAAGTTCTACTTTTCAGACTCTTTATTTACATCTCGTATTTTTTTCCGAACATTTTTTTTTTTTAAAAGAAGAAGAAGAAAATTAAGCAATAAATTTGAATTATAAATGTTTGGCCACGAGGAAGTGACGGCCGAAGAAAGAATTTAAATATTCTCCCTGAAATCCCGTGACTCTCGTGAAAGGCGGATTATGGTCGCCGCAGCTGACAGATAAATGTAATGGTGCGTGGGTTCGCCCATCGACTCCCGCAGGTTCTCGAAGATGGCTTCCGGGGTGTTTGAGCGTAAGAAGCGGCCTAGCCCGGTGTTCGGGGAGACCGGCCGCGGGCAAGAGGCCTTTGCTGTCTGCCCGTAAAGGGTACGTGGTCCGGGTCTCTCGCTGGGAGACCGTCGAGAAAAGGGGTGATTTGAGCTGTGGCGATGGCGGGGCTGGTCGAGTTAATAAACTAACCTCAATCTGTCTTTTCAGTTTCAATCCAAGAAGAATGATGCGCAGAACTACTCAAATGGTAAGTGAACCCGAAAGTACCCGATTGTAACACCGAGTCCCCGTAAGATGACAAATTTCTCCGTGTAAAGTTTCCAAGTATCCATATATTTTTAATAGTAAAATCTTAAAACTGCGGTGTCTCGTCCAGGTCAGCAGCCATTTATGGCCATCAACGGGTGTTCCGTCTTAATCCTTCCTTTGTTTTTTAATTAGAAATTTCAATGTATTCCCTTTTTGATTCTTAAGTCAAACTTCCGAGCTGCTTTTTTTTGGGGGGGGGAGAGACGATAAGTCCATAACTTTTTGACTGGTACTCTTCATAAATGTTCTCGCTTTAGTTTTCCAGAAAAAACCGCTCGACCACAATAACGAGGTGCATCCGAAAAGTGTTCACGGTGAGAAACAAAACCATTCTGTCCAAATATTAAGAGACTGCTCCTGGTAAACGTTTTGGAGGATTTGACCTTGAAGGGTTACGAGAGTTCTACGTCCTTTGATCGAGAGATCAAATATCTGGTGTAGTGACTGTTGCCGAGGTGTCTCCTGTTCTAGTTCGCTGCAGATTTGTAATTGTTAACTGTAGAGCTGGAACCTGGTTAGATTTTTTTGAAAGTCTGTCTATAGGAAATGTACTGTACTAAAAGGTAATTAAAGTCGGGGGTACAGAAACGCAGGTATGAACAAGTTTACATTCTACTCTTAAAATTAACCAGATGCAAGAATTGAAGTTAATCGCTTGTTTTCCTTTTGTATATTAAATTTAAATTTGTTCTCAAGTTTTTAGATGTAACTCCTCCGCTGTGATTCGAAGTGGTCATCCATAAAATGAAAGTAGAACACCCTTCTGTTTAATAAAGTTATTCGGGCTGGTGGCTCGATCACCCGGTCTATTTGAGCCAAGTATTTAGGCGCAATCGCTTTCTCCCCTCCCATACCTGATCAGCTGTAGGATTGATCCGTACGTATCAACCTGGTTCTTTCTTAGTAATTTCGGCTTTCAGTAGCTTCCATGGTTGGTATCTTCCGGCGGTTAATTCTGAGTAAATCAGAACAATCTGTTCAAAGCCCTCGCCCGCCATTAATTCCGAACTCCTAGGATAAATAGTGCACGGCTGGGAAAGTTCAGAGAGCGGTTGGGGTGTCTTATGATGTAAGAGCAGTTGTTACCTTTTTAGGCGGACACCTTCCTGAAGTTGAAGTTCTGGATCGACGTCGTTTGATTGTCGACGATTTCTATGGCTGCGCGGAGTACGCCGAAGATATTCATCGGTATCTTCAGGTAAGCGCCAGGAACCTGAACGACTAGTTGGACTGGGCCTCTGAAAATGCGGTACTTAGAAATATTCACTAAAGTGTTTTTAGAAATCTAAATTTATCCCCACCATCACATAGTGAAATAAATTTCTATTCAGCGTTAATGTTCCCAGAATGCAATGCTACGGAAATTCTATCCTGCTCGACTGGAAGTTGGCTTAGATCTGACTCATTGGCCTTAAATTCTTTAATTTAAGGACTTTAGTTTGGGCGTGATAGAAATTTCCATTTTGCATTTTTAAGACCATTTTCGGATAACAAAATTCCAAAGCAGTCTTGAAGATTTTCTTCAATAAAGTGGCTTCTAACATGTATACTAATTTTTGAAACTTAAAACAGGAGATCGAAAAGAAATGGATTATAAACAAAGCCATCTTCAGCGAAAATGATCGCGTCATGACTTCGAGGACGATTCTTGTAGACTGGATGATACAAGTTCAGGTAAGAAAAATGTCTAGAATTTAATGTTTCGATAGTTGCTGGATGTAATCGTAAGAATTCACTGATGGTCACACCACTACTTTTGAGTCGACTGTTGAGTCTGACTTGTACGTTCTTACTAACGGCACCCCACTGGTGGGGTACCGCAAGGATCAGTGTTAGCAGCCAATCGGTTTCTAACCTTAACCAAATGACAGGCATGGATTTCAATAAAATTGCCATGAAAAATTTAATATACAAAATGGAGATAATTTACAAATTTGTTTACGAAAGTTAAAGAATCAGGACAATTTTAAATACTATGGATTAGAAATCCTTCAGATTAGGAGATCGTAATTTAGTTGTCTTGTTTAGAGCCAATCATAACGAGAATCTGAATGTTGCGCTTTCGACATGATCGGGTAACATCCGGGTACAAGTTTTTTTTTAAAGGAAAGATAAGCTAACTTTCAATTAAGTACAAGTGATTTGCAACCAGGAAGAAATTCTGATTACGAATTTTTGTAGGAAGAGCAATTAAATTTACGCCCCTAAGTAGGAAACTCGTAGATGTTTGGTTCAAATATCAAATGTATTAGTTTACACTTGAATTCTCCCACCACTACGATAGTAAAACTAGTAGTTCAGTGTCGAAGCAGTTTCAGAAATGTAAAGACGGGTCGAGGGGAAATAAGTACTCGAACCTCACGGCAAAACCCATAGAACCGAACTCGTCTTCTCCTTGCGCAGGTGTATCTCGAGATCTGACAACACCCTACACGCCAGCGTGGCCTACGTCGATCGGTTTCTCAGCTTTCAGATCGTCCCTATAAAAAAGATGCAGCTGCTGGGAGTCGCCAGCCTGTTCATTGCGGTTAAGTTTCACGAAACGTGGATACTTAAGGTAAGTCTCAACTAGCAGCCATCCATCGGTCGTCTCTCTTGTTAAAGAAATACGGATCTACTAATAAACCGCAAGATTAACAGTTTTCATTTTGCTAAAATGTCGGGAAAATGCGTGCAATTTTTTTTAAATACACACGTGACCTTTGCTATCCGACTCCGGAGTAAACTTTTCTACGCGCAAAGAAATTAGGGATAACTCGCTAAACAGCTGCCCTCACCGTACAATTAACTTAACGTAGTTACCAAAAAAAAATTCCTGTAAAGGATTCAGCCCGGGATTTGGATAAGAGTTTGTTAGGCTACTGACAGTGGACCTTCAATAACCGACGTGGAAGAAAGAACGCGTTCTTGTAATATACAAGAATTATTAGGACAACTTCAGAAAGTCGTAATTGGTTCGTGGAATTAACTCGGCGGACCATAATTAGGGTGCAGTGCCCGCATTCTTTATCTGGTGGGTCTTGGCTTCTAGTAACTCGAAAATCAGGTTTTTTCATCACTTTGGACGCGAAGCGCCCTAGAATACTGACGGATGCCCCTCGTGTGGCTACTTTCTCTTTCAGACGGAGTGTTTGCTGTATCTGACAGACAACACCTACACGCGCGACCAGCTGTTGTCCATGGAGCAACAGGTCTTGAGGGTTCTCAACTTCGAGCTGGGAGCGCCCACGCTTTCTTAGACTGGTACCTCGAGGTCTGCCATGCCAACGACAAGGTAAGGTCCCCTTCGAGGGGGTTGAGGCTGCTTTTTTGGCGCCCAACCCGGCTGGAAACCATCAGTTTAAATTCTGCTGACTCGAATAGCAAAGTTAAAAATCCCCCCGATTTCTCGTATTCGTCGCTGAGCCCCTTCATCTCTGCTCCCTCCCTCCCTCAACTCGCCGGGCGGATTTATATTTTAGGTTCTCCAGTCAGCTTGCAGAGACTAAGGATACCGATCCTCAGCTGTGGTGGCGACTGCTTTGGCGTTGATTTTTGAAGCGTAAATGCTTAAGAGCACCGATAAATAAGCCGGAAATTGTGACCAAATCCTAAATTAAGAATTTCTGTAATGTTTTCAGGTGAAGCGGTTAAGCAGGTACGCACTGGACCTCAGTCTGTCCTGTCCAGACTGGATCCAATTTTCGGCGTCTCTGAAAGCGTCTGCCGCTCTGATCTCTCATAAGGTCCTGCGCGAGGACGCGGGAAACTCCTGGGAACTGTGCGCCTCGCATCAATTGACTGCACGAAGATATTTTTCGACTGTTTCATACAGGCTCCGTGCTCCAAACAGCAGGTGAGTTCCAAAAAAAAATTTAGAAACAGACATTATCGCGGATTTAAAGTGATTTTTGTATGTGCTCTAGTGCCTCTGAGCCGAATGCTCCAGTTAAGTGTGCGCCTCGTAAGTTCCTGACCGTTTTAGCCGCTTGATGTCGCTATTCGCTTTCATAGAAAAAAGGGAGATAACTCGCTGACGTGCCGTAATTAATGAGTAACATGTCCTTTTTGATTGATTGATTAATAAATTTCTTTTATAGGGTGCCTCAGCTAAACATTCCAGCAGCTTCCAGTATTTCATCAAATAGGCGGATGTTGATTGGATCCGTCTATAATGGGGTTAAATCTGCTGTTCTCCTGCTCCAAAAGTTTTACATATATTTTATATTTCGAAGAGATTCACTTCATATATATAATTTTTAAAAGTTAAATTGTGCATACAAGAGTAAAACCCTGCGATCGCTTATACTTTAAGATTTGTTTATTTTGTAAATAAAGTTTATTTTTCACCATTCGTGTGGGGTTTTGATGAATGGACGACCACGAGGGCGGAGTGTACACCTCGTCGAACAGGACGCCGACTGGGTCTCCACTCCACCCAGGAGTGATGTGCTGTCCTGTGATCTTGGTCCTCACTAGCCTTTGCCTTTCTTCTGGGACAGGAAACAAACCATCAATTGAGTAAATCAGATCCCCTCCATCTGTCGTTTGAGCAAACAGACCGTGTTGATTTTTTAAAATTATGGGGTTGAAATGGCTGCGGGTCTAAGGTGAGCTCAAGTTCTGCCAGGGCTATCGATTTTGGTCTTCATAAACCACCCATGGACGCTCGCACCCGAGTTCCCTTTAATTTTCGGCTGGTGTACGGACCGGCCCAGCAGCTGAAGTCGATCACTTATTAGCGCGGATGAAGGACTTGATAAATGCTGAACTAATTACGAGACAATGAAGATTGTTCCCCTAAATACAACAAAGTACCGACTACTGTCGCGGTGTAAAGATCCTTAGAAAGGAACTGCTTTATGGCTGATTGCAGATGAGATGAATAGAGGAATGTCATCGGTGGTCCTTAATAAGGACCTCAGACACGTGCTAGGGACTTGATCATAATGGCTCCTTTTTGCTAAAACTGTTCTTAATGAAGTCTGCTCAAGTTTTAGATGTAGAAAATGTCTGTAGGTAGGTGTTAAATGTTAGGGAAGTAGGTGTATAGGAACGGCTTAGGCAGAGCAGTCCTGACATCAAGGACAACTGGCACCGAACTCCCTAATCTGCTACAATATTCCGTTATTATAGGCTATCCCCCTAATTCTATTTGTGTCTAGCGGTGTACGACAAAACTTCAGTTTGTCTCAGCGAAAACTGCCCACACTGGTACCTAAAATTGTTTAATGGTTTTCTTGTAAATGGATAAAATTTGAATACAAAAAAGTTTGCAATTTTATTTCTACAGACAGCAAAGACAGCTGCCAATTTAAAATGTAATTTTCGAAAATCTTGATAGTCCTTGGGTTTGTTTGGAACAGGAGGCTGGCGAGGTTGGGGTTTGTTCTGGAGTCCGGTTAAGCTACCGGAAAGATTTTCAGAGGCAGCGGTCTTAGTCACGTGACTGGTAGCGGGATTCCGGTTGGTAGTGGTTCCGATCCAGCAGTTAACTGCCCTTGGTCAGCGTCGTGAGGACCGATGTGGAGAGGGCGTTCCAAGGCATCGCTGTCACTGTCGAATTTCTTTTTGAGAAGCGGCGATTGCAGATAAATGAAACGAATAGGAACAAACCTCGAAAGCCGTTGAGAATAACAAAAATGTAGTAAAGCGCCTTCCATCGGCAGACTTCGGCGACTAGGGCGATAATCCAGTGCTACCCGATCAAGGTAGACAGCTTGACGTACGCATAAAGTAGTTTCGATCCCTGTTGACCTCACCGTCGAGTTTAGGGGGCTTTCTGAAGAAGTTAATTATGGCTACAAACAGGGCGATGTTGGTGACCACTACAAGAGCGGTAGGGAGCGCGAAGTAGATGCCAATGGACCTCGGAGAAGACAGGTAACAGACGTCGCCTCCGTAACCCGCAGTTCTACCTGCGGTGGAAACCAGGTGTTCGGCGATGCGGGCCGATACGATGGCGGCTGCGGTGGCGAAAACGTAGACGGGGTAGGTTTTAGGAAATTGGTCGGTCGGTTGGTTGCTGATTGGTGGAACTGTTGAACACGCGGTACATGTGGATGGAGCAGACGTTCATCCACAGCAGAGCTGCTAGGAGACAGAAATGCAGGCAGATTCCCAGTACTTCGCATCCCCAGCCCGTGGAAGTCTGACCGGCGCCGAACACGAAGAAACACTGCGACAGGAAGAGCATAGAAACTAGCGCCATGTTTTTTACCGGGCAAGGAACGCAGTTGGACGAAACAGCTGTAGAAAGCGAAGGTGAGCGCGAGGAACAGCAAAGCTACGACTGAGGAGAAGATGGAGACGGCGATGAAGGCTTCGGAGCGGGCGGCGCCTGCCTCGGGCGTCTTGCAACTGGTCGCGTCCAAGTATCTGCGCGCGCCCAGCCGTCTTGTCGCTGGTACTCCCGGCTCGCACAGTTATATTTGCAGCAGGAATTGGCAAACGGTGCGCAGCATCCACTGCTCCGGTCTCGTTTTCGCTGAGCTGCACCTGGGCGCACAGTAAGAATGGAGACTAGTTTCCTGTGACCAACGAAAGGATCTCCGGTTCTGAATCCCCTCAGCAAAACGACAGTGGAGTTTGTCGTGGATATTCTGCTGCTGCTGCGTTCGGACTGAAATGGTTCGGCGAAGACTTGCGCCTGCTCAGTGCCGGGCGTCAAACTGTAACAGCACCCCCGACTCAGAAACCAGAAGGGCGGACTCCGCCGAGTTCAGGTCGGTAACCGGTCCGACGACAAACTCGATCCACAAAAGCATCCTGGTTACCGGCCGGGAGGCGTTACCCGACAGGGGGGGTTCGGGGGGGAGACCAGGAAGGCTGGTCCGTATCTCCGCCATCAGCGCCATCTTTGCGATTCTGCGTTGAAGCTGGGCGGAGACAGCGGCTAGGTCCTCGTCGGTCATCCAGGAAGGCCGGCTATCGGCTGGCTGTAGACTTACTGCCGCTTTGTACCTCAGACCCCGTACGCTGGCAAACACGCTTCTGCAGCTGTCGTTGACGACACGTCTTCCTTCTGAGCAATAGATCTTGGTGCATCTTCCCTACAAGAAATAATAAACCTTCGCTATCGGTCCACTTAAAGTAAAACCCTGGAACTTAGAAGCCGTTTGCACCAATAACAATCTCGAACATTGTTTCGGTTAAAACCGTTAACCCTTCTTAACCGTAGACTTGTCTGGTTTACGGCTGGTCGGTTATTATTGCAAACACTTATTTTATTTCTCAGGACTTATGGCAGACGGTTTCGTATCGATCTCTCATCAGCATAGATATATGATCGATGTACTCACTCGACAGCCGTCAAAGAGATGTCCAGACTCGCACTGAAAATTTTCAGACCGGAGTTTAGTTTGGGGGAGAGCGTCGTGTTCGAGTTCGGGGTTAAAGTTCATGATCACCGAAAAGGGCGGCGGCATCTCGAAGCGGCTCATGGAGAGGCAGCGCAGTCTATTATTGCACAGGCTGCAGAATACATCTCGTAGGTTCTGGAACGTGAGCGGACTCTTCTCGCAGGCCCACTCGGCGACTGGATCGTAGCTCCGCCATTGCTCCGTGGCGTTGCACCTGCGCACCGACCACCTGCTGCTGTAGCAGGGTCTCGCCCGCTCCGTCGCCGGTTCGAATACGACGCTGCACGCGTTTGTTTCCACCCCTCGTAGAATGTCCGCCATAGTCCAGCTCGGAAGCGGTGCCACGCACTTCGCTGTTTTTGGCCAGTGGCTCAACACCGCATCGGGTTCGTCATGGCAACGGGCGCAGAAGACGTTGCGGTAGTTCTTCAGCGTCTTGATGGAAGTGACCGGCTGGAAAAGGGTTAAGTTTGTAGACGCGCGCGGGAAGGCGCACAAGTCGGCTACAGCCGGGTCGCGGAATGCGGCGGGGCAGTGGCTAACCATGAAGTATCCCCATCCCCGCTTCCTGGAGCCGACCACGGGCTCCACGCAGACCTCCTCCGTCGACTCTGGCCACACCGGAGGGAAGCGAACATCCGGGCAGCAGTCGCCGTACCGGAAACACGAGTCGTCACAGCGACACGGCCGGCAGAGGCTGCAGTTAAAGGTCAGTGACGCTTCTCCACTGCCGCAGGTCCTGCCGGAGCTGGGCGCGCAGATGTCCGCCAGTCTTCTCAGCGAGACCCGGAGCGGGGTCCGTCGGTCGGCGGTACTGGCCCCGCTCGCGGCGAGCAGCAGCTGCAGCAGCAGACAGGAGACACGGACCCGGGCCGGCATGCGTCAGGACGGCGGCGCACCTGGAAATGACGGGCACCTGCTGCTGCTGGATTAGATCCGCGCCATAACTACTGGAGTACACGATACGCTTACTCCCAAATTTCTCGGAGTCGGTTAATAATCGTCACCGGCGGTAATTATGCTTGTCAGAAACACAAGATCCAGAACTTATTTCGAGGCGGCGGCTGAACGCGCACGGATCTCGGGTGGCGCTCTAGTCGCATGTAAGCGGACCCTGAACAAACAGACCCCGTGTTGGGGGGGGGCTTGTTCTCCGACACGTGCCCGGGCAGATCGATTGGGCGGTACGTGTCGTTCTTTCGATCACTTGTCAGGTGTCTGGACGGCAGGTAATCGGCTTCCACTTTATAAATATTGTGAAACAGCTGACATTAGCCTCCATCGATGGAGTGGAGACGGTGGTTGTCTTGAGGAGGCGGCGAGTGATGGCGGCGGTATTAATAATAAGGTTGGCGACGGGTTCGGTTGTGACGAGGTTTGTCCGTGGTTGGACGCTTTCATGAACACGTGAACAACGGCGTCTTTTGATGGTAACAAATTAAATTAAAAAAAATAAAAATCTGATTCGCTCTTAGAGAATCAGCCGGAAAGTATTTTCTTCGATGGTGAGCCGGAACGTCGTGGGGTCTCCTGTTACCGTGATGATGATACCGGTAATCAGCGCGGGCGTGAGATTACTTCCATCTTTTCACTGGTCGAAAAGAAGCGTGATGAAGTCGAAACGCTGTGAGCCGGGTTGTCGTTGCTGCCCCAACTTCTGGCGTGGCAGAGAGAAGAGCGAGGATGGCACCACAACTGCATCGGATAAACAAAACTTTCTAGAGTCCTCTTTAATTCCAGTCGCAGGAGGGCGACACCACTTTTTTTTAAAATGCTGTTCAGCTGATGGCTGCTCTTCCGCGAGAAGTCTGGTATCTACGAGGCGATTCTCGCTTCGTCGAGCGCTTGGAACTTCTCGAAGGCGTGGGACGTAGATCGGGACTCTGCCTCGTCGGTTGTCCGCTGTTGTAACATCCATCGCTGTTATTTTTTGCACTTCTACCTATCATAATTATACAATTTGTCGATTCTTTTCGTCCACAGTAACCTATTCGTTCCCGCCCGCGGCTCGTCTGAGTGAGCAATTTAAATTATCCACCCCAGCTTCCACGACCATACGGCAGCCTTGTCGACGCCTCGTACCGGATGTTTGAGACCCCCATCTCGTTATTCTTTTCGTGAGATGCATTAGGCACAAAAACATCTGTTTATGCGACATGTACTTCTGAGAAAATCTCGGTGTGACGCATTATCGATGGCATAAAACTCGTCGGGACTTGTTCACAAATATAAACTGTCAGCCCTACCAGTCCATGTGGCGCCATCTATGAGATAGGGAGCCAAAAAAAAAAAAAAATGGCGAGTATATCAAATGATTTCCTTTTTAAAATAATTTCTAAATTGTTTAGGCTTAAGTGAAAATGTTTGGTTCCGTTAACAACGCTACGGTGGAGGAGAAAATGGGGTCGGCGGGTAGGTATTTAACCACGTGACGTTCCTGGTGTGCGAATAAATACAAAGTTTAGATCCTTCCGGAAAAAGAGGTTGGACGGATCGAGGCTTCGTTCCGAGAATGACCTCGGAATGTTACTGATGGTGAGGGGGGGGGGACGAAAGAAAACCTGTCAGAGGAGCTGAATGATCTGAACTCTGTTCGGATTTTTGAGCGAGTTTCTCGTGGGAAGTTTAGTCAAAATGTTTAGGTGAATTTGTTCCCTGCCAAACACTGCTACAGTTCTGATGTCTCTTGCGAAGAAATGGGCTTTGGGATCTGCTTCTCAGTATTTACCAACAGTTTCCTCGTGAGCGCATGCATTGGCGTCTCGAAGATTTGCCTATCACCTGGGTTTTTAAGAATAGGACCCTTAATTGATTTCAAGAAATAAAGGATTTTACACATTTAGCTGACAATTCGTCCACCGACTCGAGTGAAGGAAGAGAGAAACTAGCATCTCTTGCGAACTTCTGAATGCAAGTTTTCGGACATGAGGGTTGGGGTGGAAAACGCCCCGTGTGGCGAAGTATTTTGGCTGGGTGATGAATCGGTTTATTCGAGGAAACCGTGTTTTGGTTGGAGACCAGAATGCTTTCTAGTTCTGACGGTTATTGCTGTACTTCTGACTCTTATGGTAAAGCGAAATGTTTTACAGCATTTTCAGAGGGTGATGCAATGACAACGCAAATGCCATTAGGTTCCAGAATCGTACTAGACTTGGAGATGATCAAATTCCAGCAGATCATGCAGTCTCTATTGGCAATACTACTGGAGGTATTGAAAGAGTGAATTTGCAGATACTGGAACCATGGGAGATAATCAGCAAAAGAAATGCCTTTTGCAGTCGTTCAAAGAGATGGCGGGCGTGAAGACTTCCGAACCTTGATACGGAGAAGTCCAGTATTGCGAGTTAGATGGAAAGAAATGTAACTGCTAATTCAACCTTTTGGCGAAGTGGGTCGCTGGTCCGAAGAGACAGAAGGGGAGGTTCGTGCGTTCTGTCCCCCCCCAACCCCATTCTCGGTGGTTTTCATCGTAGTGTTGGAATAAAAGATGTAAACTTATTTGATAAAGCAGTTCCTGGTAAAAGGTGTTGGGTGTTTAATCACCTGCCGAATGTTGATAGAATAAATGTTTGGGAATTCGATCAACTGGCGAGTCCGATGAATCTTGTGTTCACGGGAAATATTACCCGCCATTACTTATTACTATTCCCACATCTCAGCGACAACCCTCATGTCGTCATGCACGATTTCTAGTATTCCTAGGAGCATCTTCAAAGGAGATTGAAAAACAAGGGTCTGGTGTAATGTGCCTGCCAGAAAATCGGCTTACGTGCGTTGAGGTTGTTTTGGACAGTACCATTCTTAAAGACCCGTTTGATCCTTATTACTCCTTTAAAATAACTAATTTAGCGATAGCTTTACTCAAATGCATTCAGTTGAGTGTCCCCTTATTCTGTCAGCGTGCATGGTTTATTTTTCCTGTTCACTTCTCTCTCACCAGGTTTTCAAAGGGTTAGGCTCATTCTAACCAGTTCTGTCTTTGGACTTACCGGGTTAAATGAACAATTTCCACAAACTCCAAACTATCATCGATGTACACTCAGCTCTACAGCTGAAAGAAAAGTGAATAAGTTGGTAAATTATATAAAGAAAGATTCGTTATATAACATTTAAAGTTAACTTCTAAAATCACCTTTCGGCCCATAGAATTTATTTTACAACAATTAATATGAAAACGATGTTTTGTCTAATTTTTCAAAATTAAAGTCTGATTTGTTTTCATTATTTGGTATTTAATAAAATTCGAACTTCCTGAGGCCGAAAGCATAATGCAAATTTTCTTTTTATCTGAAAGGCAGCTTTTCAAAACCTATTTACTGAATTTGAAAATCGGGTTTCTGTGAATTAACTACAGCGCGAGATGGGGTCTTCAGGTACATGGAAGCTCAGACCACGGCAGTTTAATCTGACTTCTTCCTTTTTAAAGTTTATAGTTTTTGAGAGTTTAAACTGTATGCAAATCTGAAATGATATAAGGGGCCTGATCAGCAGGGTTCGACTGCTGTAGCTGCCGGTGCGGTGTTGATCATCTATCAAAGCTTGGCCGACTGAGCACCGCCTGTCGGGAAACAGCCGGGTGTTTCCAGAGCTCAGTCGTTAAAATTTTAAAAGGAAATGGTTTCCTCCCTTTAGGTGCGTGTTGGCCACCAGGGGTCGTCTCGAGCGAGGCGATCGACCATCAGATTTGGCAATGGGAGTCTTCCGGAACGTCCTACAGAGACTCTCCCACCGACAGGCGACGGTTCCGAGGGAAAGCGAATGTCAGTCTTTCCAAAGTCGGTTTGTTGGTTTTTTCGTTATTTCTATAACCCGTGAGGGAGCCGGTCACTCGCCATCGTCACGTGCTCTGCAAGTATCCTTCCGGTCACATGACGGAACTGAAATCATACGACCGGGACTCTAAACGTGGGTTTTCTGACTTTCAGCTGGCTCGTGCGTTTTTTTGATGGAATTCGTTGATCGGATCTCGGTTTCAGAGGTGGTGCGGGATGATGTCTCGCGTCTTCACAGCTGATTTAGATGAGAGATGCGCAGCAAATTCGCTTCTGGTATCGACTCGTTTTCAGTTCCCACAAAGTTTGCTAACTGGTAGAATTGACTTCGTCTTTTCTGTAATCATACACCGTGTATAATTTAAATGTATAAATAAATTTAGAAAACACGGACACACGTTATTCCCCGATTTCTGGTCTAAACCTGGCACTGTTCCGGTTCCGGTGTGAACAGGGATGAGGCGGACTGTAATATTCGCCCCCCCACCAAGGAGGGACTCTTTAGTTTATTGATGTCTCGGCTGCCGGACCTAAAACATCCCGAAACTCTTAATTTTAAGTTATTTTTCAGATGGCTCTCGGTCGGACTATTTCAGCTGGTGCAGTTCTGTAGACGGCTTGTTTCGCAAACTCGGGCCGGGATTAGATGGAGAATCCAGGAGCCACGAATAGAAGAAAAAAACATCAAATCTTTTTTTCAAAGGCAACAATTTTATGGCTCTCCATTGAAGATAAGTTGGTGGAGGGGGGTTGTCACCAATCGAAAACTCTTCTATCGACATTTCCTACTGCGCAGCGCCCCCTACCAGCAGATGCAGCGCTAAAACCCGTAAATGGGTTTTACCTTTCTCACCTGTACAGGGCACATTTAGTATTCCTTTTAACGAAGCAATTTGTGCGATCTCTGGTAATTATTTAGGTGTAGCATTGATCTTTAGAACAGATCTTAACTGGGGAAAAAATATTTGCTGCTTAGATGAAAAGTTGCCACGTTGAAATATAGAAACCGAAATTTAAGTTCAGCGAAGTCCATACCTGACAGGTAGACAGGTAATCTAGCCAAAATACTCTAAATAAATAAGCGAACCCGCGTCTGTTTGCCATCGTTCGGTCGAGTATTGATTCTAGACTACTACAGAGAATCGTAGTTGTTAGCGGATACGGCATTAAGAGAGAGAATTCACAAAGTAAATATGTCCTGTCCAGCTGTTTCCCGTAACCGCGAGACTTTAAATGCTAAGACATTACTCGCCTGGCAAATACTCTGTCGGCTTATATCAGAGATCTGAGAATGATCTTATTGATTAATCCGCTTCATTCCATTGTTTACTGGGCTACCTCAAACCTAGCAACTAGGGGAGTGTGTACGGAGAAATGTAAAGTTAGATTTTGACTGGGTCTAGTCTCCTCCCGCCACGGTCAGCCGACCCAGAAGAACCAGAGGCTCCTCGTTGTTGTTATTATTCAGCTAAATAAGTAGAAGGTCACGATCTTTCCGAAGTTTTCAGCTGACTGTCGTGGAGAAGACGGATTTAAGGTGAAATACTAACCGCTGTAGAATCCAGGAAACCTCAAATTTTAAAGCGGAGACGTTCGACTGGCATCTAGAAACAATCGGATTTTAAAAATAAGTTATTTGATGCTGCCTTAAATCCACAAATGCTATCTTTTACCGGATCATTTTAACCTCAATCTAATGGGATCCGTTTTCCTATTACCTGGCAGAAAATCCTGAATGATGCTGGAGTTGCCTAATGTTTATTATAGAACATTGGTTTGAAGATATCTTCAGGTTGGTAGCGGGATGGTTAAGTGCTATATAGGTATAAGATAGTAAGCAGGTTTATCATGTTAACTTCTTTACTTAAACCATTCGCTAATAAGTTCTGTTGTAGTTATTATGATTACTTTATTTCCATTGGTCTCCAACAAATCTACGTTTTCAGAAGGCGGAATGTAATTTCTACATCTACCACTTTTTAAATAAACATTTTCTCACTTTAAATACGATCTGAATTAGGGGGGGAACCCCTCTACATCTCTCTCTCTCTCGATGATGATGATGATAATAAACAGTATTATTATTACTGTGCGGCTCTAATTCATACACCGAAGAGCATCGTGGCGTGAACCTGACAGCTCTGGTCGGTAGTTTGGTTACTTTCCATCTTGTTCAAAAGGTGGCAAGTGGGATGCTCTTCTGCTGATGTGTCTCGCCGTAAGTGTGCAGCGAGTCCGAAGGTAAGCAGCAGGCGAATTCTGTAGAACGGGGATGTTAGTGAACGGGAGCGGAAGGAACGAGGAACTTGCACTGTTGAGGATGACGTCACGCTTCAGAGTCGGTGAGTGGAGAGAATTGAAGCACACGAGAGAGAGGGAGAGAGAGCCCGGATATCGCTGTATTATTGCTCTATGAACTCTCACTATTAGGCGAAATTAAAACAACACAATTGTTAATAAACATTGTAACTTTCTGACCACAGCATTAAAACATTTCAAAATAGTTTTCCTTATATTGAACCATGACCTCAAACGAAAAAGATATCAGAAACAGTATATTCACGTTTTTAGCAGGAATTCTAATCGTGTCCCCCCCCCAACATCGTCAAGAAGTTCGTCTTAGGGAGCCGTATTATTCTGACAAGTTGTCATTTACATATGTAAATGACTGGCGTACACAGCGTTTTATTATACGTTTCAAATATCAACGACACGACCGTCTGTCCAGGAGTAGAGAGATGGCGCTTCATATTTCTGCTCTGCTAGATTCAAGTTTAGTTTTCCCTTCCAGGCCCCCTTTTCCGCTAAGAAGGGTCCTGCTGATAACGACGAAGCAAATTTATTTAAGAAGAGGAGGAAGCACAAAAGAAGAGACGAAACTAAAAAAGGCGAAGCCGAATTTATGGAAGAGTCCCCACACCAAGATATCGCACAAGCTGCAGCCCAGCCGCCATGTGAATGCAGGCCGCAGTATTTCCTTCATTAGTCAGAACTCCGACGTAGCGAAATTTTCTCAAATCCATTCCTTCCCCGGATTTTTGAAGCTCCACCTTAACAGGGTCCAAACATTTCTTCTGAAACCACTATTCACCGATAGATGGAGCCACGACGAGCTACTTCTCCAGAATGCGATACAACTTCGCGTTAATTTTATTCAGGACAGAAGAGTGGAAGAAAAACTGAGTGTGATGTTGCACGAATGGCATAGCTACAAGCAGAGATTTAGGCACCTCTACCCGACCCTCATCACTGTTCATCACGATTCTCAATCTCTTATTGTCACAGGTGAGTTTGCTGATAACAAAGACAAAAAAGTAGTTGGTTATCGCAGATATGCCAAGTTGACCCCCCCCCTCCCACTTTAGTATTTTTCTTTTTCTCTCATGAAGACTTGTGACTGATTTCCTGTCAAAAATTGTTCTACTTTTCACTAATTCTGGCCCAACTCTTGAGCTATTCTCTACCAAAGTGAAGAATTACGGGTCATTAAGTACCTAGTTATAATAACTTTCGTAAACTGTTCATTTCTTTGTGAGAAATGTCAGAAGACCTGAGAAGTTATAGGCGGATAGCTTATGAATTTTCTAAATGAATTTAACAGTAGAAAAAAAAACTTAAGTTAAAATAGAATTTTAAAATAAGATTAAACTACTGTTTGGCGTAAACATCAAATGTTTCAACAAAATCGATAAAAAAACCCCAGTAATTATGGCTCCATTTCAATGACCAACTTTCTTTTTCATTTTAGGGAGAGACTTTCTGCTCATTCTTTCTCAGTTATTTATGAAGAGATCACCAGGTGTCTGCTACCCTGATCTTCCAGCGGGTGATATTGGCCTGTACATTAGACAAGTCGATTACCACTCAAAGAACTATGGTATTCAGTGGAAGGTTCAGTCACAGACTAATCACCCCTAATAACATGCTTAAAAGGTACCCAGAGCAATTTCTGAAGGGTTACAACATCTCAATGATCTTATATATATATATATATTTTTTATATCAATATTCCGAACATCATTGACAAAACTAAGTTGTTTTATATTTATAAACTTTAAAAATGTTAACCTTTTTAAAAAGGATTCTATGTACAATTTTAGTGTGAATGAGAGAATCTTTCTGCTTTGATCATGCAAAGTTCTCTGCTTCTGAATAAATAGAACAAATTTTTATTTGAAATTAATTTATTTTGTAAATTTTAAAACGCTCCATAAATTGGTCAATATTTTTTACTTTACAGGTAACACGGACAGATTGATATTCTTCTTTAATCCTATGATTAATATAAGATAATCACATAAACTATACGGCCTCGCAGAGTCAGAAATTTTCAATTTTTTAGCACGAAACCTTAAAACCAGGTAATGCTTTTATCAGGTATTTATCAACAAAATTAATGACCTTTTTTTTTGGTTACCTTTGTTTTCATTAAATACTTTACTGAAACAATTCTAGGTAAAATTAATGTCTTGTATGATATGTTTTCCATAAACCTTAATGACTTTTGCCAATTCTGTGTTCCTTTTGCAACACATTGCTCCATCACTGCCCACATGTTCTTAACTGGATTCAAATCGGGAGAATTCCCAGGCCAGTCTTCAGACTAATGAATTTTGATGTTCCTAAGCCATGAAAAGGCTTTCTTTGCTATGTGACTTGGTACTTTATCTTGTAAAAACTAAACATTCCCATCAGGATGGAGTTTCTTAAATTTTCTGAAATCTGTTTCTAAAATATTCAAATACCAACTTGTATTCACTGTTCCTTTTTGATAGGATCACCAAATTGCCTTTTTCATTAGCAGAGAAACAGGGCCAGATATGGACACTTTAATTTAAATCTTTCGCCTGGTTTACTTTTCACTCTCAAAGCACTATGGTTATTACAAAGATTAAGTGAACTTTCATCAATCTTCTTGCAAATTTTGGTACTTTTTTTACAAAACTGAAGCTTCATCTGTCTTTGCATGGCAGAGTCTTAGGTTTTTTTTTAGCTGAAATGTGAGATTACCAAATCTCTAACAGATCTATCCAATATCTTCTTGGCAGTCCTCTCTTCCAATTCCCTAGCTAAGGTACCACTTGAGGCAAACCCATCCTTCTCTGAAAACCTTTCTTCTCTTGGTGAGTTATTTTTTTGTTGATCCACCTCCTTTTCCTTGAAGTGTTCAAATTTCTGAACCTGTTCTCTATCATGGTCACTAACAGTTTTCACAATTCAAGATTAATATTTTACTGAAAAATTACTTCATAATTGTCTGCTGGTGCTAAAGCATAGGTGCCTATTTCTTCTATAAATGGAAAGGTTTTGAATAAATTCCTAGAAATCTGCAGAATTTTCTAGATTTTAAGGAAAGTCCCAAGTTTTCTGAACATAACAAAGACCAGGAATCATCTGAGAAACTGAATATTCTGCTTGATGCAAATAACACCTATTCATTTTCGAACTATCATCTCCTATGGTCTAAGTTTTACAAAAATGTTATTGTATCAATAGTGTTTTATTGTTGAACACTTGTTGTGTATTTAGATTGAAGGATTTGTCTAACATACAAACAAACATCGAAAATTACTGAGTGGGTCAAACTGACTGGTCACTAATGTACTATTGTATCTATGATAAATGGTACTAATTAATATTTAGGGTGCCTTTTCTCTATCTCTAGTTTTAAAATGCAATAATGGCAGAGAAGGAAATAGAATGTTGTTTTGGCACAAAATGGTCTCTACATTAAAATTACCAATTTATTGTTAATACTTAATTCAGAATATGCTCAAACTTTCTTGCTCCAGTTATGTAAATCAAGTTCTAGTTTACTCCTGCTTGATAATGGCTGGGGTATGTAGCACTAAACTCATAAGCAGCAGCAGCACACCAGATGTTTTGGGAAATGGCATCATGGTCTGAGGTGTAATCACTGATGTGCCATGTAAAACAGATCTCGAGCATTGTCTCCAGATAAAAAAAAAAAAAAAGAGCAGCAAGAGAGAGCAACGAGCAGATTTTACACCAGTAAAAGACGACAAACTTTCTTATTTTAATGGGCATTTCTCTCTTACTAATTCAAACATTCTCTCTACATACTGATTAACAGACTTCCATGTTGTCAAACTTAAGCACATTATTAATCACAAAGTTGATCTGAATCATTTTGGTATTGCTGGAAGAGGACCATGAAACAGACATCCTTGTATCACTATATTTATTTAAGTTTATAGATACATTTATTTATTTGATAAATGGCCATGAGATGCTGACACTGGCTTATTTTTCAAATCCATTGAAAAAAAATCATAAATAACTTGATTTTGCCAAGAAAAAAACATTGAAAGTAATTAACACCTGCTGGATCTTATAGCTCACCTTTGGATTGGTATACATCTCTCTCTCTCTCCAAGCAAGATTTCTTTAGTCAGCAACCTATGTTAACCAAACTTTGATGGTCTGGTCCTTGTAGTAACATCGTGCTTTAGTAGACAGCTTTTAAGCAAACCTATTTAACCTCATCTGCAAGTAAAAACTAAAGGTTAATGACCCTTTCACATGAACAGCAATGAGATGTGAAACTGTCTTACCCTATACTGGTCTGATGATAACCACACTTGAATATAAATAATTAGTTTTTTAAAGGCTTGGCATCCCAAACAGCCAGTCACACATCCTTCAAGGTTGATGAGCTAGCCAAAGATCTACAGGGTACCCATGATGTCAGGTGAACATAGAAGAAATAAGAGTATTGCTTGACCCTCTACCATAGACACAAAAACCTTACAGAATCCTGCACCTTGTTTACAGTTCATGGAGTGAACTCATACTTTTTAAATTTACATTAAATAAACAAATATAAAATTAATGAATATGCATTCAATCTTTTAATCCAAAATGTTCCCCTGACCAAAAAAAATTTTGCCTAAGATTTAACAAAACTCAGTAAGAAACAATAAGTTTATTTCTAAGAAACATCAGAATATTGAAATATTTTAACTGTGTGTTTAACTGGTAATGATGAAGCTTTTGTTCTCCACCAATTTCAAGTTGTGTGGAGGTTCCTGTTACTTTGGAGGACACCACATCATACCATGAGTGTCGGGCAGATCGTCATAGGCTATGTCCCAAATCCATGGTCGATCTGTAAAACAGCAAAATTCTAAAGGTTAAAGGCCAATCACAAATATCAACACTGAAGCAGACTGAGCACACAAAAGCTAAAACTAAGACATCACTGTAAACCAGAGTCAGTGAAATCAGAAGCTGAAAGAACCTGATCTCACAGTCAAAAGTAAAAGCTGAATGATCCACTATGCAAGCAATGTTTGATAGAATTTGTGAGGAGATATATCCTCATAATCCTAATTTGTTGAGCAAAGAAGTATGGGCGTGTTTCAAATGTCAAAATGTTAATAAACATGAAGATGCTGATCAGCCCAAACAGAATATTCAAAAACGTCTATTGCTGACTACAATATGCAAAACTTTCCCACCAAAATTGTTGAAAGAGCTGTTTGGTATTGGTGAAGAGTATGTAGCAACTTCCAGGTGACATTTCAAATACATGGCTGAAGGTAATGCACTTGCTGAAGCAAGGCGTGTAATGCAATACGATGAATTGACAGTGAACAGAGATGTCAAATTTTTACTGCATGAATCAAATGTACAAATGATATCCTGGGAAATGAAAAAGATGTTAATGGATGATAGATTTTCTGAAGCTGTTTCGAAGATGGTTGTTCAGACTCATCGTGAGAGCATTCTTGGACAAATATCTAGATCCATTCGAATCTGCGTTACTTCACTATTGAAAAAGTCAAGGCTCTAACATTGAAAGACTTGAAGGTGAAAAAGGGCTGTCAAATGTGTGTTGGAAATTCTATTGTATGATAATTTTGACAGATAAATTGCATTGTATCCACTTCAACCACTCATGCTGTTGAATTGAAGAAGTTAGTCTGCGCATTGGAAGTGTTTATGAAATCACTGTTTGAAAACCATGTGTCAAAGTGTACCTCAACATCAGTGGACTGCGTGTTGGATACTAATAGCAGTTTATTGTCAACTAATGGTGAAACCTGCTGCCTGTTGTTCAAAGCGTTTGAGTTTATCAACAAAAGGGTTGACTCAGAGCATGAGCAATTTTTACTGGATTACATTGATAAAATTAAACTCTAAATGCGACAGGATCTGAGTCCACAACCAGTGAGTTCATATTGATAGAATTCCAGAATCCCTTACTCAGAAACAAGCATACTTTGTAATGGATTTCAAGATGAAGTTTGAGGCAATGTACAGTCATGAAAAAAACCACAGATCACTAAGGCAAAAAATGAAATTCTTGACATGGAGTGATGATCTATACGAGATATGCTCCAAAAGCGAGTGAGCAAAATTTGGATGACCATCACATCATGTATTACGACCACATTGCGTCAGGTGACATGAAACAAGATTGGTTGGCAGTAACCTACTTTGAAGCAGTTGTGATGCATTTGAGATGTGATTGCACTGAAATATAAGAGATTGGACAACACAAAGTGCTATCAAAAGCCAGAGCTGGTGTATTTTATGAACATGGTTGCGAAACATCATGGGTTGAACCCAGTTTCTTACATCCACATGGATACTCAGGATGGAAAAGGTCCTCTTGATGATCATTTTGCTATCATGATGAAACATGTATCAAGATATTGCAAGGTGAGTAACAATATCATCAGTGAATACAATTTGATCGAAGCTCTATGTTTGAATGGAGGTATAAACTCAGTTGTGCAAATGGTTTGCTCCAATTGAAATAAACTGAAGCAGCTTCAAATGGAACATGAGCATGTTTTGCAGCATTTCCAGTGTGTGAAGTCCTAGTGCTGTATCTGACACCGCATTTGTTGGACCAATAACAAATTGCACTATATTTGGTGGCCAGATAGCACATTGACGACTATGAATTAAGATGACAAATCAATCTTGATGCAATGGAAGCATTTGCCAATATGGAGGAAGATCCATTACAGTGCTCAATTTGTCAGAGGCAGTTCAGCTCTGTTGCACAGGTAAATTGGCACACCTGCAAAGGAGTTGCTGGACAAGGGAGTCACTCAGATTCACCAACAGCAAGTTGAATACGTTGATGTGAATCCTGATAGAGATAATATTGAGAAATTGAGTTGCATTCAAAGTATCAGTGTGTTTGGAAGCCTTTGGACCAGGCTGGGCTTGTCGGATGCCCTGGGGTAAAGGATACGGTAAGAAATACATTGAAGATTTCAAAGCTGATGTTGAGATATCCTTTGATGGGGTTTGAGACAGATCACTGAAAATTGGCCCTGGGAGAATGCGAGAGAAACTATTGCAAATGTATCCTTGTCACCTAGATATCCCTTTGGAAACTGAAATTAGAGCAGAAATTCAAATGCTTTTCAATAAACAAAAGAATGGTCAGGCAGTGACATTGCAATCAAGCACACAGGGATTGAAAGAGTTCTACACCTCCACCGCGCTGTGTATATCTGTGGAGTCTAATGGAGCCATAGCGGGGAATGAGTAAGTTATAAAGAGCTCATCTGTCTTTTGAAGAAGCAAACTATCCTTCAAAAAGCCAAGTTACATCCAAAAGAAACTCATTAAAGGCCAAATTCCAGAAAACAGGTGAGCTACTGGACATGAGGTGGTGTTAAAAGGCGTAACTGTTTTCCACTGGTCACAACAATGCTCATGTGACGGATTTCTCTGCTGATAGCTACAAGTTTATGATCTATCTGTAGTACACAACTGATAAAAAAAACCTGACAGCTTTGCCTCTGTAGAAGCTTCCTTTGTGTCTAAAACACTTGAAGAAACATCTGCTTTCATTAAAATTATCTGCAAATACAAGAAAGAAGAAAAACCTACAACATTCTAGAGATATGAAAGAGGGGACAAAAGGAAAAGTTAAACTACAGATCCCAGCCTGACTTACCAAAACACTAAGAATTAGGATACTAAATACTAACCAAGATGGAAAAACATTTTCAGAGTGAAGTATGCTAGACATACAATTATTGGAAATAATTATGGGATATGCACAAATGAGTAATTTCAACTGAGAGAGGTATATAATACATACACAATGCATTATTACAGAAAATATACAAAACAAGATGAATATGTTGTACAGTGCATTAATATTTGCTATGTGAGCCCTTTACTTTATATAAAGCATGACACTTTGTTTTCAAGCTCCCATACAGGTTATCAATGTTTGAGTGTGGAATGTTATTTGAACTATCCTGTAGCACCTTCCTCAATTTATCCAAACCACATATAGCCTCAATGATGCTCATATCAAGACTTTCTTGAGACCAAGGCATCTTTATGGTCCAGGTAAGCCAACAATTGTAATGAAACTCACTATATTGATAGGATAACATTTTCGTAAAACTATCACCAAAGGAGATGATAATTTGAAAATGAATGTGTTATTTGCATCAAACAGAATATTCTGATATTTTCAGATGATTCCTTATCTTTATGTTCAGAAAACTTGAAACTTTCCGTAAAGTCTAGAAAATTATGCAGAATTCTAGGAATTTATTCAAAACTTTTCCATTTATAGAAAAAAAAAATAGGCACATATGCTTTAGCATCAGCAGTCAATGAAGAAGTAATTTCAAGTTCTTGCTGCTGCTGCTGTTAATACTGCGATATTTTCCTCCGAAAACCATCCCAGACAAACACAGAAAATGGCCACAATAAATGTAAAATTTGTAATATAACGAGTAAAATGATAATTAACAAGTTAGTGAGTGTGGGGTAAATTTTAATTTTCCTGACACAAATTTATCTAAAAATTAATTTAAATGTTAGTAAAGAAAAAAAAACTGTACCTTCAATTATACACATAAGCAGATTAAAAATAAATAAAATGTAGGTATATTTCTTTGCTTTAAGTAGTAAGATGGTTGTAGTTACCTCCTTTTCCATATGGAACCAGGGGAAGATCATATGGAAGTGGAAGAAGAGGGGTTTTGGAGTAGAGTATTTTGTCCCTGTCAGATGAAGTCCGGAACACATCTAGCCCCTGAAATGATAGATCCTAGTTGCTTACTTAGTTCTCACCTAAGCCCTTAAGGAATTCTCTTGGCAGTCACAAGATTTCACACTGCATAGATGGGATACGTACGAAAGGTCCGGGGAGAAAAAGAACCCCCAGCTCATAGGATCGAATCATCAGTTGAACGCCTTTCTTTTCTAAAGCTCCCCATGCCGCTTTGGAGAGATTAGCACTGAGAGAAATGTAAAGAAAAATAAGGAAGAATAAAAAGATGCCTCACTACATAAGTAATTAATAAGTTCAACAGAATAATAACTGCGAATGGAGTTTCACTTATGTTACACATGCTAGCTCCTACCCTGCCCTCTAAGAAAAAGTTCAGCAACACCTGATTATGCTTTCAGATAGTCGATTTAATGAAGGTCCAGTACAAAACTTGAAAAAACCTGACTGACTATCCACCTCAACATGTCACTGTTCGTGGAGGAGAAAAGATGATTACCCTTATAAAATGATTATGCTACTGTCATTATCTCCCTATGCACAATTATAATTATCCCAGTGACCAACTATCTAGCTCCGATTACCCTACAAAAAATTATAATTATCTCACTGATTATCTAGCTTAAATTAACCTACATACAACTAATTTTCCTTTCCAAAGCAATCAACCACAAGTTTTGTAGGTAGAGAGTAAACTCCCTCCCCATCAGATCCCAAACCTGGTTACAAGGAACCACGCTGCTTGCTCACAATCAGGAGATGTCCGAGTGTATGTCTTTATGTGCGGAGATGCTCTGGAGCGCCCTCTTCCTTCTGCCTTCCAGCGGCTAAAATGAAAACAGCATAATTAGAAACCTGGTTATGTTTGAAGTGAATGAATGCCAGAATAAGTACTGCTTCTGCCTTTCTTAGAAGCAGGTAAAGTTTATGAATAAATTTCATTCAATTTGCAACCACAAAGTAAAAAAGACATATAATGAAGTTGTTCTTTGAATGCAAATCAGAAGAATTACAGAGAAAAGCAAGATGGCTTCAGACAGTCTTGTTATAGCCTAAAATTACTGAACGAATGAATGAATGAATGAATCAATCAATCAACAACTTTCAAAGCATAGTCTCTTACCCAAATTAAATTACCTCTACTTAAATATACATGTTAAAACAAAACTTAATGTTTATTCATCAAGATCACCTGCATCTTCACTACTAGAATTATTATCAAATCTATCAAAGATGTCAAAAAAATTTCTGTCATCTTTAAAAATTTTCATGATGGTTGCAAGATGCAATTTCATAACTGAGTTTCCTTTATTGTCAGCATCTTCATAGTTATCATTGGACCGTTTCTCATTCTGCTGAAATAGTTTAACTTTGACAGATCCACTGTGTATGATTGCTGGTGTAATCTTCTGCCATGCAGTTAAAATCCACACACTTTACATGCTGCTGCCATCCTGCTGGATTGAATGTGTGCTCTCCACTTGCCATCCTTTCGTCCTATAATTCAGTTTGGACAAAGCACCTAAAAGGGAAGTTTTCAGCTACATCCAGTGGCTGTAGTTTGCATGTCAATTCACCTGAAATATCAGAAACATGGCTGCCTGCAGCGATGGCCACTGCTTGCATTTATGTGCAGGCATGGTGTTAAAAACCAATAGCAACTTTGGTGCAAACCTGGTCACGCTCTGTAGCATTTCTCTATCCAGAACTTCATCACGTCAGTGTTCATCTAACCTCTCTCATTGCATATGTTGCCAAACAAAAACTAGTATATGCAAAATTTTTTCAATGATGTATCAGAAGTTTAAAGCACTGTCAGTCAGGGCTGGAACCGGGTATAGATGAAGGTGGCTGGCTTATTTGTGTGAGCATGCGCAAAACTAGTATATGTATTAAGCCATGGCATCAGGTCTCCACACAGATGTTGAAAATCCAGATTTGGCAAAGCTAACGAGTTTAATTACTCTAACACAGTCTAGAGAATCTATGCTGAATCCATTTTCAATAAATCAGTATTTTATTTTTTCCTCGAAAGGATCCTATTCACAGACAGAACATGCATTTTAATTTCAAGAGTGTCTTTGTTTAAACAGTTAGGGAATGCCACAAAACAACCAAGGCGTCTTTATTCACCACCTACTGTAAGAAGTCGTTCAAGTAGGGCTGTTTCTTGGCAACATGGATGCTGTACGGAATGGAAGCGCCTGCAGGGTAGCCCTCTAAACTGAGGCGAACATCGTCCTTTGATGGGAATATCTGAAGAGAGAAACACAAGCAAATCCAGTCAGTTGTCGTCATCTGCTTTATGATCAAAACTCTTCACTGTAACATAAACCTCATCTGATTTTCTACAACCAAGAAAACAGGCTGACAAACACGCAGGAGGTAAACCAAGATTCCTGTGTGCACAAAAAGTGCATGACAAGTGAACTTCTTTCAAGAAAACGATTACTCATCCTTGTTCTTCAGCTGAAACCTTTGTAGCCAGGAACTATTCTTAACATAAGATGGACAAAGGTATCAATTTATCAAAGTTTTATGGCTGCAATCCAAATTTTTTGATAACGGAGGATTTTCTCCTTAACATTTTCTTCCAATGCAATTTTAATTTTTGTTCTTATGCATATATCCATTTATATTTACGATGCTTTGATGTATTTAACCATTCGCAATATTGTCTAACTCTAAGGTGTGTCGGGACTTGGCGTTATCTAACCCTGTATTTTACTGTAAACCTTGTTTATGAAAAAGCAGGCAAAAATAGTCAAAAAGTAGATGAGACTTTTACCAATCCTCACCAGCTGTAGTTGAGCCAGCTGACCACTGTCCCCACCAATCTTTTTGGTTGTTGACAAGCTCTGGCTCCACTCACCGCATAACCAATTCTCCTTGGTAGGTCCCAGTGAGCCAATGCTGGAGAACTGACCAATCACTGGCCATGACTTGACCGCACCACTCTCTGGTCCTTCCACTTGTAAAACCTATAAGAAAAAGACAGAAACACCTGCAGCTAGTTATTTGTTTACATGTACTCAAAACTATTGCAATTCTTATGTAAACTTTATTAAGTTTATATATTTTCTTGTTCAGGACTATGAGATACATATGATAGGCCATTTTGGTCAATGTATTACGTGTATCCAAAGTTATTCAGACACATCTCCTTCACAATGCTGCTCCCTTTAATTTTTGAAATTCTCACAAACTTTATTAAGTTTACATATTCTTGTTCAGAACTAGAAGATTCATATAATAAGCCATTTTGGTGCATGTATTACATGTATGACCAAAGTTTTTTAGATACACAATAAAATAAACATGTACCTGGAACTATTGTAATTCTTATGAAAGTTTAATAAAGGCTATACTCTTGTCTAGGACCAGGTTTGAAAACATAGCCAAATAACTTGAGCCCCAGGATGGGGACTATGATCAGAAGTGACAGAATATCAGTTTACCACCTGAGAACAAGCAGGTAATTTATGTACAGTAAAACGTCCATTTTACGTACCCCTTGGTACCAAGGGGTGTTCGCAAATTGAAAATTTCGTAAACTAGATCATGCATATATTTCGTGTACTTTTTATGTTGTTAGTGTTTAAGTATCTTGTTTGAAGCAGACGGTTGAGTCGTAGACTGCTGATATGTATTGTAACAATAAAAAACTCAATACAGTAAATGAAATATTTTTTTATTTGTTCAGTAAAGTAAACATTCAATGTTAATATACATACACTAGTTTAGTTTGTAAAAACAGAATTGCTGAATGAAAAAAGAAGAAATCTAAATAATCAAATATCGTTATCGATTTCCATGGTTTCTGGTTCTGGGTTATGAAAAAATGATGTAATTTTCCCCTGTTTAAGTTGAGATATTCGCATGCGTGCAGCTTCGTCCCTCCATTGCCGTTGTAAGTTGATATAATGGGGGTCCATGCCTCTCTGCGTCATCCATTTCATCATAACTTCTGCTGCTCGGAATGCCTCTTGTGGTTTCACATCATCGTTATCATCATCGTCGTCATCATCTTCACTCACCTGAAAGATAAGAGTGTGTAATTAACTGATTTTATCACAATTATTTTACTAATTCTGTTTCAAATATGTAAATATTGTACGTACATGATTGAATGATATTAAATAAACTCACCTGGTCAACTTTGTTTGCCTCTGTTACAATCTCCTCATCTGTCAGCCACTGGTGGCCAGGGTCGCCGGCATCCTCGTTAATCCAAGTATCAGGGTCTGCCCATCCCTCCTTCTCAGGTTCGTATCCCAGCTCTCCGAACATTATATTAAAAATGTTCCTGTCTTCCACCTCTTCAGTATCAACCTGTTCTTGCTCATGCATGGCTTGTTCTTCGTCGTCAAATATGTTGCCCAACACTTTCCTCCAAGATCTTGACAAATTTTCTTCAGTCGCATTTGCCCATGCATCGGCGATCCAATACACACAGTCTTTTATGGTCACGGATTTCACTCTGTCTGGGATCGGAGTATCGTCTGGGGCGCCCAAGATATGTCTCAAAAGATGCTTCTTGTACCGCCAGGTTCCAACACACCTTGATCCATCGGCTGGATTACAGGAGTAGTATTGGCAGGCAAAAAACAACACGTATGGCTCCGTCCTCCGTTATCAATTCATCTTCAGATGGATGAGCAGGGGCATTGTCTAACAGTAAGATGATCTTACATGGCACATTGTTTTCACGACAGTACTTTCTTACAATGGGGACAAAATAATCAAAAAACCATTTCTTGAAAATATAGGCATCTATCCATGCATTCACCTGCGAAAAATAGTGCACTGGTAGGTCATTGAGGTTGTCATTTTTAAAGCAACGAGATCTCTTTGGCTTATGTACGAAAGTCAATGGGATCTTGCATTTGCCACTGGCGTTAGCACAGCCCATCAACGTAACGCGATCCTTAGATGTTTTAAAGTTCTTGGCGGAGTTTTCCCCATGCAGGACAAGTGTTCTGGATGGCATTAGTTTCCACCATAAACCGGTCTTGTCAGCATTGAAAAGTTGGTCACGGGTAAGCCCTTCATCTGTGATTATCTTCCTTAGCTTTTCTTGAAATGACAAAACTGCTGTTAAATCAGCTGAAAGGGATTCACCTTGTAAGTTCATAGCTTTTATACCATGTCGTGTTTTGAAACACTTCAGCCATCCTGTACTTGCTTGAAATTTCTCATGGGTCTCGGGATACAATTCTTTTGCGTATAATTTTGCCTTTTCCATCAGAATCAGTCCACTTATTGAAGCTCCCTTTGATCGTTGTTGAACCATCCATTTATAGCATGCTATATCTACCTTTTCATATTTTGGCGTTGATATGTATGACTTTTTTACATAATTTCCTGGAGCATCTGACGTTTCAACTTTTTTTGGTATTACATCCCACTTATTCCAGATTGTAGAAACCGTTGATTTTGGCAGGCCAAACTGAAGGGCTACTGCTGTGAGAGATTTCGTTTTCCTTGCCTCGATCACTTTAAGTTTTAGGTCTATGCCGATACTAGTTCGCTTTCTAGGAGTTTTCGGCATCGTGACACGGACAGTGAAATTATTTTGCTGAATAAGTGAATGAATAGGCGGGTTCATATAAGATTTTACGAACAAAACATCGTGAGTTCGCTATGCACGTTAATTGCAAAACCGTTCACATAAAAACTCGGAGTATGCAAATGATGTTTACCAATGTGTGACAAGCGTCATGTTTCAAATCGTCGAAGCGTGCGCGCGAGCAGCTAGGCTAGCAGTAAACAGTTGAGTGAGTGAATGGGTATGTAAATCTGATTTATTGACCTTTAATTCATTCGTTGATGACGTCATTGATTTCGTAAGTCATTACGCAAAATTGACGTTCGTAAAATGGACGTTTTACTGTACTGCCCTCTGTCTGCAGGCTTGCACCTATGAGGCACATGGAGAATCCACAACCTAATGTAAGCTAGTTTCTTAAAACAATAGGTGCTATGTAACAATAAGTATAACTACAAATTTGCTAAGGATCAAATATTATCAACAAACCATAAATATTAATGCTAATACTAGTAAAATTTACTTTCAGTTCCTAACCCTAACCTCTTCTCTGGAACCTTTAGCCCCACTGTAACCAAATTTTCTCCAGCATGCCGTTTGAGATGCAATCTTCATCAAATTGGTTATTTTTAATGCTAATACAGAATGCAACAATGGTGACAGACAAAAACCACCAGAGGGAATGATATCCTTGATATAGGATAGGACAAGGCATTTTTTTCCAGTCATTCATCCCCAGTATAAATATTATGACATGTGACTATGGTACAACCTGATTTGTCAGCAAACAAATCTGAATACCACTGCACTAACTCAAACATCTCTACTCATTAACCTCGTTCTCAATGAGATACTTTCTCATTAAACATGGCTAACACATCTGAATTATTCATTTTTAACAAATAATGAGTTGTCATGTCAATTCCACTCTTATTAACAGGCATACTAATAATACATGATGCAACTGCACATATAATTCCTGTACTTCTCTCATTATACTTTTTAACATGTTCACATGCCAACCTTCTTATTTACTTGCATTTATCAAGAATGTTAATAGCATAATCTACCTGACTGACCTTTTCTTGACCACATATGGTCCTGTATACCTAGCCTGCAGGAAATTCCCCAAAATAGGAAACAATACTAAGGCCTTAACACCTGGCTTAAAGGATCACTCCCTAAGCTTCACACCATACCAAGATTTCATTTTTTCCTGAGCAACAAGGTTATTCCTAGGCCACCTCACAGGCTTTGGTCAGTTGATGTCTGAACTCTGACACATAGTCAAGCATGTTCACCTCTTCTTGCTTCTCACTCAAGCAATTTTCTTTCAGCAACTTTAGGAGACACAAGTTCAAAAGTAGTGAAATCCAAGTACTCCTATACAACTTCCTAACCATCCCAGTCCTTTTGCACTCAAGACAAAATGACCTTAATATGCTCTTCAGTGTCTGGTGATATCTTTCTAAAGTACCTTGAGATGCTGGATGATAGACAGATAAGAGATGCTGGGTAATAGCTAATTCATTTGTTAACTGCTGAAAGATGCCTGACATTAAGTTGGTTCCTTGATCCAAATGAATCACTCTTGACAAACCCACTAAGGTGGAAAACTTGATAAAGGCCCTAGTGATTACAATAGTAGTAATCTTTTGCAAGGGGATAACCCTAGTGAATCTGGTTAAAGCACATATAATGGTTAATTATTACTAGACTTAGTCTTGGGCATAATTCACAACAGCACTACTGAAAACCTCATTAAAAGCTGAGGTAGGCACTAAGGCAGGGGTCACCAAACATTTTTCACAGTGGGCCGGATAACTGAAAGAATGATGAGCGCGGGCCGCATAATCATTCTGTTCAATATTTGCAAGCCAGAACGAAAGCTCTGGGAAAAAAGACGAAACACTAAGTTTAGCATTCCATGTTAATCATGGGTGAGTGGCGTGCAATGCACAAAAAACAAAGACAACCAACATATTTATTTACTAAAAAGTTATCAAAGAAGGTGACGTTATCAAAAATATAGTTACATCAGACCTAGTGTGCACATATCCGAATCTTACAAACTAAGCAGCAAAAAAGGTTAGTGAGATTTGTGAAACTGACGTTTGGCTTTCAAGATATCATCAATATTTGGTTTGGAATTGCTGCATCCAATCAAGAGAATTGCTTTCAAATGTTCATCAGTCAATCTCGTTCGATGTGTTGACTTCACATACTTCATTTTTGAAAATGTTTGCTCACAGACATAAGTTGTTCCAAACAATGATGCCATGCCAGCGGCAAATTTCTTCAATTTCGGAAACTCAACATCAGGTAATAAGCGGTAAAATTCAACAAGTTTTCCTTCCTCTGTGCTTCTCTTTCAACAAGTCATTTGCTTGCAAATCAATGAGCTCCAACTGTAGTTCAACTGGCACATCATCAAGGTTACAATCAAACGGATTCTAGAACAGAAGAATGTTACTCTCAATTCTGTTGAGATCTGAAAATCTCTCCAAAAAATGCTTCTTCAAGTCACGAATAATTTTTTTAGGAAAATCGAGGTTGACATCTTCAGCAATTGTAGCGCAAAACTCTTTGAAACAGTGAAAATGAGAGAAGTTTTCTCCTTCCAGTTGTGCTTCAAACAATGACAGCTTTCTCCGAAATCCTTTGATGATTCTGTAGAGATCACAGACGAGGTTATCCTTTCCCTGAAGTTTCAAGTTCAGTTCGTTCATGTGGGATGTAATGTCGACCAAAAATGACAACTTTGACAGCTGTGGATCAGCTCTATCTATCTTTTTCAGTGAGAAAAACATCTATTTCGTTTTGGAGCTTGTAAAAACGAAACAGGACTTTACCACAGCTGAGCCACCTCACTGCTGTGTGATAAGGCAAGTCACAGAAATCAGAATCAATTTCTTCAAGAAAAGCCTGGAACTGACGGTGATTGAGTGCATGTCCCCGAATGAAGTTCACAGCAGAAACGACTGGTTTCAGTACACAAGAAATATCCAAGTCTTCCCCACAGAGTGCTTGCTGATGTATGATGCAGTGTATGAACAGAGCGCCCGGAATTTGCAAATCTTCCAACTGAGTCCTGATCTGCCCGACCAGACCCTTTCTCACTCCAGCCATGTTTTTTCCTCCATCAACTGTAACACCTCGAAGCTGATTCCACTGAAGGTTATAGTCGTGCAAAGTTTTCTGCACTTCCATGAAAATGTCTTTTCCAGTTGTTGTTCCATGCATGCAGCAAACGGATGCCAACTCTTCCGTTATCTGAAAGTCCAAATTGACACCACGAATGAACACAAGAAGTTGTGATGTACTCGAGAGATCAGTAGACTCATCCAGCGCCAGAGAATACCACAACAAGTTCCTAGCTTTCTCGCGTATCTGTAGCACTATGTTCTCTCCAAGTTCTTCTGTTCTCCGCACAACTGAACTTGCCAAAAGGCTGATACTTCCAAACAAATCGGCTTTCTCAGGACACAAGTCATTTGCTGCTTCCATCATACACTCTTTGATGAAGTTGCCATCAGTAAATGGTTTTCCTCACTCTGCCAACTTACGCACTATTTTGTAACTTGTACGAGTGACAGATTCATTTTCAGCAAACTTTTTCGTGAAGAGATTTCTTTGAGTTTCTAAACCACGTTTCATGGACTCATATTTCTCAGAGCGTAACTTTCCAGAAAACTTTGAATATGTTGATAGATGTTTTGTTTCATAGTGACGCCGAAGATTGTACTCTTTCAAAACGGCAACACTTTCGCTGCATACCACGCAACTAGCTTTCTGGTCCTTTGTTTCCACAAAGAAGTACTTTACTCCCCATTCTTCATTGAAAACGCGACACTTGGCATCCACTTTTCTTTTCTTAGTAGCCATAATAAAGGGTGAAGAAAACAGCCTAGAGACCAGCTCGATTAACACCTTGACCGGGGAATTTTTCTGAGCCTTCTTGCCCATGATGTGTCAATTATTCATGAAAAAATTTTAAAAATTTTATTTCACAACATCTCGTGTTCCATCCATTTTATCACGCAAATGCAAGTACTGTCAGCGGGCCTGATGAATTGACGTCGCGGGCCTGATCCGGCCCGCGGGCCGTAGTTTGGTGACCCCTGCACTAAGGGAACAGCTGATATCTTTTAACTTTGGCTTGCTTATCTGACACACATGAAAAGTTTTGCAGAAATCTCATACAACCTGCTTAATACCAGGCAAATAAAAATGTTGAAGAGTACACTTGAAGGTTTTATGCATAATCAAATGCCCTGCTGTTGGTAACTAGTGAGCTAGCCTCAGGCTCTTATGTCTATATCTGAGTAGAACCACAATCTGACAGACAACCTTCTATTCATTCTTTGCAAGGATATCTACAGATCTCCACTCATTAATACTGCAGATTTAAAAACATAATAAACCAAGACATTCTGCACCTCCTCTTCAGTAAGACCCCTACCTACCTATGGATTCCAGTATCTAAGTCCTGTTCCTGGAGTAAATTTTCCCCACCAAAACTAGAGAAAGATACCTCAAGCTCATCGCTCTCGGGATCCTTGTGCGGAATGATACAGTTATGTTAACACATGAGGATGGTCAAATTGGTTCCTAGATTTGTTTAGATAACCAATAAAAGTCTCTGCCAGCCTAAGACTATCATCCTTCACAACTTTATTATTCCTTATCAGAGACCTTCCTAGTCAATGGCCCAGTCATAACACAGGCAGGAAAAATACTTGGAAACTCCTGCTCTAAACACTTAATGCCATCTCTTGTCACCAGCTCTTCAGACAAACAAGGGCTGTCCCTACCTCATCTCCAGCCAGATCATTGCCTAACAACAAACAAAGACCATGGATAAGAAGTGTTGGCAGGACACGTACAACTACTGGTACAGTAACAAAGTTGGACTTCAGGAGCACTCTGTGTAGTGATACTGATACAAAATACTCTCCCACACTCTCAAGCAATATGCTAGCCTCCATAAAAGTCTAAGCTGGACCAGTGTCACAACCTTCAGGTATGAGACTTCTATAGCCCTCCAACTTTGACTCAGGATCAGACTTATAAGCCACAATGATAGGCAGAGACCTCTGCACTGGTAAGTACCCTCACAATGGCAGAAGCCACATTACCCTCTTGGCTGTCTTCTCCTCCCTTAAGACCTTACACATGGAGATCATGTCACCCTGCTAAAAAGACTATTACTAAGTATGAGAGAATCTCTGAGGTCTGAACATACTTAGATCTAGAGTCCCTTTTAACTTTGTCTGTATCAGCATTCCCAGATAAGAAATTCTCAGAATGGTCTGCATCCTTGTCTACCTTTATGCTGGTACCCTTGCTTAGGAATCAGCAAATGGTCACCCTGACAACTGCTTTCTGTTCATCTATATGGTTGCTGTTTCTTTTAAAATTCTTCTAACAGGATGAGTTGCCTCAACTTACCAAAACCCTCACCAACCTCCCTGGAATTACACCACCTTTCTTTCTCCCTGACAAACTCTCCCTGTTTGTGCCTATTCTTAAACTTCTGTTTAAAAGCTTCGGCCACCTCATGACCTTTTAGAATAGTTTCCCTACCTACCTCATAATCTGAGCTGACTGCAACAGACAGGACAGATACACCCTGCCAAGGCACTCTTGCAGGGGCAAACACTGAATTTCTCTCTCTCTAACTGGGCCTGTAACTCTAACTGCTTTGGCTCAAACTCAAGCTTTAGTCATTCCAAGAAAGACAGAAAGTTACACTCCCAACTCTTTGGGATTCTAAACATAGGTCTTCTTAACTAGTTCAGTCACTACTAATTTTAGTACCACAGATTTTTTTAACTTAGAATTGAGAGCTAGATCAATGTGTTTTGCTAGTGACAACAAATCAGATTTTTTAATTCCTTAATCCTATCTACTGTCACCAAGAATACATTAGCATAAAACTGGAACATTTTGGAACTCACAAAATTTGCAAACTATAACACACTGAGTTCAGAGTAATTACCAGCCAGACCAGATAATTTTAAACACAACAAAGATATTGAAATCAAAACCTTGTTCTCTTCCAGATAAGCCCCTATTTTGTTACATGCTAAACCCAGTAGGGATCAAATTGAACACAATTATGTTAATTTAACAAACTTATTATTAATCAGACAATACATAAACTGATAAAATACACAATAGTTTAAAAAGACAGCACAAAAGAGTGATGTGTAGCTAGGCACTAATGAATGATGCACACAGATAATAGAGAATCATGGTAATAGTCCATGTGGGAGAGTCAGCAACCCAGGGCCATGTCAAAAAAGTTAATGTGGAAATCTTCAGCTTCAACTTTGGTGATGCTAGGATAGCTGGATGACTGGATAGTTCTTGCTTCTCCACAGTTGAATCATTTCCTGGGCATGAACTGGTCTCTTTTAAATAGAAGGAATTCTCCTCAAGACTTCTATTATTATTTCTCCTCCTGGTCACATTACTGTCTTTTATTCCCAATCTTATCACAAGAATGTCTGCCATCATCAGGGAAATTAAAATTAGTTACAGTTAATGACCACCAGGGAGTCTCCAAAGGCCATAAAAGCAAACACAAGCTCTGAGAGCAAGCTTTGCCATAAAAACAAGGCAGTACTAAATCTTGTGACAATTGTTGTTTCTTATCCTTTGTGGGATTTAAACCTTAAAAGACAGCCACAAGTAACAGCATACAAAATGCAACATCATTAAAGCTCCTGTATTGCCACAGTGAGCACCAATGACCTATAGTTCCATCTTCAACTACTGGTGAACAAACAACAAATAGGATAAGTTTAGCTGGCTAAGTCAGCAGGGATATAATATATTAATCAATGAACAAGTTCTGACTCACATAATGAAAGTTAAAAGCTCATAAATGTAGAAGGAACACCAACAAACAGATGCAAATTATTTTGCTATGTCACTCCTCCTAGCACAGATAAAGGTAAAGGTTTAGACAAATTTTTAAAAGGTTAAGTTACCTTGCGTAATTTGAGATGTCCCCAGTTGTTTTTACTTGTATCTGTGTGGCGGCCAGGTACTGATGCTACAATAAAGACCCTGGAAGAAATTGGTTTGAAAAATATCATCCACATGTTCAGTTTACAGAGCTTAATCCCATAAAACCCACCTGGCAGACAAACAGGTAAGCATACAACACGGGATAGAAGCTATAAATCTATTCAGATATACAAATTCTCTTTGTGTAGCTGACAAAACTTATGGCACATTGCTACATCATAAATTACCCAAATTTACTTACACACCACATCTAGTAAGCGAGTATGAAATACACAAAGGTTTCCTCAAATGTACAACTGCTATATTTGTTTCAGATGATCAGTAGGTCTTGTATCACAATTGTACATTATTAAATATTCATGTGAAACAGACTATAAAAAATATTTTTAGTCTTCTTTACAATTATAATAATTGTTTTATACTAGTGGACTGAAGCCACCAAATCTGTCAGCTTTTAAATTCCCTGACCCACCCTGGTTAGATAAGCCACTTTTGAATGAAGATGCATTTACCAACACTATTAAAAGTCTAACTTTCTTGAACTGGTCTAGTACTTTGCTGATACTGTGTTTATTTATTCTTTCACATCTACAAGTGAAGATTTCTAGCAGGGACTTCTGATAGGTTGGTTAGGTCAGTCAAAGTTTGAAAGCACCAGGCATTTGTTGGCTGTAGATTCTCATGTCACGCACCTGGTTTGTGTTCTGCCTGAGTTTTGGCCTAAGGAAGGTTGAAGTCAACAGAAGATATGGCACCTGTGCTTGGTAGCTTTGTTAGTATATAATAATTGTTATACATAGCACGTGAAAATAATTAATCTTGCAAATGCCACATTACTGCATAATTATCTAGTATGGAAGCGATGCCATAGGCACATGCTAGATTTATATTTACTTCATGAGTATTTTATTTCATTTGACTGTTTTAGCAAACAGTTTTCCCACTTTTATTCTTGGAAATGAATAAGAAAAAAATTTAAGGGCTTTTCACTGTGCAAACTCTGTATTAGTAAAATGTGAAGTGAGTTATCTCCTCTTTATTTCTAAAGTGCATATATACCACACTATCATGTACTCAAAACATTGTTGAAAATATTTATTCTTACCAGTCCACTAGAATAAAACCATACATCATTAACAAAATTACATTAATTTAGGAAGAACATGTATAACAAATCAAAATACCACATAACTATAGTTAATGCTGCTCATAGTTTTTTTGTTTTTTTTTTCCATAGTTATTAATTTATACTATAACATGATGCATACACAGGAAATGAGAGTTAGCCAACAATCATACATTAAATTCTGGATATAGTGGCACTCTATTTAAGGTAATGTCTATCTAATGGCATATGTCACAGCTCTTGTGGCAGACACGGCAACCAACTTAAGTTTGTTTATGGTCGCCATCTTGGAAGAGCGTACAGCTCATTTCTCTTGTCTTTTATCATACAATAACTTTTGCACCCCTCAACAATGGCCCCTAAATTTGACAAAGCAAATACTGGAGAAAAACGAAGACGGACTACACTTAACATCGCCATTAAAATTGAAATAGTAAAAAAATCAGAAAGAGGTGCAAGCAAGAATGTTTTGATGCATGAGTAGTGTTGGTTCATCAACATTGTATGATATTAAGCATTCAAAGAATAAACTTTTAGACTTTACTTTGACTTCTGAGAGCAAAAAATCCATTACTGAACGAAAAAATGCACACAAGCCTAAATTTGAACAACTTGATAAAGTATTGTAAGAGTGTTTTTCATTAAAATGATCTGAAAGTGCTGCTATTTCAGGACCTATGGTTATCTTAAAAGCAAAGGCAATTCAAAAGCAAATGAACATAACTGCAAGGTGTGCTTTTCTGAAGGGTGGCTGACTGCTTTTAAGCTTCAGCATAGAATTAGAAAATTGGATGTTTCTGGTGAGAAAATATCAGCTGAAACAGAAGCAGCTAATAAATGCCATGATGACTCATTCGAACTCATTATGGATAACAACCTTCTGATCAGATTTATAATGCAGATGAAACAGGGCTATTTTGGAAGTGTTTACCAACGTAGACTTTGGCTGGTGCAGGTGAAAAAGAGGCAAGTGGTTTTAAGCTTAATAAGAACTGATTAACTGTGCTGATGTGTACTAATACTTCAGGCAAACAAAGTTAAACTATTAGTCGTTGGCAAATATCGTCATTCACGAGCATTCAAGGGAATTTTGCATTTGTCTGTTGTATATAAAGCACAGAAAAGTGCTTGGATAAACAAGGAAATTTTTCTTGATTGGTTCATTGATGTTTTTGTTTCATCAGTTAAAGATAACCTTCGAAAGATTGGAAAACCTCAAGACTATAGGTGTGTTTTACTGTTAGACAGTTGTAGGGCCCACCCACATGAATTGAAGTTAGAGTGCGATTGTGAGAATATCTTTTATTACTATTTGCTGCTGAATGTTACTTCTCTGATTCAGCCAATGGAGCAGGCATTATTCAAAATCCTAAAAGCCATTACAGAAACAATTTCACGAAAAAAACTGATTAATGCTGACTGCTCTATATATGATCTTCAACGAAGCTTCACAATCAAAGATGCAATTTTTTCCCCTTTCAATTGCATGGAATGATGCCTATCACTCTGAAGAAAGGTTGGGGGAAATTATGGCCAAATGTAATGTTTGCTGATGCATCATCTGATAACCCAGATAATGCAGATGACATTGAAGAATGGATCACTATCGAAGTAGTTGTTGAAGTTTCACAATCTTTTTCAGATAAACAAATCATTGACAGTGTTGTTAATCCAGAAAAGTGAGATGAAGCTAGCGATGATTCTGAGGAAGAAGAATCTGTACAAAAGGAAAAAGTATACAAACTGTTCTAACATTTCCAGAGCAAAATCCAAACTTTAGTACGCAAGAAGTTATGCATGCTTTAAACTGCGATATTTGTAAACTTTTCAAGAAAGCAATTGAGAAATCATATAAAAGTGGTCCATCAAGTTCATCACTCGATTGTTCTCCTGATGCAGCAATTGAAACAAACATGCCAGAGCAGCAGGTAACAGAAGTAAAGTAAACAGTGATGTGTAGCATATAATTATGCTTTTTTACATGTATGTAACGTTGTGCATATATTTTAAAAATATAATTGTTTTATCCACGTGTATGTTCCGTATATAACTTGTTGTGCATATTTTTTTAAGTGGATTATGTTTTATTTGTGTGTATTTTCTGTATGCAACTTGATGTAAATGTGTTTTTTGAATATTTTGATTAAACTGGCAGCACATACATGTCAGTTTTATATTCTACTTATTTACACATCCCTTATACCTTACTTATATGGATGCTCCATATAATGGAATAATCAATGTAATGGCATCCCTGATTCCCCGAAGGTGCCATTATTTATAGAGTTCACTGTATTTCCTTATAAAAATTATTTAAAAAGTTACACAAGAGAAGAAATATTTAGCTATGTTATTTCTTAAAGATAATAATGGTGGAGATGATTAAATTTACCGGGCAGAAGACATGTCATGCTCAGATATGCATTTTTCCCACTCTGTTAGTTTTTCACTTTTATAAGCTGCAATGTAACTCAACAGATCTTTCTTGAAGTGAGTTCTGGAGTCTCCGGCAGTTCTTCCTCCACAACCAGACAGTCGAGGAAATATGGGGCTGACCCACACACTACAATGAGGAGAAATGCCACAGTGAGGCAAAACAGGTAAATGTATAAGCCAATATCACTCCTTCACAACAATACTACTGAAAGTAAAAAAAAATAATAAACAATTATAGAAAACTAAAAAGTTGGGCTAACATCTTATTTAATATCATTCATCGCAGATCATTATAACTTCTCTAAATTAGCATAAAATGTAAAAAAACGTAAGAAAATAAGCAAGAAGAACAAAAATTCATAGATTGATAGTTTTAGAGAGAGGTCTCATCATAACCATCAGATAAAAATGACAATGATGCAAGCCACATTCAAAGCTAAAAAAAACAATAAGCAATTATTGTAGAAAAACTTGGTGCTTTTAAAGAGTGAAAAAAATCTGGAAACAGCAAACTGTCAGACAAACTTGGGTTTGTAGTTGCTGTAGTTAGTAACCATTACCACAGCACCACAGAAGTTATGAATAATAAAATCGACCATCTAAATTACATAATCTCATTTGTTAAATATCTTTTCAACTATTGCAGACTAAAAATTAAATCCAATTCAGAGTTTGTCAACAAATTTACATTATCCTGGTTTTCAGATTACAAATTTGAAAAATGTAAATTTCTGGATAAATAATAGTAAACTTGCCCTTGAGTTTTCTGATTCCAGTCCTGTGGCACCAAGTTTGCAGTGTGAATTACAATTCTGAGACCATTATCATACAGCAGAAGCATCATTTTCCTACAATAAAAAAAACAAGATGCACAATACAAATGTGGAGAGGCTGACATTATTACATAGTAAACTATGTAAAGCAAATACACGGCTTATGACTTCTTATCTCATATGTTTGGCTTCTTTCTTTTCATACTTTTTGGTACCAAGACCTAATACTTTTCAAATCACATCACATCACATATTCTACAATAATTGAAAATCTTTTCTTTTATCTAGACTTAGGATCAGATGTTACCATACATCAAGTTCCTAAACCTACATTTTGCATTTTAAGCTAAACATAGATTCAAATATACAGCAGCACTGTACAGTTGTGATAGTTCACTAATAACAGCTTATCTAAAATCACAATACTATCAATCAAAGTATTATATAGTTAATTCTTTTTTTAAGGTTCTGTTTACATTTAAATCGTATACACTGATTTTCCTTTTAAAATCTTACCAAATGTGAGTCTATCAGTGGTTACATGTTAATGTTTAAATAAAAGAAAATGGCCACCATTACCAAGCAAACATTTTTACTTAGCTTTGTAATAAGAAACTGTGGACAGTCATCTATACTACTCAAAACTTGCTAAGGATCAAGGGATACAATGTCAATGTCATAATGTTTGTTAGATACTATAAGGAAAGCAAAGTTGGAATGTGTATAAACTAACAAGACATTAATGAAGGTAGATGTAAAAGACATCATTAAATAATGATGTTAAAACAGTCATTAGAGCCATCCTTCAAAAACAAAGATTTCTATTTTTCAAAAGAGAAAGTACAAGATCTGACATTTCCCCCCAGAGTGGAAATTCTTGTTCAGAAATTCATTCAGTATCTTATGTGAGAACCTCTAGCATAAATGGATTGACATCAGTGTCTTGTACATTTGATGAGTCTTTGAATGTTGGTGCAGATAATTACATCCCTCTACAAAGTGTTACCAAGTTCCTGCAAAGTTAATGGAAGCACAGGACATATTGCAGTGACAGTCTGAAGGTTTCAAATGTGTTTGATTTGATTATGGATAATGGTTTGGACAACGAATTGTCCACTCCATACAAACAGTTGTTTTCTGCTCCAGGTACTGGATAAGTATTCGGGACAGGCATTATCAACCATGAGAATGCACCAGGATCTCTCTCTAAAACCAGTTATGGCACTTTTCTGGAAAACATGACTGTCAGTCTTGCCATCCTAGCTAATTTTCCCACCATACCATCAGTGTGCCATCTCTATAGCAGTCACGTTCAGCAATGGGATCTTGAAACCTCTTCCCTGGCCATCTCCACACTGTGGCATGTTCATCTGTAAAGCCAAGACAAAATCTGAACTTGTCTGTGAAAAGTAATGGTCAGTCTCTGACAATCCACCCTACATGGTCTACAGCCCAATCCCACCATATCCTGCAATGGCCAACAATTAGTAGCATGTGGCTACAAACTTTTCTTGACTGCATACTATTAGCCCAAATCTGATTATGTACAGTTTGTGTTGAGACACTGAAATGTTTTGCATTTTTTAAGGTAAGATTTCAATTGAGTCCTTGCCTGGAAATTATTTTTCTTGCTTGAAAAACCAAAAAATGATCCTGGCAATAAATGCATTGTTGACTTGAATCAGCCCTCCACTATGTCATCAAGCAAAATTTAGGCTCTAGAAATGAGACTCTGGCTTAAGTTAAGCTCATCTAACACATGATATTGAATTGTTTTAATTTCCAGCATATCAACCCATCTGGAAAGTTCTGTGGCTGCCAAATGTGCCATTCTGTATCAACAAACATTTAAAAATTACCAATCTTGCAATGAAGTGCTTCTTAAATTCCAAAATGACAGCATGGAGAACATTAACATTTACATGAAAATCAGGTAGCTATATATTTACTTGCATCTCAAATCTGGACATACTGTGGATGAGAGTCCCAAAGATATCAGCAATGAAATCAAATTGTACTAGTATTAGATTTAATATTAATAGTTTGTTATTAATTATTTAATCCTTAGCAGTATATACTAGTAGAGAGTCATTTATAAAGGTGATCAATCATCTGCAATGATACAGACAAAGAGTTTTCAAACTGGTTTCTGAAAAAGCTTGAAGGGGTTCTGTAGTTATTTTCATGTCATATTTTCTGTTTCTCCACATTTCTCCAAAAAGATAAAAAGACTAAGAAAAATCCAAGAGTGTGTTCAGATTTTTTAAATATCTTGAAACA
Organism: Nautilus pompilius; assembly: GCA_018389105.1. Classification (NCBI taxonomy): domain Eukaryota; kingdom Metazoa; phylum Mollusca; class Cephalopoda; order Nautilida; family Nautilidae; genus Nautilus; species Nautilus pompilius. Next base: position 2,497,777 of record JACATO010002123.1, read on the forward strand.
TGATGAAATCATGATAACTTACTAAAAAATCATTACAGATAAGTGCAACCTCTCACCTGCAGTGTGATAACCTGGGTCTGAAGAATTTACAAACCTGCTGCAGTGTCGCAGTCTTCAGTTCGTGTGAAACAGGTTGTGGTATAACAAGTAGGGGCCATTTCTGTGTTTTTTCCAATCTCCAATAATAAGTAATTGCCCCTCACTCAGCTTGAATCATTGTCTACAGACCAGCAAACATAAAGTGAACACCAAAAAAAAAAGGGGGGGGGATGGAAACAAGAAAAAGTAAACTAATTCTAGTGCTCTTGCTGCTGCTGCTGCGTCTAATTCTACGTCATGTGGTAACTGGCACAACTACCTACTGTGAATATAGTACAAGTAAAATATGGAAGTATGAGGAAAGGTTTATCAACTCCAACTTCATTTGACTGGTAATAAAGATGGGCCAAATGGATTGTGTGTTGAATGTGAGCAAGTATTCAGTCTGAAGTCTGCAAAGTTACAAAGACGTCTTGAAATCAAACATCCACTGTTGAAAGATAAAAGTGCTGAGTATTTTAAAAGAAAATGTGCAGAACTTCACCAGAAAAAAGTGCATTTCATACATTTTTGCATGACTTAAAATGCACTCATAGCTTTTTACTGCATAAGTTTCCCATAGTATGCGCTTCACCTGCTCTTGTTATCGCAGAAAATTTGATAAAAACACATGTAAAAGATTTGGTAGCTGGCATGATAGATGAAAAATGAAATTAATTGTGTGCCACTTTCTGACAATAATTTCAAGACACATCAAGGATGATGATGGTTATTGTGAAGCAGAACAAGTAAAACGCTTAAAACTGAATGCAACAGATTTCTTAGTTTAGATGGATGAATCCAATGACGTTGTGGGCTTAGCCATCTTACTTGTGCTTGTGCACCGTGTTCATGAATCTTCAGTTGAAGATGATCTGCTTGATTGCAAACCTCTTCTGACCAAAACCACGAGTGAAGAAATATTTTAAATAGTTGATTCACATATGAAAAAACATTAAATATTCTTGAATTTCTGGTACATGTACTGGAGAGCTATGGTTGGAAAAATGTTGCGTGCTGTGGCATGCACAAGAAATATAGCTCCACTTATTAAGCATAACCATTGTCTTCATTGTCATGCACTTGCAATGAAATGCATGCCACAAGAACTAGATGTACTCAACAAGGTAGTCAAAATTGTTAATTCTAATGCAAGATCACTCAATTCCTGGATATTCACTATATTGTGAAGAAATGGGAAGTCTGTATAAAACCTAACCACTTCATACTGAAGTGTGATGATAGCTATCTTGTGGAAAGGTGTTAGTTTGATTTTATGAATTACAAGAAGAGATGAGGCTTATTTATCTGAACATCCATTTGAATTGTAAGAGATGTTAGATACAGAAGATGCCATACCTGGCAGATGTTTTTGCATGTCTAAATGAACTTAATATTTCACTGAAAGGTATGAATACAAATATTTTCAAAGTTCAAAGTAGAATGGATTCAACTCTACTGAAACTCAAACTTTGGGTTGAGTGCGTTTCTATGGAAAATCTTGAATGTTTTCTGAGTCTCAATGATTTCATATTAACAAATAATTTTTTCCTCAATGAAAGTGTAAAAAATCTCTGTGATTCAACACTTGGCTGACTTACATACAACCGTTAGGGAATATTTTTGGCTGCCAACGGAAATATTAGATTGAGTTCAAAATCCTTTTGTTGCATCAAGAAATATATGCGAATAACCATTAAAAGGGGGCGACCAACTTATTGATATTTCAACTGATTTCACATTAAAACAAAGTTCCATCAAGTGGAAATTATGAATTTCTGGATTTGCCTGTCAAAAGCATATTCCAAAATTGCCAATTGTGTTTTGAAATATTTTATACTTTTACAACAACATATTCTCATGAAAGATCCTTTTTATATATTGAAACAAAAAGCAAATATAGAAATAGGCTGATTGCAGATGATGATATGTGCTTGCAATTAACAAAACCTGTCCAGATACTGTACTCCTATATAAAGAAAAGTAATTACATCCAAGCCATTGAACTTTTTTTTCATTAATTTTTAAACTATGGATTATTTCTGTAAATTCCAAATAACTGTATACCATGAACTATGTAAATAAAAATTACAACGAGTATAAATGTTGTTTTAATATGATTTGTTTTAAATCTTTGGAGTGTAATCTCTTGGCCAGGGTTCCAGAAGAAAAAAATTTAAACAAAGGCTTTGCACCTTCTTTGAACAGCACTGATATAGGCAATAATTATAAAAACCTGTTCGTACAAAAGTAAAGTGAAGTGATAAATAAGCCTTGTCACAAATTTCCTGCCCAAACTCTGAGAATAAACCAAAATGAATGCAGAGACATAAGTTAACAAAAACATTTTAGTAAGAAAATGCTAACCAGTTGAAATCTACTTACGTATGATGAGTTCCAAACATTATTTCTAGTTTGGCCTATAAAAAGACAAAGAAATTCTTTTGTTTCAAATTGTCAGTAACACAAAAAGCAATCATAAGTCAGAACGAAGCATAACTGCTGTCTGCACAGAACTACATACTGTATCAATCGAGTATCTGTTTATTTTTTCAATAATTCCACCAGATCTAAACTGTAAAACTCAGAAATGTTCTGACTATCCAGTATCTGTAAAAATGTTTAAAATTTAATTAATTATAAATACTTTATATATAAAATAAAAAAATCTGTATTTGTGTTTATTCCAAGAACAAAATCTAGAAAAATTCAGTCTATAAAGCTGCAACCTGCAAATCTGATTCTGATATATGGCTAAGAGCATCAACTTAACCTAGTCCATGTAATTATTACTATTACTTTTATTATTTGTTTTTGTAGTAAGAACACAATATAAAAATATTAAAAGTTTTATTTCATCTTCCTTAGCAATAATAGCCATGTATTATTAACATTCTAAATGGAAAATTGTTTAGAAAAAAAGCTGCAACAAAACTTAAGGTTTTTCCCCTTTGTATCATCTGTAATTAGAAAATTCCAAGTTGAAGCAGTGTTTTAATAATTTAAAAGAAGGCAAAACTGCATAGAAAATGAGTTCTTTGTTATGCTAAGAATGTCAGATATTTTGATTGAAACTAACCTGACAGAGTTGGATGTTAGGGTAGCGTGATGCTTCCTTTTGCAATGCAGACAAACCTGGTCTCTGGAAACCATGAACAAGCATTAGAGGTTTCTTGCTGAATAAACCAACAAAAATATTTATTAATTAAAAATTGGCAAACCTTTCAGCTGTACATATGTAATTTCTTTGTTCTTAAACAAATTCACTGTAGTGATGGTTAGGATTATATCTATATATGAATGTGTATACACACACATACACATGATGTCCACAAAAAATGTGGGTTTACTTCTTCTTCCTATAACCTAGTAAACAAGGACAAAATGTTAAACAGGAATTTTTGCTTTAAATACCAAGCACCTCTAACAAGATACACTACAATTGGTGTTTAACATATCCACAAAGGCACTGCAGCATCTGCCAAGTGATAACAAAGAATACAAAAATAATTGTTTAAGCATCGACAATTCTCTGTCAGAATTGGTGGATGGTATGCATTTTTTTTTGCAAGGTACATAGGTACATACACCTTATCCTTCAGCACACCCTGCAGGAAAAAAAATTAACTACTGAGAGATCTGGAGAGTATGATAGGCATTCAGTTGGTTTGCATTACCAATCCACCTACCAGTAAAGTGTTCATCAAAAAATGCCCATACATTTTTGCGACATGCTAAAAACACATGATGTCAGGGGTGTGGTTTTGTATGCCTTCATATAATAGCATATAAAATATATGGTGATAGTTAAAAAAGCAAAAAAAATGTAATAAAAAATACATACCGGAAGTCACTTGGATACTGGTGAATTAACCAATAAATATCAAACATGTAGTTAAACTGGAACATTAAAAGAAAAAAAAAACCCAAATATTTAGTTAATAATTTAAAAATGTAATTTTAAATAAGAAACAATACAAATTGTAAAACCTACATAAATTTTACACAAAAATAGCTCACAGTTTTATAAATATATATCAGTAGTTTTAAAATAATAATTAATGTGACAATAATAGTAGTCTGACCGAAACTAAGTTTACCAAACTCAGATCATTAAAAGTAAGGAAGATTTTAAGTTTCCAGAAAGAGAGAGGAAATATGAAAGATAAAAATAAGCGATTGATGAAAAAGTAAAAGTAAGAGAAAAATAAGAGGGGAAAGATACAAAGAGGAAAGAGCAAAAGAAACTAGAGAAAGAAATGAAATGATTATGTTAAATATTAGTCAAAAACAGGAAAAATTTACCTGACAAGATGCTTGCAAATTGCCCATACTTGGTGATAAAATATCTAAAAATCAACAATAATACATGTTAACATTCTTAATGATATATTTCATCAAGATCCAATTCATCAAATCGCAATTTTTGAAAATGAAACTAAAACGATTACCACTTATATGAAGAACATATGCTGAGTTGTGGTGGCTGGAAATTCCTGAAACTTTGGTCAGAAAAAAACTGTAGGGTTGTGCTTCTTTGTATTCTTTCCTGGAACTATTATTAGAGTCCTCAAACTGAGATTTTACTTTGATTTTCTTTGCAGTTGAGACGACACTGTCATGTCTGCTGCTATTTTCATTGTTATCTGAAGTATAAAGATTTAGTTACTATCTCATTGTTTACAAAGTGACAAAATGAGAGTATTAAACTTTAGTCAGCAACAATCCAAAAAACAAGAGTCATGGTCTTTTATAGACCATGTGTTCCATTAAACCTTGAGCTAACAGAGTTGACACAAGATAGCAAAATCATCTTATAAGTCAAATTAGCTGCTATTGCAGAATATGAATAAAAATTTCTCACAAAGCCTTGCTGTTAACTACTTCAAACCTCATTCATTTGATATTTTATTTGTAGAATGTTTCAAACTTGAAATGTGGTCAGATTCAGAATAAAAGTTAACACTGACTGTGGCCAAGAAAATCTCAAACTATTCCCCTCTAGTAAAAAATACAGCTTTAGCCTATAACTTCAAAAAAATTAGTGACAAAGCACTAAAGTATGAAAGGAAGTCTAAATCCAGTTAGTGATAAACATTAAAATGATAATGTTTATTGTGATTCCTAAAATAATGGCCTTATAGGAGTTCCTACCAAATAAATGTACATAGCAAGATAATTATACTTTTAAATAAGGATTTTTCTATAACATACTCATAATCCAATTTTTTCAGTCCCATTGCAGCACTGCTACTTGGGTTCTGGTTCCTCATTTTCAAAGCTGGTTGAACATTTGTTTTATAGAAATTACATTTGGATCATCTACATTCTACAACCCTCTTCAGAGATTTCTGGTGAGAGTTCACAACTTTGCAAGGATTCAGTGCAGAGGCTTCTAAACTTTTGGAAAACAAATGGGTATAAAAGTTTGAAATTTTGTTTAAAGACTTTGAAGAGGTAAGATGCTCACCACTAACAGTTGCTGACTTCCTAGAACACTTGGTAGATTTAAAGTTAGAACCAGTATTCTGTTGGATCAAACTTAAATTTCTGCTCTTACTCGGGATGATGGCTTCACCATCTGAATCACTGTCTGAAATGCTGTGCAGTGTTCGCACCAATGGTCTTTTTGATAAGCTCTTTTGTTTGCTTGGTTCAGAAGCTAAAACATCAAAAGACACACTAAAATCGGGTTCTATTGTAGCATCAGAATCAGAATCAGATATGAGATGAGTACCAGCTGGTGATGCAACAGGTTTCTGGCTCATCTTCACTTGTTTCTGGTTATTTACAACGCTTTTCTGAAAGAGAACAAAGTATCAGAGGCCAATGAGGTCAAACTTGATCTGGCTATAACAAAAAAAAAGGCTAAAAAAGGAGAGATTAATAACTTAATTTTGGTAGAAAAGTGACAGCAATGTGATGACATATGTTATTCGTTGAAGAGTAGAAAAGAAGCTCAAAGCTGGCATAATGTACACATTAAAGGATTAAAGGATACGTCCGAAAAAATTTCAAACATAAAAAAAAAAACGTCTTGTACCACAATTCTATATTCACTCATTAAACTCGCAGAATTTCAGGTATGTAATCTCTTTGTTCTCACGAAATTGTCTTTAAATAATAAAAAACAAACAACAAAACAAAATACAATATTAGATTCTGAACAGATATTCGACCGGGTAACCAATCTCCAAACCAGGTAAAAACGTACTTCTAAAATGGATGGTGGCTAAAGGACAAACTTCAATACAGTGTTAGTCGATCGAGAGGAACCATCCCCGTTTCCGTATAGTTTCAGACCGTTTTCTTTTCTGCGGGAGACGGAAGATCCTGGAGTTGGAACCGGGCGAGTCTGGCTCACAGCAGCTGGCTGTCCATCGACCCCCCCCCCCAACCAGGGAGGGGAAAGCTCTCTACTAGTCGCTCGTACTTTTATTTTTAAGTAAATAAACAGCGGTTGTTTTGTTTGTTTTTTTTTTTTGTAAAATAAGAGTTTAATAAGATGTTCAGCTATTTGCTCTGTAAAATAATAATGTTTCTCAGCTCCGTCTGTACCTGAATTCCTGACTCTAACTCGCCACCATTTCACCGAGTATCGTTTACAAAGCCGCCGAAACACTGAAGCGATAAACAAAACTTAAATACAAAACAAATTCACAATATACACATATAAACACACACATATATATATTTAATATCTAAATTATTAATTTTCTAGTTAAATTCAATATAATTTCGAAGTTTAAAATACGCTAATGAGGCTATGAATTAGTTTCCATATCCATTCTTTGTTTGTGGCTAGTAACCCAGCAAATGGTAGAGGTTCTGCTAGGTGTGAGAGGGGGCTACCGTGGGGCTTGTTTACCTGCTCTCTACCTAAATGTACTTTCATTGTTATCCTGCAGCTTCTGAGGACAGAGTACTGACGCCGGGACTAAGGGGAAAGCCTAGCATAGCTTGTCTGAATAACCATCAGCAGGTCCTCAAGTAAGCGCTCAACTCTTAAAAAGGGAATTATTTTTATTTATTTTCAATTATTGTTTTGAATTTAAAAAACAAACAAACTTAGTCCTTATAATAAGCAGTCCGTTCTCAAGCACTGTATTCCGGTTTCTACAGGTGCACTTCAAAAAAAATTAAAATATCATGGAAGAGTTCAATATTTTTTGTCAGTTATTTCAGAAAGTGAAAACTGTATATATTCTAGACTCATTACATGTAAACTAAAATGTTTCAAGCATTTCTTTAATTTTAATTTTGATAATTACGGCCTACAGCTAAAAAAAATATAGAAACAACGTATCTCAAAATATCAGAATATTCCATTTCGAGTTTGAGTAAATCACTATTTATGCAGTATAAATACCGTGGATCTCTGTCAGTCTGGTTCAGTGCACACAACCACAATCATGGGGAAGACTGCTGACTCGACAGTTGTCCAGAAGATACTCATTGACACCCTCCACGAGGAGGGTAAGCCACAGAAGGTCATTGCTGAAAAGGCTGGCTGTTCAAGAGTGCTGTATCAAAGCATATTCATAGAAAGTTGACTGGAAGGGAAAAGTGTGGTAGGGAAAGGTGCACAAGCAAGAGGGATGACCACAGCCCTGAGAGGATTGCCAAGCAAAGCCGATTCAAGAACTTGGGGAAACTTCACAAGCAGTGGACTGAACTACAAGTGTCGCATTCCTAGTGTCAAGCCACTCCTGAACCAGAAGCAACGTCAGAAGCGTCTTACCTGGGCTAAGGAGAAAACGAACTGAACTGTTACTCAGTGGTCCAAAGTCCTCTTTTCAGATGAAAGTAAATTTTGCATTTCATTTGGAAATCAAGGTCCCACAGTCTGGAGGAAGAGTGGACAAGCACAGAATCCAAGTTGCTTGAAGTCCAGTGTGAAGTTTCCACAGTCAGTGATGATTTGGGGTGCCATGTCATCTGCTGATGTTGGTCCAGTGTTTTATCAAGTCCAAAGTCAACGCAGCCATCTACCAGATTTTAGAGCACTTCATGCTTCCGTCTGCTGACAAGCTTTATGGAGATGCTGATTTCCTTTTCCAGCAGGACATGGCACCTGCCAACAGTTCCAAAACTACTAGTAACTGGTTTGCTGACCAAGGTATTACTGTGCTTGATTGGCCAGCCAACTCGTGTGACCTGAACCCATAGAGAATCTATGGGGTATTGTCAAGAGGAAGATGAGAGACACCAGACCCAACAATACAGACAAGCTGAAAGCTGCTATCAAAGCAACCTGGGTTTCCTTAACACCTCAGCAGTGCCACAGGCTGATCGCCTCCATGCCACGCCACATTGATGCAGTGATTCATGCAAAAGGAGCCAAGACCAAATATTGAGTGCATAAATGAACATACTTTTCAGAAGTTCGACATTTCTATATTATAAATCCTTTTTTTTTTTATTGATCCTATGAAATATTCTAATATTTTGAGATAGTGATTTTTTATTTTCATGAGCTGTAAGCCGTAATCATCAAAATTAAAACAAAAAAGGCTTGAAATATTTCACTTTGTGTAATGAACCTAGAATATATGAAAGTTTCACTGTTTGAATTAAATTACGGAAAAAAATGAACTCTCACGATATTCTAATTTTTTGAGATGCACCTGTATAAATGTTTATTATTATTATTATTAACATTAATTGATTTAGTTTTGTATAACTTTCAATGAGACAGTTCCATGTCTGTATTCTCAGTGCCCAACATACTTGTGCAGAACACTTTTATTAATAAAAGTTTTATCTTAAATAAAAGCGGCTATTTTGTTTGTTTTTTTTAACAAGACGACAAAAATATAATGACTAAATTTCCATTCTCTCGAATTTTTCACGTAGAAAAGGCGGAAAATTCAGCTTCTAGAACTGGTATACTTCTCTATATCCCTCTGAAAACAAAATTCTCTCCAAAAGCAAAGCAGATCAAAGTAACTACCCAATAGTTTGAGCTTCCATTCAATCACTTTAGTTAGAATATAACATTTTATTTTTAAAATACTTTACTGCAAGTTTAGCTCCATGTCATTCTGTACACACTTTGGAAAAACTGCTCAATGTTAATTTCTTTGTAATCCAATTTTCAGAATTAAGCGATTGCACCATAGATGATTAGACACGAGTATTGGATTTAAGGAATTTTGCAATTTCAGTTTGTTATTGACTTATAGCTTCAAGTAACTTAGACAGTAATGTAGAGGGAAAGGTAATGTGAAAATATTGAAAATGGCTAGGTGTTTATTGTCATATATAATCAATAAATTTCTGGAATCATTTCATAATAAATGTCGAATAAACTGCTTTGAATTGTTTTGGCTCGGTGTTTGTCCCTTGAAGAAGATCAATGGGTTTTTTTTTTCGTAGTTACCAAGAGATTTGACTTTTTAAAAATCTGATTGGAATATGTCAGTGTCTTCAAACAAAAAAACAAAAACAAATGGCAGTCAACCAAGCCATGAAAAATTTTAATAAAGAGCTTAACCACACAGGTATTCATTTTTGACTACGCTAACTTAATGCAAAAGAACTTGTCACTTTCCATTTAGTGTTATAATATAAATTTGTTAGGCCTTCATTGATTGATGTTGTTTTTTTCTTGTTTAAATATTTAAATTTAAAATTCAATACAAATTTATAACTAAGTTCATTAATCTTAACATAATAAACATTCTACAAAATATTTTTAAAATAAAAACATTTCATATCAAAAACTCTGCAGTATTAATTTGTTTTAATTCTATTCATTTTCAGGTAAAAATGGCAGAAGTTCACGTTATTGGTCAAATTATGGGGGCAACAGATTTTGCAGATCACAGTTTGTTTTGTAAATGGAGTATACACACAGGTGAGAAAAAATTATATTTGCTTTAATAGTAATAAATTCTTTGGTCTGTCAGAGAGGCAGAAGTCTACAACTGACCCTCTTTACCCATCTCCTAAGATAGGCACTCAACATGTTTAAAACCATTGAAACATGCAATACAGTGGCTAAATTTCCTAATATTAGATCATTTAGCCAGTGAAAAGCACTATTGATGAATTTTTCAGCCAACAAAAAAGATAAAAATGCTTTATTTCTTTTTTAATAGAATTTAAATATATCTTTAACTAAGGTAATAAATAGTAATAATAATAAAATAAACACTTAAGATCAGTATTGTCTTTAATTTTCTAAAGGAGATACAGTTAAAACTGATGAGGTTGGATTTGTTCTTCTGTTCCTGGTATTTATCCTCATCAACATTACTCAAAACTGAAAGCCAAATAACAAAACTCCATCTCAGAGGAAATCTTTGGTTATGACACAGTTGTCTACGTTAGATTGTTCTTTGACCATAATAACAATTTACCATGAATATCAAGCCCTTTGCTATTACATTCTGTGTATCAAAGCCTTAATGAAATCCAATTAAACTGTCTATAGCAGGCATGTGCAACCTTTTCCAGGATTCAGGCTGGATAGCAATCTTTAAATGCATTTGCAGGCCACATTGTATGACAGTTGCTGGAATTGAAAAAAATCATATTTCTTAGCTAAAAGCTTACCTGTTAAACAAAGTGGTACTTTTTGTGAGTAGCATTAGAATATTTATTCAATAAGGGAAACTTATCTATGCTTTTAAAATTTTTATTCACTAAGAAAACTTTTCAAATGGTTACAGATATGATGATGCATTCAGTGAGGCATTTGGAACTGAACGTCTCCCACAAGATTGTATATGTTGGAGGAAATAGTAGATGATGAAATACTCAAGGTGTTTTCCAGATGAACATCTATTACTCTCATTCTCATTTTACACTTAACAAACTTCATTCTGGAAAGGTTTGGATACTTATCACATGGAAAATATTTCTTATAAAACTCTGCCAATGAAACATCCTTAAATTTTTTTTTCAGTTCTAAATCTTATGGGGAATAGATGTTTAAACCTATTTCTTGTCCTCAAAAATCATGGAACCAACTGCTGAATTGTTCATTCAATGATTTTAACTTGCCAGTAAATGCATTGTAGCTAAATTTATTCATGTGGTTTGCAAGTGTAGGGAAATGACAAGTATTTCCTTTCCTGAGCTGGGTTTCTCAAAGTCAAAGTTTGTTTTAAAATGACTTAATCTGTCCATACAACATATGAATCAGATGTCCTTGAATTTGTAACTTAGCATTCAGCTAATTCAAATAAGTTGTGATGTCCACAAGAAATGAAAGGTCACACATCCAAGTGATATTTTTCAACTCATGCACTGGATTTTACTTCATATCTATGAAAGCTGATATCTCATTCCTCAAGTTATAAAAGTGCTTTAGTATCTTTTCCTTACTAAGCTAACATACTTCACAGTAATAATAAAGATCTTCCTGTTAATGCATGACATCTTCCAGAAATTTGCAGAACTGATGGTGATTCAGTACTCTTGATTTAATGAAGTTAATGCAGGACACTGCTGCAGTCATCCGTCATGACAGGTAAATATCAGTGATTTCACACACGCAAGTTTTCTTGGTGCAAAATGCAGTGAAGCACACACCAATCTTCTGGATCAAGGTTCATATAAGATACTGTGATCGAATTTTAGCAACTTTCAGAACAGAACAAACAAACCAGTTTCTTTTGCATGATAAAAAGTGCTTCTCAGTCCACGTCTCCTGAAACACATCCTTCACTGTCCACTTTTCCAGATACCATTTCAATGGGTCAGAGTATAACTAAACATGAAGAAGAAAATAATTACAATGTGACACAGGATATGAGACAGTAAAAAGTAACAAAACAATTGACACCAGAAGTGCTAGATTTCAAAGTGCTTTGGTGACAGGTTGTAGCAAACAGGTACTGGTTTACTTACAACACAACAATGACATTAACTGTACAGCATGACTGCACAAACATAACAGAAACAAACATGGGTAAAGGTGTTGCCTTTTATCCACAAAGGAAACCCAAGAAAAGATGGCAAGTTTACAAGACATTAAAATTGTTGATGGTTTGTGGGCAAGAAGCAATGGAAAACATGCTACCGAGTCAACAAGACACCAAAAAATAGTTGACAGTTTGGGTGAAAAAATTGGGAAATGTGACACCAAGTTAACAAGCCATCCAGTGACTGGCACAAGCAGAATGCATGCAACAGTGCATGTGACTAGAACCAGTGACTACTGAATACTTTACTGGCAAAATGACTTTGACAAACAAATAAAAAAGTGACAAATGAAACGAGATACAAAAATCAAGGGTAATTGAGTCCATAAAAATGCATGCATTTATACACAAGACAGACATTTGAAAGAACCATCCTGACCAGAAGCCTAGAACTGGGACAGTGGTAAAGGATGATGGGGTTGGAAGTAAAAGAATGATTGAACCACCAGTCCAGCTCATGAAAGATCATGAGTAGGTTTTGCATTCATCACCAGTGACAATAGATGATGCTTTTGTTGTACACAATGTGTCAATGTTAACCAATGTGACTCCTCGTGATCCATAGATTGCACATGCCAGATCTATAGCATCACCTTTAGCTTTGCTAAGATTTGAGAGGCAAGAGTGACCATTCTGAAAACCATGTTGACTATCTCATATTTGTTTTTAAATTGCACCATTTCTTCTTTAAGTAAAGTTTGAGTTTTCCAACCACTAAAATTACTTACATTAGTTGGCCACCTTTCTCTTGAGATGATACTTATCTTGTTTACAAATTATTTTTAAGTTTTATAAAGCAAATTTGATCAGCTGCCGGTTGCTTTAATTTATTGATGTCTATATTAACAGCTTTGAACTGTCTTCATATATATTTGGAAAGTTACATTTTCCTTGTCTCAGGTAGTGCCTGGAAAATAATCGCAGGAGAAAGGAGTGGTCAAACTCAGGTTGACAACCCACAGAATGAAGCTGCCTACTGGTGCCATCCATTAGATATTCATTTTTCAACCAAAGGTCTTCAAGGTGAGTGACAAAATCTCATTCATTTCCCACCTGGAACCTGAAAGATTTTGTAAATGATTTGGTGGGGGGGGGTTTGCACATGCATATTAAATTAAAAAGATTATTATACACGAAAAAAAAAATCTTTGTTTTATTTGTGGTGTGATTCTGTAAACATATTATATATTATAATGTACCCAAATGTCCTTTTTTTTTTACTAAAATTTCAACTAAACCATTTACCATAGAATTACTTATCTTTCTGGAGGTGAAAGTTTTTATTTACTGAACAATTTCATATTACCTCAGTGGAAAATATTCTCTGATTATGTGATATAACTTATTTTTAGTCTGTTTTAAAAAAAAAACAATTTGCCATAATATTTTACTGAGAAAAAACCACCTTTGGACTCATTAATGGGAAGTTTCTGACAAAATGTGAAAGAATATGGTGGGAATTACTACAGCAACTGCTCTACAGCTATATTGACCTGTGATGGCAGATAGTAATAATAATTGGTCCTGCAGCTCTTGATATGTTTTGGACAGAGTTGAGGATTGGGTGTGCTCACAAGACACGATTAACTGACATCTGTTGTTGGTCACTAGGTAAATTTGGACCTGGCAGTCAATGCACCACCTTGTAACATCTTGTCAGGAAATGACAACAATATGTGGCCTGCTCATTCTTAGTTTGAATTTTGAATAATGTTCAGTGTTAATTTAATTTTCCTCTTTCACAAGGTTGGCCAAAAATTCACCTACAAGTCTGGCATCAGGACTTCTTTGGACGAAATGAACTCTTCAGCTATGGCTTCTGCCATATCCCAGCTGCCCCAGGAATACACCATGTTGAGTGTCTGACATGGTGCCCTGTGGGAACATTTCGGGAACAGGTATCCCAATATTTTCTTGGTGGGGGGCCACAGCTTCGGCAGCCAGATCTTGTCTACAGTGGTGCTGATCGGTATCGGCTACACACCATCACCAAGGGGAAAGTTCATCTAAAGCTTGGAGTCATTCTGAGGAACTTCAGTAAATTTGGCGTGGAGTGCTGAATCATATAAACATGCTTTGTTACTGAATGCAGAAATTTGTAATAAAGATATACTTTGTAGAATTTGAATTAGACATTACTTCCAGCAGATTTTGAGAACAGAGTCTCTAAATGTACAAAACTGGACATACTGTAGTTGAACTTCTCCATGGTTTAATCTTAATAATGTTGAATATGAAGGAGTCTCTCAAGTTGTCTCCCTTACTTTGTGAGAAGCCATTGCTTGCAAACCAGAATTATTGTGGTATACAGTATAATAAGACAATAAATCTTCATGATGACTCAAGCAATTATAGTTTAAACGTTTTCAAGCTAATTTTTAAATAGAAGCTTCCAGGAAGAAAAAAAATAAAACTTTGATCAGATTACTGAAATCCCAAATCTTTTCTGTGAAACAATGTAGCAGAAAGTAAATCTCTGCCTTTCCAATTTTATTTTGACAAAACAAGAGACACTAACAACCCACAAAATTTCCTAGAAAATTATTAATAGTTTAAACAGAACATGCAAAGTGGATATTATAGCTATGAAAAGCAAAGTTGTTAAAGGAATCACTGCAGAGATGTAAAACCAGCTGGTTTGTAATTGTCACTTCTCTTTTGCAATAAAGCGAAGAATTTAAACCTCTCTCCCATCTTGTCAGAATCTGTCAGCATCCTGTAGCTGGAGCAAAGATTTTTCTTTGTTTCATCATCAACATGTTGTAGTAAAACCTGAAACAGATGAAGTCCAGAGATCGAATAATTCAGTGGCCCTGTTTGACAGCATTTTAGTTTTTTAGTTTGTTGTTTTTCTTACAGAAACTAGAGAAAATGCCACTCACCAGTTTCTATAATAATTGGATTTACAAAAGATAAAATTCTTAATATTAACAGTTTTGTGGTTTGCAATTTATTAAAATAAATCTGAATATCTGCTTTGGGAGTCAGCACTGAGTTATATGTACATAGAAAACCAAATTCCTCCCATTACTGGCCACCTGTGTGTGCTCAAGTACTGTAAAAATAATTCGTGTAATTCAGTTTCTTCCTAGCTGTGGAGAAAGGAAGGTCAGCTAAAATGATGTAGCCCAATATTACAGGGGCAGACAATCAAAGGTAGGAATATTTTTGTGATACTTCTGTGGTAACAGGAAAGATAGGATCATGCCTGTGTTAATAATGTAGTAAGATGCTAGTACATTTGTGTTACAGCTTATAATATATACAAGCCAAGCTGAGAGAGGCTACATTAATTAAACAGGTGTATTTTTTAAAAAAAACTCCAGAAGAGACATGTGGTTCAAATTCACAAACTGTTAAGAGAGAGAGACAGAGATCCTTTCAAAATGCTGTATAGTTTTTACACATCCTACAAAGATACAAGTGTTTAGTAGTAAAATTTTGTCTAATCAACTGGTCAGGAATACTGTAGGTATAAAATACATCTACTTACTTGTAATCGAACTTGAATTCCCATGTTGTGAAGAAATTCAGTTTGGCTGATGGGCCCAAAAGTGGAAACTAAAAATATATGCATATTCATGTTTGTTTAAAACTATATATATAATGTTTATGAATCTTTGAAGTATTACAGTTTTACATGACAAGATAAAACAAATCTATTACAAAACCATGAACTTAAAGTTTGAG
The DNA here is from genome assembly GCA_018389105.1 of Nautilus pompilius. Lineage (NCBI taxonomy): Eukaryota > Metazoa > Mollusca > Cephalopoda > Nautilida > Nautilidae > Nautilus > Nautilus pompilius. The sequence continues at coordinate 2,513,478 of JACATO010002123.1, forward strand.
TGATGCAGCAAATGTCTACATGGCCAGTATTCAAATGTGTTTTCCAACATATTCTCTAGCACTGAGTGGGGGGGGGGGGGTATAGTTGATACAAGTCATGCCTTGAATTCTAGAAATCTTGGTTTCTTTGAGTAAAACCAATGTGATTTCAATAGGGTTCTTGACTGGTGCTGGTCTACCAGCACATCTTTAATTAACTGAGTATGTTTCTTTAAATTTCTAATGGAGCTGTTGCTGATAGATTTTTGTCACATAACTTACACTTTTGTTTCATTGCAGTAATCAACTACAATTAAACAAGTCACAAGATAGACTTAACCACCTTGATCATTGCCATTTTGGTTTTGCAGTAGTCTGAACAGAACAAAACTAAAAACTTTGTAATACAATTAATTCATTTTTTTATTTTATTTTACATAGTTGTGCTATGGACCAGTATCCACACAGAGGAAGTGTAGTGCTAGTTATTTGCTAGAGAGCATTGCTTATCCTCCACCATGAGGGACCTGGCACTTCAGATTTGGCAGGGAAATCCATACTAAAATCCCTCATTTTTACATGTGGGAGGAGACCCACATGGTGGCAGACTGGTGATGAAGAAAAGCAAATGCTGGGGAGTCTTGTGTGGTTAAACACTGACTCAGAATTCATAAATACCTTGTAGACATAGTTCTTAACAACTTATATCTTCAGTTCATTTATGGTTAAACTTTAACCAGGTTCAATGATGCTGAAATTGGTTCCAATATAAACTATTTCTATCTAATTTTTGAGGATAGGAAAATATGTTTACATAATTTTTTTTTTTTTCACAATTTTGTTTTCAGTGTTTTTTACCTTATTGTCAATCTAAAAATTACATGGGTCAGTCTCATTTCATCAAGATACCTGGACATTATGGCACAGGTAGCACACCTGGTAGAGACTATGATGTAGACAGTCTACCTCCTATCTTCTCTTCTAATTTAGAATTCACCATTCACAATGTTACAAATAATGAATAACTGAAAACCACCCATTTTGTTTAATTTCACATTAAAGTTTCGACATTTGACTGTCAACAGTAATAGAACAGTTATAGTGCCTTCATCATGTTATATGCATACACTTTGTTTGCAAGCAAAAATTAAAAAGGATTTGTTACAAATATTTTAAATAGGCACTAAATACACTGATTGATATGGTATTTATGACTCTGCCAATTTTACTTGTACTTTGATTATGAAATGTCTGGTAACTAACAAACAATTTATCAATATTTACATTCTACTTAAATTATTCAATTTTCCTACAAATTTTCTACTTTTCAGCTACGTATGCTGACAGGGCCCTCAAAATAAACCAATCAACCACATGAAAAGAACTCTTCATTGCAGAAAAACTGTTTTTGAAAATGTATTTCAAGTTAAAAAAAATTTTTTAAATAGTCCAAACCTCAATACAAAATTATCAGATTCTTGTGAAAAATTCTCGGAAATTGAAGAAATTAAAGTTTTGAAACTCGTTAAATATACTTTAGCTCACTGCTAAGGAGAAATAGTTTGTGTTTGTTTTTTGAGAGTCTGCCAACCCTAGAAATAATCAATTTCAACTGAAGCAAATACTTTTTTTTGGTTTGAAAAATGAAGTTCCATTTTGATGAGTAAATAAATGAAAGATTTACAATTTTTAAACACAAGGTCACTGTTACATTTTCAGGAAGGTCTCCATGACAAAAATCATTTTAATGGAATTTCAATGATCTAAACTTTCTATGTTTTCAAACATGAGTGACGACATAGCTCTCCTGTTGGGAAGATAAAAAAAAAAGTAACGATATGCTTAGCATTGAATGGCTGACCAGTAAGCAGTCTCCATTGTAAATTATGGACAGATTTTCCAGTCTGGACGATATCCAAAATGATGGCAAAAATTACCACATAACCTTGTTTCTTAAAACAGATATTCAGAATTCACTGTATTCTACTAGAAGTGATACAAGTAAAAAAAAAAAACAAAAACTGATCCTGTCAAAAACTCAAATGATTTAGTGTTTATCCATAATGCCTACACTTGCTTACCTTGATTACCTGCCATTTTCTTCAGGTAAGCAAAGTCAACATCTGCTGTGAGGTCAGCTGAACCAGGGTCACTGAGAACATCATGGAGCTGGTGATTTTTAAAACCCTGTAAGTAAAAGCAAGCAGTTCCACCTGGTCACATGATGGACTTTTTTTTTTTTTGTATTCTACTTAGTATCTATCATGCATTACGCCTGCATTTACAGTGCCAGTCTTTTATAAAAGCATGTGCTACCATGTAAGCAGTCTTAATCAGTGTTTGTAGACACATGTGAAATCATGTCTGTATGCACGTGTGAGATCTTGTATCACACGTTTCATAGGTCCCAAGTTTTGAAGTCTGAAATGCGGGTCCATGTTCTGATAAGTAGGTGATGATGCCAGAGCACTTACAATAACTTAAGGTAGTTTTATTAAAGATTCACTAATCTGTATTGGTGTGGTCAGCATTGTATCGAGTCTCAGCAGTTTTGGTGCTTTTGATTAAGGACTTGCTAGGAGCAAATTTGAAACATGGAGTTTTATTGAAGTAGTTAGTTTTGCAAGTAAGAATTGAAGGCAGAGCAGTTTCATTTGACAAACTAGTTCTAAATGTGGTCTTGTTTTTTGCTACAGTCGAGATCCATTCTTCTGTATTGCTGTGTGGGAGAACCAAGCTATGCCTGGCTACCTGAAATAACAAATAAAACAGAGCCATCTGAGCCCTTCATTTCTTTTATGCAAGCCATAGATAGTCTACTCATGTGATATTTTGGAGCTGAAGATGATCACCACCATGTGGTTGATACTGAGTGAACTGATCATACAATTCATCCATTTTTTCACCAACTGTGCTCTTCGGTGTAGTAAACTTTTTCACAAAGAAGACCAAACTGTCAAAACTATGTTGTGCATGTTCTGTAATTTAGAACTTCAGCATGTTTCAGAAGAGGATTTGTTAGTGGCAGATGTTTAATTGCATAGTCTATAGCAGCTAGCAAGAAAGTTTGACAATTCTTTGCAATTTTCTTTTCTTCGTTGGGAAGCAAATCATGTTGTCTCATGGCAGATTGAGTAGTGTAACCAATCATAACTCTCTCTGGGGTGAAAATTGCTGCTTCATTGTTCGGATCCAGCAAAACATTTTCATCCAAATCTTTGTCCTTGTACACAGAAAGTGACAAACACCTACCCAGCAACTATAGGAGAAAATACAGAGTCTTTTCAGATATTGTGAATTTTGGGTTCTTCTGACTGAAGTGGGCAAGACTGACTGATAAAACAGCAGGTAAACCTGTGTACTGGGATCAGCGAAGTATGCCTTTAATCTCCTGAGGCGATTATCAGACCTAAGGTCTGGTTGACTGACAAAATAGCTTCGAAGACTTGGATACTGCTTCAAAACCCGAGTAATACACAAGTCCTTGCTGAGCCACCTTGTAGCCCCATACTTGAGGATTTTTCTGTACTCCTGGTCACAGAATCTACAGTATTCTTTCAGAGATGCCTGGCGTTTGGTGCTATTATCAAAATAATAAAAAATGTTCACCAGAAAATCGTCAATGTCAAATCCGGTTGCATCAGCAAACACTCATGCAGCATAACTAACAGTGTTATGGATAATGTGGCTTGGGCACCCAAAGGTGTAGATACTCGGATTCTTGGCTTCAAAATAAGTGAACAGTCCCTTGTGTTTTCCCATACTGAGTGAGGCATTGTGTACACTCAGGCTAATGATGTTTTCCCATGGCATGCTATACTGCTTAAATGCACTGCTGACCTGTGCAAAGATTCCTTTGGCCAAACAGTCTGAGACAAGGCACATGTACCAAAAGAGAGAACTAACTTTGTTACTTCGATTGACATCATATACCCGCACAACTAGTGGATACATGCTCTCTGTCCCAGTGTCACTACTGCTGTCAGCAAGACTGAATGGGTTTTGCTTGATGTACTGCAACACAGGATCAAGTATTTCAAGAGCCATGACATAGTTAACTATAGCTGTAGTTTTGGTTGCAGCACAGCCATACTTCTTCGCAATCTAACTGTCAGGGAACATTTTGCAGAACAGTGGACCTGCATGTGCTGCAGCTTCAAATGGCAAATTATGTTCCAGCAACTAGCCTATGTAGACAACTTCAGCTTTTGTTATTGGGTCTTGTGATTTCTCTTGTATGAAATAGGATGTCATTATTTTGCATCCATCTGAGGACCATACATTCTGCTGTTGTCCTGCCTATGTCTCTCTCCACACCTCTTTTCCCTTGATGTTGAATGGAGAAGCCTGAACTGCACACCTGGAATATACAATAAGATTTTTTTTAAAATGTAACTTTTATTAATTGTTTAATTTTGGTTACATTAAAAATAAAAACAACATATCAAGCTATTAATTTAGGGAAAATTATATTTTATAAGGAAAATTAATGAAATATATTTTTTCAAAGGCTTTTCAAGACTGTGAATCATGAAAAAATTAAAATACTAGTGAATTCAATGCCTTTAAATATTAGTTAGTAACAGAAATCATTATATTAATAACAACAACTTGAAACACAAGTTATCAAAAAATAAAATGTACTCACTGTGCAGTACGCCTTGCCTGGCTGGATTTTTACAGCCCATATACACGGAAATGAAGCAGACCACTCTTTATTAAAACTATTTTAGGAATGCACAAGCTTTCGTTTCTTTGCTGGTGGACTCGGCCATTCGCCATGGTCCTCTTAACACAAATAACCAATGAGACAGAAAATTACCGTAAATTATTTTGTCTGCAAAATAAAGTATATTAGCAGGTTTTATTCATGTCCTAGCAGGTCAGCGGGTTTTCATATCAGTTTGCGGGTCACTTGGGACCTGTGTGTTTACACCGATGTCCACAAGGGAGACAAACCTGGTGAAGAGCATACTGCTATATCTATTTTCTTTGAGTAGTACATAATATAATAATTTATGGAGATAACTCAGTGTTTCTTGCAGCATCCTTATTTAGTGTGTGATTTTGTGTCAGGAAGAATTCATCAGCATCAAAATCAAGAGATTATTATTTCCTTCAGTTTCATTTTTAGGACAGATTATGGTCTAAGCTCCTTGAACTGCTGCAGAAAAGGAGGGTGGTTCCATTAGGTAATATTACATGATAGGTAATCTTTTCCACATCACTTTAAAAAAGGAACTTCCTGTCCCTCTGATGTTTTTGTTTGCTTTTTTAAATCTATATCTACATACCCACCCTGAATGTATCAGTCTTGTCTCCATAGTGACCATAGTCGGCTAGCAGGGCAAACCCTCCATGCTCAGTGATGCACTGAGACAACCTCTGGATCATAGCTCCCCCTTCCAAACAGACTTCAATGTTTTGTCGGTTTTCCCCATCCTCAACCTGGGATGAAGAAGATAGACTACCTCTGTACTTTTGTTTTGGTAGATCAGAAAATGTTGAAGGACAAATAAAGATCTTGTACAAATATTAATTCTAACCAGACTGACATGAATCAATCGCTATGAAGAAAAATACACTTTGTGAATGACGTGGTCAAAATCTTTTACCTTTTTTTTTTTTCAAAGGACTCAAGGTTTTCAGTAATAAGATACCAGCAGGAATTTAAAACCCAATCTGTATAATTTTAGAATTAAAAAAGAAGAATGTCTATCAAACACTGAAAAAATTTCAAGAAAACTAGAAACCAAAACAATTTTTTACCCATGGAATTTTAATGCATGGATATCAGACATATCAGTCAATGTTACCTCATGAACTCTTTATAGTCTCACTTCCAAAATTATTATAGGTTTTTCCTCTATATACATCTTCATGATCATAAACATATGTTCAATGGATAAGTACTGACTGGTAAGAGTATCTAACACATAACAAATCTCTCCTGTAGCAAAGAAGAGCAAAATGAAAGTGCAATAGGTAAATAAACATATCATTAATAAACCATACATTTCTTTTGTCTACAGACAGCCAAGTGCATATACTAGAGTATGTATAACTGCAAATACTAGCAGATATATCTATCAAGTAACAGACCTCTTTTATGTTCGAACTAGATATGTGCACAACAGATGATGTTAATTAATAAACAGACACCTATTCTTAGAAAAGCAAGTACTAAGGTGGTAGGATGGTGCAATATACAGGTCAACTAAAGTAAATAAAATGGCTTTTATAACAAAGGCAAGTGAACTTACCTATAAATAACGTCGAAAGATCAAAGAATATAATGTAGTAGGTAAGTGCAGTATGATCTGCAGATGATAGCCACTTACCTGGAGGCACATCAAGCCTGGTGTTGGGACGCCAGCCAGAACAAATTTAAAGCGGTTGGGGAATGCAGACGCATAATCAACATCAATGCACACTTCTCGCCAGCCTTTCTCAGTTTTCTGAAAGACAAATAAAAACAACCTTAGTATGGATTTCTTGAGGTTTGCTTAATCTTCAAGTACCAACATAAAATCCACATATCCACTAATTTCTGATTTTTGGCCTTTGTACAATTCTTCAAAAATTAAAAAAAACAGTATCAGTAGACATTTTTTGTGTCAAACTACCTGCATCTTAATATCACCAAAACTTTTAATGACAAATGATATAAATCTGTATAAAATCTTGGTAGGTAGTATGAAGAAAATAGTTTTATTTTAAGTAAAAATAATAAAAAGAAAAATAAAAAATTTATCTGCATTAATGTAAAATATTGTTAAAGAGTGTCTTGAAGTGATAAGTCAGTATTACATCCTGACATCCAAAATCTCCAGGGAGAATTTAAACTGAAAAAAATCTGAACTAGAAAAAAAGCCTCACCTGAAATTTATGTATAGGTAGAGCATCGAAGAATTCATGAGCAATGAAACAAGAAAACCCATTGGGAACATCAGTGATGGTGTTGTACCAGTAAATGGGGATGTTGAACTTGCTAACACACTGTTTGTGTGTGCTATTGTTCCTGTAGCTACCATCTGAAGATAGCCAGCTGGAGTGACCCGTCAGCTTCTTCCTCTGTATCTCACTGAGTTTCTTACTGACTTCAACCAGGTGAAATGATATTGCATCCTTTATTGACGGAAACTGAGAAAACACCTGGAAGTTTTGGTGATCAGTGTTTAGTAAAGTTCTAACATAAACAATGGTTAAAAGAAAATTTATTTAGCTCATGGACTGACTCCTATTTAATGTTTTAGTTAAAATGTAAAGTACATTAGGGGCATGAAGGCTCATCTTCTGTAGCCATGGTGATGCTGAGAATCAGTAAATGCTTCCAATAGGTTCTCAATCTCAATTTTGATAAATTATAATATACTCCATGGCTAATTTTAAAAAAAATTAAAAAAAAAAAAAAACCTGTGACAAAAATAACAATAAATTACCTTTACTTCTGAAATAATTTAGGCCATGATGAGAGCCAATGAAAACGATATTGGCAGGAATTTGAAGTTGAAGTTTACCAAAATCTTTTACCGTCCAACTAATGACTGCTTTAAAATGGAATCATGCACTGAGGCACCAGGCATTAGTTCAAGACACAGTATGGCAGCTACCAATTTGGATAAGATTGAAAACATTATTAAAATTAATAAGGAAGAAAATAAGATGTAACAAGTGTTGCCTTACTCGCATCATGTCATAGGCCAGTGTGCCTCGTCCTGGTCCTAGCTCCACAACCTGCAGCTTCACTGGCTGTCCACTGTTAATCCACTCATGTACACACCAAATTCCAAGCAACTGAAAAGGCATTTACATAAATCAGTCACTGTACAAACTAAACTCTTCATCAAGCCTCACCTGGCCAAACTACCTTTCATCAGTCTGTCTACAGTACAGTGACTTTTGTACAAATACCAAAACCATAATTTTAATAATTTATTTTTTTCTTTTGAGAACTGATTTTATTTCTCTTAGATTTCCTAATAATCAATATCTTCAAAAGTTTCTTATCTCCTTTCATGCTTTAATACATTAGTTTCAAAGATGACCCCAGCATGCTTCTTCCATCATGAATGCTACCTCGTTTTACAATGTTTACATTAGAAATCATTCTTGACAAGTGCATAACAAGGCTATGCAACAATAAATAGTGCAGTGCACATACAACTATTACTTGGGTCCATATCTTAAAAATGGCAGTTTTAGAATAGTTTTTCAAAATAAAATTTGATTTAATAGGTATAGCATCATTTATACAACCCCTTAAATACTCTATTCGGAGATAATTAAGTTATTAATCATATATGACAAAAATCACTTATAGAAATGAAACTAACATACATTAGAACAAAATCCTAATGATGATCTGCCCATAGCAACCTTTTTATTTGTTAGGAACCTAAGATAACTTTAGATTCTGATCCTACACTAGATCCTCGAACACAATGTATAATAACCAGTTTATAGCTTTCAATGAACAGTTTTTTTTGTGAAGAAATTTCATTGTCTGCAGCATTACTAAGAAAAAGATCCAGACATTAGCAGTGGAAGTAGGAAGTCCTGCTTTTACGCTGAGGTCTGTTTAGGGAACCACTTTTACTTTTTTAAAGAAAAATCACTATTCTCATGTTCCACATGTCCTGAGCCAATTTTACCTTCATCTTTACTAAGGCTGCATGTATTTTGTCCGATCCATGTTAATGCTGTTCAGAAACTAGGAACACTAAATCTTAAAAATGTAAAATAAGTGTAACTGCTTAATTAAAATTTCCTCACCTCACCAAATATCTGGCTAATTTCTGGGGCTGTGATGAAATCTCCTTTGGGTCCAAAAACATCTCGGTGCATATAGTAACCCTAAAAAATACAAACACAAATGAAGGTGGCATTCAGGGTGTGAAGAAAGGTTAAGTTTTGTAAGAGAAATGTCAAATAGGACCCCTAATTGTAAAGGGACAATGTTCTTTGTAAACATACAGAGCAAGTGAAATTAATATAATCATTGGATCTGCCCTTTCTTTTCTGCCATACACCTGCCCAGCTGTATTTAAAGTAATCCATATGTCAAGTTTAACAACAAACTCCTTTCACTGTTCAAGGGGAAAAGCATCAGCCGCCCCCCAACAAGTTCCCACCAAGAGAAGAAATTGAAGAAACAAGTCAAAATGAAAAGAACACATCTATCTAAATAAAACCTTGATTGTCATCTACACACCTGCCTATTTGTGCATGTGTCATTTTGGTTGAGATTTCCAATTTAATTTAAAACAAAATAGAAACTAGTAATACCACTGAAGTGAGAGAGAATGGTGAGGAAAGAATTGACAGTTAGTTAAAAGTGGAGCTGCATGGAGGTTTCAATAAGTCTGCATCGACAGATGATCAGGACAATATCCCCATAAAGCAGGATAGAGGTGGAAGTTCAGCAGTTATTGTTGTTGGTTGGCTGGACAGCTGTCTCAGTGGCGCAGTGAGATAAAGTGTTTGTCAAATAATTATACCAACAGGTTGCAGGTTTTGAGGCCAGCTCAAGCCACCTGAACACTCCAAAAATAGAAAAATATACTAACTATTAGTCCTAACTAAACCCTGATGGTGACAATAATAGAAACGTTTCACTAGCGAGTTGTATGACTGCTAATAATGTGACTGGAAAGGTCTGAACCAACCTGCTGACTTTTCCTTTCTACATAATTAAGAAGCGAGATTCCTTAAAACAAGGCTACTATATAAGAATTATTAGCAGGATCCTATTACTTTGTATTATTGTAAACATTTGTTAATGCAAAGAGTTATTCCTCTAAACTAAGCTGTGTTCTACTTTCTGTGGCCCCCTAACACTATGCTGGAAACATCCAGGAGACTACTACTACTGTACATTGGTACAACTGCTAGTAGAAAAAGCAGAACTTCATCATATTTAGATAACAAACAGGAAACACACATGTAGTAGTCAGCGTTTCTCTGAAAAGTTAGAAATAATAACATGAGCAACAGCAGCTCGATGTAAATGGTTGAATTAAATGCCACATTAAAGATCAGAATCTTTAGAAATAATTCTACATCTGTTATTTACTAACCTGTTTATTTATTCACACAGTGCAATTTGTTCATTTTGTTTTTCCTTCAAATTTCCAATTTATTTTAACTCCATAACTAAATTTAAATATATCACAGATCAAATTGTAGTCATCAGTGTCATTGCTGTAAAAATTTGGAGAAAGGAAAACTTATTTAACAATTAGCAAGGAAATTAATGGGTCTTTTTTTGTTTCTTTTGTGCTAAATTACCAAACAATATGAAGAATAAAATGAGCATTAATGCTTCTTTTCGCTTTTTAAAAAAATATAATTTTCTGAATTTAAAGAATTAGGTTTTACGTTTTAACATCAATCTATCTTCCCTCGCTTTGAGAGAACTGTGGAATGGTTATCTCATCTTTTCACCAGCACATACAATGCATTAAGAGTCACCTACTGAAGCAGGGTTTGTGAGAATGGTCCTCATGTACTCAGACACTGTGATGGGGCCGCTTGCCTTGATCTTGGTTTTCAGCATCTTCACCATATCTGTTTCTGATGGTTTTGTTGAAAATTGGCCACGTCCTCTTCCAGCCAAAGTCTTGGGGACTATGTAATAGAAAATAAATAAATAGAAGATTGTTGGTGATAAGCATCATTCCAAATTAAACTGCCAGAAATGGTTTTGTTAGTCCCACCTGAACGATATAGATTTCAATAAACAGCTTGGCAGAGTGGTGACAAAGTAGTCTTAGCATTGAATTGTTTAATACTCCAGCAGCTAAAGAAGACGACAAAAGACTAGCCTTAGTATTCAAAATATCAACTCTGACACATGAAGCTGTGGTCGTTCTCTTCTAGCTCAACCTGTTTACTTTTACAAACAGCTCCAGTAAGATGCATTCAAGCAGTTCCTATATAAATCCAAATAAACTACCAATGTATTCACCCCAACAATCAGTATGAAACAGAATATCCATTGCTAGTATGTTTCAGTGATGGTACTATGTAAAATAACTACTTGTGTGTTATCCCTGCAGGGAAAAAAAGCCCAGAAATTATTGGATATACAATGATAGATAGATAGAAAAGGAAACCTATACAACTTGCATAAAGTGACATCTCTTAGTAAAAAATTAACATTCAAATGAAATCTAAAAACATCTAGACTCTCTATCTTTACTACTTTGTGTATAACATTATATAATAAATAGAGATGAAAGGATTTCTAACTCAGTTGTCTTTCTTATATATCTCATGTTTCTAACATTTGGTGCACGTTTTTTTTTTCAAATCTGCTCTTTGCAAAGAACAAAACAAAATACAAACAACTTTTATTACATTACTTTTAAATAAATTAAACCAGGTAACCAGAAACTTGGAAATTTTATTTAGTAATTAGAATCATACAAATTACAACTCTCCCACCTGTGCTGAGCACTCACATCAACAGACAAAGGTAGCAAAACACACCTATATTTTCAACAGTCAGGATAAAGATGACTTTCCAAAAACTCCAGTCATACCATTTATATCCTACATCAGTGGTAAACACTAATACTTCTGGTAATTAGAAGAGCTTTAGCCAAAAATATTATGCAAACAAATAATTACAGTTTTTAGTAAGTTTAAAAACTACAAGAGTTTCAACAACTATCAGAAGAATCCCGATTCTGATGAATATTTCCAGATCAGCATACTCCACATTCGATGTTGTGCAATGAGAGAAAAGAAAACTCGATGTACTATGCTTATTGATTGGTTCTAAGCAGCAAAGTAGAAATCACAGGTGTAGAGATTAGAGTAAAAAAAAATTACAACTATAATATAAAACTAATTGAAAATTCTGTCTATGCTAAACAAATAGCAGGGCATGTAGAAATGGGAAAATTACACAAGAGAAAATGGCAGCAGCTGTTCATAGTAAAATCTTTAAAAAGAAAATAAAATGTGCATTGCTTAAAATCAATATGACACTGAATTGCAATATTAATTTTAGTGTTTCTATAAAGCACAACTGAAAGTATGCTTCCTGTCTAAACAAGATCTTGAAACATGAACTTGGCAGGAGGCACTTTGATGATGAAATATTTTTTTAGATCTTAAAAATTAAACCCATACTAACTGTTAAACTGTTGAATTGTTTACAATACATTTTGCTTATCATTTCAAAGGTTTTCCTCTGTGTCCAACAGAACATTTAAGTAATACAGCTCACAAAACAAACAATTACTTTCAATGTTTACTATCTTGAATATGTGAAACAAGCAATCAGCCATGCCAGGGGTTGTAGATGTTAAGAATGACCAATCAACCTCAAGTGACATGGATACTTAAAAATGAGTGATCAACTAAGGCAGTATTGTATATACAAGTGAGTAATCATCCAGGGCAGATTCTAAAAAGATGTTAGGATCTACAGATTTTTTATCAACTTTAACAATCATAGATCCATGTAATTAAAATACTTTTTCATTTTTACCATTAGCTTTTCCTCTCTTGTCTAAGTAAACCAGTCTGGCTAAATCAATTTTTGGCTGAGATGAAACAGAATAAAGCAGTAAGTAAATACCCTGTAAATCCAGGTAATAAATAACATGTCCTAGAAAATGTTAATAAAGTTTTTTTAAGTTAAAGAATGAAAACCAATAAATGAAAGCAAGCTCACAGATGTTAGGTTTCAATATTTCCCTTACTAATCTGATCATAAACCTAAATAAAAAGAGAATGGTTAAAAACAGTAAAATAGAAAAGATATTTCATAGAAAGATGTTTGCGACAAAGTTATCACAAGTGATGCAACAAAAAAGCCTACTCTTTTCTAAACAAATAACCATAAATGTTTCATTTAAGTATATACAGCATAGGACAAATCATTCTAAATACAAGCAGCAAGGAATTTTAACTGGTCTTCTGAGGAACACTCAAATCTAACATTTCAAACAACGGTAATGCAGAAGAAAAGTAACACATTATACTTGACATTCAACCCAAGACTTCTGGTTTTACTTCTTTTTATTTGTATGGTTGCCTTGGTAACCTTGCAAACTCACTGAATATGTGAAAACACTGGTAGCTTTCTCCTTAACTATTCATAAAAACTGAATAATGTTTTTTTAAAATCAAAAGATAACACTAGTTTGAATGTCATAAGGATATTGCATATTTTTCACGTTTTTTTAAAGCATTTTGTGAATTCTAAAAATTTTGAAAAGCACACGTGACATATCCACCGAAAACATACGAATGTAGTAGCAGAATTTTCCAACATCACTTTGACAAGGATTTTCCAAATCTGATTGCATTTACATGAATAACAAGGAAGTTATGGTTGCCAAAAACTGATAAATACCCTAACTACAGTATTCAGGAGGGGAAATGTACTAAAAAATACAGATAGAGATGGTAGCACCAGATCTCTACTTTCTCCACTTATTTCATGGTCACTGTCTCTATACCAAATGAATGTCCACTTTGGAAATACATAGGCAGATGGAGATATATCTGTTTTAAATAATAAACTCAAATAAGCTGATTTGGTGACTTGAGGCATGACTCCTTGATAGCCAACTGCAGTGTATTTTTTAATAGAAAAGACTCAAAGGGCACAGGGCTGGTTTATTACAACATCTGTATGCGTTATCTCCCCTTGGTGATATTTCAATGAATAGAGTTAAACAGGGCGGCACTCCATACTGATTACAGAGGCAGGGAAGTGGGTAGCGCTCTTGAATTATCTGCTTATTTCCAATGCAGAGCGGGCAATAATTCACGGTGTGGTAGCTCGACTCTGAGTAGGCGATGGAGGCTGCGGCCCGCGGAAGGTGGTGTCTAGTTTAGAGAGAGAGAGAGACGCTTGCTTCCAGCCGGGTGCCGTCAAACGGCAGATCGACATTTTAACTGACCTCGAGCGATACAGCTCTCGGGACCCGGAATAAATCGACCCAAGCACACGGATTTCATATCATTCGGCGAATCACACCCCGACTCCAGCTCATCCTCTCCGTCACCCCCGACGATACGCGAAGACGAGCACGTTCCTCGTGCCTCGCTTCTGCTGAATGCCACGTGTGACAATAACCCCATCACTTGGTATTTATACGCGTCTGTTTTTAATGCGTGTTTAAAAACATATTTAAAAAAATAAATAAAGCTAAAGACGATAAAATAATTTTTTTTAAATAATCTATCTAACTCAGTTTGTTTGCTTTCCGAAAGCAACATTAACACCCAAAAAAAATAAAAAAAATTCTAGGATATCATTGATCCCGCGCATTCGCTTCCTGTAATGCGCTGCAGTTGCGAGGTCGCATATGAAAACGAGTGTAAACATTTGTGGGTTATGATTACCTGATGTTTACCTGACTTTACCAGTTTGTCATTCGCCGCCTTGGCGCACCTATGATGTGGAAGTTTTCCCCAATGATTTTCAGCGTCTTCTTTTTGGTTCTGGCTGTTCCGGTGAGCGTCGCCTTGACAAAAAATGACAGTAAAAACATTGCCGACCGGTGTTTCTGTAAGGTGGGTTACCTCTTGTTGTTAGTCCTCCCTTTCCCGATATCATCACGTCACCCCTGCTGTGGAGCCCAGGTGACTGAGGGGATTTCCATGGTTACGCATCTTATCCACTGTAGCAAAAGCAGTCAGGTGGAACTACGAGCAGGGGCGGGGGTTGGGGAAACTGCACGCGCGCACAGGTGCAAGGCGAGCAATGCCAGTGAGGACGTTCAGGTGCTGTACCCCCAGGCTATTTAATTAAACATACCTGCGTGTTGTATTCCGAGATTGTCAAGAGAACGAGCATCTAAAATTATGATAAAGAATCGTGAAGCAGATGTATCGTTTCTGTCATTAATGTATATGGAAGTTGACTTGATAAAAAAATGAAAAAATCATTGTTCAGTTAATCCGCGAACTGGGCGGGGTGGGCGGGGCGCTGGGTGTTAATGGACTATCCCTTTGAATAGTTTTATGATTACGTACTCCGCTATAGCAAAAAAAAGGGCATGTTTAATGTCTTAGGTCCTGGGGAAATTAGTGATGACACTACTTTATTTCATTTTTATGGGAATCGGGGCCCTTTAGCTAATTGGTATTATTTCTGTACAGCTTCATAAAAAATAAATCAGTCAGACCATACAGTAACTGTCACAGTCTGCCTTTTAAACCAAAAATTAGAATTCTCTCTCTCTCCATCTCTCTCTCTCTCTCACCCACTCTCACCATCTCTCTCTCACCCTCTCTCTCTCTCTCTCTCTAACGTTTATAGTACTGTGTGGATAGTGATTACAACAAAAGAATTTTTTATCTGCCAGAGAAGTTATGTAATAAGCCTTTTAGCCAATTTCCAATGGAGGGAGGTACATATCCACCTCGAGGTTGGTAGATTTTATGAATAAAAAAATTGTACTAAAGCAAAGTTAAGACCTGGAAGACATTGAAGCTTGTAATTAGATAATTGAAGGAAAATAAGGAATGTGTTTATGTGTGTTTTTGGTTAAATTTTTGCCTCTGTTTGTCGAATTCTGTCAGGATTTTAAAGAAAGCTAATGGGCAATGACTAACAGGATTTGAAAGTGAAGATTCAGTGTAACCTGTGGCGGTATGACAGGTATTTTTAATTGTAAACAAAGATTTTGTGTTATAGCTCGAAGTTGCATGACAGTTTGTAATAATGGGAAATATTAAGGTTGGCATGTTTATATCTGAAGGAAGATAGACAGAAATTCTACTATTTAATTTTAATTACTGCTACAAGAAAGGCCTTTTTATAATCAGTATCCTTTCTTGCAGCATCTTATATCTTGCTAAGAAATTGTTTTATTCAAAATATGTTGGATTGGTTTTGTGTCATTAGCCTGAGAAACATTGATGTATTTTTATTTATTCATTATTGCACCATTATTTATTTTCTTTTCAGGTCATGACTCTATAAATTATGTATACTTGCCAGAGGTAGATACTTACCAATAATCACTATTATATTACATACAGTGAAACTCTGCTATAAAGTAGCTGGGATATAATTAATGTTCCTAAGCCATGACACTAGGACCAAAACAAGCAATATGTCAACAAAATGTGTCCTTTAATACTGTACATATCCTGCTGTTGTGTACTCCCTGGAGATTACATACTAATAATGAGATCTCATTGAGTATTCTAGGCATTTAGTACATAGATTCAAACCACTCTCAAGATGAATAGTTCCGCAAATATTGAAAGTTTAAACTAGTTAAATCTGGTCCTATTTGCTTCCACAATTATTGCTGTTTCTGCAAACTGTAAAACCAACACTAAGTGGCTTAAGTAGCCAAGATATAGTAATCACTCCTTAACAAAGTGTATAAAAAAAAAAAAAAGCTGATTGATTGAATCTGCTATGGTTTAAATGGCATCTTTGTCATTAAATCTAAGAGATTTCTAAGGTATTTGCATCTTAATGGTATGTGCAGTGATCATTTGATTATCGCACTGGTCATGCCAACTGCCACCTTGTGATGGCTGTTGCCAGCACTCCCAACCATAACATACAGTAACACTACTATTGGCTCATGAAAAATGGCACAAGATAAAAGGTAACCTTATCAACACTCATGCAGAGCATGAGAAAAAGGGAGGGTCCATAAGAGAAGCCTGTAATTGGTTCTGTTTTTGAGAGTAACTCATGTCTGATGACGAGTAACCTGTAGGCCTTACAATGTGCAAACAGCTGCTGGAGCATTTACTACAATATAGGCATTGTCATGAATGAGTCATGCCTGTGATTTCAATCTATCCTTGTACTGGACATTTGTTCTGTCCTCATGGTCATGGCTGTTGCTAATGGATCTTGTTCATTGATCTCTCTGAAAAAAAAAGTTAAAAGTGGGGAAACAGATTATGTCTAGAAACTGGGATATCTGAAGACTATAGTCAACAATTTGGAAAAGTTGCAATTGGATTCAAAATATCACCTATTCTAGTAGTTCTGCACCTGAATACAAAAAAAAAAAAAAATGACATCAGTGCATATGGAGCTTGACTAAGCATTATTAAGTTGGTTCAGTAGGTTGAAATGTTGGTTGATGAGTAATTGTCTTTTGAGGGAAAGGACTAATGAACTTGCAAGACTATTGGCAATCCCGGACTTCTGAGCATTAATTGGATTTACTGATTATTTCAAAGCTCATCATGGAATAGCCTATGAAATATTTTTTTAGGAAACAGAGATTAGTTAAATGTGTAATGAGTGGTCATGTAGAACTTGTAAAACCTGCTTGCCTTGTGTAAACCAAGTTATATTTACAATGCTAATAAAATGGAACTTTTTATAAATATGTACCACATCACATTTTTTAAAAAAAAAAAAAGTGTTTTGGCAGCAAATAACCAGATTACTGTAATTATCTGTGCCATCATGAGTGATGAAAATTACCATCCTTTATTTTCAGTAAACTTATGTGGGACAAAGTAATCCTCAAGAGACAATTACTGCTTTGCTTACTGGATTTAAATAGTTGAGTGCAAAGCTTCAGCAGACCATGTGGAATCAGATATTACTGCAACTCAACCTAAGCAGAAAACGTCAGCTTAATTTCCTACCAAAGTCAACTTTGAATAATTTCTTTTGATGATAGCTTAGTCACAAGTAAACACTAGTGACTAGAAAATTGTGGAAGATGTCACCATAAATTGCCCTGATAAAGACGACAAGGATGAATGAGTAGGCTGAAGATGATTAACCAGCGATAATTTAGAAAAGGAAGGTTTTGACACACATTGAAACCTCTGAAAAACGTGCCAGCCTGCGTCAGTAACTTATTGAACTTTGTTTTAAAACTTGAACATCTCAAGCCAAGAAAGTGCTACTGTCTAAGCAGCCTTTAGTAAAAGATTTTCTCCACTCTTCTGTTTTTTCTGACATTGCATAGTTGGCTCTTTAAAAATTGCATTGAAAAACACTTGCAATAAAACTGTCTTTATATTATGCCATTCTACATTTTGTTTGTACTGTACATGTACACTGAACAGTATCAACATTTTTCAGCTGATATGTTTTCTTTTACTTTATAAGCACAGGTTTGGAAATGATTTATTTTCATAATATTGTACTTTATATAAGTTACTTAAGAGTAAAATAATAGTAAATTTGGTATTTTTTAAACTTCCAAATCATCTAAATGTGTCAAATAGTTTTTCTCGTTGTTTCTAGATATATCAAGTATGCATTGTGTGTGTTTGTGTACGAGGTCTGTCGAAAAAGTATCCGAGTGGGAAGTAATGACGTCAGGGAGGCAGAGGTGCGCATAGTGGAGCCGGATGCCTTCATGCGCATGCGTGGTTCTTGGCGGACTCGCTGTCAGGCAGCCATCGTGTGAGGTTGTGTTCTCATTTCGCCCGTGATGACGGAACGTGTGGAGCAACGGACTTGCATCAAGTTTTGCCAAAAGCTGGGAGATAGCCAAGCGAAAACAATTCGCAAAATCCAACGGGCTTTTGGCGACAGTGCCATGGGTGCTACCCAAATAAAGGAATGGTACAACAGATTCAAAGATGGCCGCTCATCGGTGGAGAGCGACCGGCGTTCAGGGAGGCCGTCAACGAGCCGGAATGCAGCTGTTATCGAGGAGGTTCGGACCTTGATAACGGAGGATTGCTGTTTGACGGTGCGGGAAATTGGCGACGGGGTTGGGATCAGTAAAGATTCAGTACATTCAATTTTAAAGGAGGATTTGGGCTTTCACCTGGAGAGGAGAGGAGAGTGTACGGCTACGACCCGGAGACCAGGGCCCAGTCGTCACGACAGTGGAGGATCCCAACCTCGCCGGGGCCCAAAAAAGCAGGTCAGGTCCGGGGCAAAATCAAGAGGAGGATGCTGAGTGTTTTCTTCGAATACCGAGGCGTTGTGCATCACGAATACGCACCAGACCAGAAGGACAAACAGTTACAGAGGAGTACTATCAGGAGGGCCTCCGTGATGCAGTTCGGCGCAAGAGACCGGATCTGTGGGCCTCGCAAAACTGGCAGCTGCATCGTGACATCACCCCGGCTCATTCGCCAGGCTCCCTACTCTCTAGACATGGCTCCTCCTGACTTCTGGTTGTTCCCATAAATGAAGATGCCACTGAAAGTCTCCCGCTTTGAGAGCCGAGAGGACATTGTGCAAAATGCAACGGTGGAGCTGAGAGCCATTCCGGAAGCATTCCAGACTTGCTTCGAACAGTGGAAGGATCACTGGGCTAAGTGTGTGGAGGCACAAGGGGCCTACTTCGAAGGGGATTAGCAATTGAACCCCACTAAGTACGCAACTTTTTTTCCCCAAACCTAAGGTCGGATACTTTTTCGACAGACCTCGTATGTCAATCTGAAATAAAGGCGGTTTAAAGGGTTTTTTCAGGTGAAGTATAATTTTTGTCGTCTTCAATTTTATTAAAATCTTAAGGGAAATAGAATTTTAAAAATCGGTGAGTTTTATAACATTTGTTTTCCGATTCGCTGTTTCAATAATTAGCAAGTGGTCTACAGATGCTTAATTCAAGAGAAAAGTTTAATATCTGTTTTATATTGTTAAAATTAGAAGACTTGGCTCGTTGTTTTAACACTGCTCAGGTTGCTGAAATCAGCAGCATACTTTCTTTCATCATCAGTCACAGTAACAAAACGTGGTATTATCAAAATCCTGAGTAGACTAGAAAATCTTGTTTCCTGCTTTCTGTTTTTGCCAAAGACCCATCGTTTGTTTTTTTTATTTGCATATCAATACTCATAAGTTATTTTTTTTACATATCAGCTGATGTTTTTCTTTTGATAAGCTATATTTTTACAGTAGAATTACCAAGGACCATTTTTCTTATTTTTAATTTGTACCTGCTGCATTTTAATAAATATAGAAATTCATGTTAAAAAAGTAATTTAGTGTTGTCTTTTTGTTTAGTTACTGAAATCTTGTTCATGGTTATCTTTTCTAAAACTGTGTTAAAGTAAGATTTAAATTGTTATTTATGATTGAAAAATCATATTTATTCAGCATATTGGAGTTCAGATCTATCTTCAAAGGGCTTCGGCCTATTATTCACATGAGCCATGGGATAGTGGACATAGCAGCCCTCGCCCACCATCCATCAGCTTAGCTAGGTGCCCCCCAATCTGTGTACAAACTTCTAAGTCAAAGCCAACTTGATGCTCTTTCAGCAATCTCACTCATTGCGTCTAGATGAAACTGATGGTTTCAATATATACAGAAAGAAAAATGTATGTTGGTCTTTAAATCTGGGCTTTGTTTTATATTTGAGATTTTTCAGTATGCTCATACGTAAGGCTAAAATTGAGTAAAGAGAAAAGCTGCTTAGCAATTGAAATTGCGTCTACGTAAGCATGCTAATTGCAGAGAATCTCAGGTGAAATTTATTATCCATATCTATAATAAAACTCTATTGCTTTTTAAACCTTTAGGAGAGAATAAGGGACAGTACATTTTCTTGTTTACTATTTACCAAGCCATTAATAGCTTTAATGTGTGTGTAGTGGTTGTGTGTCAAATTATTTTGCAATGTATTCTAGTACTAAAAAAGGGGACTTGCTTTGTTTGTTTTTTTTATTTGTCCCCAGTAGGTTCTGAAGATGCATATTCTTGTTGAAATCTTCACCATATTACCTTCCCAAAGTATTTGGTATTCTAAATGTTTAATGGAAATATGTTAACATGGCCTATCTGTTTATAGACTCTGCTTTATGTACAGTCTGCCACTTTTACTTGGTTTTTTTTTTTTTTTTTTTACTTTGAAAAATATGAGAGTTTTGCTTGAAAAGAAATTCATTTGTTTCAATTTAATAGATTTGTTATTAGTATGTGATTTGCCAACTGAAAAGCAGTTTGTAATTCATTAAATTATACAAGCAACTCTGGGTGATACAGATGGAATACCTTTGTCGGGAAAGAATCTGCAAATGAACAGAGTAGATAGTATTCATCATGTGTTGGTTAGCTTTTGTCACCTGTCTTGGCAGCGCTGATGTTATTACTGTTGGACATGTACACAATAGCTGAAGTAATTAACAAGGAATTTGACCTTGTAGTACATTTACTTTGCTTTTGCTTTAAAGTTTGGGTGTCTGTCCAGCACAATAAAAGACCATACATGAATTGTCCAATTCTAACACACATTTGACAAAAAAATTTTCCAGCACAGAAATGTATTTTTATTTACTTTTTAAAGAAACATAAATCCAGCAACTTCTAACATTGTCTCAAGTATTTAATTCAGTACGTAGTCCCTGTCTTTACTGTCAGTCCTGCTTTAGTCCTAACCCTACCTACCTTTGAAGTCCCCTGACTTTGACAAAATTATTTTAAAATCAGGTGGGTCAAGAGAAGCAGTTGATTTGCAAGCACTTAGTTCCTAAAAAGAGCCTCAAGGCCAGGTAAACATGGCTAACCACTCCTTGTTCAGTTCAGTAGAAAGTAAAATGTTATCTTGGAAAGGAATGATTAATAACTATTCTTCCACAAACAGGTGATAAATGGTTTACAATGGATAGTTTCTCCTTGTCTGTTCCATCTGCTCCATTCTCTTGATATTTGTTTCAATCCTCCACTTTAACTACACATGCATATGCAGGTTAGCAACTTTATTAATCAGAACCATCTTTAGTGTGTATGGTTTCTAAGGATAAGCCCAGTGGCCTGACCAAACACGATGATGAGTTCTTTGTTCATCACTGACATCATCTTGTTCTTGCATTGTTAGCACCATTGGTTCAGATTCTGTTTGCATAAATTTCAATGGGGAACCTTTTTGTGCTTCAACTAATATGCTGCTTTCTACTTTGCATTTCTTCTGAAATCCTGACATCTGTTTCCTCTATTAATAGAGACATTAAAATAAACATGTTTATATTGATTTACACTTTCCAGAGAAGTACCTAAAATGAACCTAATGGTTTGCCAATCAGTGTTCAGAGTCATGTGCCCACCAGCCAATCACGCCATGCCAGATGACAGTCATAGATAAATCAGTCACAGACTCTATGGTTGCATTGTTTTCAATAATTGATTATAATGTAACAATGTACTGGATAATTTCCTATCTTTTCTTTTTCCAATTTGTGTCCCATGCTGCTGCATATGCCAAAGGATGGCTCTGAGTATAATGTTAAATAGAGGTGTGGGAAGGTCGTGTACTAGCAGTACCATTTTGGCTCTCAGAATATAGCAGTGTTCTTCAGATCTTTAGATTTTCCTTGTTTTGAAAATCATACATTCTTAACCATATCCTCATGTCTTACAAAGTTTGCATATTAAAATTTGTTTGTTTTTGTAGTTGTTTTTTTTTTTAATTTTCTAAATAAGAAGGTACTAAGCATTTGTGTGGTGAATTACTGTGGTTTTATTTTTCTGTTCTGTCCTTTGCAGTTAAAAGGTGAAGTAGATGACTGTTCATGTACAATAGAAACCATTGACTCACTCAACAACTTGAAGATCCAACCTATCATCTATCATCTGGTGAAACATGACTACTTTCGGTATTTCAAGGTAAGTTTCTAGGGATTGATCATTGGAACTTTAGAGAAAATAATGAGCTATTCTTCCCGCTGAACAAAAAAAACTTTGGTTTCATCACATTGATAAAAACATAACCAACAAAATATGCTTGTAATGGAAATGGAGAAATAGTCTCTTTTAGGAAATAAGACTTTATTTACGAAGTAGATTAACACCAACACACTGTATATAAGGAAATAAATTTCCAATCTTTTATTTTATTGGAAAATAAAGTGGAGTGTTGAATTCTATTGTTTATCTCAGCAGCTTTTTCATGTCACGGTGGTTTTACCATTTCTTCCAGGTAAATTTGAAGAAGAAGTGTCCGTTCTGGGCTGACGATAGCCGCTGTGCTCTGAAAGACTGTCATGTGGATAAGTGTAAAGAGGTGAGTGGTGTCAGCACTGAACTTGGAGGAGTACTGCCTTTAGAAAGGCTTTATTATATTATCGTGTACAAACAAACAAAAGAAAATATGAAATTTCAAATTTGATTAATTACTATTAAGTTGTTACAAACGTTTGTCGGTTCTTTTACAGCAACAATGAGACCACATATCATTGCTGAACGTGATGTTTATTAGAGTAAGTTCCATTACAATCAATACACTTCTGCCAACGAGTTACAACCAAATTTATACCTTTTTGAAAAAAATCAGGATTTCTGGAGTTGATAAACTGTTGGAAGGCAGTTTCAGTTGCTGCTTGGTTGGAGGATTTCATATGGAGGAAGCTGTTGTGGTGTTTTAAAAGGTTGTCTGTGGGAGAAAGGTCTAGTGAATAGCCTGGGTGAGGGAGAACTTCGTACCCCAACCCGTTCAGTTTCTGAAGAGTCACTTTAGCAACATGAGGACAAGCATTGTCGTGGAGCAGGATTGAGCCTCTCTGATTCACCAATGCCGGCTGGCGTTGGGAGAATTTCTGGTGAAAAATGTTTAATTAATTACAGTATCTTTCAGCTGTGATGGTTTCGCCAGGTTGCAAGAAGGTATAGTGGATGACACCAGTTGCAGTCCACCAGACAGACCGTGACCTCCTTAGGGTGGAGGCTGGGTTTTGGAATGTGGTTAGGTGCCTTTTCTGTCAAACCACTGTGCTGATCGTTTGCGATTGCCGTAAAGCAGTCATGAGCAACCCGCAGCCTGCTACATCCTAATATGCAGCCTGTGGGGCTTTGGCAAAATAATTTTATTTTCCTGTTTTTCACCTGGGGACCATATAGCCACCTGTTGCCCACAGGCTTATCTCCCACGGCAGGCACTCCCGTTTGTGTCACAGGTCTCTGCAATAAATCACACTGGCATCACAGACCTCACGAGGCTCCCTGTTGCTCCGCCACCCTGATGGAAGCACGGACAATACACGCTGGTGAAGGGAGCTGGAATTCTAACTGTTACCGCACTAGAACTGACATAATTGAGCCGCGCTCCCATTGGGGCCGCTGTAAAGACTTCAAGCCCCCCCCCATTTCAAGTTACCATGGTAATTTGAAATCAGTTTCATCCTACCTCCCGTTAATCTGAACGCAATTTGAATGAAGCTACCGGGGTGGGGGGTAATCTGAAATTGCTACACCAGCAGCTGAAAGACTCATTCCTCGACACCTGCGGGGAGCATGTGGCAAGGACTAGGCAGGGACTCAGGCCGGACACGCACTAGCCAGCTCAGCTCTAGGCCAACTTGGGCACCAACAACCAGCAATGTTGTCACGTTTCTGCAGCTAGGAGTGACGATAGGGTGTATCATCACACGTGGGAAATTCGTGTGCACATGTAAGAATTTTTCAGACTGTCAGACTTGGCCTTAGAGAAGAAAAAGCGAAAAATAGAGGATAAATCACATAAATTCAACAATAGATGGGCCTCAGAATATTTCTTTACCAGTGTTAAAGAGACTGCAGTATGCTTAATTTGCAATGAATCTGTGGCTGTCCTTAAAGAATATAATGTCAGGAGACATTATAGTACAAAGCATGCATCTAAATATGGTACCCTTCAGGGTCAGATGCAGAAAGATAAGGTGCAGGAATTTGAAAAACTTCTTACAGGCCAACAAAATCTCTTCAAGAAATCCACTGCTGAGGCAGACATTTCGGTGCATGCCAGTTATTTGGTCTCCAAAATCCTGGCAAAACGTACGAAGCCCTTTGGTGATGGCGAGATGGTGAAGGAATGCCTTGAAGCTGTGGCTGATGTTGCATTTCCTGAGAAGAAGGCTATTTTTTCAAAAATTAGCCTGTCAAGGTTTACTGTGGGTAGGAGGGTTGATGACATTTCAAAGAATATTGAAGACAGCCTGAAATGCAGAGCATCAAATTTCAATTGGTTTTCCATAGCATTGGACGAGAGCACTGACGTGTCCCATGTAGCTCGACTGGTTGTCTTCATTCAAGGCATTGTTGCTGAATTTAACATAACCAAGGAGTTAGCGGGTATGGTGGGAATGATGGGTACAACAACCGGTGCGGATTTGAAAGAAGAAATGATGAAAGTACTGAAGCAGTTGGGGCTACCTTTAGAGAGGCTGAGTGGCATTGCAACTGATGGGGCCCCATCAATGGTTGGAAAGAATAATGGCTTGACAACTCTCATCTCTCAAGAAGCTAGGGCTCTGACTGGTCATGAGTTAATTTTGTGTCACTGTTTGTTGCATCAAGAGCACTTATGTGGAAAATGTTGTTGCAGTTATTGTGAAGCTTGTGAATTTCATCAGATCAAATGGATTGAGTCATTGCCAATTCAGAGGGTTGCTGAGTGACATGGCATCTCATTATGGAGATGTTGTTTATTATGCTGAAGTGCAATGGCTAAGCCGTGGTCAGATGCTCAAGCGAGTTTGATTTGAAGGAAGAAATTAAACTCTTCTTAGATATAAAGGGGAAGCCAGTGAAGGAATTTGGCGATCGCAAGTGGATGTGCGATTTTGTTTTTTTGATCGACCTTACTCAGCATCTCAATAAACTGAATCTGAGGCTCCAAGGAAAGGATCAGCTCATCCACACCATGTTTGACAAGATCAAGGCGTTTGAATCCAAGTTGTTGCTATGGGAATCACAACTTCGCTCCAATAACCTTGTTCATTTTGAAACGTTGAGGAAGGAGAATCCAGATGATTCTGCAAAATATGCAGAAGAGACTTGGCAACTCAAAGATAAATTTCACTTCCGTTTTCAAGATTTCAGAAGATGCGAGGACACTTTCAACATCTTTTCCATTCCTTTCGATGTCGGTGCTGAAAGTGCACCTCCAGAGCTTCAAATGGAGTTTCTTGATCTTCAGTGTAGCACTGAACTGAGAGCAAAATTCCATGATGTGCCGCTCCTTGACTTTTACAAGCTCTACCTACCAAGGAAGAGTTTTCCCGAATTGTCAAACCATGCTTTGAAGATGGTAAGCTTGCTTGGCAGCACTTACATCTATGTGCAATTTTTTTCAAAATTGCAGGTGCTGAAAAACAAGCGTCGAAATTAGCTGGGAGGCGAACACGTGGAAAGCTCCTTGTGCATCGCAATGTCTCAGATCAAGCCGAACATAGAAAGACTTGTGAAAGAAAAAGAGTGTCAAGTGTCGCATTAAGCTGCTTAAAAAGTAGTATAAATAAAAATCGTCATACAATATATATTTTCTTTTATTTTGGCATAAAATAACTTTTATGTGTCATAAAAGGGGTGGTTATGGAGTATGTTGGTATTCACCAGGCTTAAAGCCTGCAACTCCGTAAGAAAAAATGTGTGGCCCTCCAGAAGCCTACGAAGTTCACTAGTGGCCTGCATCCAGAAAAGGTTGCTCATCACTCGTAAAGGATCCATTTTTCATCTCACGTAATGATTCGGTCAAGAAATGGGTTTCTCATGACAAGTGAAGAGCAGATCTCCAATCGATGATTTTTTTTGTTGTTTCAACTCGTAAAGCACCCACTTGTCAAGCCTTTTCACCCTGCTGATTGTGTCAAGATGCCGAGAAACAGTTGCACTGCATACATCAAGATCTCCAGCAATTTCTCTCACTGTTTTTCTTGGATTGGCTTCAACTGAGGCTTTCAGACGGTTGTCATCACAGCTGGAAGTGTCTGCTATGTTCCTTATCTTCGAGGCTCACATCTAATCAGAACTTAGCAAACCATCGTCGCACTATGCGCTCATCTGCTGTGTCCTTGCCCCATGCTTGCTTAATGTTACGAGTTGTCTCGCTTTGTGGCCTAGTTTGAACTCCTGAAGCAAAAGAGGATGAAAAACTTTTCTATCCATACTTCACTCAGAACTCTGAAACAAATATCCATTTTACTTTTTTTGAAAAGGTAGGTTTTGCATAATGTATGCCAAAGCACACGCTCCAACGATCTTATCTACATACACCTTCACAAGTGTAAAAAAGATGAGCTCCAGATTAACACATCATATAAAAACTGACAAAACATTTGTAACGACCTAATATTTCTAGTAACCAGTGAAATGGCTTTAGTACACAAAGCTTTCTTCTTAATTAAGAAATATAAATTTCGAGTTTAATATTTCGAAGAAAAAAAAATGGATTAGCTGTGCACTAATGCATGAAGATTTATTTTACATTTTTCTTATCTTTTATATGAAGTTTCAACCCTTACAGTAAATAGGGACAGTTATCACCACTACCAACTTGCCCTTCTCCAACCAACAGTGCCCTATTTAATTCCTTATTTTATCTTCTGACAGTTAAAGAACTGACCTGGGGATCTCAGCTTAACCCTTAATAGTATTCTGGTAGCCCAGTCCTGCAGGTTGAAGTGTATAGTTATGTTTGCTTGCTGTTTTTTTTTTGGTCCAAACTCACTTTCATAAGCTGGAGGACCTCCCGCATGATAGAGATCTTTGTGTGTTTAAACAGAATTTTCCTGATTGATGATGATACTGGGTTAGTTAAGTTTGGCATCAGACATTGTTTAGGTTTTCATTTTTTGGTATGGAAAGTAGTTCGGTGAAGTTGAAACTTGCCCGATTGTTCACTGCTGAAAGTATCCTGCAGTATTTGAAATGCACCTTATCTACTTTCTTATATCAGAGAGAATTTAAACTTTTTCCTTGACCAGACACAAAATCTGTTAGCTTTTCTTATTTAAATGGTGTTCATATACCATGTTATATCTAGGAGGCAGTCACTAGAGTAGTGAAATATTAGCTTTTAAAGTTATTGACAAATACAGTGTCAGAGAGACAGTAGGCTGAGGAGTCTGTGCCTGGACTGCTTACCCTGGGACAATTCTGATCAATAACAACTTTTTTATTAACCAGCTCAGCCACACACGAAGTCTTCTAATCTTCAAGAAAGTGTCAAGTCTTTCTTATATAAACTATTCAGTGGATGTCTTGTTTTCTTTTCACACTAGGATGATGTTCCTGAAGGTTTGAAAAGAATGGCAATGAAACATTCCAAGGTATTGTATAATAATTTTTTAACCAACCATGATATGAAGAGAAATAATTTCTGATGTGTTTACTACTTCATTAACCTTAATAAGAGTTTTCAGTATTACTTAGATTACCTGTATTTATAGTCAAACATGATAGTATTACAAAAGTTTAGAGTTTTATGTAATGTAGCCCTATAAAAGATGAGTTTTAGCCAATCTGAATTTAATAAATTTGTTTCTTTATTGCTGAATGGCTCTGTATAAATACTGTATGCTGAATCAGGTTAGTCAAGCATCATTGAGATTTAATCATATTGCTGTTTATGACTGAATACCAGGATTGGGTCAAAGATGGCTCACTGCTGGGTCAATCATTTTGAAACTGCATTACACCAGCTTTCTCATTTTCCTCCCTTCCATGCAGAGTTTATGGAGACCACTCCAACAAAAAAAAGAGAGTGAAACTCAGTGATCCTTAGCTGAATATCCTCAAGTATATCTGTGCTTTATGAAATTACAGTATGGTTTATGCAAAGTTTGTAGCATGGATTTTGAACATATGACATCATCCACCAGGGATACGATCTCTATGCAAGTGAAAATGTATGATGGGTTCTTAAATGATGCCAGTTTTAGGCTCAGGATGCATGAAAATGCACTGATTACATACTTCATTTTTTAAAACATTTCTAGATTGCTGTGCACCTTCCCTGGAAAAATCTACAGACTCTTTGAATGCATTCCCCGTAACCCTCTCCGTATACACGTGCGCGCGCACAAACTTGTTAACATGTGTTACAGTTTGGCAGTTATAAGCAATTAGCTGCAGCAAGTAACTTTATGATCACTCAGTACTTACATAAAAAAACATCTTTTAAAAAAAAACAATTTATCCCAGATATAGAAACAAAAGGGAGTTAAAAATAGACTTGGGAGAAGCTATTGTTACATTTTAGTAATTATGTCTTGAAATGTAACTAGATATGATATACTGTTGATAATTGAGTAGACATAAGGAGATGTCATGTTTATTACTATATTAGGTGGAAGTACTATATTATGAAATTTTATTTTTGTTGAATAACTTTCTTGCTTTAGTATACAAAGGAATCTCAGGAGAAGCATTCTTGTGAGGAGGAGAGAGAACTAAGTGCCTTAAATACAACCATCAGGTAAGACACTGACATTGTTTTTACCTGGTCATAATCAGTCTCACTGTCAGGTGTAGCTGGTCATGCTGCTTAAGATATACAGGGCATGGTAGGAGGGTCATAGTGTTTATCTTCTGTTGGTATGTAACCAGGGGCGGATTGGGAGCCCATTAATGTAGGCTTTGATTCTGGCGACCACAGCAAGCACATACAGCTGGGGTTCAGGATGTTGTAAGCTGCCGAGAAAATTTTGAAATTTGACCAATTACAGGGACATTGAGGCCATATGAAATGCATATTCTAAGGTGAATATTAAGTACAGTCGACCCCCGTGTAATCGCGGTTCGGCATTCGCGGCCCCAGTTATTCGTGGAATCCTAACTAATAATTGTTCATGGAAACCCCCACATATTCGCGGAATCGCAAATATCTTCTGCAATTTTTTTGTGGCAATATATATTTTTTCACGCTTTTTAATGCTAAATTATTAATAACAATATAATTTACTAATTTTGTAATATAAATACTAACGTAAATTCAGCAAAATATCAATATAAAATAAACACTATTGGCTGGAGGTTTGAAAGTAGCCAATCCGAGAGCGTTATTCATTTCCTTGCTGCCCATGAGGTGCTGTCTCAGGCAGATGCAGCCCAGCAGCCCTGCATCATCCCAGTTTACCGTGTGTAGCTATCTCGAGTGTTTCTCTGAGTGTTGTTTTTCGCAGCGTGTTTCTTAAAGTCCTAGGCATTTTTATGGACCATGTCCAATATTTGCGGTTTTTCACTCTTCGCGGGTGCTTTAGGAATATAACCCCCGCGAATACCAGGGGACAACTGTACTTCATCCCATTGGCTTATGATTCAATCACTAGAATAGCCTTATTTTAATAACAAACACTTAAAGAGAAAATAAGAACAAGACACATCCAACATATATTTCATGTTAGATAACTCAGATGGAGAAACAGACGAAGCTGATGAACAGTCAAAGAGCAAACTGAAGATAAAAGTTAAGTGTTATCTCAAAAAATAAAAAAAATTGAGTAGTCTGGGTGTATCCACTTTATTCAAGAATGCATTGGGTTTTAGAACTGTTATTTTTGTCAGTCTCTGTAGCTATGAGGAATATAATACTTCATCCAAAAATAAAAAGTAAGCATTATTTTAATTTTTATTTGATGTCATTTGAAGAATCACTGTATTTGAACTGCACATATAAAAAAAACCCTGTACACAAGGTAAAAAATACTCAAGTTATACACACACAATTATATATATATATAAACAGATAGACGTTCAGTAATTATGAATACACAGAATAAGTTGAAATTTTATAATTGTGACCTTATTAAATTTACCTGCATACACATTAAAAATAAAACGATTGCCTGATTTTCCACGAAACTGAAATTATTAAGCAATAATAACTCGCTCGATAGAAGAAGATATACATATGAGACTATGATGTGATAATCTTTATTGAAGAAGGAGAATGTTATATATAATATGCAGTTATTCAAATAAATGAAATAAGTTAAACACCATTTTTTCTATATTCAGTATTAAACAAATACCAGCTGCTGACATAGAGTGTAATAATACAATGTAAATAATATTGTTCCTTTATGAAAAGGCCTGATAATTGTGTGCTATACTTTTATACAACTGGCAGCGCAGTAGGTTTGTTTACACATGCATCACCACAAACACGTGAGTAATGCATTGTGACTACGACGTCACTAGGCGACAGGAATTTTTCAGCTCCACTATAATCTCATGGGAACACCGTCGTATATGCGGTCCGTCGTTGACCGAAATGTCATTATGCGGCACTTGACTGTAGTTCAATAAAAAATTTTGAGCATAATATTATATTATATATAAATTAGTAATCACTGTGCCTCAGCCCTTGAAAGAGTTTGTTCTTTACAATGAAAAAAAATATAATTGAGGCTTAGATGCAAGCTGCAGGGGATAATGCTGGGTGTACAAGTACAGTATGGACTGTACGGAATGCCAAATTTCAAGTATGCTTGCTGGAACACATTTTGTGTCTCACCTACAGGGCCTTGGGATCAGGACATCATTAATTTGATTATACAGTTGATAACTTCCAACATAAAATTACATATAGAGACACCTACAACTAATGTAGAGTGCAGTAGGTTGCTCAGTAGCACACAATAGTATTGAAACTAGAGAGGCCAAATCAGGTTATCAGCCTACTGACTAGGCACCAGCCCACAGACTCACTGGCCAAATCCACCCCTGTATAATAACAGAGTAAGGGTACAGTAGGTGTAGCAAAAAAAACTCACGAGCAGAAGGATTCATCAAGTCTCTTGTCAAGAACTCAAGTTCAGATTGTGAACAATTCTTATGAGTCACAATTCTATACTGAATACATTATTTTTCATTTATATGGAGGAATTCTTTGAGATTCCTGACAGTCTTATCATCATTATTGGTTGACCATTATAGTCAATTATTTCCAGTTGAAGAAATTTCCTTTAAGTATCTAGAAGCTTTCAGGTACTAGGAATGTTCAAATGGACATCCTTTAGTTTTAAAATATCGAAATCATAATGCAAGTCTTTCTGTATTTGTACTGAACTCTTAAATTAGCAGAAAAGCTTAATCTTACAATCCCTGAGTGTTTCCACAAAGAACTCTGGGCTGATGCTGCCAGTGAATTTCTTTCCATGGTACAGTAAATTCCTTCTTTCTTTTGAAGTGCTGAAAGTAAAGAAGCTTTCAAGGACTGGACCAAATTTGATGATGCACAAGAAACATTTTGTGAAATTGATGGTAAGTGTAAAATATTTCAAAGGCAACTAGGTCGCTTGTTTATAATGAATTTAGCTAATATATGTAAGGTAATGTTGGGGGTCTGTGAAAACTTTACATAATCCCAACTTGCAAAAGTTTTAATTTTGACATTTAGGTGAGGAGGGGAAACATTCACCAGAACTATAAAGAAGTTTTTATTTTCTTCTGGTGCTATATTGCACAAAAATAGTTGGAAGTATTGGTGACAGTCACTTGGTTGGTATCATGTCTACCTGTCCTCCGATATACAGAATTTACAAAATAGCTAGAGGAATTTAAAGAAAAAAAAATGCATTGTTGCAGATGAAAGCTATATAGAAGCATCTTTCTAGCCACCAGATGGTCGTAATAAATGCACAGTTGATAAAACTTGTTAGTGTTTGTTCCTGGTGTACTGACAATAAAGGGCCAACTACGCTGTCTTTCTCCTGGATCAAAAGCCTGTTCACTAGATGGATAGTCTGAAGTGACAAGCTCAACTGGTTGTTGACAGATAATGTTCTGTCACAGTTGTCAGGTCTTTTTTCTGAGCAGATGTAAAACAGGCCACGCTGTTAAAAAATCACCATTACATTTGGGGAAATGCCTGCCAGCTATTCCAGTATATTAATGATGTGTAGACCAGTTTACTTTCATTTTTGTCAACCGTTTACCGTGCAGATACAAGTCACTAGTTATGAAAGAGTAATCAAATCTTTCGGGTTTTTACCGAAAAATAGTTAATTTGGCTCCTAATGTTTTTTCTTGCTTGATGATTAATAAATGTGAAAAAAATAATGATAAACTATTTATAAGTGACCTACTACTGTTTATCATTGGCACTTGTTACCTGCATTACTTTTTAAATTGCTGTGCATTATTGATTATTCTCCTGTATATTATGTTTCTTTACCTGTTTGACTATACTGTTGATTCTACTTAATGACCTTTTCTTTCTTTGTCACGAGCTTAGTGAAATCATTTTCAGACAGTCTATACCTTTATAATCTACAGAGAGACTAATGGAAGTCTTTCACATGAAAAATCACAACTTGTATTTCTAATTAGTGGTATGGTTTTAAATTCACATTGTCCTGCCAATATCTATGTTAAGTCCATTCCATCTAACTAATATCTATCTGTACACTAGAAGAAAGTATTTCTTAAATTCTATTTTATTCCTCATACTTTTATCATTCTGTCTTTTGATTATTTTTTTATATCTTAACCCATCAAAGAAAATGTAACCTTAAAGGAGTTTTATTCAAAAAAATGAAAACTCATTCATAGAATTAATTGGAATGTGGTACTAAGCTTTTTTCTTAATGATCAGCTTGTAATGGGTTAAATTAAATTATTGCTAGTTTTCTTTTTGTGGTTTTTCCTCAAACATTGGACAGCTGTTGGTAGGTGGACCTTTTCTCTTCAGTATCCAATGGCTACAATGCGTAGTTCGTGTTCTTTTAACAGATGAGCATTCATCAGACATGGAGTATGTTGACTTGTTGCTGAATCCTGAGCGTTACACGGGTTACAAGGGGATGTCACCCCATCGCATTTGGAGAAGTATCTATGAAGAAAACTGTTTCAAGTAAGTGAAATGGTTTTAGAATATTGAGGAGAGAGTGAGTGATGTGCACAACGGTAGAGATTTGATTTTATTTTAATACAGAAAAGTTCTTTTATTAAGTTACAGCATTTAATGGAATGCAGGCTGCTGAAGTGAGAATGTGCATTCATTGGCAGATGTTCTTTGAGCTGCATCAGATCTCTCTCCCTTTGATATACTGATCCATCATTATAATGATAGGTACTTTTTTTAAAATGAGACAACAACTGTCTTGTTTTTGTTTTATAGCTTATTTAGGAAGGAGGTGGGGCCTATTTTAATTCTTTCCCATTCATGTTGGTCAAAATTTGCCAGCCACTGATGAGTCATTTAATGTCCAATACCATCTATACTTTAAAAAGTATATGTAGAAGGATGCTGATCCTCCTTATCACTTTCTCTGGCTATTTGTATTGCTTAATTTTCTCGCAAAAGTAGTTTTCCTAATGAAGCTACTAGCATGAACCATGTATGCTGCTTATTTCATTTACTTGGTACGTGATGGAATCTAACAGTGAATCCTTTTCTTCTGGTGATGTGGAGGTATCAAGTGTTCATACCTTGGATTTCTCAGCATTTAGCTGGTTGGACAGTGAGAGTGAAGTTGTTGAGCGGAGTTAGTCATCGGCATCCGATTAACATGCTGGACTATTTGTAGTCTTTTAACCCAAAGATTGGTGTTGCTGATGACAAGGGGATCATTAGATTTCTTATATTGGCTGATAACAAAAGACTTCTTCCACCACAAAGCTGAGGAGTTTAACTGTTACTACACCACACAGATCCAGAGGAGGGCAGGCAGAGCTGACACCACCTGGATGGACACAACTACCAATAATTCTTTGTCATCCATTGAGGATTATTGAAGTGAGGATGATAGACTTAGTGTTGAAAGTAATGACAGTGAGGAGATTCGAGAAATTAAATCAGTATTGGCACCTCTGTGATAAGTCAAATGATTTTATTTTACATTTTAATCTTTCTGAACTAAACATTAAATTTTTCCTTTTGTTTTCTGGACAGATTTCCTTTTTATTTGAATCAGGTAGGTGCATTTTATGCAGCCATCTTGGAAATTGTTTGAATGTTTGTGCATATTAAATACCTGATTTGCTGATTGGAAAAGGGTTAATGACTGCTGCTGCTTACCCTTAAATGAAGTATCCTTGAAAGATTTTGTGGGGTGGGAATTAAGCATAATTAAAATCTACTTTGCTCTAAAGAAGGCATTGCTTATGAGGGACAAGGTACTGTGCACAAACATATCTGCTGTAAATCTGGTTATAAAGGAAAGGATGATGATTATCAACAGAAAGAAAAGAGCAACAAAAGGTTGTAGATAACAGCACTTGGTGCTATAGTAGTCAGCCTCTTTGTTTTTTAATGACTACATTCGAAGATAGTCACACGTTCGGTCATCGTGGTGCTGCCGTTCCTGATCACATCTTTCTCTCACTATAGTAAGTCACAGACCACTCACTGGAAACCTGATGCATGTGAGAGGATTTGTTCATTTTCGTTAGCCCAGTTTTCCTGTCCAACTTTTTATGAACTCTTCTGTCTTTTATATGAATCCATCATTTCCGTTTTTGTATTGTTTATTATGTTAAATAAAGCTATGCTCTACCAGAGCTTGCCTACTGGCTTCTTTACTTAATGTGTAAACTGGTTTGGTTGGGGGTTTAACAACATAGAAAGGCACAGAAATGTGTTAATGCACATGGCACCTGTAGTGGAGGAAGAATGGCTAGGAGTCTGGCATGCCAGTCTGATCAGTGAACAGGGCTCCATTGCCATTAGGAGGAGGAGATGGCTCCAGAGGAAAAAAAATTCCTTGCACATATACTGTATCTCAATCAAATTTACTGTTGTATCTGCTGTTGTTTGGCTATGATGATCATAACTAGGAGAGAAAGATCTGGATTATTGTGAAGGATGAACATTCTCTCTTGTACAGCTGTGTCCACACACACGTAATAACAAAGTTATTGCTTATTCAGGATTTTGTGAGTGAGCTCTTGCTGTTGACTTTCAGGCCCCAACAGATGAGTGCGTATGGAAGTCAGAAGACGATCCCAGGTCAGTTGGAATATTTCTATCATTACTCTTGTCGATTGGGTGAGATCACATACCTACTGTATATCTTCAGTAGGCTACTTAAAATCATTCTTGGAGTAGTAACTGAAACTTAGATTTTGTTTGTTTTTTAAATTTTTCTATCTGGCAAATTAAATATGTGATTTACTATTTTAAATAATTTCTTATTTTAACTGAATGCATTTAATACTATTGAAAGAAACCAAGTTGAATTTAAATTTTGTTGATAAAGTTTTGTATCTCTTATCTACAGGGGACAGGGAGGAAGTTACTGTGTACCTTCCTTCCTGAGCTGCTTTGAAGTGCAGGTGTGTGGTAGATGACACCAACTAATAGACTTGATAATGGTTAAGCCATGGAACATTGCTCCAAACTTATCCAGAACTGTATTTTGTTTGAAGTTGAAATGTTATATGAAAGGACAAGATGCTTGTTATAAGATTAAAGATGTTAGTTGTTAACAGCCAAAGCACCAAATGACATCTATCAGTCATAAAGCTCTAAGTAGAAGATTTCTCAATAATACATTATTTATAATTATGGGAGAAAATGGTTGGATGTTGGGATATTTTAAAATCAAAATCGTGAGAACAATTGGTCAAAATACCAATTTTAAAAGAAACTAACACAAAGCCTCAGCTACTTATTTTTGAGAAGTTCTTATTCTAGTGACCATTCCTAGGCAAGTGTTTTACTTGCGCTGGAGGAGGGGTTCTCACCTGTTAGGAATGTGATTGGCTTTTCTTAATTTTACCGACTGTCTGTCTGACTGCATGGGCGTCAGGCCAGTCTGTGCCGTAATTATAGCAAGAAACTACCTCCGACAAACAGGAACCATCTTTATTAATCTATCTGCTGTACTGTGATGGAGTGCGAGGAACCAGTTCTATTATTCATTTTTGGTCTCAATCACTCTACTTTTGTAGAACAAAATTTCCTTCTGTGTCTAAGCTTATAAATGAAGCCAGTTTTCAGGTGTTTTTTTCTAAAACGATTTTTAAAAAATAAATAATCAGGAGTTCTATGTTTAGTTTATCAGACTGTCAGTCACTGTATTACCTGGTATCTGTTTGTCTCTGGCTGGGATCTTTTGCTGTAACCACTTTTACTTAGTCCTCTGCTGTGGGCCAGGCTTGGAAAAATCTCATCAAAACACTGGTGATCCTTGGTCCCCATTATTATTAAAAACAAAAAGGTCACCAGTTTTTGTTTGTTAGTAGGCAAGTTTAGTCCAGGCCTGGCCAGGTTTCTGTCAGTCATCCTCCATCATCTTTACATTAGAGAAGTTACACTGAACTTGGTTTACTACATACTTATTTGAAAAAAAATGGGGGGAAGCAATCACTAACCTGGTTAATGTTAACACTCAGTGTGCCCATTCATGGGGTCTGTTGGAAATTCTTTTGAAGTTGTGGTCACTGTTCGTCTAGGATTAAACCCATGTACAGTTCTCTGGGTGCGACTGGAAGATGTGATTAGAAGGAAGTATACAACAAATCCCATCTATGTTACTGATTGTCATCAAATAATAGCTCTGTTGTACATCACTGCTGTAATGACCTCTCATTTCGAGATCAAGTGGACTATTAATGTCAGGCAATATTGGAAAAGATAAGGTACTGTTCAGAAGTGGTGGCAACTTAAGGGCCAATCAAAGCAAATTTTGGAAAACTTTCACCTGACCAACTTTAATTTGGATCATTTTTTGTATAAAGTTATGAAATCAGTAACTTTTTGTTCTTCCTCAAAAACCACATAAATATAGTAACTGAAACGTACAGGCCACCTGAGAATTACATATTGTAATTTTAAAAAAATTTGTTTCTTTACAACCAACATTGTACATATGTACATGCTAGTTAAACAATAATACCACCACCAGACTATTTTTATTTTTGCATAATCACAAAAATTTTAAACCTAGAAACTCCTGATGTCATTTTCTAAAATTTTGTCTGCAGTGTCAGAATGGAAATTTACAATCAGTTTTCTCTCTAAAACACTGATATTTTCAGGTGCATCTCAAAAAATTAGAATATCGTGGAAGAGTTCGTTTTTTTTCCATAAATTAATTCAAACAGTGAAACTTTCATATATTCTAGGTTCATTACACACAAAGTGAAATATTTCAAGCCTTTTTTTTAATTTTGATGCTTACAGCTCATGAAAATAAAAAATCCACTATCTCAAAATATTAGAATATTTCATAAGATCAATAAAAAAAAAGGATTTATAATATGAAAATGTTGAACTTCTGAAAAGTATGTTCATTTATGCACTCAATACTTGGTCTGGGCTCCTTTTGCATGAATCACTGCATCAATGCGGCGTGGCATGGAGGCGATCAGCCTGTGGCACTGCTGAGGTGTTAAGGAAACCCAGGTTGCTTTGATAGCAGCCTTCAGCTTGTCTGTATTGTTGGGTCTGGTGTCTCATCCTCTTGACAATACCCCATAGATTCTCTATGGGATTCAAGTCAGGCGATTTAGCTGGCCAATCAAGCACAGTAATACCATGTCAGCAAACCACTTACTAGTAGTTTTGGCATTGTGGGCAGGTGCCAAGTCCTGCTGGAAAAGGAAATCAGCATCTTCATAAAGCTTGTCAGCAGATGGAAGCATGAAGTGCTCTAAAATCTGGTAGATGGCTACGTTGACTTTGGACTTGATAAAACACTGGACCAACATCAGCAGATGACATGGCACCCCAAATCATCACTGACTGTGGAAACTTCACACTGGACTTCAAGCAACTTGGATTCTGTTCCTTTCCACTCCTCCTCCAGATTGTGGGACCTTGATTTCCAAATGAAATGCAAAAGTTACTTTCATCTGAAAAGAGGACTTTGGACCACTGAGCAACGGTCCAGTTCTTTTTCTCCTTAGCCCAGGTAAGACGCTTCTGACGTTGCTTCTGGTTCAGGAGTGGCTTGACACTAGGAAATGTGACACTTGTAGCCCATTTCCTGGACACGTCTGTGCATGGTGGCTCTTGATGCACTGACTCCAGCCTCAGTCCACTCCTTGTGAAGCTCCCCCAAGTTCTTGAATTAGCTTTGCTTGACAATCCTCTCAAGGCTGCAGTCATCCCTCTTGCTTGTGCACCTTTCCCTACCACACTTTTCCCTTCCAGTCAACTTTCCATGAATATGCTTGATACAGCACTCTTGAACAACCAGCCTTTTCAGCAGTGACCTTCTGTGGCTTACCCTCCTTGTGGAGGGTGTCCTTCTGGACAACTGTCAAGTCAGCAGTCTTCCCCATGATTGTGGTTGTGTGCACTGAACCAGACTGACAGAGATCCATGGTATTTATACTGCATAAATAGTGATTTACTCAAAACTTGAAATGGAATATTCCAATATTTTGAGATATGTTGTTTCTATTTTTTTTAGCTGTAGGCCGTAATTATCAAAATTAAAATTAAAAAATGCTTGAAACATTTTAGTTTACATGTAATGAGTCTAGAATATATACAATTTTCACTTTCTGAAATAATTGACAAAAAATATTGAACTCTTCCATGATATTTTAATTTTTTTAGATGCACCTGTATACATGATGCATATCAACCCTCCTGTGTTTGGAGAGAATGTCTCAGGTGTGAGATGGGAGAAAATGTTTTCTCTCGTAATTTTGTGCCAGAAATGACCCAAGTCCGAGGTGCTTACCCGGGAGGATTTGGTCAAAAGTGTCTGAAGCAGATTTTATCGACTGTATGTTATGTCTTGAGCTAAAAACTCACATCATCCAAATCTTTTGCATTAGATTTGTGAGAAGATAAGTAAAGCTGATGGAGGAGGATTTAAGTGTAGTTAGATGGATTATGCACACATTTTCTCAGGACCATGAAAATGTTCAGTGCCGAGTAGTGACAGCAGAAACTCGTATGGATTAGTTGTGGGTAGCCTCCATAGTTTATAAAGATATACTTGTGTATATTGATGCTTTTCCCATCATTTTATTTTCTGACCCTACCATTACCTGCAGATTTGTTGCAGAAAGATTGTCAGCTGCTGGAATTCATCACCTGCCAAGTTAGCTTCTCAAGTATATCTTTATTTCTAAAGGGCATTGTTTTAAAAGTATATTTCTTTGTTGTTTATTTTACACTATACAGCTTTTCATTTCTGTTTATGGTTGGTGTTGGCTAAATATATCTTTAAATGCTTGTTTTGGTTTCAGGCAATCCAACAGAAGGTAAAAACATTACTCTTGGCATGGCTTGCTTTTCCTCCTTGGTTCTGGGTTTTTGCATGTTTGCTGTAGTATTACTAATGCTATCTCCAGCTTATATACAGTGGTGGACTAAAGTTTAGGAACAATGGCAGAACAAACATTCTATCATGGGCATTACACCGATAGAAAAGCAGTTTCCTGTTTTTTTTGACTGACATTTGCATCAACAGGATCAGTAGTAAATATTTTTACATCATAACAGAATTTCATGGCAACAAAAGTTTAAGGACAAATCAAACATTAAGAATTTTTTCCCAAAACCTCAATTTTTTGAGATTATACGAGATAAACAGATCATGGAAATGTTAGTTTCTGGTCACATAGCCATGAACATCAATTACAGCCTGACAGTGCTTATGCATGGAGTCCAGTCTGCAAATACTGACCAAAGCCAGCTGGCTCTCTTTGCTTATACTGCTTCATAGATTCTCTATTGGATTAAAATCAGGACTTTGAGTTGGCCAGTTTAGAACTGAAATTTTCTGATCTGTGAGATGCTGCTTGATAGCAGCTGAATGTTTTGGATTATCATGTTGAAAGATTGGTTCTAGTATATTGGTTAAAATGTCTGGGTTAACCAATCTATTATACCCTGGATACAATGAATAGGACCTGTACCTTTTCAGGAGAAACAGCTTCATACCATAGAGGACCCTCCCTTGCCTTTGATTGTTTGTTAGTTCACTTTGGATGGAACTGTGATTCATTAGATCAGAGCACCCTGGCCCACATTTCCAGAGTCCAATGGAAATGGTTCTTGATTAACCAAATTTGAGCCCTTTGGGTCTTCAAGGAAACAAAGGATTTTTTCTTGGCAACATGCACTATTAATTTGAAATCATAAAGCCATCCCTGGACAGTTCTTGCAGAGATCAGTAGGTCTTCCAAATTCCTTAAAACATAAAAACAAGTTATGCATACAAATAAGCAGCTGACATTGGCTGCCTTAAACTGTTGTTGATGCAAAATTCTGTCCTAATGTAAGAAAAGTGAGCATTCGCAAAATTTTACTACTGATCTTATTGATGCATGTCAAAGAGAACGTTCGGTGAAGTTCCCATGCTGGAATGTTTGTTTACATGTTTTACATGGAAATTTGCATTTTTTTCTGCCATAATTCTTAAATTTCGTGCGCCAATGTACGTATGTATATCATTTACTCATGCTTAACACCTTGTTTTTAGTAGTGTCCAGGTCTGTGCATGACAAGTAGTCTCCTGACATCTTGTAATAAAATTAGTTCTGTTTACTTAAACACATGCACACATGGGGACATAGTTTAAAATTTAATTCAAGTTTAACCACCTTAGGGAGAGGTTTTAACTAAAGATCCTTTCCAGTCCCTAACTAACTGACCTGGAAGGGTTTCCTACTGTCAGCCCTTTTTCCAACTTAATTTTGACATTATAGTTCCATCAAACGGATGACAATAGGACCCAGCTTCTGGAACTTAAATAAGCCCTATTTCTACAGGTATTTGCTGATAGTCTGAGCTTAATTTTGAAGAAATAGAAAATTGTAAGATATTGCCTGGCCTTGTTTTTACCTGTGCGTACCTATCCATCAATGTAGGTGTGATGTTACATTCTTTATAATACACTACACAGCTTCAAAGGAGTCTGCAGTTCACTTCTTGAATAACAATACCACCACCCTGACTAAGGCAGTTTGAAGTTTTAAGTCTAACGCACAGCATTGAAGCTGCTTCTCAACATTTATTTTATCGGCCATGCTAACAACAACAATTTTGTTTTCACCGTTTCTTTAAACTTTAGCAATAAAGTTCAACAGAAGTTGTTATGCATCTTTTGTATAGTAGTTGAATGTGACCTAGACTGCTGAGTGGCTGGGAG
Organism: Nautilus pompilius; assembly: GCA_018389105.1. Lineage (NCBI taxonomy): Eukaryota > Metazoa > Mollusca > Cephalopoda > Nautilida > Nautilidae > Nautilus > Nautilus pompilius. Next base: position 2,555,142 of record JACATO010002123.1, read on the forward strand.
CAAGTTGCTTACTTTCCAAAAGTTCATCCACAGTTTTATATATGTTCATGGAAAATAATTTCTCAGTAAATATAAATGAATTCCATCTCAGCTTCATTTCTATGTTTACATTCAAGCATTAAAATTGGTGGTTTTCCTTAGTGTCTTCAGACTTCTACATTAAGACCACCATGTTTTAAAGTTACCTGACTGTAAAAACATTTGAGGCTTCATCTCATCATTGCAACTTTGTGTAGAGACAGCAGAGAAGAAGACTAAAATATCAGCATCCCTTTGTCTTGTAAAAAAACTCCCTTTATTTTTAAATAGGTCTGGAAGTTAAATTAAAATTGCTTTAATTTATTTTGGTTGTTGCAAAGAGACGAAAAGTGAACTGAGATATTCTGAGGCTGCGAATGACAGACAAGGCAACTAACTCAGAGGGTAACTCATCTCTGCCATCTTGAATGCACTTTATTGTAAAAGGAAAAGTTGTTTTGTAGACCACTAGAAGATGTTTTTTGGGAGATGCTAGACTGAGATATCTAAAACCGAGTTGTCCATTAAAGAAAAGAAGGAAAAAAAAAAAAGGTGGGGTGAGTTTACAATACAAACTGTCTCCACCAAGTATGCTATCAAGGGAAATAACTGAGTTTGAAAACTCCTCCAACTTTTATTTATAGATGTTATCTCTGAGAGGAGCTATTATTTTAGTTATTGTTCAATGTTCGCACCACATGATTTTATTTTTTAACCATTGTTAGTTAGTGTAGCTAAATACTTTGCTATCTTGATACACAGCAGTTGAATTTGGTTATTGTTTATATAAAAATATAATTAACACGGAACCTTTCTGTCAGTTACTGTGTGTAAACATGTGATGCATGTGTATATGACAGTTGGAGTCTTGTGAAGTTTCTAATGCTAAGAATTCTGCACGTGTAAGAAAAATTTGTGTTTTTAAATTTAGTTTGTATATTTAAAAACTGATGGAGTTACAGAATTGTTTATCTGAGCAGGAAGTTTATAATCTGCTTGATTAAGTTATGTAGTGATATCAAAGAGAAAACAGCAGCAGTTCATTGTTGGTTGAGGTGTATAGATGAAGTAATGTCAGCTCACCTGTCCTATAACACCTGCAGTAGCTCTGCTTGCTCATTTCTTAACATTAAAACCATACATTGCACAAATGACCCCCTTTTTTTTATTCCAAAGTTTCACAAAAAATTATCTTCGGAGTCAAATGTAATTTTTTAAAATTCTTTTTTAACATCTGTAAAAGTGGAAGAATCTAAGCCTGACGTTTGGCCATTTTCTTTATTTTTCCGTCCGTGTGTATGTGTGTGTGTTCTGTTTGTTTTTAAGAATAGCTAGAGATATTAAAGTTCCTATTGGAAAACATTTAACAGAAAGTAAAAAAAAAAAACCTATTCTCCTGGCCAGTGTTAGTAATGCTGACAGCAGATCTCCTGAAAAGCTACCATTAGTACTTCCTGCCTTTAAACAGCTGTGCTGGAGCTGAGAAAACCAGCTTTTCTTAGAACTTTAAGAATAAAAATTCAGTTGGTGTGATTGAGGACATTGGAATCCGAAATGTGAGAAGCGTGTGTTTATGTCAGCATGAAGCTACTTGGTCTCATGGCTGTAAGTAGGAGACATGCACTTTGTCCTTTTCAGCAGCATCTGTTTGAGCACATCAGTAGTGTGGACAATAAAACACCTGGTATTTTATAAGGTGACATTCATTTATTACACACAAGGTGTCAGTAACAGTGTTCAGTTAGCAAACATAAGCAAAGAAAGAAACCCATTGATTTCTCTTCACATGCATGTTGAGGCTTTCACCATAAGTGTTCTAGAGGCCCCTTAAGTGCTGACAAGGTGTTGGGTTATCTAATAACTGCAGTAACCCTGCCTTGTCAGTTCTATGAGATGAGTTTTTCTCAGACCTAGTGCATTCTACAGAAATAGTTTTGCACTAAACTAATGAAGCTCTTCAAAGATTTGCTCATTCCCAATGTGAATTGCTGTCCATGAAGCATCAACAGCAGTCTCATGGGAGGGGGTATTGTATGTATGGAAAATCAATTTGCTTTTTCAGTAAATATTCATTATTTGTTTTTGACAATTTATTAAGTTCATTTTGAAAAATATTATAAAAGAGTAACATTGTATCCCCTCAAAATTTAGCTAAGAAACCAGTTCAAAATTGATGTGGAAGAGAGAACTTTGTTAGAGAGACAGAAATTTCACCATCCTTTTTAACATAAGAAACTGCAAACAAACCCCTCTGTATGAATGTTGCATTTTTGAAAACTGAATATTTCCAACAGGGTCACTGGCTCCTTTGTTGTCACTGACTGCCCACTTTGATATAGTAAAACTTTTTTATGTCATCTTTTTAAAGTTCTGTTGACATGTCTGTTTTCTCCACATAGGTCTTTGTTTAGAGAAAAGAGTGTTTTATCGAATGATTTCTGGACTGCATACCAGCATCAACATCCACCTGTGCTCACTCTACTGGCTGACAGGTGAGTAGGACCTCTTTAGCTATAGTTTTAAATCTCTTCCCAGCCACGATCAGTGTAAAGTCCCACACACAGTTACAGGCTTGTCTAGTCTAGACTAGACTGCATGCCACTCTAGAGACTGCCAGAAAGCTGCTACCTTAAAGAAAAGCTTTACTATTTATTGACTGTTGCTCTATGGTTGCCATATGTATATAAGTTCTGTAGGAGATTGTACCTGTTAGCAACTAGTAACTATCACAAACATTTCTGAACTACAGATAAACACATTTATGGAATGGGCAAATGGGGATCTAACTTGGAAGAATTCAAGAAAAGATTTGACCCTGAAACAACCAACCAAAAGGGGCCACAATGGTTGAGGAACCTTTACTTCACTTATCTGGTTGAGATGAGGGCGATTGCAAAGGCTGCTCCATATCTAGAGAGGGTAAGAGATTCATCAAGTTGGGTCATCCAAAGGGAGGCTGTAGTGTTCTGATAGACTTTTAAAATCTGCATAGCTATAGCATTAACTTGGCCATTTTGAAGGAGTATTACAGTTGGTTATTGGCTGTCAGGCAGTAATTGATATAAGGTAGATTAAGAGCCAATTTTTACTAAAGTAACCTTAATCCTATCTGGTGTTTAGGGGTTGTAAATGAAGCTGGCACTATTAAGATAACATGGATTCCTCTACAAAACAACAAAATTTATTTCAGGAAAGTTTCTACACTGGCAACAAGGAACAGGATGCTGAATTGAAAAATGGAATACAGAATTTACTTCAAGTTATAAAGTAAGAGTTTTTTGTTGTTGGATTCATTTTGATTTGCATGTAGTAGCAGCTTAAAGGTGAAACATCAGTTTGCTGACCCAGTAACGTACCAATTTATTAAATAGATCATATTAATTTGTGATAATCATTAATACTGTAACTATCGGAACCTCTTTGTATTTTAACAGAGCTTTTCCTGATCAGTTTGATGAAAGTAAGCTTTTCTGTGGAAACCAAGCTGAAGCCAAGAAACTGAAGGTGAGAGAGATCCTAATGTAACCACTGGTAGTGTAAAATTTACGTTGGTGGTTGGTTTATCGACCAAGGGAGACTACTTGGATGTAGAAGAGAAGCAGTGTTATGATAGAAACTGTTGTTTTTAGGGATCTAGTCTTGTTGTTGCAGTGCTTGTGTTTACTTGAGAGAAGACTTTTTTTATTATTATTATTATTGCAGGAGGAGTTCCGGAATCATTTTCGCAACATCTCTCTTATCATGGACTGTCTTGGCTGTGACAAGTGCAAGCTCTGGGGGAAACTGCAGGTGTGTTAGTAGTGCAGAGAGAAGTACTAAAAATAGCAAAAAAAAACTGAGGTGGGCTAACGCCTCTCTTGCTGACACTGTCTCCCTACTAAGCGCCAACAGGAGCGGTCCTGCATAAGACTGCCTTGTGATACTGCTAACAGAAAAGGAAATACAAGATTATTCAAAAAGAATGAACCTATTTCATTACGCAATATTTTAATAAGGAAAGCAATAGAAAACTCCAGCTAAGTCACAAGTATTCTACTCACAATCAAGTTTTATTTCCTGTCTTACAAGTGTTCAATGTGGACACCACCTGCAGCATGGGCAACATCAATGCAATAAGAGAATTCCTCCTGGACGCGTGTCAGCATATCACGATACACTGAGTTGATCGCTGTTGTTGTTCGATGTTTAAGGTCATCGAGGTTAGTGGGTAGTGGTGGATCATAAACACGATCTTTTACATATCCCCATAAGAAAAAATCACGCTGCACCGTGACAACCGATTTTGTTTTCACAAACTCGAGAACACAGAACGCCTTTTGCTGAGGACTCACCATTCTGAGGGTAAACAAGCAACTGAACATTGCTGGAGGAACGACATGACTACAGCGCCCCTGTGGCATCCAATCAAAACTTAGAAAACTCCTCTTTCAAATGGTCACTGACTCATTCCATGACTATGCTTGAGAACTGAAGTAATGTGTCGTGAAATCGGTTCATTCTTTTTGAATAACCCTGTATTTCTGCCATTTTCCCATACAGCTGCTGGAGAGTGCTCCTGAATTGGTAAAAATATTAGATATATTGTCACTGGAAATAAAAAAGAAATACATGTACACTTTTTGTGATTGTTTAAAATACCAGGTGCAATGAAGATAGATGGATAGACAACAGAACTGCACAACCTGATAAATTGAGTTTGCAATGGGCTAAGCATTAATTAGAGAAATGTTTACTTTCTGTAAAGACCTACTTATTGAAAAAAGTTTGACTCAAATTTTAACAATTAGATGTCGTTGATATACTCTCATCTATTTAAAAATACAGCGTATTGCTAAGTTGTGTGTAAAGCTTATTTGGCTTTATAATATTTTTTTTGGATTAATTGTGGATAAACCTGGAATAGGTGGCACCCAAATTATTACAACTAAAGTTTCACCAGTGGAAGTTTCTGTTGAATCTGACAGCTTGTTCTTTAAGTAAGTCGCTATTCGTATATACAGTGTTGCAGAGTTTGTAACCTTGAAAAGTCTTGGAATTTGAGTGGTTGGATTGAAAAATTCTTAAATTTCTTTATCTGTTCCGTGCGACTTTCTTTGGAATCACATGATAATTATTTTCATTAGTATAGAAACAGTTATTGTATCTCCTGTAGATTAGGACCCTATGACACCAGAAACTACAGTGAGCATGGAAGCATGACTATTGGAAGTCCCTAAGCAAACTCAGTGCCAGCAGATAGTAGACCAGTTAAAGAAATTATTTTTTTATAAGGCTGGGTTATTATTTATGAGTGGCTGAGGCAGATATATGGATAGTTCATTCTTTGGTCAGAATTGGTGATTATAATCCTCTAATGTAAAACAACTATTATAATTATAGTGGAGATTCAAAATATGTTTACATTCTAATTGTTTCAATAGAATATTTAATAATGTACAAATTGATACAAGAGACAGTGGACATGCTGAAACGGGTTTAGCAGCCATACATTTAAGGAAATCTGCAAAAAGATTTTATCTAAAGAAACTAGTTTACAACAAGATATGAATAGGTAAAATTGGATAATTTAATCTCAAAAACACCTAATGTTTTGATTGCAATGCACTGTAATTATGTTTATGATCCAGTATGGATCATTAGATTAGGTTCTTTTGGATTATTGTATTATATTATGACATGCCTTGTAGTTTTGTGATCCTTGAAAATTACAAATTTGTCTTTGAATTTTGGTTGGCCAGCTCTGTGTAAAGCCAGCCTGCTGTAAAAGTCCGTCTCCTCAGCCAGAGAAGAATGATCTATCAGAGTCTCCTTGCAGTATTGGATTTTATTAGTCAGGTCTCAGTTTTCTCACATGATGCTGCAAAATTGTCACTAATTATCCTTTGGGTTTGATCTCCCACCTTAGTTCCAAAGGTTAAATGTATAGTTTGAATGAATTTTTATCAGTCAAAAAAACTATGCAGACAATAATGCAGGTAAGTTTGTTAAGATATATAAAGCAGACTTTTGTCGAAGCTAGAACATTTCCCTGTGGAAACTTTACTTTTATTTGTCGGTATTTTCAAATAAAATGGAATGAAAATATGCTGATTAATATTTGAATATGTGAGTGTGTGGTTGGCTGGCTGGCCAGGTATGTGGTCAAACTCTCTCTTTGCTGCTTTTCAGACTCAAGGAATGGGAGCTGCCTTGAAAATATTGTTTTCAGGTGACACCATTGGGCCTGACTCTATTGTTACTGCCAATCGGAAAAGGAAATTTCAGTTGAGAAGAACAGAAATTGTTTCCCTCATCAATGCTTTTGCAAGGTAATTAAATGGCTCCAACTCCAGTCCTGGAGATCCATCTCCTCCTGATTGAACCCCCCACTGTCCTGATGTCTGGTGATGTATTCCTGTTTTGGGTGCTAAGAAAGGGATTAAATGGAAGTGTTCTAATTTGTCACTCATTTTCATTGTCTCTAACACATCACCATAGTGATTTAAAATGCAAATCTCATTTTGGTTTGCTTCCTCTAGCCATTTTTTGTATATAGAGAAAATACTGACACATATGCAGGATTTGTTAGTTTTTCTGATCCTGGATCAACATAGATGTTGTGTTTTGGAAAGGGAGAGAAGCGGAGTTTTCTTTAACTTTGTTGTTTTTTCTTCAGACTCTCAAACAGCATCAAGGAACTGAACAACTTCAGGACAATGCTCTCATGATGCTCTGCTGTGATGTAAGTGTCAAGAAAATCCATGCAGAAATGTTTTAAGATTTCAAATTAAACTTTAACAGTTTTTTTTGTGTTAAAGGCTTTTCGGGGTTTTTTTTAACAGAATTCAGATTAAACTTTTAAAAAAAATTTTTTTTTACATGAAACTGAAAATCCATGTTTTTTTTTTTTTTAATTTGCATTCTAGGAATTTTTCTAAAATAAAACACTGAAAAGAAAGCAGAACTGTAGAATTCTTCTTAATGTCGTATTTGGTTTACTTCAATAAGACCTGAGGATGATTTGGCAGGTTTTAACTCACTGCCAAGGTAGACAGAAGTCTGCTGAAATGGTACACTTCTTTACGCTTCTGTCAAATTCAGACCTGAAAAATGTTAATTCTTTTTTTAAAAATTTTATTAGTTATGTAAATAAAGTTATAGTATATTTAAAAAGTTGTTTTTGTCCACCTAGCTGCTGCAGTAATGTGCAGCTCAGAATGTTTTTTGGTCACAGCAGTTTCTCACCAGCCTGAGTTGATTGTTACTTCTGACTCTATGCTAAGAGCCTTAACTCAGGGATTCTAGAAGAGATAACAGGCCGGAGACTGCTTTATCTTAGCATTTCGTTGTGGAATCTCTGTCTAGTTATAGAAACTCGGTGCATAGCAACACCATAGGCTCAGCCGAGGACTTGTATACATAGGAACATCTATATAATTTATTAACGAGAATTTTTTCAAGTTTTGAAAAAGAAAAAAATTGCATAAGTTTGAAAATATCTTATGCGAGATAAACTGACATGGTTACAGCGCATCATAAACAGATGCTATACTTTAGGGTTAAACCCTCTATCTTTCCATCTTTGATTACCCTGAAAAAATAAGTAAACATACAAAATACTCAGTAGAACATTTGTTAACTGACTTCAACGATTAATTTGATTCTCAATAATGGGTAGTGGAATCTAATTTGAACGAGATTGTGTTGTAATTGCATAGCTACACTAGTATTTTTAAAAAAATCAAAGCAGTCAGCAAGAATAATGTTGCTATGTACAGTGTGAACTGAAAGTTTTGTAAATCTATTCAGAAAGTAAGGAAACATCCCATTTTAACTGTAGTGGGTGAATTACCCAAGAGGGGGATATCTTGTAATTTAGTCGTCGTCTTCAGTTTCTTTTCTATAATTGTTTAACTTTCTGAATTGGGATTGATGTTCTCTGATAGAATTTTTTATCTGTTGTTTTAGTGCATAAATTGTTACTGAAGATGTATTCACAGTGTTGCATTCCAAAGTTTGCGTATTGTTTTATTGTTCATTATTTACGCGGTTTGAATCCTACCTAGTTTTCTTTTTGCAGTTAGAGAATTTGAAATTGTCATTTGTTTTGACTCCCCTCCCCTAAGGCATCTGCTTGTACCAAACACTCAAAAAAGAATCTATTTTTCTGCATCTCTTCAAAACAACTTGCTGCTGTATCTTTGTTCAGCACTGCTCTTCACCTATGTTCTCATCTGTATTGTACTGGTTTTATTAATAAAGTTTTATTTTCTCTTAATGGGATCTTGTCATCCTTCATATAAATACGTTATAAAATTTAACTTGTATTAGTAAATCTGGCATGGGATAAACAAAAACAGTCCATGCACTTGTCTAAAAATCCAACTCTCCTGTGAAGGTGTATGCAGTGGTAGGTTAACTGTGGAATGCTGAAATATGTTTATCCTTAACATCAAAAAGATTTTTCTGATTTACATCAGGTTTTCAAACTGATCAAATAAGAGTGATTTTGTTTAAATCTGATGAGGTTCTCTTGGAGGTCAGAAACTTTCCAGCCATCCCAATCTGTTAATTCTTCAGTACTTGTTAAGGTGACTGAGTTAGAGATGTGAAGCCATTTTTTTATAATGACTGGATCATGGATCAGTCTGTCAAGATTTAAAGCTGAACAAATAAAATGTCTAGCAGGTATAGAAATAAATTTCTATCAGAACAATACTGGTTTAGGTTATTATTCAATTGCACTGAATCCAAAATTGAAATCTAATTGTTGCTTGGGTCTTAAAAACAAACTTAGCACTAATTGTGATTCTTTGAGGTTAACCATTGTGCAAGTTTACTCCATACATCGAACCATGCTCTTATCCTGAATATTGTCGTCTTAAGTTATTTTGACTTCAGTCTTGTATTTCCAAAAATCACAGATTTGCTAAAATAACTTCTGTTGTACAAACTTAGAACTGGGGAAGTAATCTTAGAGGCAAGTTTCTTTCACTGAACTACATCACAAACAACACTAGCCACTGTCAGATTAATGCCTTACCACAATATTAATTTAATCCCACAAAGAAACTGAAAATCTTTCCCAGATAATTAATTCAAACCCCCTATAGTAATGGTGTATCATTTTCTTAATAATGGCTGCACTAGTAATTGTGGACCTCAGCCACTCACTCATAGTCAGCTTTTGCCTCCCCAATCTTTATAATTTCCTGAAAACTGGAAATTGCTGTGTAACTACATTTTTGTATACTGGCAGATATCTTGGATACCAAATAGCATTTTTGCAATTTAAAAAAAAAATTCTGATATATTTTCAGAATGTTGCCTGATGTAAGCTGTTTGCAGCTTGGTAACAGTATAGGACCATTTATCAATCTAAGCAGTACATCAGTTTTGTTTCGCATTCAAAATGAAGTAAAAGTTATTACATTAGCCACAGGAAAATATCCACTTTCTTTTTAGTTGGTTGTGAAGTAAATAAAAGCCAAAAACTAAGCTACCATAAATCATTCAAGTTGAATAAAATTTTCTATTAGACTACATGATTATTTTATGATCTATGTACTCAAACAACATCTGAGTAATAATTAATATGATAGAAGATGCATCACAACACTGCCAGAAAATAATAGCATTCTGGCATGTTGGTGACTAATGGGGTAGGTAGGGCTTGCCTAGAAAACTCCAGACAATTGTATCATGGACTGGATCCATCTTGATTGCCCATTTGGCTGCAATGGAAAAAGGTGGTTTGCATATAAGGTAGGTAACCATGGTAAAATATAATGCCACACTCATTGTTACAAGATAGACTTTCTGACTACAGCAAGAAAACCTTGCTTCATGCATAAGAGAGGCCATTTGCACAAAAAGCAAACTCAGGTCCTTGACTTTAGTAGTCCAGTAGGTTACCATGCCACCAATGGAAGAAAAGATTGATTTGGTTCAGCCATCATGAAGATGAAACCTATGAATGTCAACTATTGTTGGTTCACTAGTAAATGAACAGCCTGGCCTCAAGTTCATGAAACAGCAGAAGTTAAGGTCTTTTTTTGTGTGTGAAATGCATAATGGCTGTGACCACTTGTTTTCTCTCAGAATGGCTAAATACTTGAATTAATTTTTATTGCAGAGGTGAGGATAATGGTGCAACTGCTTGGGCACCCATTTCTCTCATGGCTGAAGACAACTCTATAGTGCCACACAAAGAACTAACTTTTCGCTGCCTGACCAATCAGATCTCTAAAACATTATCTCCACCTGGACAGTTAACAAGATGCTGACTTGATAAAACTTAATTCATCTTTACAGCCACTAAATGTTTTTTTTCCTCAACATTTGCAAACAGTTAAAGTAACTAAGTATAAATAAAACAAAACAAACCAAACCATTAGCCTTTATACAAGAGAATTCAAATTAGAAGCAGCATGCCTAGAAGTTACCATTATTATTGAAGATGGTAGAAAAATATTCCAGATACAACCAATGACTCATAACAAATTGCATTCAGTTTATTCTTTTAAAAAAAATATAAACTCATCAAAAGCCTTAAGAATCTCAGTTACTGAACAACTTTTTTTTTTTAAAAAAAAAGAATTTAAAAAAGCAAAAATCTTCCAAACTGGTTTTGCTTAATTCAATAGTAGTTCATAACATGTCAAATATTTGGACAAATTAAGAGGTAGCAGAACATAAAATATAATTTGTTTCTGCTTTCAAAAAAACTTTTTTTAATGTTTAAAAAAATTAAATGCTGTCAAGAATTTGTCAAATATTCTACATCAGGGAATATAATAAGATATAAAAGATTTTTGTATAAAGAAATTGTAAATAATCTTGTACAAGTTAGAAAAGACTATAAACATTGAAAAACTCTATTAACATTATTAGTGAAAAGTATATACATGTTACTTATTTACACAATGCTAAATTGGTGATCCAAACAACTTCTGAGTGAAGTTGTAGTCAGGGAGAGAGTTTAAAAAATAAATAGGCCGACTACTTTCACTTTACAGTATTTACAAATATAGTAACAGAGTTGATACATTCCACAAAAATGAAATGTTAAAGTTTGGTTCATGCAGTTTTGATATGTCTGATTCCTAAAGAATAGAAACCCAGGGTTAGATTATAATCACAACCAAACTTACTGAAGGTACTTAAGGAAATTTTCATATTTTCAACATGTGAAAACAGCCAATGACCATTTCTTGATTCTTTGTTGCTACTTTTTAGACAGGGACCATAACAGCTCAGCCTCTTACCAAAACAAAGCATAAGGAAAATGATCAGAATTTTTTTTACTATAACTTATCTGAAAATTCAAAACTTATGTAATGATACTGAGAAGTGAAACTATTGCCACTTGAAAAAAAAATGGGTTTACAAGGTGTGAACACAGTTTCTAGACTAACTTTACTATAGTATGGAAACAGGCTCTGCTAGATGGCACTATGGTGCACGTTAGAATGATGATAATGATGGAGTACACAGCAGCAATGTAGCTGATTTCATCAGAACCTTTAAATGCAGAGACTATGTATTAAACTGTTTCAAACTAGGAAAGATGCCTAGCTAACAGAAACTCTACATGCCCATACTAAAACAAGAGTGGTATGGCAGTTCCACAATGGTTGGGAAACCATGGAATGTGGTTTCTGTTCCATCCAACCAAACATCGTGGAATGCTGAATGTGAGAGCTTTGATGCATGCAGATAGACATTGCTATCCATGAAGTAGGCAATGATCCTAGCATTTTCCCACAGTACTTGTCAGACATTTATTAAACAAGGTTTTGAAATGTCATGTCTCTGCCAAATTTGTTCCATGCCTTCTCACAAACAAGAGAGTTGGAGAAAGTTGTACAAGCAAAAATCAGTCAAACACAATGCTTGCTTATCATCCTTTGATACTGAGGGACAAAAACATCATGGATTCATTCCCAGTGTAAAATAGTTGGTTACCTAATGATGCTTTTAAATATGCATAGGATGTAATACATAAGCTGCCTCAGCAATGTCAGTATCTTCAAGTTTCCAAAACAGAAATCATTATGATGAGCTGATTATTATTCAGAATATAACAGCAGCTCTACAAAAGATGAAGTGGACTACCACAGATGCTTCCAAAAATTGCAAGAATGCTGAAATAAATGCATATGCCATTCTGAAGGAGATTACTTTGAAGAGACCAGCTTCACTAGTCTGCAAGCATTATACACTTTACATAAGGAAAGCAACCTGGAAATTCTCTGATTATAAACCCAGTAGTTATAATGCCAATCTGATATCCTAATCACAATAAAGCTAACTAGAAATTTATCACTTATCATCTGTACAGGTTTGTGCAAGTTTAGGAGACCCAACAAGTCATCTCCTGACAGTAACAAATACTCAGAAACTACCACATCTTTAGAGCCATGCTGTAAAAAGCACACATCATCTTCTGTTCAGTTTTACCAAGTAAAAAAGCCTAACATATTTTTGTTTGCAGGTGATGTTTCCAACATTATTTATATTCACTAAACTTAAATGCTAATAATATGAACAATGCTGCAGTTTACTAAGACAAAAATAAAGAAAATTGCATTTTCAGAAAAATGTTTCTTCCATACTTTTTCAAACAATAACTAATAAATGTAGAAATTTTTTTAAAATGCATATTTGTATATATATATATATATATCATTAATTTTGTTGTGCGTTTGAAAGTGAAGTTAATCACAGTGAGAGAGAAAACCATCTCAAATATGCAGTGAAATACATGAAGATTTATACTATATGGAGATGTTGATACCATTAGTATATGATGATGGTGAACCATAATCCTCTGGTGTTTGATAAAAAACTTAGGGCATCTTTCCAAACATTTTTCATGTTTGGCATGGTAATTGCTTCCTTCATACAACCAAAAAAGTACCTATTGTAACAATCAAAAGATTTTGGTTCCAACTATGTGAACATCACATCGGATATAGACAAATAGATGCAATCTTTCAATACATACATACTCCATAATCAAGAGTGAATGTACAAACAGGTAAAAAAGGTCTGCGTAAACAACTCTGGCATCAAAAATATAGTTAAAATTAAATATTAATTTACAAATAAGCTCTTTAGGTGGATTTTTTTTTTAAATTGGAAATCAACCAAATGCTAAAAGATTTTTGGTTGTGACAAAAATATCTGAAATGTGTCATGCCTTCTTTCCGAATAAACTTTTAGAGACTAAAAACAGAGATAGAATGAAACTGGTTCTGATCACAAAAAATCACAGCTGTTTGTATTAGAAATATTGGCACCAGGGACAGGTGACACTCAATACAAGTCAACTAATCAATCTTTATTTTAAAATTATAGTTTTTTTTTAACTTCAGTATCTCTACAGTAATTTTAATTTTTATGAGAAAAAAACACAAAACTTGCACTTGTTCTGCTCACCCTCTTGTGTACTTAAATTAAGTGTTTTTATTAAATATTTCTGTAGAAACACAAACAAAACTAAAAACCAGAATGGTGGCTCATTCACACCCTAGCAAGTCTGGAAAACACAAAAGGTCACCGGAAGTAGGTAATTATGGCACTGTGGCTAGAAGATTTCAGTTGCTTGGGTATGGAAAATTGCCCATGTCTTCAGAATGACAATAAAATCTATTATTATTATTATGAATAAATGTCTATTTAGAATGCAGCTCTCAGTTTCTGGGATAATGGCTGGAAATACTGTGTTGTTAATCACATAACCCCTAACGGTCCTTAGGTAGCACATTGAAGCATTTAACAAAATAGTACGTGCTGCAAAAAAAAAAAAAATATGGGCTTTTTGTGTACCCACACATACATATACACAAATAAAGTTTATTTTTTACTTGTAAAATAATGATATCACTATATCCCTGAGTCTTATATTTTTATCCTAACTTGTTTGGGTTTGCTTAAACTTTCATCTTCATTGGAGCCATAAGTCCTCCGCCATTACCTCATCTTATGACGTTAAAACAGACAGGTAGCTAGCTCATCACTGGATGCTCCCAGTTGGTGACCTGTACAAACTACTAGGAAGAACATAGTTGATACCAATGGTGCCATATCGCAGAGAAGCATTTGAAGGCGGAAAAGTACTGGTCAATTCTTCCTGGCTCAAATTTTTCCCAAACAAGCTACATAGCAGGTTGATAGTCCTAGGTGAACTGGCACTTGACGATGTTTGCACCTCACTTAAAAAAAAAGAAAAAAGGCAATTACACTTGTAATATGAAGCAAGGACAATAACAAGTTCAAACCACAGACAATCAGTGTGGAACACGAATGTTATTTCTTTATAAGACTTGCCTTAAATAATAATCTGAGTACTTACTTGTTTATGTGAGTATCAATGAGCTGCTGTCTGACTGAAAACTGGCTGGTGAAGTACTGGGCTCCTTGTCTCTGTGATAGCTTGTTCAGCTCCTGTTAAAACATTCAACCCTATTTACTACTTAAACACAAGTACTTAATGACAGTCACCTATTCATTTTCAAAAGAAAGCAAACTAAAACACAGTATCAAATTAAACCTTAGTAAAACTATCATGTTTTCAATTGTAAACTCTCAGCAAGGTAACAGCCACAAGACTTCATTAACTAGAAAAGAATCTATCAACCAGTAGACTTTAGATTGCACTCTGATGTCTACTAGATAGACATCCCTGGTGAAGAAGCATAATGCCATAGCTGTCCACTAGGAAGTGTGGCCTTACCACGTAAGGCCTGACACTGCAGACTGGAATGAAAATCCCCATAAGATTAGATGTGTGAGAAAAGTGGAGTTAGCCAAAAATAAAGCCATGTGGCCAGCTGGTTGCAGAAGAAAACCATGCCAGAAAGGTTAGCTGGTCCCTATCAAGATTTGAACTTAGAATAATGGCCTGCTAAGGTTGGAGATGCAATGACCAGGCCCACACCAAACCCACTAAGTCCAGTGGAGGTCCAGCTCCAGTAATCAAGCTACTCTGAGGATGTGTATCTAGATTATTTGAAAACCAAATATAAAGTTCTTGGTATTTATTTAATTTTGGGATAAAATTTCTAAAAGATAAATCTTCATATTAGGCCACTACTAATTAACACCCTAAAAGTCACTATAATTATTGTTGCAGACCCCCTGTACTCTCTAGTGATAGTTTTACCCTTTGGGCCCCCTAATTGCTTCCTGTCTTAACAGGAGCTGGCCAGGAAAACAGTGCATGGCTTCAGGAGTAATGATCAGCTCAAAGATGCACGGTGCACATCAAATCTTACTGATTAGAAGTGGGAAATAACCATAGTAACTGGGGTCTGGGTGGAAAGGAGAGAGAGAGAAACCACAACACTGGCCTAACTCACCAACCAATCAGTCTTCTCCTCTCCCTGTGCCCTTTGATTCTGATCACTACATCCGCAACACACAGTCAACAGTCCAACTTACCGCAGGCAGGGACCGGTCCATGCGAACTCGGAAGATCACCAAGATTGTGACCAGGGGAAAAATCTCCCATACAAACAGCACAGTGATAAATGACAAATACGCGTACCCTGCTCCCAGGTTGGTTACGTCTGCCTGCAGTAAAAAGACAAACAGTGGATGGCAGCAGGAAATGTATTTTAAGTAACATCTGCTGACATCAAAGCACTGAACTAGAGCTCCCATTTATGCTAAGTGCATGAATCTGGTTAGAGCTGGAATTCATTTGCACAAGTTAGGTGGAATCAAAACAATACAAACAGAGCTACTACTGTTATCTTTTTTTTTTTTGAAAGCAATTTTTCCATTCTATGCTGTTGTTAAATATTAGTTAATCCAAATATACAAATCCACCAATTTCACAAAACGTTTAATGGATTTTTTTTCAAATATAGATTGCTGGCCTTGATCTGAGATCCAAGTTTAATAGTATTTGCATGTCAACTCTTCCATTTAGCTGAGATTGTTGTCCTGCCATGGCTTGTATCATGTGATTTCAAGGTTCCTTAGCTTCAGAGATGGGGCTTCATAATGTTGAAGTGTGAAAGAGAGGTAACTCTGAATAACTAAAAAAAAAAAACGAGGCCTGCAAACTAAAAATTAATGATTCTGTTGCCGAGTTATCAGAAAAATCATTTAAATCAGCCAAGAATCTATGCTTCAACAAAATTATTATGGCAACATTGGTGACAGGTAAAATTCACCAACTCACCTGATCAGAAACATTGATCCAGCCAAATCCAAAGCCTGGTGTCTTTCCTTGAATAGATGGCATCACTGCAATGCAGTTATAAAGGCTCCGGGAGCCATACATGAGAATGACAAACACCGATACTATTACAGCAGTTCTGGAGGATATACCCTGAAAAGACAGGTGAAAAATTACATACTCAAATTAAAAATGAAAAAAAAAAAAATGTGTATCATAACCCAAAAATATTTTCTGAAAAATTATACTTTGGGAAAGATTGCTATCCTCTGAAGTGAACAAATTAAGAACTGTACAGAGGAAATTAATCTAAACAAAATCTATACTAAGAGATTTACTATAAAATATAATTAAAAATTACATCTCACAATATCTACCTTTAAATGCATGCAGGTAATTTACAAGCCTTTTATATCTTAATTATTCAAGTTTTTCTCAGACCTTCTAGCAGCAGGTGTCTGACTCTTTCTGTCTGTCTGTCTATGTCTAAGTATCCAGAATGTTGCCAGTTTTCACAGTTTGTTATTTTAATATGTATAATATCTTTGCCATTAAACTCATTGTTCTTCTTCATTCTAGTATCCAGAAAAAAGAAAAGCTTATTTTGAATTTTTAGTCACTAGTAGAGAGTCTGCACACGGAGATGACATGTGTGGTTGTTATCTGTGCATTAATTTTAACATGGTTTACAGTAAAACTACACTAGACTATTCATATTCATCTCTTGCCCATTCACTGATTTTCTATTATTTAAATCTAATAGTTTGAGTAAAATTCTGCAAGCCACTCAAGAAAAATATTTCAAAATGACTGTCAGTATTGAAAAGATCAAGGTCCATTGTAGACTGTGACATCTATTTGAACTCTGTCCTATCCTACTGGTTTTCATCTAATTTATCCAAAAATTGCTCTCCTATCTCCATGTTTCTTTTTCTTCTGAGCTTATTAAAAAATAAATAAATGATAAAAAACATTTTTAAATAACTAATTGCTTAAATGAACAATAAAATTGAAGACATGCCAAGAGAAAAATTTTTTAAATTGTATATATATATATATATATATTTAATTTAAATATCAATAAATATTAGGAGAAAATCTGATTAACTAGAGTTAAGAAACTGAAAAAAACACTTTCCCCAAAGTAGTCTCCTTATCATGACAGATTCAAATAAAATACAGTAGCAATTACTAACTCTTGCTAGTAGCAAGCAATATATGATTAATTAAATATTACCTGGCCACACAACAACAACAAAATCATGGGAAATTGGAAGAAAGATCACAATGTTTGTTGATAGAAAATGTTTGGGAGATTTTAAACTAACTGCAAAGCAAACTCATTTTGTAAGTGTTCACCTGTTAAGTAATAATTAGACTCAGATGCTTAGATTGCATTCTAGCACTACTCTTTCACATAACAACCTTTATTACAACTGATATAGACTGATTATTGTTATTCACATGACTGACAAAGACCAATCAACTTTCCGCTTCTTAATAGTAATGCATCATCACATGAAAGAGATAATCAACACTTCATAAAATAAATATAAAATGAATTTAATTTGATAATTTCAGCAATCTAGAAATGTTGGTAGAACAAAATATATAAAAATAAAGAAATAAAATTTGATAAAAGTCCAGAAGATTGCAGCTACAAGTGGATAATGTAAAATACCTAATTTACATGTTATTCCAGGAATCTTAAAAATATTTTTTTTTTTAAATGTAGCCAGTCTTTGCTCACATCTAAAAATATTATTATTAAAAGGTGGAAATTTCAAATTGAAATCTGGTTATAGTAAAACAATATTGATAATTTAAGTTTATACTAGATCTCCAACAAAAATTGACCTACAAGTAAAGGTAGATAACTCTTTAAAAGTAGTTGTATAACACATAAAAGGAAGTCTATTTTTCCTATACTAACTTTAGTTCAAATGTCACTAAGTTTTAAACAAAGCTCCTTATACAGTATATTTAATAAACGAGATAATAGGAATTTATTTTAAAAGAAAACATTTTTTGCAATTAAAAATAGGAGTATTTTTTTTAGTCTATTCTTCAGCAGCATAGCGTTGTTCTGAAATATATTTAATAATTATAACTTTTTTAAATATATAATTCATTTTCTCCATGAATTAAAGAAACATTACCTTAGCTTCTAACACCCTTTTGGCAGCTGGAACCTTTGACAGCTTGATAATAAGGATGCAAAGGACAATAGCTCCACAGAGAAACAGGCCATCATTGATGATGATGCGGGCATATAGTAGTTTCATTAACACTTGGTTTGTCCTTCGCTCATGATCAGTTATCTTCATAGCAAATGAGATGTTGGTTATGAAAAACACAATTGCTGCTACACAGATCACAATGTTGCAAGAGAGTCTGAAGAGAGAGAGAGAGAGAGAAAGCATGGAAGTTCTGGTTATAATGAAGTTCTGATGACCGGAAGCTATTGATCCAGAATTACTGTAAAAAGTTAGCTCAGGCTTTTCCCATTACCTCATCAGCAGTGACAGAACGAACCAATAAACTTGTTTCAGATCACCATCAAGATTTAGTTCTGTGGGGAGCTGTCTTTTAGTGCAATGCAGTTAAGTTCGTCTAGTTTTTGATTGTACGCAACTCTGCATGCTTCCTAGTTACTAAAATTCTTCTGCAGATTCTCGACATTTATTTAGTATTTAACAAGAAAACTGCTGTCCAATACTGTGCCAATGAATAAATTATTCAATACTTTCTATTATTATTGATGCACAAAAAGTTTTTCAATAAGGAAGAATTATTCAACTTTAACAACTGTATATTCATTAATATAATGCTGACTGCTAAATTCTACTTGTATAAATCAGTTTCATAATTGACTTACCTTTTAAAGTCACACTTACTTTTATATTTGAAACAAAAATAACTGAATACACTATTTTAAAAACCACGAACATAATATGCTCCTGTTTAGTAGTAACGAGAAGGCAGGCCAGGAAAGAAATGGCTATCAATATATGCTCTCATTACTACCTCCTCTGGACAAGTGATGTGTTGAAATTACTTGATTGAAAAGATTTTATTCAGTAGTTATTTAATAGAATAATTTTTAAATAAATTTTGATAATAAAAATAAATACATTTCTTTTAATTGGAGTGTGTCATAATTCCAGTTTTTCATTTTTAAAATTTTATATTTAAACGAAACTAGAGAAAACTTAATAATTAAAAAAACTAAAATGACTTTTTCCTTTGGAAAAAAGGAATTTATATGAATAAATCTTAAAATAAAATACACATTTTGTAAATATTAAAAACAAAAATTAATAGTAATGCACTCATAGCTTAATCAACATATACAAGTGCATGTAGTAGTGAAGATATTGCCTCTCTAGTCTAAAAAGTCATAAAGGGATTTTATCCTCTCAGGAGAGTTAATTCAGTCAACCAAATAAACAGCTGGTTCCCTCTAAAGGTGAATGTTTTTAAACACCTTTGTTTTCCTAAGTACAATCCAAGTATCTGGCTTAGCTTAAATTCCATATGTGCAACAGAATATAGAAATACTGTTTTCTCCATAAATAATCCTAGAGACAAGTAAATGGATGAAATTTTTTTTTACTTTTGTAGAACTCTCATAATCATATGGATTCACAAGGTTTGCTTGCCAATTATTGTCTTGTGAGATGGCAAGCAGATGTGGTGATTACTGTAAACTTAGCCTTTTCTATGTAGAAGTAGCAACACTTCTGTAAATAAGAATGTCAGGAATTTGATCCACCATTGGTTTTGTAGGAGGTGGTTTTTAAACCCTTTTAATTAATTTTTTTAAAATAAATAAATAAAAGTTTACAAAAATAGGCTTACTTTCTTTTCACTCTCTGTCTATCAGAACCTTTGAAATACACCTATGAAAAAAAAACATTTTATAAATAATTGATTACAAAAATATAAAACAGCTGAACAATAAAATTACAAATATCATGTTCAAAAAAAGAAAGATAAACTTGTTTAAACACTTGAAATATATTAACAAAATCCAGAAAGCAGTCGAAACTGGCTGTCTGTCTATTACAGGGTGACCCAAAAAAAACTGGCCCCCACGCACACTTTTTGTGATATATCCTTCATTCAATCACTAATCACCCTTACTTTGCAGGACATGACAGAAGCAACGCCTGTGAACACAACTAGATCTCAATGGGAGCTCCAGCAAAGAATATACTGCGTCAAACATTACTACAAGACAGGCTTGTTCAAGAAAGTGCAGGGCACTTTCGTGCATCAGTTCAAATGTGAAAAAGCCACCTCCAAGAGCAGAATTCAGGACTGGGTGGACCACTTCGAGAACTATGGGACAGGGGAGAACCTCAATGCAGCCAGTGACAACCGTCCAAGCCATTCAGGACGTCCCAGGAAGCGTACAGTTGAGCTAGTCGAGAGCGTGAGAGAGTCAGTTCAGCAGAGTCCGAAACGCTTTGTGCGCAAGCAAAGTCAGTCCCTCGGTATATCCCATGAGACTTGCAGGCCTACCCATACAGAATACAGATGAAGCAGATCCTTACAGCCTCAGACAAGGAGCAGAGAAAGGCTATGGCAGTCAAGATACTAGAGAAAATTCAGGAGACCCCAACTTTCCTTAACCTCCTTTGGGCCTCAGATGAAGCTCACTTCCATCTTGAAGGAAAGGTAAACTTGAAGACAAATGCCTTCTGAGGGACCTCCAGACCAAATGAGGTAGCCACTAAGCCTCTACACTCCCCTAAGTGCACGGTATGGACTGCAATCTCAGCCAGAGGCATCATCGGACCATTCTTCTTCCAGGAATCTGGCACAACAGTGACAGTCACCAAGGAGCGGTATATTGAGGTCCTCAAAACCTTCAAGAGTGAGCTGCAGACCCTGTACCCATCGCTTATGGGTAAGTTCTGGTTCCAGCAAGATGGAGCAAGCTCTCACACCTCAAACCTGTCCCAAGATTGGCTGAAAGAGAACTTTGGTGGCTGTGTGATCAGTCTCAAGACTGATTTTGAGTGGGCACCTCATAGCCCAGACCTTAGTCCCCCAGATTTCTTTCTCTGGGGCTACATTAAAGACAGAGTGTGTGCAGGGAGACCCAGGACCATCACAGAACTCAAGGAAGCTATCAGGGAGGAGGTCAGAGCCATTAGTCGGTCGGTTTGTAAGGACGTCATGGACAACTTTGTGCTGTGCCTCAAGAAATGCACAGAGCTAAATGGAGGTCATCTCGAACACATGCTCTAGAATAAAGAAGAAAAGTCCAAAGACTCTCATGTTTTTATATGATGTTTTTAAACACAATAAACTAGTTATCACCAAAGTTACATTCAATTCTTGCAGAAAATTAAGAAATTAGGCCTATCGAAAGTTGGGGCCCGTTTTTTTGGGTCACCCTGTATTTAATAGGATATTAGAATTCATCACATTTAGAACATGTTCTAGCTTGCTCAAAACAAGGTTGGAACATGAGAGAATATTCTGGCAATGACAGACAATTAAGCTTAATGACAAAATGAAAAACACAATTTTTAATATTTTTCTCCTATCCATAGCTGGGTAAGAGATTGTCCAAATGTTTCCCATTAAATGCCACTTGGGGGGAGGTGGTGAAATAGTGCAAGTATTAAAATACATATAGTGGGCTGCAGAGTGGCTATTTTTCTCCCAAATTCCAGTACACAACTCCTTTCCTACTGAAATCAGCTAGGGCAATGCATGGTTGTCAGTGACAGCACAAATAAAAATTCATAAACAATTACAACTTATGTAAGTTGAGGAGAGTTTCATTTTTATCTAATTTGGAAAACAAACAGTTTATAAAATGTCTAATACAGGTTTTTCAGTGTTTAGAATATATATATATATCATCTGCACATAAACAATATCAAATGAGAACAAAGTTCAATTTTTTCTTTTACTTGGAAACAAGATACACATGAAATGACTAATCACTAAACAGTTCAAATTACTAAAGAAATTAAACTGTGATAACATTTTTCCTATTACAGGAAATATTACTAACAAGGCAGTGTTTTACCTGATTTATTCCACCCAAGATTTTCAAACCATGTCTTTTTAATTTAATATTTATTTTAGTTCTTTAGAGCAGACATTTTTTTTGTTATATTGTTTTCAGAGGATGGTAAATATTTTTGAAGTTTTTACTTTAACCTAGAAAATTTATTATTTTGTAAATTTCTGTTCAACTGGAGTGGTGTGACTGTTGTTATTAGTTACACACTAACTGTCCAACACACACTGGACTATGGTTTTGTCAATAATTACAAACTATTTCCATTATCATCCTTCAGCAAACAAGCTAGTGCGCTATCACCTCACCCTACATTTTCCACTGTTTTAGAGAGAATTCTACTGTCTGGAAGAGTCCTGGTGCTGATGTATAAACGGTTTCATGTGAAAGAAAGGTCTTCATGAAAAAGCAATCTATTGGAAAAAATCCTGCTTAACTTTTACTTTAGCATTATAATCAGACAAATCACAGACAACAAATACACAATTCAAATAATAAAAATTAACATGACATTTACAGGTACTAAACAAAAGAAGCTGCATGTGCACACAAGAGGAGAAACAGGGGGGGCACTGTTTTTATTGAGATGTATTTTGAAATTTTAATTTTGGTTGAAGACATCAGTGCACAGATAGTAAAAAGTAACATCTATAGAATAAACTTTTTTTCTTCTTAGAAACACAGGTGAAGCATCCAGGAAATACATGGCAAATTAAAAAGGCTGTACCCAATAATAATCTAAAATACTAATACTATATACAATCATAGGCTGCATTATAAAATTTATTTTAAAAGGCAAAAGCAACTTTAAATCAAAGTTTAGCATTACGCCCGTCTCACACTTTTTAAATATTTTATTATTTTTTTACAAAAATCTGTAAATATGAAATGCAATCAATAAATAGCTCCCAAAAGTTTGGTACACACTTCTTAACATTCAATGAAACAACTTTTATCAGGCCAGACAGGAAGGAAGGGAAAAATGATAAGGGCACTAAAACGAGAAAACCCATCAAAGCTGGCCCCACTCTATTCAGGTGATGACTGAGTCCTAACAGGTTCATAGCTGCCATTAAAAACACACTTAGAACAGATAAGGGTACAAATGTAGGTATATTAGTGCTTACTATGAAGTCAAGACTGATGGAGTTACTGACCCCTATTTGACAATAAAAAGGAACCTTTGAACGTGGTCTTTATTCGCATGTGGTATTTTCCATTGTGGTTACTGTTTGTATTAATACAAACTGAAAGAGGATGTAGGTATAAAGTTTACAATTATAAAAACTCTACGTTTTGTTGCTATTGTTTAAGGAAGTAGTTTAAGTAAATAATTACTTTCAAATGGCATTAAAGCTTCCTTGTGGAATAGCATTATCACAGCTTGTCCTCAACTGCTCTATTTTTAGCCAAATAGCACCACAAGACTTTTATGTTGAAAATGTACTATAAATGTACTCTGGACGAAAATAACAACGATAATAACAATAACAATAACAATAATAACAATAACAACAACAACAATAATAATAATAACAATAACAATAACAACAACAACAACAACAACAACAACAATAACAATAATAATAATAATAATAATAATAATATAATAATAATAATAATAACTTTCCAGTAGATAGATTGGAAAAAAAATTGCACTGAATTTGGAAACAGAGTTAAGATTTGAAACTGTTCATTGTTACCCATCCTCAGGTTCTACAGTGTAGGGTTGGGTCTGTCTCCGGGCGGTTCTCGTTTCTGTTACCATTCTATCGAATCCTCCAAAAAACTAAGTAGTAAAGGGTTTAAGGAATTTCCCGAGTCGGCGTTCACTCCAATTCTATCTGAGAACTGGCGATTTATGACAAGAAACAGGCAAAGGTACAGAATTCGACTGCAGTCACTTCTACTCGCGAATTAAGAGGGATGGAATTCAATACAAAAAAAATACCTGTCGCAGTTCGTTTTTAACAAGCTAACGGTCGGTCACTTACCGAGATGAAAAACATGATGATGAGACAAAGGTTAAAGAACTGGAGGCAGACGGGGAAGCAGTAGAGCAGCCAGTAGAGGAAGAGGGGCAGGTGGTTGGCCAAGTAGACCGCGCGGAAGTACATGGAGAAAAGGACGATCCTGAGAGAGGCCCAGACCAAGCAGATGAAGAGCAGCACCGACTGGTAGCTGAAGGGACGATGCCTGTACCAAAGGATGAGCCACAGCTGCACGTAGACGGTGAGGAAGAGCAGGATGAGCAGAGCCACGAAAATCACGGTGATGCTCAGCTGCACGGTCGGCGTAATGGCAGGAGACAGGGTGGGCTCGGTGACCGAGGAAATCCCGCCTCTTCCGACTGACGGCTGCTCCTCTTTCGGATGCGCCAGGCCGGCCCTGACCGGTCTTTGGCTGTAAGTGAGAAACACCAGCGGAGTCATTTTCTTTCCTTAGACTCTTATTAAAACCTGCATGTCAATGCCACCCATTGTCGCTTGGGGTGGATCGCGGAAGTAGTATGTGTCGACGGCAGCCATTGGCTGAAGGCTGTTGTGTACAAACACCGCTGTCCACGTGGGTTTGTGTTAGCTTCGCGTACTTCATAAACAAAGGCTCCGATATTTATTATGGAGGAGGCGCCCACCGCTAAACCGAGCCACGCGAACTGGGTCAGTGGCACAAATACCAGCATCATCGCAAACGGGGGGGGGGGGGGAGTCGAGAACTTACAGCGACCTTTGCCGCTTCATTCAGGAGGGTTCAATTACAGGCACGTGACCGGATTTCGTTAACGCTTCTCGTGCCAGACATTCCGGACGTGTTTGACTCTCGTGGGGGGTGGGGGAGGACTCAGAACTCGTCGGCCGATTATGACCCTGCCTCGCTGACAGAAGAACTTTTACTTCTACGCCGATTCCCCAAAGTTAAGCAGCAACAACAACAACAAATGTTTGAAGCAGTAGCCAAGTATCTCCTCCTCCTCCTCCTCCTCACTCCCCGGCCGGTACAATAACTCACTGCCTCTCTCTCTCTCTCTTTTTTTTTTTATTTTGAATACATAACTTAAAATAAATTAAACTTTGCAGATTTTGATAAATAAAAAAAAAAAATTTATCATTCTCAACTCAATTCGGTTGCATACAGTTAAAAAACCTGTTGTGCGACCCTAATGGGGGGGGGAGGCTGAGGATGGTCAGATAGATACCTGGTTGGGGCTGTTTTTGAACAAATGCTGCTGCTGTATATCCAACAGCTTCTTCCTCGTCCTTCCTTTAGTTTTGCTCAATAGTAAGAACTGCCCGCTTTCTTTCTTTAGATCGATTCCCGAAGCACTAACCGACCTATTATCAGGCACCATACTGCGAGGATCACAATTGTTACCTATCTATACATTGCTAAAACTCTAATGTTGTTTGTCTGTTCCCGGAACTCCGTCTAACCGGCGCACGAAAGCGCTATGGTTTTATGGTCACATTACTCACCATCCGACTGCGGCCGGCAGTGGCCAAGTCAACGAATAGTGGAATTGTTAAGACTTTTGTAATTATCGCCAGCAAACCGTGTGTTTTGAATTTAGCGGCTGCTTTGTCCTGATTTATCGAGAACGAGGCCGGGCCGGCGGATCAGACTGAAATCGAGAACGAGGCTACTACGGCTGCTTAAGCGAGCCCGCCGCATTACGATTTGGCGGCCATTTTGACCACGGCCGTGAGGCGACCGGAAGGTATGGGCGAGTGTGCAGCGACAGGGTTTATTAAGACTTCTCCTGCAACTATTACCGGCAATATAGCGGTTGCCAAGAACGTTCTGATTAAACGCGTGCTTCATTAAACAGCGACCCCTGACGTAGATGCTCGACTTTTCATAAAATTAAAGTTTGATCACTCGATAATATTAAAATTGTGGGTCGTCTAGTAACCGATAAAGGTCACTAGCAACGAGGCAGAAAACTGTAAAGGATGCTATCTGGCGAGGGGGCGATCTGAGCATGCGCAGACAGCGAATGCAGCTCCCCCTAGTAACCAACTCGTGAACGTCAAAGGTTGGGTAGCCGAAAATGAACCGATTTTAGCTTAATATTGGGAAAGTCGGATAAGCGGACAAGTCGGTTATCTGGAAATCGTGGTAAAAAAATACATCCTCTTTCTCATCCCCCCCTCTCCTTTACTTCTGAGTTGCGTTTCCGATTCGGAGCTTAGCGACCAGGGTTCTTCATCCTTTCCTCCCACGGGCCCCTTTTTTGAAGATACCATCCCGATTCCTCGTCCACTGCTTGATGTTGTCAGGCTAGGTTCTTCGAGACTGACTCTTCCTCGAAATCCAGAGGAACTCGTCTGGCCAATGTTAAGTGTGCGAGTCTCCCGTCAAGTGCGACGTGGTGTCCAGAGAATCGGACCTTCCTCGTCCGCCAGCTCTCTCGCCCTTCGGAAGATTTCTCCATCGGTCGTTTCTGCGTTGCCAACTCACTTTCACTGTTCTTCTTAACGGCCAACCAGCCGTCTTTCCATTCTCGCCATTGTCCACATCTCCGAACCGTAAAGTAGCCGTTGATGCCCTTCATAGTTCTGCATCTATCTTATTGTTTATCAGGGAGAGTCTTTGTTATTACAAACTGTTGATGAGCCCCTTCTTTGTTTGATTTTCATGGCTGCCTATTAAAAAATGTTTAAGTGAGTTGCTTAATTTTTAAGAACGAATTTATTGCGCCTTTTGCTACACCTGAGCCGGCCCCTTATCCGGTTACAGCGGGTAAGGGTTGAGTGTCACTCTAAACGGCAACTGGTTACAGAAACGAACCCAGACTGGCTTCCGCCTCTAGACCGGGGAGACGAAGGAGAAGAAGAGTGTATTTTTGCATCCATTTTTCTGATGACAAAGGCTTCCAAAAGGTAAGTGTCGAGAAATTAAAGGGAGATAATCCTTTGCCAACCGATAGTAAATCGTCCCATTTCCATCTTCCTCAACCTGATGATGCAAATATACTCAGAAAAAAAATTAAGCTGCGTGGAAATTACAGTCGGTTTGACATTATCCTTTATTTTACTTTTAAATCAATTTTTTAATTAGCTTTTTTTTTACGACGGATGTTTTCTGTGGCATGGAATTGGTTCTTCGTTTTCGGTTATTATTATTTGCCGGTTTTATTACTACAACAACAACAACAAAACGGATGGAAATCTGTGGAATAAAACGAGCAGAACAAACCATTAACTTTGGCTGTCACGTGTACACAATTAAGTAAAACATTTGCTATTAACCAATCTATAAAACCTAGATGCTAGTGGTCACTGCCTCCACATCATCCTTGCTAAAGATTGTAGGGGGAAGCTACTCAGATAAGCCTACTGACGGCGGAGTGATGAGAGGAGAGCTTCATGGTTTTGCCAGTTGGTTAATTTTGTGTTGTTTAATTATTTGTTGGCAGTTTCAAGTTGGTTTTCATAGAAACCCGTCTCCCTGGTCAGTGGGCGCCACACACACATATCTGTGGTCAGGCACTTGTGCAATGGCGTTAAGAATTTGGATACTAAAAGCATTTCAATTTAAAACGGTTATTAATAAAACAGGTAAATAAAACACTATTCATTTCAAGTTGTAGGCTTACATAATAATAAATGTGCCATGTCACCGGTATGAAAACCAATCCAAAATGTGATGAATTCAGGAGAATCAAACCTAGACCATGTTCTAGGATGCTATAAGTAAAACGGAACACACCCTCTATGTTATCCGGGTATCGATGTCACAACCTACGAAAAATATTGTTTTTTAACACATTTTTTTGTCAAAAAGCCATGTTACAGTATGTTAAATGCTGTATGAAAAGCTAGCATATGGAATCTGTTATCGTCTTTCTAAGTCACAGTCAGATAGATGAGTAAAGTGACC
The DNA here is from genome assembly GCA_018389105.1 of Nautilus pompilius. Lineage (NCBI taxonomy): Eukaryota > Metazoa > Mollusca > Cephalopoda > Nautilida > Nautilidae > Nautilus > Nautilus pompilius. The sequence goes on from JACATO010002123.1 coordinate 2,583,257, forward strand.
TTGATGCCAACAGAAGTACAAGGGCGTCAAGATGCTGCGAACTGACCAGTTTTACCTGAGCAATACCTGGACAAACGAATTGCCACCACAGCCCCATTACATTTTCTGTCAGTCGTGCCAGGTTTGAGTGTGTTTTGTGTTGTCTTACTTCATGCCTTACACATTTCCGCTTGTGCATAAATAGTAATTTAATCCCATCCAGGGGTTGGTTCTTCATTCACCCGCACGCTTACAAGCCCCAAGGGTTCCAAAACTGCTGATGGTATTACAGCTGAGACAACTATGTCAAGGTAGGGCGACGACTACAGAACTTGTTTTTAAATATCAAATTTCCTGCTTGGGGGGGGAGGTGAACTTTTGCATGTAAGACATTAATATAGAACTCGTTTTCGATTTTGTGTGGGGGAAAAAAAAGGGGGTTGCCCCGGGCTGCCGAAGGAAAAAAACCCCCTTTTTTCCATTTTACCCTCTAATAGGGCAGATTTCATGAACACTGGTGTATTGGGATTGTCGTACAAATGTATTCGTAACCGGTACAGTGTCTGGGTCCTGGGAGGGAGGGGCTGGAGGACGCGCCACGTGCGTTTCAGGGGTCGAAAATTTGGTTGTTTATGTATCGAATTAACTTGGGGAAGGGAAAAAAATGCATAATATTTAATATAAAGTTAATAATTTTAGTATTATTTTTCCCTTTCTCCAGATTAACTCCTACAATAACAAAGTTCAGTCCGCTGTCTCGTTATTTTAAGTTAAGGCAACAAATATCTAGATCCAATTCCTCGTGTAGTGAGTACGTTGGGCATCAGGGGTCGGCGGGCCCCTCCTAGCTCGGTTTACCGGGGGTAAAACGTCGGTTCCTAGCAGAAGCCTTCCCCTCCCCCCCCCTCCATTCCTGGTCTCACCAGAAGGGAGAGGTAGGCGCGAGACTACGGCTCAATAAATGCGAGAGTTGGGAAGGGGTCGCAGATAGATAGCAGGCAGCCAGTAGGAGCGAGCTCGGCTGGTGGTCCAGCGGTGTGTCCGTCCCCTCCTCTCTGTCGGCAGAGGATGTCCGAGTTCTTGGACAGGTTGTTCGGAGCCGGGCCGAGTGCCCCGGCCTGCATCTTCGTCACGCTGGTCGTTAACTCTCTCTTCAAGTTCGCCACGGGAGAATGGCTGCAGAGGAAAAGGGACCAGGGCTTCCGAGCGGTGGCGCGCGTGGCTGGCATCTACCTCTACCCGGTTAAGTCCTGCGCCGGGGTGGCCCTGGAGGAGGCCCGGTGCACATGCGAGGGTCTATGCTTCGGCGACATCAAAGACAGGTGAGGCCGCTAAAATTAGAGTGTACGTGACTGGCTTCTCTAGGGACGTGCTTGTCCCTTGTCCCTCGTCCCCCCTCTATAGGGACGTGCTTGTCGAGTCCCTCGTCCCCCCTCTCTAGGGACGTCCTTGTCCCTTGTCCACCCTCCCCCAACACCATTTTCTATTTTATAGGGACCTGAAATCCTATACGAACATTCCATGGACGCGCCCTAGGGAACCCGAGATGGAGTGGAGCCGCGATGGAGGTCGCTGTACCGAGCAGCCTGAATCCAGACCGAGATAATCTGTTACCGATACATGGAGATTTGGGCCGCAGACTCTCGAAGTGCCGCGTGTTGTTTGGTATCTTGACTTTTAAAAAATGGCCGAGTGCTCAGTGCTCTATTAACCCTAGAAGGTCAAGTAGCAGATTAACGGGAAGTAACTCCTCGACAGAATTCCCTTAGGCCGGGATCCTCTGTCGTAACAGCTAAACTGAACTCTGGTATTTAAAATGCCTACTGCTGCCAGGTGTAGTTTTTTTTTATTAATAATATTATTACCTATCAGTAATAAATTTATATATATATAATTACATAAGGGTATCGAAGATAATTTTGGTTTATTGGAAAATATCACAACATTACAAATTAGATTATTCATTTTGTCTGAAGATGCATTTTTATATTTCCCTGTTCTTGCTTTACCTGTCTACATAAATAATCATTTTTGCACATTTAGGTTTTCACAGGTGGGAAAGTGATATGCACACACACACACACACACACACTATATATATATATGTATGAATGCACAGTTTTGTGCAAAATATAAGTTTATTGTTATTTTCTGAATCAAAATTCTGTTTTTAAGTTCTGCATATCTCATAACCAGTTGATTATAGGGAAGAAAACAGTCGCAACTTCATCAAAAGCACCCCTGACATAAATGTTCACAGAGACATTATACAAAATAGGCGACAGCCTTCCATTTATTTTTGACTTTAGAAAGAAAGTGTCAGTTATCACTGTAAATACTTAGCAAAACAAGATAGTTTTTAACCAGCTACTCTAGTCTATAAACCCTTTATTGGTTAGACTGTTGGAGTCTGTTAAGGATTGCATCTCTAAGGGGCAAAGAGAACTGATATTTAAGTGGGTAAGAAAGAAATCACAATATGATATTAAAATCTGAAGCAAAATTTATAATATTTGCTTTAAAATTGAAAATATAGTTGAAAAATTATCAGTTTTAACTTTTACCATTTTGTCAGTGTATGAAAAGTGCTGGACAATTTTTTTAAAGCTGATAATGTGGAAAAATATTTTGGATTATTTTAAAGATGTGATAATTTACATAAAAGAAAATATTTTTATTGTTTTTCTGACAGATCTACTTCGTCTGCATATCAAGTATTGTAACTTATTAACAGACATTTAAAGTTTTATAGTCTAATATTTTATATATTACAATTATTATTTTAAAATTTGGTTGGTGGATTGATATACCTGTGTTTCCTATCATATTTTAGTAGCATTTTTATGTTGCAAAAGAAGAAATTCAGTGTTAAAAATAAATGAGAGTTTGCATTAATTTTCACTTCAAGGACTTCAAGATCAAAATGTTTTTAAATCCACCAATTACTACCGTTTATAAATCTTGTGATACTGCTGATTTGTGGGTGAATACACATACTGTATGTTCAGTTGAGTTTATTATTAAGTAGCAAAATAGTACATGGACTACTGACTTATTGGTTATGAACGGAGATCATAGCAGATGTGCACTTAAAAAGAAATTTTTCCTGCTTGTTGATGGACGATATCATGGAGAATTGTTTTTCAGCACTAGCTGGTAAAGATCACGTGTTGAGAACAGATGGCCATAGTCAATGAATTTTACCTAACACTATCATTGAAAATGAATTGATGTTTAGTTTGTTTTTCAACTGTGTTATATTTGGATGTGAATAACGTTTTTTTTTGTTTTGTTTTTTTGGTCCTATTGCTATGGATGACTTCAGCATTTTGAGAGCTAGAGTAGCCAGTTTATGGTTTTGTTCATGACCTACCATTGCACATCTGTAACAATAGTAGACACAAATATTTGAAGTTAGATGCTTTATCAGCTCATCATACTGATTAATAATGGCCATCATTTAAAAGAAACTGTTTTACACACCTAGATTTGTTGTTATAGCTAATAATAACACATGTAACAACTATCGAAACTGCTAAAATGACTAATTACACTGGTCAACAAGTATTTTTCATCAAGCATATGTCAAGGTGTACTTAGTGTAGTTTTTAATGCTGATTTCAAATATACAATTAGCTTTTTGACATCACGTACAGTTTTCAAGATGAGAAAGTTTTTTAGTTTTAGCTCATGCATTATATAGAAATTCCAATTAATGATGTGTATGCATGTATTTCATTTACATCATGGAAACATACCTTTAAAATAAACTACATTATTCATTGCTGCATAGTTCAGATGCAATATTTCATCATCTTAAATTAACCAATCAAGTTTTGTCTGATGAAATAGGTATTTCAACATCTCAAATTGTCCAGTCATAATTGGTCTGATGAAATATTTCATCATCTCAAATTCAATATAAGTATAACCGTTTGTATCTATTTCCTTACTTGTTTTACAGTGTTAACAATGTCAAGACAGTGTAGAAATCCTCCTGATGTGTTTTGTTATGTCTGTGGACAATTTATTGTGAAAGCTCAAAAACATACAATAATACCAGAGATCAAGAAGATTTATAAGCTATAGATGTTTTTTTTTAAAAAGCTGTACTTTTCCATAATGGTAATTTGAAGCCCTCCATTCCTATTGCACACTCCGTTCATCTTCATGAATCATATGAGAATATGGAACTTTTACTTCATGCCATTGCCTATGGAAAATATGTGGAGATTTAAAAGTCATTGGAATGTTAATGGGAATGCAGTCAGGTTTCACAAAATATTGTTGTTTCTTGTGTCTACGAGATAGTCGGGCAACTGACAGACATTATTCGGAATCAAACTGGCAGACAAGAACATCATACCAGCCATGACTGTCTAGCGTCAAAAATACACCTCTTGTAGATCCATGTAATGTCCTATTGCCTCCTTTGCACATAAAGCTTGGACTGATGAAACAGTTTGTAAAGACACTAGGGAAGAGAAATGCCAGAGGGTTTGAGTATATTGTAGAAAAGTTTCCCAAAATCGCACAGGCGAAGTTGAAAGAGAGTATCTTTGTCGGACCCCAAATTAGAGAAGTACTCAAAGATGTCAACTTCAAGACAACACTGGATGAACTGGAACTGCCTTTGTGAAATGCTTTCAATTGGATCTGTGAGAATTTCTTGGGCAACAAGAAGGCAATGGACTACAAGGATGGCATCAAGAATCTTCTGAAATGTTACTCAGCAATGGGTTGTCGCATGTCACTGAAAATTCACTTCTTGGATTTCTTCACAGATAACCTTGGAGTAGTGTCTGATGAACATGGTGAAAGATTTCACCAGGACATTAGTGCTATGGAGAAATGGTACCAAGGCTTCTGGAATGACAGTATGCTGGCTGACTACTGCTGGACACTTTACCATGATCAACCAGATCAGGAACACCGCAGGAAATCCAAATCACAATGTTTCTAACTCTGTTGTTCTAACTTTGTCTGTTTTGTCTGACCCATTTTTTGTGTATTCACTCTTTGTAAAATGATAGTGATGATTTTTAACTCAATAAACTCATTTACTTTCTAAAAATAATATGTCCTTATTTATTACGTTAATGATTTCATATATACAAATATGTAAATATTTGCATGTATCTACTGAAAAACTGATACGTGCTGCATACAAATGGAGTGAAATTTTGAAATCAGCATGAAAAATTAGTCTAAAAAAGTTGGTTTTCATTCATAATGAGTACAATACATTTAATTTTGTTGACCAGTGTTATCTTCATTTTGAGGATCAGCAGTGCATCAAGGGAAGATTGGCAATCTTCCATAGGTGTCCCCTGAGTCTGGTATATTTTACATAACAGTACATTTTGTTTCAGACACTGGATGGTTGTCAAAGATAATGTCTTCTTAACCCAGCGCCAGCAACCCAAAATGGCTCTTATAGTACCTAGTTTCCAAGGTAATGAACTTTGCCTCAATGCCCCAGAAATGGAAACCTTGACTTTAAAGAAAGATTTCAACTGCAGTCATAGTAAAGTGGTGAAATGCAGGTAGAGTATGCTATTTTTATTTACCTGATGTACAAATTCAGGACATTAAATAATATCAATAAAGTTGTAACTTTTACTGACCTTAATAGCAACTTGAAATTGAGCATGTACATGGAATTATAGTGTGCAAAGTGGCATGAAGTCTACAGCTGATATTTGACTCACCTAAGAGGAGCATCTGTGCCCTGATTACCCTTATAATAAAGAAAAACTTGACAAACTTAACCATCATCCAATTTGCTCGGTTTTAGATAACTTGAATCTTCTCTTACTAGTTAGTAGATAAACTGAAACTTCATTATTTAAGTTAAAGTAAAACCTAAAAAATATTACAATCTACCTTATGATTAATAAGAATATATATGTATTGCATATTTTTAGTTCATCTGTCCAGGGATTTACAATAGACTCCTTTTAATAAATTTTAAATCTATTTAATTTTAATCTCACACACTCACATGCATGCACGCATGCACACAGACACTCACAGACTCAGAGACAAGTACACTAGTGTGTTAAGGTGGGGAAAAATTTTGACACATGGTAGTTAAGCATTTTTTCTTATTTACATCTTTCATTTTCAATTTCAGTTTATGATAACTATCTATTACATACCTATTTATACATATTTAACATATGAAAGGTTGCTACTATATTCTTATCAACTTAAAAGAGACAAAAAAATACATTACACTGAAACTACTCAGACTATACATTTTGGGTCAGTACGCATTAAGATTTTGCTTAAAATATGAAGCCTCAGCCCTCTTTCTTTATTATTCATGAAATTTTTTTCCATCACCTATTTTGAGTTCTGATGTCTTTTTGAATTGTTTTCATTAGTTTTTATTTTGACTTTTTTATTCATCACATAGCATTTATAGAGTTATTAACATTTGTTGTGTTCATTTACAACTTTAAATTTATAATTATGCTATTTAATTAGTTTTCCAATTTAATTCATCATTAGCATACCTTAATTTCGATAATGAAATTCCTTGAACCACAATTCCACATCATGGTTTTGCCAGAAACACAACAGGAAGAAGGTGCAAATTTCTGAAAAAGTGATCTTTTAATTTTTTTGATTTAGGTAATATACTGATGCTGTGCAGGGGGCACCAAAATATTTAAAAACTGGAGGGGCCAAAAGGGATGAGTGATAAGCAAGGATATTTAAAATGCTATATAATCAGTAACATGTAAAATTTGTGATTGGGCACAAACAAGCATTGATTTTATCAATGTAGGTTTTGATAGGCCCCTTGAGTGACTCATTGATCAGTCTGGATGCTCTGGCTGCTTTACTTAAATTCCACAAAATCTGCATTCCCCCCTCTAAAATGTTAGAATCATATTTAAATTTATTTTTAGAAGACCATGAAAATTATTGCATCATCTTTAAGGATATGTTTAAGGAGGCAGAATTTCCCTAGAAGTTGGTTAGTACATTCAGCATTTCAGTTTGTTTTTAAAAGAAAATAAATTCTGTCATATTGGTGATTATATCTTTAGATGAAATTACCTTTATTTATTTTCCTGAGAAGTTTGAAGCAGTCATTCTTTAATTGGCCCCCTCAGTTCTTTAAGTTGTTGTTTTAGAATATGGGAAGTACATCTTGATGCAGTGGATTGTGGAGATGAGGCCAGCCAGTGGATTAGTAAATATCTCTCTCTGGATGGATTGAGGATTTTCTTTTCTGCACCTTTTCTAGAGAAGAGACATATTGATGAGGAAGACTGTGATGAGCAGGAAAATTATGCAATACCAGGCGACATGGTGAGTTGTCCTTTTGTTTTTATTATTATATACTGGCTAAAAATTCAATCTTATTTGCCTTTAGTTAGGAAAAAGCTTTTGATTAGATTTTAGCAATATCTCTATTGTTTGATTGCCATATAATATTGAAAATAGATAAAACTATGGACCTCTGGTGTCTTAAATGGTGGCTAAGGTGATGCTATAACATCAGTAATGGAGATTATTTTTTGTAACTAGGTGAGTTGGTCAGTAATTGAGATTACTGCTGTCTACTAGTGGACACCGCAGCTTTACTTTCTGTCTGCCAGGATACTGACTGATCAAATCCTATCTGTTTTCAGTCAACCTTTCCTGACTACGCTCCCTACAACTTGTTGTCCCAATCATCAATAGATGAGCTAAACAAACGTCTGGACAAACCAGTCACTGTGAAGAATTTCCGGCCAAACATACTTGTCGAAGGCTGCACTTCTTTTGCAGAGGTTCGTTCATTTATCACCCACTCATCTGTTGTCTACACCATTAGCTTGTATTACTGCTCTTCTGCTTCCACACTAAAGTTACTGATGAAATAAATAAACATTTTCACATCAGTACCTCAAAAAAAAAAATGTTTTTTTTAAATAAATAAATGTATTTGGGGTATTTCTTAGGTTAATTAATATCAAAGTTTGTTAACGTAGTAAGATTTCTTGATTATTCCTTTGCATGGTTGAAGCAACACAAACACGCATGCATGCTGTCTATCTAGCAGAGGTGTGTGGGTTGTTATTCTTACCTGTCCTCTATAATGAAAGATCTTCCAAGTCAGCTTTTAGGTATAGATTTGACAGGGTTTTAAAATCTTTTTTAGATTTCTCTCTCTAAAGTCTATTTTAAATCATTTACACTGCCAGTCAGTTACCTGGTTTGGCGAAGTACTCCAGACAATATAGTTCAAACATTAAAGGAAGAAATTCCCTAATAATCATTCAGAAGTGTTCTTTGTTAATCATATTTACATCCTCTACATTATATGGAATGTCTTCCTGTATCACACAGGGTATAAGATCTTGTGAAATGATTGGAACTAAATGTCTACTTTATCAGTATACTTGTCATTGAAGGGTTAATACATCACTATTAAAAGAGTGATCTTATCTTCTAGTATTTTTATTAAGATAAACTTTTTTTTTTGTTGGACAGGATAGCTGGTCTGAAATCCGTATTGGAAACAAGATGAGATTCCGTGTGCTAAATAACTGTCTGAGGTAAGTTGGATGGGATCTTTTTAGGATTTGTGAACATCACTAGTCATTCTTGCTGTCAGCCAGTTCATCTCAGTAGGTAGGAGGTGATTGTATTTCCAAATGAGAGATTTATGAAGCATTTCATTAATAAAGTAGTTTCACTATAGATAATTGTAAATATTGCACACATTCTCTAATAGTGATTTGCAGATACAATGCAAAAATTGCAATCTCTCCACATTTTCAGCCACCATTGTTTAAAAAAGTAGAGAATGACTAGGCTAATTTCTTTCCATATCAAACCTCTTCATCTCCATTGCCAGTCAACTAAATAACAATGCATTGCACCAAGTGCTACAACTTTTGACAGCAGCAATTTTCCTCCACTAAAGACCAGGTATCAGGTTGTTTTTCATTACATCTCTTATTTCCCATGATTTCATTCTTTAAATTTAGTTCTAGCCAAGTAAATTTTTGAGCAGCTTCATTCTTTGCATCATGTCATTTGGTTAGCAAGCAATCTATACGTCTAATTTTTTTCAGTGAAACAATGAAGATTGCAACCCCCTGAGTTTGTTCAAAATAGCATTTTTAATCTATTTATTTATTTTTTTGCATTTTCAGATGTCTGCTGACAACAGTAGATCCAGAGACAGGAGTGAAAAATCCCAGCATGGAGCCCCTTCAGACATTAAAAAAGTAAATATTACCAAATATCTTTTTTACCATACATTGCATTACATTACCCCCTTCTCCATTATAAAAAATGGACGTACTGAAAATAATGACCCCTTATTGATCTATTTGGACATACCTGTAATTATATTCTCACGCAATGTAACCTCATGGAAATACCTGAACAAAGCTAAAAAGTAGTAGTGTTACTTTTCCATGTAAAATGGCCTGGCCTTTCTCCTGACGTTGTTTTCATTTGGCAGTCTCCATGGACACAATACCCCACAGCAGTCTAACTTATGCTGGACCAAACTTACACAGTTACACCTGAATAATTTTAGGGCTTAAACTCTTTTTTGAGGATTCCATCACCTCTTTGTTTCAACATACTATTTGTGGTAGACCCCATTTGCAATACCCACTGTGTTACCACCTTGGGAGTAGCAATTATTCTGCTGGGAACATTATATCTATTTGTGAATAAAATCAGTGGTTTACCTGTAATTAATTAGGACTCATTACTTTCAATAAGACCCTCATGCATTCATGAATAAAAGTTTGTAAAAGTATCTGGCTCCATCCTCCACTAACAAACAGTATGGTAGGTGTTATTATTACCATTATCTCTCCCCAGAAACACAGGAGGATTCTTATTGTGAGGATACAAAATCAAATGAAAACCATTTAAACATATTGGTTGGTCGAATGATGCAACAGGTCATCATCATCATCAGTCATCTTTTGCTGTTACCATTACTTTTTTTTAAATAAAAGGCTCCCCACATGCTATAGAAGAGCAAGTGAAAGGAAGCAGTAATTAGTGGAAAATACCTGACTGACAGAAAGAAGCATGAGCTGATCTTTAAAAAAAAAAATGTAGCAAATATCCATATAAATTACAAAAATACTTAAGGTACAGACGGAGTGCAAAAAGATGTAATTCTAGTTTGGGTTGGATGGGGATTTACATGGATGACTTTTTCCTTTAATTTTTACTTGTGCATACAATTTCATTATTAATATACATGAAGCATCCATGGAAACTGAAAAGGACAAAGACATGGAACCAAGGAGCTTCATGGTGTTTTAAAGTATCAGATAGTGCTTTCTAAATAAAATTTATTTAATAAAAAAAAAACTGTTTAATAAGATAATGTGACACTAAATGGGAATGTTTTTCATGTCAAGTAGCAGACTTATTTGGTGAAAGGATTGACACAATTCAGCAGATTTTTGTGAAACTTAAAATGGTCTTGTGTCTTGGTGTTTCTTTCTATTTTCTTAGTTTTATTGTGTTTTTATTTGTGCAGAAGAACAACAAATGTCTAATTCTTGAATTTTGGTAAGTTGTTTTTTTTTCTGAAACAACACCAGGCTAAAAAACAAACTTTAGGCTAGTGGTGGTCAGACTACTGGACTGTCCGTTGCAGTGGATTCTCAGTCGGCGTTGGCTTGATTTGGCCTACCACTTCCCTAGCAAGGTTTCTTCTTGCCCCACTTTACCAGCCAGAGTTATGTGAATTTCCTCGGCAACTCTTGGTTTCCCCCCCCCCACAATTAAAAGATGAAAAGTTCTAGTGGCCCTGCTAAACTTAGCAGTGTCAGGGCTCCACATATCACAGGATAAGCAATGCTTTTCAGTGAATAACTGTGACGTTGTGCTGCCTCATTAGGGTTGTTTACCTTATAGACATTGGTGCATGGGAAAAAATATCTCATCTTTGATGCTGTGTTTGAAATATCTTTTTTTTTTTTTCTGCCTTTGTCTCATTACAGATTTCGAAAGCTGAATTACAAGTATTCTCCAGCATTTGGTATGCAGCTGGCTCCTGATTCTGAAGGCCCTATCAAAGTTGGCGACCCAGTGTATGCCTTGCCGAGAGACTGAAGATATGCACCTATAATATTTGTTTTACCTTTATTTAGTATTGTATCCAGGAGTATAACGTAAATACATAACCTTGGTCATTCTGTTATTTTATAATTCAGAAAATATCTACCTGTTAGATAGGTTTTTCTGTAAAGAATCTATTTTATGCAATTATTATTAATCCCTTGTGCCATCCATTTACATTGTATTTAATTATACACAATATGAAGAAACAGATTTTGATGGGAAAGTTCTAAGATTTTTGGCTTCTCTTTCCTTTCAGGTTTACATTTGTAGGGACTAAAATGTAAAACCTTTATTTTATATGGAATAATTTGGACCATCTTCTGTTTTCCATTGAGACAATACTGGTGCTAAAATAAAATAAAATCTGCCAGAAACTTGAAATGACTAAATGTTATGTTGCATGTCTACAAATAAGTGATAGAAACATTGATGAATCTCTTAATGGATTGTTTCTATAGTGACACCCCATTACTAGATAACCTGGGCATTTGTAAATAACTACATAAGATTTGAGATTTTTTAATGAATTATATTCCAACTGTTGAATTGAGTTTATCTGTTTATTTGATTAAAATAAATCTATTTGGAATTTGGAAACAAAATTTTCATCCAAATTGTTTGCTAAAGTTCTGATTAATTGAATTGCTCTTCCATTCAATAAAATAATTGTATTGATTTTATTATCGGTTTTAGAATCTATAATTATAATTTTTTTCTACTTTTTTGGCAACACAGTGGTTTTGAAAACAGAAGTATGTCTGCCATTACTTCCACAAGCCTTCACCCTGATCTATTTTTCTGTTTGTCTGAATGCATTTGGTAAAAATGTGATAACATGTGCATGAGATCTGGCGAAATTTATTTTATTTACTGATTTATTTTGTAATTTTGTAATTTAGGTTTTTGCTGAATTTTCCTAGAAAATTGTTTATTTAAGGGAGAGGTCAGGACAAGGGGGAATGTTCAGGATTTTATATTTCTTGTTTGTTTTTTTCCAGACAAATAGGAACTAAGTCATTTAGCTAAGAAATTTTTAACAAACTATTTTACCAATTTTAGATAACAAGATACAATATAATGTGATGGTAGAGAACATTTGGTTAGGGTCTTTGCTGGCAAAAAATTCACATAATACTTAACCCTTCATCAATATTCAGCTAGTGGAGAAAATGGCTGTTGAAAAATCTGTTAGATTAGGTGTTCCAGTTAACCTCTGTGTTCTCCCAGACAGCAAGAATTAACTGCTGACATTGTTCATTCCAAAAATTTAGTAGTAATAATAGTAACAAAAATCCTCCAGATTTTTTTGTTTAGTTTATTCTGTTAAATTTATACTTAAAAAAAAAATGAAGTTGTCAGTTTTCGAGATATTAAAGGGTTAGGGGCAGATGAGTCAGCCTAACACAGCCCTGACTGAGAGATTTTTAAAGAATTTTTCCAGGTCCTAACTTTTGTAGTCTGTTATTATATTCATAAGCAGTACTCCCATTGACAGAAATCATATCCCCATACAACTCATAATGGAAATCTTGTATTGGTTATTTGTATTTCTTCACCCATTTTCCTGAATTTATGGATTAAGTGTTTTGGATGGTTTAAGTATTATTTAAACAGCTTGTGATACATGGCTGGTATGTTTTAAATAAATATATACCTTTATTTATTTGCTGTTCAGTTTAACTAATCCACTTGGCATGGAATTGTGCAATCCTGAAGCAGACTGGTGGAAAACACTCGAGTCTTTAATAGTTAACTGTTTGTTGTTTTATTTTTGTGTGCAATTTTTTTTTGGTTTTTTTTTTAATTAATAATAATAATAATAATAGTTTTGATTTCTTCCATTGCACAACCCCTGTCTAGTTCTGAAATACTTGTGCATCTAGAGAGATTCTTTTGTTCTTTTTTACACCAGACTTTGCTTGTTGTTGGTTTTTTCTTTCTTAATTTTATTTTATTTTTTTTTAACTTTATCGAGTTCTCTCAGTGAATCCAGAAAGAACAGGTATCGGTTCGCGGTTCTTTCTGCTGTCTAGAACCAAAATGGCGTCCCTTGACACAAAACTTAATTTGGAGGCATAAATCCCCTCCCACTTCTAGAATCTTTTTTTGTTGTTGTTGTTGTTGTTGTTGTTGTTTTTTATGTGTGGCAATAAATCTGTCAAAAGCAAACAGATGAATTGGCCTGCCTACTCTCTTGAAATGGTTTCTCCACTCAAATGTCTTTAAAAATTGTTCTGTGGAGTCACAATACCAGAAAAAACGTTCCAGTATTCAAAAAATAGGCAACCAGCAGCACTTGTGTGGCTGGTTGGTTTCTGATACCGGTTGTGAAGCAATATTTTTTGTTTGTTTGTTGTTTTTTTTTTGAAATTGCATTAAGAAATGTTATTATTTAACATGTAAGCATTATCAGTGGTACATAATATTCATATTATACTTTTTATCAGAATTAGATATTGTATACTGAACCTGGTGTAAGATAAGCTGTAGTTTGTATTAAAGGTAATTTTATTTCATCATATAATTGGTTCAGAGTGCCTGCAGCCTGGTACATATAATTAGACATCTAGTTTCACCTTGAGTTTATCAAAGCAATATATAATAAACTACCTGAGTGTGATTGTATCAGCTGTTGACATTAATGGGGTGGATTGGTGATAACTGGCTGTGAGTTAGACTGTAGTATGCACCAAAAGGCATTTGAAAATGTGTCCAATATACAAGAGTTTTTCTTCTTTATTAACAAAGGCTATTTTCGTGTGCATAGCTACCTTTTTTTGTAAGATGCTAGAATTACGTATGTGATTTAGCAAGTAAGCCATTGTAAGACAGTTGATTTTTGTGTAAGTGAATCTCTTTTTAAAAGTATCTGCAGTTTATGGAAAGTCTAGAGATACTTTCTAAATCATAACATTTGGGCTTTTGAAGGTAATATTTTAAAATATAGGTAACCTTTTCTTCTTTATTAATTTATCTACTTACAATTTGTGCTAAACATTGTCTCATCTGACATGAAATTTTTTTTTAGAGATAATCAATGTAATTCCAGGCTGTGTTGCCTTAGTTATTATGAAGTTTAAGTGGAATCAGAGAGCTATTCTACCATTTTTTTATTTGTAGATTTCATTTTTGAATAAAATTACAATTTATGCAGAATTTTCATTGTTGTTGGTTAGAATCCCTGTAAAAAAAACAAAAATTAAAAAAATTTTTCTTTTTAAGGCCAAACAAAAAATCTGTACCATAAATATCTCCTCCCACCACCAACTCTCCCTGATGTTAATCATACTTGGAAATATTCCTAATTTATTTTATCACAATGATAAGTAAGAAGTGTTTTCTCACACTGTCTCTGAAACTTGTCTGGAGAATTTAGTTTGGCCAGGTATTTCATTTTGTAGTTACAAGCACAGTGTATGAAAAGGGTCTGGAAGTATAGCCTTAAATGTCTGCACATCTAGTGGACATAGTGAAAAGCAGTTTGTAAACATTTAATCAGGCACAAATTACCTCAGTTAAGACTTGATCTAAAATCTCATGCTTGGAGCCATCTGTCTCCCTAATCATGTAAGGTAATGATGCTTGGTAAAGTATTCTAAGCTTCTAAAATTTCAGACATCTATCTAGTCTAGCATAGACTAGATTATTAGTTGGATAGTAAGTTCTGTTAAATGTATATAAGTGCTGCTAATTAAGTAAGAGTTCCCTCAACACACTACTATAATAGATTGGTACAATCCTCTCAGATATTTGTTGCTGATTTTTGAAGGGGGTGAATATAGCTGCAGTTGTAGTTACTGTGTTTTTGTTACGAACTTTGACTTCACTTCAGTACTGTATCAACTTTTATAATACTGCATTGTTGGAATGCTTTCCTTCATTATCAGCATAGAAATTTAGTTCAGATTCCATACATAAGTTTGGTATTAAATATATAAATAATCGTTCTGTCATCTGACAAGCAACATTACATTAAGTTTCTTTACCTCCTTTTCTTTAATGGTAATTCAGGTTTTAATACGTGTTTTCACTGACAACTTCTGATAAGATGTGGAAAAGTCAAAGTTTTAAACTCACCAACCAAAATACATCTGCTTCTAAGGATTTTGTATTTTAATTTAGTTTTCCCTACACAGATCTTCTCTTAAACACCTGAGAACTTGCACTCAACCTTATTGCATTACATTCTCTGGTATATTTATTATGGCTTCGATTAGTTATTTCAGTTTGATGCTGCTAGTGTTTTTTTACATGGTATTGGGAAATATAAAATAGATTAATTTGTAGTTGCTTTTTATATCAAAAATATTAATTTGGAATAACTAGTTTATCTCTGATCTCAGAACACAGGGATCATGTTGGTACAAACTATTTTGCCTCAAAAATATAAGCAGTGTAATTTACAAATAAAACACTCGTTTATCGTACAGAAACTTTGCTAATAAAGATATATTTTATTTTTGTAACATGAAAAAAAATTTTTTTTAATTGTTGATTTGTGCATTTAATTATTTGCATACTTAGATAAATTACTAAAGGAAGAATCAACTGATATCGGTCGGTCTCTGAAACTGTACCGGACTATTTTAACGGCTAATTGATTTCTTATGTCACCGGTCATAAGCAATCCCATGATGCTCCTAAAGATGGCGGCGTTCAGGAGTTGCATGCGTCTTTGTAGGAAACTATGCCTTTGCAACAGCAAAAATGCGTCTCTTCTGTCCAGGCGCTTGAACGGGAAAACCCTACCGTTTGTCTTTCAGATTTGCTCAAATAATGTTTCGGGTTGCTTTTATTCAACGTCAAAAAGCGGTGATGCCTTAAAGGATCTCGCGGACGGGATACTACAGTCAAAAATGTCGTCGTCGGTTCCGAGCCAGGACAGCGCTGCTGGTCCGGACAGGCAGAAGGAATCTAAATGGACAGGGAAGAATGCTTGGAAGATCGGACTAATTTTCCTTGGCGGATGGGCGACAATGTCGTCTGGTGTTCTCCTCTTTATTTGGGGTAAGGTATCAATGTAGTGATCAACTTCCACTTGGTGCTGGATGTGTTTGCTTATTGCTGCCCGGAGATCTTATCTTTGAACTTTGGTATTATCATTATCATGTTATTATTATTATTATTATTATTATTATTATTACAAATACATCATCCAGCGGTTTTTTTTTACTATATATTTTTTTCATTATCTGGTTAGAACATTGAAGAGTGGTTTTATTGTAGATAATTTAGAATCTAAATGAATAAAGGAATGCCTTCGTAACCCAAGTACACAACTAACAAAAAATGTTGGATTCTGTCATTCCTAAGGTTTTGAGTCAACTATTAATTACTAAGAACAAAGTTTTGCCATTTATTCAGTTTCAGTTATCTCCCTTGCTCATCTTTTTGAGTTAAAAACAATTGTGATGATTAAAGATTTTCTGAACATCAATGAATTGCATAAAAATTTTCACAAACTTTTTGTTTCACCATCATGCTCTGTCTTATCTGTTTTTCGTTTTCTAATTTTTCTAGGTTCCCCTCAGAAAGACTTAGAAGGAAATGAGGTATGCATTTTGGTATAAATTTATAATATACAAGGTCTGTCGGAAAAGTATCCGACTTTGTTTTTTCCTGTGGGAAGTAATGATGTTAGGGAGACAAAGGTGTGCATAGTGGAGCCGCATGCCTTCACGTGCATGCGTGGTTTTTGGGGGGCTTGATGGATGCGTCAGTTGCTGTCAGGTAGCCAGCACTTACTCATCGCATTTTCATTTCGCCCGTGATGACGGAACGTGTGGAGCAACGATCTTGCATCAAGTTTTGCCAAAAGCTTGGAGATACCCAAGCAGAAACAATTCCCAAAATTCAACAGGCTTTTGGTGACAATGCCATGGGTGTTACCCAAATAAAAGAATGGCACAACAGGTTCAAAGATGGCCGCACATCAGGGGAGAGTGACCAGTGTTCCAGGTGGCCATCAACAAGCTGCAATGCAGTTGTTATCGAGAAAGTGCGGACCTTGATAATGGAGGATTGTCGTTTGACGGTGCGGGAAATTTGGTGACGAGGTTGGGGTCAGTAAAGATTCTGCACATGCAATTTTAAAGAAGGATTTTGGCTTGTGCAGAGTGGCAGTGAAATTTGTGCCCAAGCTGCTTTCTCAGGAACAACAACAACTTCGTCTTGAGGTTGTGCAGGATGCCAACAGAGATCCTGAGTTCCAGAATACCGTGATAACTGGAGATGACACGTAGGTGTATGGGTACGACCTGGAAACCAAATCTCAGTCGTCACAGTGGAAGCACCCAGCGTCGCCAAGGCCCAAAAAGCACGTGAAGTCTGGAGCTAAATCAAGGTGATGCTGACTGTTTTATTCGACTACCAAGTCATTGTGCATTATGAATATGCACCAGAAGGACAAACAGTTACAAAGGAGTACTATCAGGAAGTCCTCCAACATCTTTGTGATGCAGTTCGGCGCAAGAGACCAGATCTGTGGGCCTCGCAAAACTGGCAGCTGCATGATGACAACGCCCCAGCTCATTCGTCACAGCTCATCCAAAGTTTCTTGGCAAAGAAAAGCATTTCGCTCATTCGCCAGGCTCCCTACTCTCCAGACATGGCTCCTTCTGACTTCTGGTTGTTCCCAAAAATGAAGATGCCACTGAAAGGCTCCCGCTTTGAGACAGTGGAGCTGAGAGCCATTCTGGAAGAAGCATTCCAGACGTGCTTCGAACAGTGGAAGGATCACTGGGCTAAGTGTGTGGAGGCACAAGGGACCCACTTCGAAGGGGATTAGCAATTGAACCCCAAGTACACAATTTTTTTTTCCTAGCCAAAGGTCAGATATTTTTTCGACAGACCTCATACCTTCAATTTGTGAAACTCCTAAAGTTTCCATTGTCTTACACCTAATTTCAAAAGATTTGTTTATTATTCTACTCCAGCTGAATTAATTTTCCAAATTTTATAAACTGTTGCATCTGAGGCTACCTCTAGTTTCTATTTTCTACTTAAAATAAAAGTTATGTTCTCTTGCACAATTGATCATTGATATTTTTATGTTAGTAAGATTTGACTTAGGTCTTCAAAAGTGAATTGTTTTATGGAAAAAAATAGAGCATTATTTATATATATTTTTGGTGTGGGTATAAATAGCTTAAAGGTTAAAATTGCTATGAGATGGAGTTGATGTAGCAAAAATGAGATGCAATGGCAATATCCTATGGGTTTCCTAAAGTAGACAATAAGCCTGGTTCACACACAGATGTAAAATCTGTAGTCACTTCAATATGATTTTTAGATTTCCCAGTTTTATTTCCACTAACTGTTATTATAGCACTTTATTTATTTTGTCAGTATGTGTGTGACATTTGGAGAAGGAAAATGTGAAATAAATCAGTGTATTAATACTTGAGGCAAAGCTAGTTTATCTTCAAGTAAAACATCATAGACAAAAGCTGCAAATAAAAGAAGTAAAATATACCAATCAACAGAACACTTTCCAGACTAGATTTCCTTTAATGACATTTGTCACTCATTAAAATGAAAAATTTCTGACCAACTTGAAAGTTTTGTGAAGTTTATAGGTCTTGAATTTTCATTTTTTTGGATGAATAGCAAAGCTATAATAAAGTTAACTAACAATTTTTCCAAGCAAGATCAAATTCAAAAGATTTGATCCACTTACCACTTCAGTGATAGAGGAGCACTTTCTTCCACCTTGTACTATGCAAAGAAAAAAGTATGTGGGCTTCTATCTGCCTTTTTTATGATCATTCAGCTATGAATGATAGGTAATAAGTAATACAATACAGAACTGACTAAACTGAAGCAGACCTGTGGAAAAATGGTTTTCTGCGTATTAAAATGTAGTCAGGAATATCAAAGGAGGCAAAAATAGCTTTAAAACATTTGACAAATAGTCTTCCATTTTTGACTTAACATCTTGCTAGTGAAAACTCTCTCCCAGATTTTATGCAATTTTTCTCTAAGTTGACTTTTTCTGTCCTGAAGCAAAAAGGTATCATTAGTATAGTACAACACAGTTCTAGTAGCTCAGATTAATTACAGTGAAAAGAATATCTCTCTCATGTCATGAACTGTGATGTTTTACATTCCATCCTCCTCCTTTTAGTTAGAAAAGAGTGATATCTTTCTTGTTTAAAGATTGCAGTTGTTGCACTACAGAATTATATGAATTAAATTGTATCGTGGCATAACACTTTTATTTAATGAAAACACCAGGGAGGAGAGCAGATTACCAGAATGAATCCTAGGTTAAAGGGCATCTGGCCAGTAGATACTTTATTGGAACAACCCATAAAAATGAAGTTTGAAATACAGGTGTTAGGAAACTGCAAGTCTTCAAAAGAGATTATCAAAAAATACCACCACAAGGGTTGGTTCCTAATTATGAAACTAACATAGTCTAACTTTTTGATGTGAATTCATTTAAAATAAACTCAATTCAGAAAACAGTAAAAATCCTTTTATATTTATAGAATTTCCAACTTGGCATTGCCAGCTCAAAGATGAAATTTGATTACAGGCGGTCTGTTCGTATGTACAGAACGTCATAAGTCGGGTGTTCGTAACCTGGGGACCGCCTGTACTTCAATCCGTGGATTGATAAATATTTTTATTTTCTTTTATTGAGATAATTCATGTTTAACCTTTTAACTACTTGCATTATCAGCCTTCTCAATTTACAACAACTTGGCTGGGTGAACAGTTAATGATACAAATACTTATTCCCACACCCTGGGGGTTCAATCTAATAGTAAATATTCTGGCTAATAACATGGGAGTTTGGAAATTTGGATTTAATTCAGGGGAGAGAACTCTACTTGAAAGTTTATAGCAGATTTTGTTACAAATGTCATTCAAATAATGTGATATTTATTTTGCTTGAGTAACAATATTTGATGTATATAAAAAATCCTTTAACATGCATTGAGTACAAATAACTTGTGGGAGATAGTCTAAAGAAATAAAATGTTTATAAAGTGAAACGTGACTCCATAGTCAACTGACCCTTGTTTATTGTCAACAAATGTTAATTTTTAAATATAAAATAATGCAAAAATTTGAATATGAGTTTGTTTCGTTCTGTTTTTCAAAATAAAAAAAAGGAAATGTTGAAGATGTTTTGAACAAGCAAATAACATCAATGAAGGATTATAAAGGAAAGGGTGTTTTTAATATCTTTAGGAATATTGTTCAGTACATACAGTATTAACAGCTCTTTAATATATCTTTGTGTTTGTCTTGACTAATCTGACTTTTGTATTTTTCTTTTCAGATCAAAGATGAATTTAGTAATTGTGAGTACTCTCTCTCTCTCTCAATTGAATGTTAGCCTTTGACACTGTTGAATTGCTATAGTAATCCTCTCAAACGGCAGGGATATGAAATTATTTATGCCAAGCGGAAATTGGAGGACAGGAGCTTGTCTATCACTCCACAATAATGTATGGTTTTCAGGCTCTTCTAGGAGCTCAGTTTGGGCTGAGATTATCATCAGGTTCTAATAGAAAAGAGGGGGTTTATAAAAGGAGCTGGTGAATTTTTAGTGCTTTTCCATAATTAATCTAAAGGCAGATACTATCAGCTTGTATTAGGAGCTAGTTGATATAAAACACCATTTATTATATAAAATCAGTAATTTATAAGAAATGACGTTCTTTGGTATTCATACATTGAACAGCTGTTGTTCTTGTTGACTGCTGTGATCAGATTTTTAAAATTCATGCTTACCTGTTTTATCATTTCAACAACTGTCGCACATTTTTGATTTTGCATTAGGTTGTTACGAACATTTTATCATTTTTTGTTTTTACTGAAAAAATAGACTTCATATCGTTGCTGAATGTGAAGATTATTAATCAAAGTTAGTTCCATTACAATCAATACACTTCTGCCAACGAGTTACAAGCGCATTTACACCATTTTAGAAAAAAATTAGATTTTATGGAGTGGATAAACTCAGTTTCAGTCGCTGCTTGGTTGGAAAAGGATTTCATACAGAGGAAGCTGTCGTGGTGTTTGAAAAAGTGGAGGTCTGTGGGAGAAAGGTCTGGTGAATAGGCTGGGTGAGGGAGAACTTGGTACCCCAACGTGTTCAGTTTCTGAAGATTCACTTTTGCAACATGAGCAGGATTGGACCTCTTCGATTCACCAATGCTGGTTATCGTTGGGAGAGTTTCTGATGAACAATGTTTAATTCACAGCAGTACCTTTCAGCTGTGATGGCTTTGCCAGGTTGTAAGAAGTTATAGTAGATGACACCAGTTGCAGTCCATCAGACACTGACCATGACCTTAGGGTTGAGGCTGGGTTTTGGAATGTGGTTAGGCGCCTTGTCCCTCTCGAGCCACTGTGCTGATTGTTTGTGATTGTAGTAAAGGATCCAATTTTCATCTCTCATAATGATTCGGTCAAAAAATGGATTGTTTTTGTTTCTTATGACAAGCAAAGAGCAGATCTCCAATCGACAATTTTGTTGTTCATTCAACTTGGGAGGCATCCACTTTGTCAAACTTTTACACCTGGCCGATTGTGTCAAGATTCCGGGAAACAGTCGCAGTGCTTGCGTCAAGCTCTCCAGCAATTTCTCGCACATTTTTCTTGGATTGGCTTCAACTGAGGCTTTCAGATGGTTGTCATCACAGCTGGAAGGACGTCCACTATGTTCCTTATCTTCGAGGCTCTCATCTTCTGATTGAAACTTTGCAAACCATCGTTGTACTGAGCGCTCATTTGCTGTGTCCACGCCACCTGCTTGCTTAATGTTACGACTTGCCTCGCTCGGTCTGTGGCCTGGTTTCAACTTGTGAAGCAAAAATGGCATGAAAAACATTTCTATCCATGCTTCACTCAGAACCTTGAAACAAATATCAATTTAATGATTTTTTAAAAAGTAAGTTTTGCATAATGCTTGCCAAAGCACATGCTACAAAACGATATATAGCTTATCTACATACACCTTCACAAGCATGCAAAAGATGAACCCCAAATTAACAATATAAAAACTGACAAAACTTTTGTAACAACCTAATATTTGCCTCTAATGGAATCTTGGTTAAAAATGGAATTTGAAATTTAAAAAACTTCACAAAAATTTACCACTTTTCAGGAATTATTTAAGTTAGAATAATTAGAATAAATTGTCAGCATTAATAGTACTAATAATACCAAACAGTTTAAACTTCACTAACTTCCAAACACAGGCTTGGATTAAAGGAGAGGGAGAGGACTTGAAGCCTTGGCCATTTTACAAACTACACACACTTGTCTGCTAGTGGGATAATACTAATCAACTCATTACCTTGTCTTGCTACACTGCCAGGCAGCCTGACAGAAGCAAATAAAACTCATCAGTTTCCAATTTCTGTACTGACCAGTCCTCAGCATGTTAGCTAGCTAGTCTTCACAATGACTCAGTTTCAGAAAAGGATAAAAATACTACATCCATACTGATGTTAGAACCCACAAAGTTTATAAGTTGTGAGTTTACTTCATTTTATTTGCAACTGTAAATCTGCTGGATAAAAAGTAAAGCATTTGCTTTATTCCAGTTTAATGAATCAAAAATGTCATTTTGTCGTGTATATCTATTTTCTTTTCTTTTGATAAAAAGACTTATTTTTTTTAAAAAATGCATTCAATATTACTATCCCTTCTGTTTTGCCAGTGCCGACAGTACAAGCTTACTTCAAGAGAGCTGTCAGGGAATTTCGCTTATACAAACAGGTGAGGAGTCTGTTTTTGGCCGGATTTTTCAGTGAGCAAGTCACCACCACTGGCAGTTATCACTCTGTTGTGTTTTTTTATGAATGGCTGTCTTACTGTATACAGCACGTGAAATACTCTGTATCTTCAAATACTAACTGGATTATTATACATGGATGTACAATGTTTTTTTTATTGAGATAACTTGTGTTTTAGTGTGTGTACCATTTCCATCACTAGATGATTCAGGATCCTTCCAGGGACAAATTGTTACCGGATTCCTTACAGTACCCATATGTGCAGCCCCCCTATACCTTGGTGTTGGAGATGACTGGTATCCTTGTACATCCTGACTGGACAGTAAGTCTCCTCACTGAATACAGTTCTGAGCCAAAGAGCTATTGCCAGTATTTGTTCTTGAACTTAAAATTACCTATGGGATGAAAGAGGTAAATCTTGTAAAGATTAGACAACACAATTTCCCAATTCTAAGAACTTTCTTTTATATGAATGATTACTAAAATTATATTTAAAAAATGAAGTAAAAAACAAAATGTATAGTAATCAAATGTGGTCTGGGTCAATTTTGTATTAGAACCTTTATTTACTTATTAACTTTGTTGTGGACAACACAACAGTTTTGGCCAATTATGAAGAGATATCTGCACTACTTGAGGCTGTTGTTTATGTGAGCTTTCTTTGTCTCAGTATGGCACTGGTTGGAGGTTCAAGAAGAGACATGGTGTTGACTACTTCTTGCAGCAAGTCGGGCCACCACTGTTTGAAGTTGTCATCTACACAGCAGAACAGGGATACGTAAGTTTGAGGCAGTAACACGTGGATGGATGTCAGATCTCAAATACATTCTTCTAAATTTCTGACCAATATTCTTGTCATTTTGGGGTTAAGATTTAACAGGTAAACGTTTCTGCACCCCCACTCAACAAATCAGAAGTCTGGCTTTGAAAAAATACCTGTCATATATTTGTTTGTTCTTCTAGCTCTTTATTATTCTCCCTTCCCTTTCTCTGTAACTCTTAATTTTGATAACAGAGTTGTTTTGATCAACAACAAAAAAAAAAAAAAACTGTAAAAGAACTGTTTTTAAATTAGTCTCATAGAAAGTTGATGATCTGTTACAGAATGCTGACCCAATCCTGAACAACCTTGACCCTAATGGCTTTGTGATGTACAGGTTATACCGGGATGCCACTCGCTACCTGGATGGGCATCATGTTAAGGTTGGTGTGCTTTCATTTAAAAAAAGAAAACTAATCAGAATCTGTGTCTGTGTGGTTAATTTTTCATTGTTCTCACATGATAGGATCTATCCTGCCTGAACAGAGATCTGTCAAAGGTGATCATTGTGGACTGGAACCCTAAGTCATTCAAGCTGCAGCCAGAGAATGCATTTCATGTAAAGAAATGGCCAGGCACTGATGACAGGGATCTGATTGACTTGGCAAACTTTCTGAGAAGTAAGTGTCCTCCACCTCCAGGTGGAGATTTGAAGTGATGCAGGCTAGAGGAAACTAAATTTGGTCATAAAGTGGTCTTTCATTTAATGAATGTAATCCTTCTGTTAGCTCTGGTGATTCTGATGTGTAGTGGAGGTTTCCAAGGGATTGGGGTTCTTTTTGTTTCTTTAAAAGAATTATGGTGATAGAATTAAGGGTCTGCTATATGCACTCCTGTTCACCTGGACCATGGTTCATCTGTTGTTGCTACTACAGGTGATAGCCACCTGACTCTACTCTGGCTGGAACAATTGCCCTGTCAGTGAATGTGTTCCAGCAACAATACTTCCTGTAGCTACCAGGTGAGCTATCTACCTCTCCCCCTCCTATTCAGCAGAATATTAATTTCTTGTTTGCCTTTTGCTGAAAACATCAACCTGCCGACATTCTGTGGAAGAACAGTGGTAGATTGTATTGGACCAAGTGATTAGCAAATCTCAAACTGGGCTTCCATTCTCCAGAAGTCCAGAGCCTTGCACCTGTTGAAGTGAATTTTAGTGAGATGAGTCTAAATTAGGCCAATATAAAATTATCGAATTTATTAGCAAACTATTTTAAACACATTGTTCCTTACCCCCAAGTGGGATCCTGAAATCACAACAGTTTACACCAATGCATGCCAGTCCTCTAGCCAGGATGCTTTTATGAATGTAAACTCTTGACCATGCAACATAGAATGTACCCTAATACTTTTTCTTTGATATAGCAGAGGATATATTTGTATTCAGTGGTAGGCTTTTTAAATTGGCCACAACACTGCATGAATCATTAGAACAGTGAGAATACTGAAAATAAACACCTGCTACTCCAAAGATGTTGATAAGGAGATGGAGGCAGTTAATTATCACTTAATGAGTTTCTTTTTTTCTATATTTTATTGAAGTTATTTACCAAAACATGTGGAAGTCTGACAGAGAGGTTTCACATAATTCTTAAACTCTGCAGAATAGCAAATATTATTTATTGGCTTGGGAAAAAAAATGATTAAAGGTAATTTCTTTTACCCAGTACTCAAGATTACCTCCCTTTGACTGCTGTTTTTAGATAAAGTAATGTATATTCTTCAGAGGGAAACAAATTTTTGTACTTTAAAATATATTTCAAAGTAAATTGTGATACTAGTAAAGGATTCAATATATACTAATTATACAATGAAAGCCTTGATATTAGCATATAAAAGTATGCTACAGTATATCAGCAGCAAGAGCAGACTGTCCAGTGATGCTATCCAGGAAGCAAATATTATCTAATTACTGTCTCGAAGCTTCTTGAAATTTAATGTTTTAGTTATGTTAAGATTCCACAGATCAGGTGGTTGGTGCCACTGTTTGACACTATTACTTGGGTCCACTGAGGGGCCTCAGGGTGTCAGAAATCTGATAGATGTAATATAACAAAAAAGTCTAAGAAATCATTTTCTAATGACTGGTGGCCAGGTTGAGCAAGACATCTGGCTAAAATGATAAGAAATTCCAATAAATAGTTTACTGTTGTGTGAACAGACTGTTTGTTCCTGAGCAGCCATCTTTGGAAAAAGGTTACTTGCAACTTGACAAAGAATTAAAGAATTTTGCATGTCAAATAGCAAGTAATTTCTAATGAGAACTTGATACATAACCAGTGTTGATACTTTAGCAGGAAATATCTGGCAGCATTTAATAGAAGAGAACCTCTAATGAACAACCTGCTGCTGGGTTTAATAAAGCAGAGATTTTACTGACGACGACAAGTTACCTTTCAGCGTTGGGTCTGTCAGGAGTGGATGATGTGAGGAAGGTATTGCAGTACTACCAGCAGTTTGATGACCCTCTAGCAGCCTTTCGTGAAAACCAGAGATTGCTTCAGGTAAGTCAGCATTATCTTGGTTCATTGAATTCTATTCAAGCTGTAACTATGCATGCTGCTGATCATCACATCCCTCCTTGTGATACTACACAGGTTTTTCATGTTGTACCCACATAATTAAAATTCTGGGTGAAAAATTTTGCAATTGGCATTTTTTTTTCATAGAGGTTTTTGTTTTGTAGTCTGGGCTAATTCAGTTCTTATGGTATCTATCACAAACCTGCTATTTTAGTTCCCTTCTAAGAGTTTATGGCAGCTTGAATCATTTTATGTTCCAATGAAAAACAATTTGCACCTGAATGATATGTTGGTTATTATGAGAATAGTAGCTCTGTTTAGCCACTTTACAATAGTTTTCAGCCTTTCTGCCTTTTCTCCTAGTCCTTTTGCTAAATGACAATGTAAAAGTTTCTGCCACCAACTGTAACACAGCATGAAGTCAATCTTGCCTTTCATTTTCCATAGCAAAGTGGCTGCTGTGTTGCTCTGAATATTATGAATAGAGGATGTGTTTGTAATAATAATTTTATATTTTGAAGGAAGCTGGTGTAAAAAGGTCCTTGAAGATAATGTTTTGTTGCATTTTACAAAAGTCTTTACAAGGGAGACAACCCCGGTTAGAGTCTGGTGCCTGTTCTTCTAGAGCTCTTTGTTTTTAGATATGGAAAGAGACCCAAATGACCAGCTGGTGAATAAAAAAGGGAAGCATGCTGACACTTGAATAGAAATCAAACTCAAGCCCTCCTATTGACAGTCTACCCCTGGATTGAGAGGGTTGGGGTTTGTATACAGTATGGTTTCAACACTGACCAGATCAATTTAATTTTCAGGAAAAACAAGAACAACAAGCAAAGATGATACAAGACAAGGAACAAAAGACAATGATTGGCCGTCTTCCCAGTTTATTCAGGAGGTGATCTGACAGCAACATTCATATTGGATACAGTTAGAAGTCACATTTCTATAAAGATTAGAGACCAGATGAAAATTGCTGAGATGTCAGAACGGTGTGATCTGCCTGCTTTGAAATTCTGCTACATTTCCTTAATTTTAGGGGAAGATGCAGAATTTTTTTTTTTAAAATAAAAAATAATAACATTTTTGTTTTCTTCTATTAAAAGTAGACTGCCATTTTGTCTAGTATTAACCATTTAAGGTGAGAAATAAGCAGGTTTACTTATCCCTCTACAAAGTCTAACATTAAACAAATCTTCCCTGTAGCAAAAGAAAGCAACTTTTGTAATGCTTCAAAATAGTTTAGGAACAAAGGATATTAACCCAGCTATCATCATCATCATCAGCTAATTTTCTTGGTTGGACTTACCATAAAATTCAGTTATGGATCAGCTTCCTTTCAAAAGAAGCTGACTACTTTCATGCTGACAAAAAGTGTTCAGTTGTCCAACACAAAGAAAATTGTTACAACTTAATTCAAGCTCAGTGCCATGTAAGAATGCACTAATGAGCTATTTATTATCTTCTAAACTTACTTTACCTGACCCACATTATTGTTTTTGTATTTCACCATGATGACAATCCACTTGATCAAGGTACACAAAGTAACTGGGTATTACTTTTCTGTTTTCTATCTATGTACATGTTGTGCACAAAAAGTTAAAGATCTTGGATTTTCTCAGTGTAAATTTTTTTTTAGATATAAACAATATGCAAATTTTCTCTGATAACACTCAACAAAAGATGAACAGGATCACATAATTACTCTGCTTGAAAAGTGCCTGCGCAGGCAATAGTTATTGGAAACACATCTTAGTTAAGGCAGCACTGTTTCCCTTTGCCCATGAATGACACACCAATGATGCTTAGCTAAGTGGTGGTAGATGCAGATCAGAAGGCCAATGTGATCTTCACTGATGAGTCTTAACTTCAGCAATGACAGAATGTGTATGTAGAAATTAACTAGATAGTTGTTCGTAATTAGTATAGTGAAAGATCACTAATGGTATTGGCAGTCAACGTCAAGAAACCTGTAACAGGTGTTTTCTTCATGGACAGCATTCTCTAGTTGATTGTAGTTCCACTTTTATCTCATGACCTGAGATGTCTTCCATCAGACTAGTAGTGAAATATTTCATCCAGGCTAATTAAATTTTGGACCTGCCATGTTGGCAGATTTTTCTCTGATCAAACTTACGAGACATCTTTGGAGAGTCTAAATGCACCAAGGAGACTGGATGATGTATGAGCTGCATAGATGAAAGAGTGGTACAGATACCTCATGATACAATCAGAAAGAGAAACTGTTTACCTGCCAGTGGCTGACTAAGACATTTTTTAAGTGACTGTCTACTTTGTGGTTTTGGGTGCTGTGACAGTAAAAAATGGACATTAGGTAGCTAGTAATTTCTTATTAATGAATCCATCAAATATTCTACTTGATTTTCGAAACAATATGCTGACATTTCTTTCTTATCTTATATTCTTTGCTTAACATAATTAAACTTTAGAAGTTGGAATGATGGAATGTTCCAGGTACTTTTAATGATGGAAGGTGAAATGTTGAGACCTATGATACACTTAGTTCTAGAAAGTAACCCGTTTGGCTGCATTGCTAGAGGATTTTGTGCCAAATTTACTCAAACATGCCAACAGATATGGGAGTATCCACCAATGAGAAATTTCCATTTTAACTTAATCAGCAGTTGTCGGAGAGAATCAGGGTTAGAGAGGTTTTAAGAAGGTGAGCAGTCCAATCCCTAAAGGAGAGAGAGATGTATTAGCACAGTACCCTGTTCATTAGATGAGACTGAGCATGTACAGAAGAAACATTTACAAATAATTAGGAAGCTCTGTTTAAAGTGAGTTCATCTGCATTATACAGCCCCCAACTTCTCAGTGGCTCACTATACCATGGCAGACAAATGGTTACTGGGCCACAAGTTCTGAATAATTACAATGTAATATAAAACAAAACATGAACATTTCAGTGTAATCACCTGCTCTCAGTTAATCTAAGATTTTATCCTTCCATGTTTAAGAGATCACAAATCTGCTATTTAATTTAATAAGCACTTCTTTCTGATGTCAAACACTGCACTGTCTCTCTCCTTGGTCAGGAGTCTCTCAGTTTTCGATCAACTAAGTCAGAATTTTTCATGATTAGGTTTTTGTTTGGTTTTCTTTACCCAGAAAATTTTTTACTATACTATTGTTTGATACAGATAGCAGGTAAATTAATTAGGATTCATCACCTGGTCAGATATTTTTGGTTTAGTTACACAAATGACCATGATTTGGCTCCTGGAAAAATCCAAACAGCATGAGGATGACAACCAGCCCCTTACTAGGACTTTAGAACAACTCCACACTTAATTGTTGCAGTAAAATTTGCAGAAGACTGGCCTCTGAAAAAATCCAACAAATGACCCTTTAATACCCACAGATCCAAGATACTGTGTCAGCCTGCAACCCCATGAATGTTTGTGTGTGGTGTTCTGGGAGATGTTTAAACAGGTTGAAAATTATCATTTTTTGTGTCGGATGCAGTTTAAGCTTCTCTGGAAAAGCCCAGGGAAGAATGAGGTGTCCAGTTTAGGGGTGATAACGTCTGAAATTGTGAAGGGATTTACCTCAGGGTGTTGGGCTAAAAACAGAATGCTGACATGGAAGATAATGGGGGGCAGGCCTCAAAGCAAGAAGAATGTGTTTACAATTTCAATTATCAATTTGATTTGATCGTATTTTATTAAGATTTGTATATAGGAGTTTGACCCCCCCACCAGAGTACAGCAAACTAAAATCATTCATTTTGTATGCACAGGAATTAAATAAAGTGAATCATTTAGAAATGCCCAAAAGTTGCAAATTGCATATATTATCACCGGCTGAAAAACGTTTAGATAGAAAGCTTCAGAAGTTGGCTTTAGTTACAACAAAAACAGATTGTTAATCTCATTTCATTTTCACTTAGTGACTGTGTGAGCTGCAGGTCTCATCAAGTCGGTTCAAGCTACAACATGTTGCTGGTAAATAGTCAGTGTTCAGCATGGAGTTTACTGTGAACTGCTCGAGGTTCTATAGACAAGCTGCCATTGCCAAACTGGATATAGATACAGAAATGTTCAATGTGAACTTAAAAATTCTTACTGAAAATAGATAAGTCTGCCTTTCATATCTCAAATGTTAAGATAATTACATTCACACCAATGCAGACAGTTAATTATCAACAAAAAAATAAAATGGCTCAAGTAGATTAACCCTTTCACTACAGGAAACTAAAAAGAAACAATCGGGAGGGGCCATAAAAGAACACACAGTGCAATAGCTGGGGGGGTTCTCTGATTTCTCCCTTTTTCTGCAACTTTTTTAGACAAAATCTTTAAAGAGGCGGCGGCGGCATGGTGTGTGTAGAATGTCCAGCTTACATGTGTTTAGTTAAGACTCTGACAAGAATCTCTAATTAACAAACCTGATTTAAAATCATAGCCTACTACCACTCTGGTGCAGGAACCCAGTCAGGCCACTATCTAATTTGTTGTGGGGGGGAGGCTGATACACAGAGAGAGGAGAAATACCCCCTCCCCTTTTCTCACCTCGGATGACTGATCACACAACCAGTAGAGTATGGAGAAAAAAACAACAACAATACTTGTATATTTTCCCACTATTGTATTTCTTTCCTTTTGAGGATGAAAAGCTAAGATGCAGGCTTTTTGTTTTAAATACAGATGTTGAAGTCTCTTTTATAGTATGGCAGTAATCTTTGCTTTGTTGTTGTATATTGCCAGAGAGAGAGAGAGAAGGTCAAACTGGTTTATTTTAATATGGCCTGACTTCAAAATAGATCGAATTCTCATCCCCTGGGCTCATGTTAATTCTGTAGCACCTGGAGTTGCTCCTCCACTAGTGACAACTTTCCATTCCACTGTGTGGTCACATTCAGACGTCAAACAGATTGCACTGTTCTGCTACACTTCACTTTTAATTAGGCATATAAAACAATTCTAATTTACATTGAATAAGATAAATTTTTAAAAGGCTTCCTGGTTGAAATAAATAAACATCCTCTTTTCATTTGATAATATTTGGATAAATGTGTTTTAAATGCTGAATAACATTATTTCAACATTCATATAGAGAGAGTTTGTTTTTTTACCATGGGAATTCTGGTTTAGCTTTATCTCCAAGAATAATTAACTTCTGTTAGGCTTGAGAACCACAATCTGAGAGACCAGCACAAAAAAAGTTGTTTAGATTTAATTTAGCTGATAAAAACAAAATTAAAACTTGTTGCTAGTTTAAATAAATTTGTTGTTCAATGTTTATTCAACTGATACTGATGCTTATCCACTTTCTAAACAAGTTGTTTTTCTCCATCTGCCAAATTGGCTCTAGAAAAAAGAAAAACTATGGTGGATGATGCTATTGTTCCCTAGAATAATAATAAATTAACTGGAACGAGTTAGAGGTGTAGCAGATAAGCATGCTTGCTACTTTATTTGATATAGATGTTAAATGTTTAAAGTTAAATGAATGCCAATAAGCTAACTACATCACACTCTTAAAGGTAACATAGTGGTACCATGGGAGATTACTCTCCACTCATCAGCAAGAGCTACTGCTTTGTACACTCTGCGGATAAAGTAACAGAACGTGTGCAACACATTTTTTTTTTTAAATATGAACTTGTGTTTCAGTCCGTTCACTAACAAAACCTGCACAGATAAACCTCTGCCACAGAGGATCTTTAAAGACAGATCTGTTTACATGTTTTTACAACAAAGCTGACTTTATAACTGACATTTTACTTGGCTTCTGAAATATCAGTGCTTAGTGAGAAAGCCACAGGAGACATAGTCCAGACATTGCCTGTACTTCTGTTCACCACCAAAGTGTAATCTGCTTGTAATTAGGTTCACTTGTTACCACTGCACCGCCTACCAGTACACGTGTGTTTGCTGACCTTTCTCCCCTAAAATATCAGCCCTGGGTTTTTTTCTCAGCCTACACTGTGGGTTATTTACGCAGAGATCTGTCATCACAACCTTTGTAGAGGGGACTCAAGATCAGTTATTTGATTACACAGTTATAGAGTCCACCCCTTCCAGAACCTACTGCAGTCCCACGAACTGATGCTGATCAGAGTAACTAGACGTAATTCAATAGAGTGCTCAGTCAATATGGTTGTGAATGAACTCTAAGACATAAGGCTCCAAATGACACAGTCAAAAATTTCTTCCCCATGTCTACATTTTATGCGCACAACTTGCACAGCATAAGAAGGCCAATGTACAATAAATAACCAACCAGGTGTTTTTCTTTAGGAGAGAAGTTCTTAATGTTTTCAACATACTCGTATGTCTCACAAATGAGTGCCTCTGCATCTTCAACCCTCAGGAACAATCAGATCTACAGTTGTTAATTTCCTTAGACTCAAGTGTACACAATTGGACCTCTAGTGACACTGGAGATGTCAGTTGGTTGAATGTCGAAATCTGAAAATTTGATTTTGTGAACATTGCATCAGGAAAAAAAAATCCATATATTTATTGTAATGGTGCCTTCATGGAGTGGACAGGCAAAGTAAAGAAACATACTGTTTAAATAATAATTCTAGCTGCTAAATCAACTCTTATCAGATATACACAAAGTCTCAGTTGTCCGATATGTAGAAAATGGACTTACCTACTGGTAGGTGTTGTTATGACAAGTGAGTATTATTTTTTTTGTATGATTCCATCAGCTTACCATCTGACTATATCCAATCTTCCAATTCCACAAGGAACTGTCCTTGGCAGGTGGGTAGTTCTTTCCTCCCAGCTAGCTAGACATCACTAGCACAGCCACTCGGGAAGCTTCATAGTTATGGAAGTCTACTCCCTGGTATGTGCCCAGCTTAGCTGTGGGAGTAAACCCAAGCAGCTGTACCATAATATAAATATAAAAACGTGGTTCAGAATACTGAACAAAGTCCTCAGGACAGAAAAGTTTAACTGTTCATTCATACAAGTTTGTCAGCTTTAATTTCTACTAAATCGACAATTTGTTTTTGGCTAGCAAAAAAATACCATGCACTGGCTTCAAGAGGGTAATGTACACATGGTGCCAATAGAGTTAATAACCCGGGCTACAATGTAACATCAAAAAAGTTTGATAATGCTGAATTGAAATAAAGAAAAACATTACCATTATGAAATTTTCTTTTTTTTTGTCTCATTGTCCATCTACAAATCTAGCTCACCTTGTTGGATGTGCATAAAATACTTCAGCACAGAGCCAGTAAGAGTAGTGTGTGTGTGTGTGTGTGTGTGTGTGCAGTAGAAGACTGCCTATAGTATATGTAAGAAATATCTGTCAATAAGTGAATGTTATTACTAATGGTTATCCTACAAGAATGTGCAATATACGAGGTCTGTCAAAAAAATATCTGACCTTAAAAAATTACGTACTTGGTGGGGTTCAATTGCTAATCCCCTTCAAAGTAGGCCCCTTGTGCTTCCACACACTTAGCCCAGTGATCCTTCCACTGTTTGAAGCACATCTGGAATGGCTTTCAGCTCCGCCATTGCATTCTGCATGATGTCCTCTTGGCTCTCAAAGCGGGAGCCTTTCAGTGGCATCCTCATTTTTGGGAATAACCAGAAGTCAGAAGGCGCCATGTCTGGAGCATAGGGAGCCTGGCGAATGAGCGAAATGCCTTTCTTTGCCAAGAAACCTTGATGAGCTGTGACGAATGAGCCGGGGAATTGTCATGATGCAGCTGCCAGTTTTGCGAGGCCCACAATCTGGTCTCTTGCACCAAACTGCATCACGAAGACGGAGAACTTCCTGATAGTACTTTTTTGTAACTGTTTGTCTTTCTGGTGCGTATTCATGATGCACAACACCTCAGTAGTCGAAGAAAAGAGTCAGCATAGCCTTAAATTTTCTCCAGACCTTGGTGACGTTGGGTGCTTCCACTGTGATGACTGAGCTTTGGTTTCTGGGTCATACCGGTACACCCATGACTCATCTCCAGTTATCACGGTATTCTGGAACTCAGGATCCCTGTTGGCAGTATCCAGCAGGTCCTGCACAACCTCAAGACAAAGTTGTTGTTGTTCCTGAGAAAGCAGCTTGGGCACAAATTTTGCTGCCACTCTGCAGAAGCCAATCCTTTAAAATTGCATGTGCTGAATCTTTACTGATCCCAACCTCGTCACCAATTTCCCACACCATCAAATGACGATCCTCCATTATCAAGGTCCGCACTTTCTCAATAACAACTGCATTGCGGCTTGTTGACGGCCTCCCGGAACGCTGGTCACTCTCCACCAATGTGCGGCCATCTTTGAACCTGTTGTACCATTTTATATGGGTAACACCCATGGCATTGACACCAAAAGCCTGTTGAATTTTGGGAATTGTTTCTGCTTGGGTACCTCCAAGCTTTTGGCAAAACTTGATGCAAGATCGTTGCTCCACACGTTCTGTCATCATGGGCAAAATGAAAATGCAATGAGTAAGTAGTACAGCACCTCACACGCTGGCTGCCTGACGCATCCAACAAGCCCACCAAAAACCACGCATGCGCATGAAGGCATGCGGCTCCACTATGCACACTTTTGCCTCCCTAACGTCATTACTTCCCAAGGGAAAAAATAAAGTCAGATACTTTTTCAACAGACCTTGTATATTCAAATCTCAAGGTTTTCAATTTTCTAAATCTATAATGTTATATGTCTTTTAATTTTGGATGAATTGTGACTAACCCCCAACAAAGATCTTATTTTTCCTATGGTCTTGGTATAAGACATGAATTCTTCATCAGTACATTTCACAGATGTGCTCAAATTCTCAGTCATCATTCACATCTGTCAGGTAAAATTAATCTGTTCACTGAATTATTTAGGGTAGGACCACCATCCTGATGGACAGATGTCTACAATAGCACAGGTATCTAATCAGCCAATTATACCAAAAAAAAAGTGTTTAAGCCTAGAATCATTTTTGTTTCCAAGTGAAAATAAAAACCAATGAACTCTATCAAGAATGTGAAAAACATGGGCAGACCTACAAAAGTGAACATAATCATTACTGTTACAGCACTTTGTCTGAACTCAGAATGTCTCTGCACTCAAGCCAACCACACAAACATAGCTCTGGAGCAGTGTTATCATAGCAGAATATCATCACCAACTCTGTTTAGTTGCAAGATTTTTAAAAAAATAAATGTATCTTGACTGATAATAACCATATACCATAAGCAGATTCTTATTATAGAAAAATAGACATGAGCTTGCTATCTAAAGCCAAAAGTATGACAAAGTCCCATCAGATATTAATCAAGGGATGCCAAACATTATGATCTGAAATATTAGGAAAGATCAACCAATAAAACAGCTACTTCAGTTTCATAACAAGGTAAAAATGCTACTGCTAGCCAGAAATGTTTCTTTTGTTCTCGGTTGGCTATATAAATGCTGTGGCATTAGTTACATTTTTTCTTACAATTACAAGTGACTTCAATAAGATTCCACAAGGTGAACATTAACAGACACGGTCTTGAAATAAAAGGTGGACAGAAGCGGTACACACCACTTGTCAGAGGAGGGAGGAAATATGATCTCAAAGCAGAAATTCTGTCAGCTGTTATCTTTACTTTTCTGAAGAACAAACTGAGGTTAATTAATAAGAGTCAACTTATTTCTAACATGTCATAAACTCAGCACAAAAGTTCTAATTTAGAAATTACTGACTGATGGGTAGGATCAATAAACTAAGAACTATTATTACCAATTTAAAAATTTTTTTTTTGATTTTTGTATTATTAAAAATTTGTTGTTAAAATAATCTTAAATGAAAATGAGTGTTGGTATACCATCATTAAGCCAGTCCCACTATTGTATATATTGTGAAAGCAGGTTTATATTTATGGCAAAATGAAGATATTTTTTATGAAAGAAAGAAAAAAGTAAAATCATTCATCAGATGTAATGGGAAAACAGTTTTTGTGTGTTCTGTTTTATTAGAGAATTAAGAGAAATAAAAAGCATTTTGTAGCATTTATTGCTGTATGTCTATAGCGTACTGCAATCGTCTCTGCTCCTGTGATATGACAGATCAATTAATTTATTGTTTAAACTATACCCAGATTATAGTCATTTATGATTAACTTTAAGTGTGCTTAACTTAATTCTAGCTTTACTTTGGATGTTTTTCAACCTACTGTTAAAGGAATAACACATTTTGCTGAGTACAAGGACATTAAATAAGCAATTCAAAGACTCTGAAAATAATCCAGGCAGATATTTCTTTTTAAAGTTTATCTAAATTTAATAGAAAAAGTTCTTTAATTCTTTCAACAAAAATGGCCATTATTTTTAAATGTGTAAAGTACAGTATCTTCAAATTTGATCATTTCCCTAAGGTTTTATGAAATTACTAGGACACAAGCAAATTATGCATGATTCCGGTAAGTGATGCATTTGTTCATTAAAAGAGAGAAAGACTTTTCTGATGTACTGTTTCGATTTCTCTGTCTGAAATGTCTCTACTCTGGTCTAATGTCAACTTGTTAGAGGAGCCCCTAGTAAAATTGGTTAAACAAACAGTAACTCTGCCAGAATATTCCATGTCTATTGGCAGAACTGCTTCACAATCAATTAATGGTCAAATAAATATCATTTAGTCAATGGAAGGAACCTTTAGCAAAAGATCAACCAACAATGTGGCCAGGAGATATAACCCAAGAGTGAATGCACTGGCCTGATGTTCAGATAAAATTCATATAGACTATAATCTGTGTTAGTCATGTTGACAATGTTTTTACTCAAATTTTATTTTATAGATATGTGTTAGTACAACCTTAGTAAACAGATCTCAGATGAATTGATGCAATAACCTGGACAGAATTCAACTTTTTTTGCCACTAGCAACCGTACAAAACATGATTTTTAGGTAGTTTTTCTAGATGCAGTGGAGTGATAGTTTTCTCAGAAAGGCAGAAGTATACATATAGGTAGATGATTGTCAAACAGTTCAGGAGCAAAGCTTTGTTCATCTATGAAATACTCTGGTGTTAAAATGCACCAAAAACATATTTGCAAATTTAGATGATTGAACCTCCTCATTTTTAATTGGCCATTTTTACTTTCTGAACTAAACTAAACTGGACTATCAGCTAGTGAACTATTTCGCTGCCAAGTCCCCCCCCCCAACCTGTGACCCTTATTTTAGCAGTAAACCAATAAAAAAACTCTTATTAAGTTTGGGTATGAGTCAAGTTATGTAATTAAAAAATTGCTATTACCGACAAGTTTGACAGGCCACACAGTACTGGCACTAAGGCCATTTTTTCAATGATGTTATACCAACAGCCGCCAAACAGTTAAAATCAAAAATAATGCTCCAAAGACAAAACCATTTTGTGATGAAGCTAACATTTCCAATTTGTTCATTATTTCCTGAACAACTCTATTCCCCACCTCCCTCTCAAATCTACCCATTAAACCACTACCCAAGCAGATGCTAGTTCAAAATCCCACAAAGCCTGACTTGCAAAAATTGATTACTGGTTTACGGAAGACAATTTATAGTTTAAGCTTAGATTTATTTGTTTACTTTGCTGACCCTGAGAATAATGTAGTTGCAATGCCCGTAAAGTGAACAAGACTCTTCACCTGCTCGCTTGAATAGGCAATTGCTGTGTGAGCAAATAGGATCAATAGTTTCTCATAAACAGCTTTGCTGGTGGCTGAGACTGGATGTGTGTAACTTTCCCATGACACAATATTGACAAAGAACCAGCACAGTTTGATCATTCTGTCACCCATAAGACACACCCAGAGGAGAGGCACAGCATTGAACAGGATGAATGGATGATGTACAATGTCCACAACAAGAATTAAAGCCATTGTGTACTCTCCAACCCCAATATTTGAGACTACATAAAATTTTACACAATAGCCATAAGTTGCCCATGGGATTTAGTTTTAACTCAACATCATATAATGATCAAATAATGGCAAATGTAAAAAAATATATAAATATTCCAGTATATTTCCCTATCTAGGTGTGTGTGTGTGTGTGTGTGTGTATGTGTGTGTGTGTGACATCATCAGTCAATCAAATTTTTCAAAGTTCTTATGCTAGATGTGTACACAGTTCAAGTGCAAGATTTATTATATTTCAGTTTTGAGGTGATAGTTGTTGTTGGCCATTTTAGTAAAACTTTTACATTAGTCCTTATGTTAAAAACTACCCAGAAACCAGTATAGTATATTTGAAAATTATCCAAGTGCTAAACAATAAAAGCTGTAAGCATAGATCTGTATCATTGCTGATGACACTGTATTTATCCCAAGTGCTTGCAAGAATGTCCAGTACACAGAGGAGGCTGCAATCTAC
This sequence comes from Nautilus pompilius, assembly GCA_018389105.1. NCBI lineage: Eukaryota > Metazoa > Mollusca > Cephalopoda > Nautilida > Nautilidae > Nautilus > Nautilus pompilius. The sequence goes on from JACATO010002123.1 coordinate 2,621,773, forward strand.
CTAATAAAAAGTCATTAACAATAGTAAGGAAATAAAAACGATAACACCTTTATCCCCCATACCTTTCTAGCACTAGTTACACCACTTGGCCAGTATTTAAACTATATATTGTTTGTTCTTAGCAACTCTGTAACTAGACAGAAAGAAAACAAGATTCCATCCATTAACATGTAAAATAAGTATATATTTGTTGTCAGCCAGAAAAATGTCAGTATAATATACCATTTTAGCAAATAATTCTCAGAGAAAATAGCATAGAAAGAACTCCTTAATATGCCCAAAATTAATTATGAGACTGTTTTTGTGTCCTTCAAGACACGGCTCAGGGTTTTTAAACAATATTTAAAGACTATATTTCAGCCCAAAACATTGATACAAAGGTGAAATAGAAGCCCTGGTACAGATTATAGCCATATCCTTTAGTACAATATTTGCATGTCACCAATCATAAGCTCTCTTGATGATAGCAAAGCAAATGTGTGTGTGTGTGGGTGTGTGTGCACGCGCGTGCACACATGCAATGAAAAATAACCAAATATCACATACCTGCCAATAATCAGAGGAACAGTTTGCGTGTTGCTGATGTTTGTATTGTGTTACATCACACCATGAAGCTACTTTGGCCCTTTTGCTCAGGTGGTCATAAGTGATAACTCATAAGAAGCACGGAGAACACAAGTTGGATAGCTAAAACAAAATGGCTCAGATCAGAACTCTGCAAACTGGATAGTACATCTTTCTTTGAACCAGCTCACGTTCATTCAGCATACTAACTGTTGTTTTTTTAAGCAACCAGTTACCTATGAATGAATGAATGCTGTGCAGACTTCCTCTGACAAGTAACAGTGATAACATTGTGGCTTGCTTTTCAGAATGTCTCTCTATCAATGGTTACATCACAACTTCAACTAACCCAGAATTGAATCTGATGAATTTAATGAATTCCTACACTTAAAAGAAATATCCTATAAGCTAAAGTTTAATAAGAAATCAGATATCATAAAAGATGATATTTTATAACCTAAACAGACAGAACAGATAACTATGGCTGGTCAACAGAAAATGCATTCAGATAGTAAAACAAAACAATATAAAAATAAACACAGACTTACTAATCAATACATTTTGTACACATACCAAATTTTCATCACTTCAGTAACACTAGCAATACTTTTAAAAGTAAATTTATAATATTTTTTCTTTTTCTTTAAGGCAAATTAATTTTCCATATTGTGTTAGAAAACATACACTGATAAAGCTGCTGTATACCTGGAATTATTTTTTCAACTTCTTTCCAAAATATATTTACTATTCTTTCTGGCCAGTGCTTTCGGTAATTATATTAATTAGAAACCAAAAGAGGACACCTACAAAACTGTAGATTAAATATTAGCTCCACTAGAAAAGTCTCACTTTATCAAATGTACAAAGATTCCTGACTCAAAACCATGAAACCTGTGAGATGTTCCTGAAGTCATGTGGATACCGAGTGTGGTTTACCGTAAACCAGTCAGCCAGTTAAGTCTGACTTACCACAGAGAATTACTATGTTTCTGCACAGTATGGATCAGAACCAAAAAAATAGTTACATCTCCTGGGTCGCTATCATGGTCTGAATGTCTATTATGTACCAGGTACTTTAAATGAGTCAGAGAGCTGCCATGTATTAGGTGGTTCCTGTGTATTAGCATAACTTCTTTGAATTGGATCATCTACACTTAGTCCAACTGACAATAAGTTTTTGATGCACAATTAAATAATCAGTAAATAAGTATCTATCCAAAAGATACTTTCTCATCAAAGAGTGGTGTTAAAAAATAATATGAAGGCAAATTCCAAGAAATGATGAAAATTCAATCAAGTACAATGTTCATAAAATAAATGCCTACTTAAGCTTGGCTGACAAGAATAACAGTATTTTAGGCCCCATGATCCCCAATCTTGAAGGCCGATACAGTCAGATAATACTAATGTAAGGAACAGATTTCATTATCATAACTTTTTTAATGAATGATTTAAGAAAAATTCACAAATATTATTATCATGTTTCTGACAACATGGTCCTTGCATGGATCCTCAGTTTCCTTTCATTGATTAGTGATGTAATGATAACCCATTCATTGTTCTGTTCTCAAGAAGTTCTTTAAAGGTCTTGGTTGTGTCAAGATGTCTGAGGTGTTGTAGTTTTTGACACAATATGTTTGATTGTTTCATCTGCGGATTTGCAGAGTGGACAGGTTGCATTTGGGGCCAAGTGAAGTTTCTACAGGTAGCTCTGGCAAGGAAAATGTTGCAATCTCAGTCGTGATAGAATTACTTGTTCCTCTACTGATGTTCCTATATCTTAGTTTGGCTTTTCTTGTAGAGAATAGTAGGCTCTATCTCTTGTCTCATTTCACCAACGATTTTTCCAATATTGAGTTTTGACTGATTAACGGCACATTTGAAAGAAGCTATAGATTCCATAGGCTTGTTGACGGATCCACTTTCTGTTGTTAACTTTGCCAGAGTGTCAGCTCTTTCCACTTGTTTCCACATGGCTGGGCATCAACTGAAGTGTAACAGAGGCTTGAATATTGTCAATGAGCTTCAATATAGACCTACATAGATGGTAGTAGTCAGATGGCTTGTAGGAAAACAGCAACTGTAGGGATGATGTAGAGTCAGTAAGGATCACAAAGTGATCTGTCTCTGATTTTGTCACAGAGTTGAAAATTCACAAATAAAATATTTCATTATGATTAACCAATTTCTTCAAAGTCAAAATATATTTATATTTCTTAAAATCAAATAAATTAGGCATCTCATTAAATTTTCACATTCACATTAAATCAATGCTATCAAAATTAAGACAGCCAGGAGAACATCTGATTGTGGTAGTCGCCTTTTATGGAAGAGCTTTGTGTCATTGTTATTATCTAAATATTGTCGGACATCAAATATGCAAAATATTTTTCATTTGTAGAAGGCAGCACCTACTTCAGGTAAGTAGTATTTATTTATACATGAGGGACCTGCCATACTGATATCAGCTCATTATCAGATCATCTACAATCATTCATCATATGAGAACCAATTCATCAAATGGAATTAGTACCAGATAATAGAGATGAAAAAGCATTATCAGCTTGAATATAATTGCCATCATACAGTTCCCTAAGGCCAATTTCAAAGATAACAGTTAGTGGCATGGTTGTTCTTTTAGTAGCCTTGGAAATGACTCCAAGTAACTACATCAAATGAAATGAATCAGTGTAATAAATAAGATCGGCTACCAGGTACTGGTTGAGGTCCAAAAATGCCAGTGAGCAGTGGCTAGATCTATCATCACCAGTTTAAACAAAGAGCAGGACTATGTGTATTTTTGGTTTCAAATTGGTGAAACTCCCTTAATTGGGGTAGGGATCTAGATTTTCTTTACAGCGGTCCAAAATGATGTATTTTGATTTAAATATGCAGAAAGAAAATGAGCTACAAGAGAAAACTTTATCAGGTGAGCTGAAAACCTTTCATAAAATGAAAAGAACCATTTAATCTATCGTGCTGTGGTGTACCAGTGTAAAGAAATTAAGGGATGTTCTGGGAAAGGAAATAGTCAAGTCTAGGATATCAAGCCAAAATAGGATAGGTTTACAACTTTTTGTTCATGTGATTGCCATGGTAACATTTCCAGCTCAATGAATATGCAAAACTGTCAGTTTTCTCCTTAACCATTCATCAATATTGAGTTGGGTATTATTATTTTTGTGAGTGCAATTTCATATGGATTTTGTATATTTTTTAAGGTATTTTCTTTACTTTGTAAAATTTTGAATTAAAAGACTGTCTTCTAAATTTAAAGGCATTTTGATGAAAAAAATGTTATGGGTGACAAAAAGTGATATCATATCATATTCAACAAAAATACAATAAAAATACATGTAGACATGGTGCAAATAAACTTATACTTATTCCATTTACAACTATTGTTGCTTTCCACTAATGACTATCTACATACAAATGAAAATTCTTTTTCCAACCCCCGATATCCCTTAACTACGTTACTGTATTACGAAAACACGTGCACAATGAATGAATGCTAAAAATGTTTCTACATTTGTCTTGGCATCAGAATTGCAGTACCCATCCTCACAGTTCGTGTGTCTATAATCATTTTAAAATATGCTTATGCTACAAAAACTGCTTACTACTCTGTAAATGGAAAACCCCAAGTGTAGATCCATCCGTCTCCATTTTTTGTTTTAATTAAGTGTACATAAACGTGTTTCAGACAGCTGAACACATATTTAATGTTAAAATGACAAACAAGATAACGAGTTGTTAGAGGTAGGAGACTGTTGGTTGTTACAAATTGGTCACTCGTTTTTCAAGTGTTTGACTACCAATCATTTAGCTGTTGCAGCAATGCTCTCTCACACACATGCATGCTCCACTTCTGTAGGGTGTGAATCCAAATGGCATCACAAAAACGCCATTAAGTTCACTAGATGAGCCCTCCCAATGAAGAAACAGAAAAAAAGTTTAACACTATAAACTAAACTGGAGATACTCACCTGCTCGAGAGTGGTAATGGCTCCACAGGTTGGTTGTATGCTCAACCTAAATGAGTCAACAGTATGTACAATCAAGAGGAATGCCAAAAAGTATAGGATTCTGTTTCCCAATCAACAGACCTGGCGAGAGAAACAAATTCCTGGATGGGCATTAAATTTTCTTGGTTGGGGTACAATGATTTTTTAACGCAACACAAGAAAAATCATAATAGAAAGACAGGAGCCAGAATTCGAAATGTTACCACAGTAGATCTGATGCAATTGAGCCGCACCCTCATTGGCTAATGCCAATGGGGCCTGCAACTAAAAGACTCATACCACAACCTCTGTGGTAGCACGCCACAAGGACTGGACAGTGATTTTGGCCGGATGCACACTAGCCAGCTTAGCTTTAGGCCAACTTTGGCACCAACAAATCAGTGCAGGTGGCTATAGGCCCAATGAGAGATCTACGAGGGTGGGCTCAGCTGACTCAGTGGACGGGTCTGGACCCACAATGCCGTCCATGCTGCTGGAACTGCCAATCAACATCAGCAGCAGCAAAAAAAAAATCAAAGGTGAGGAATCCATTCATGGAGAAAATGGTGACCATATGGATGGAGAAACAAAACAAGAAAACAGGCTTAAGTTCTACAATCGGCTGTGCATAAACTTACAAGCTCTACAACAAACTAAAAGGAGGAACATCAGCTGAGTTTTTTTTGGAAAGTAAAGGTTGGTTTAATAATTCCCAAAATCACAAAACCTGCGCAACATTAAAATTACTAGTGAATCTGCCAGTGCAGACCATGCAGCTGCTGAGTGATTTCCTGATAAATTCAAAACTAATGTGGAGGCAGGGGGCTACTTGCCAAAATATATGTTTAATCATGACATGCCAAACAGAACCTACATATAAAAAGAAAAGACAGTCACCAGTTTGGAAGACACTATAGATAGACTAACAATCTTACTGTCTGGTAATGCTAAAGGAGGCTTTAAATGTAAACCTCTGGCAGTGTACCATTCCCAGAATTCTTGGGCCTTGAAAGGCAAGACCACCCTTCCCTACCAGTTCATTGGCAGGCAAACAAAATGCATGGATAACTAGCTGTATCATAGAGGGCTGGTTCCTGAGTTGCTTGTGTTGAGGTTGAGTGATACTGTTAAGAGAAAAACATAGCATTTAAGGCACTGCTCATTCTTGACAATGCACTGGACACTCTATACACTTCAATAATCTATACCATAGTGTAAAAGTGATTTTCCTGCCACCCAACACCACATTTCTGATCCAACCCATCAATCAGGGAGTTATAGCCAGTTTCAAAATGTGTTATCTGAAGAATACAATATCCATTGATTAGGGAGTTATAGCCAGTTTCAAAATGTGTTATCTGGCGAATACAATATCAGAACTTCTAGATGCTGCCAATGAACCTGAAAAGCCATCAGTTCATGACTTCCGATGACAATACAATATTGTCCACACAATAAATAACATCAGAAGTGCATGTAGTGAAATCAAGAACACAACCATGAATAGTGTATGGAAATGCTTATGGAAGGAATGCGTGCACAATTCTATGGGTTTTGAAATTTTTGAAAGTCTTTTTTCATTTGTTGTGGAAGTTGTTTGACTGGAAAATCTATTGGCTTTGAAGATTTAAATGACGATGACGTGATACATCTGACTGATTGCCATCAAGAGTTTGATCGAGGACTTGCTGGACATGACAAAACAAGAAAATAAAGCAGAAGAGGAAGGAGTTGCTGCAGAACAACCATGTCAACTGTGCTCTAAGCAGCTGGCAAACTTCTTAAAGCTCACTGACCCAAGAAGCAGTAGACATGGAGCCAGGCATGGTGCGAAGTTTGCAGTTTGGAAGGAATTTAACTTGGCAGCCTACAAGGGACTGTACAAAAACAAACAACGTTCATTGAAGCAATCTACTTTAAAGCAATTTTCAAGACCACTCCAGCACTGTGGCTCCACCACCTCCTTCAGCTCTGTGGACCTTACTGATGACCTTGATGGCATTTTGCCTTTGCCTCAGAATTGACCAGTGTTCTTTTAGCTAAAGGACTGTTTTCTTATATTCATTCTTTTATGCATCCGTTTATTAAATGTGCTTTTTTAAAACTAAATTATAGTGTTTTTAGCTTTCTTTTACTAAATAAACAATGGATAAATGTTATCTTTGTTACTGGATTGATGTTATCCTTTCGATAATGTTACTTTGTGGATAATGGTCTTATTGTAAATTTCTTTCCTTGACTTTCTTAATAAACAAAGGATACAAACAATTAAACGTTAAGCTGCCAGTCTTTTTTATTGGTGTAGTTTTTAGTTGCCTACTTATTGTATGGGATTAGAATGAGATAAATAAACAAAGTTTTTATTGTATGGTGTTGTAATTCCAGCAGCAGCATAGCAGGCAAACTGGGATGATGTTCTTGAATCTGCTCGACCACCACAGCCATGGGATAGTAGGATCATGGTTTTCTTCCAGTGAGGACTCAAAAATACTTAAATTATCTAACAGTATGGAAATAACCTCCTATGTAATAATAGGTTTTAAATACGCAAATATGATTTGCATGCCATTTTTTTAGGAACACATCCCCATGTAAATCAAGGAGTAGGTTTTAAAACATCATTACAAATTGTACAATAGTCAAATAAACAGCTCCTGGCTCCAAAAATGTTTATGTGAAGAGCTGCTATAATGAATAGTTTTTTTTAAAATTAACTTTAAAACTAAATGAGGCAGCAGGTGATAAATACTCACCAGCAACAATTTAAACAGACTGATAACTGCTGCCAAGTTCTAAAACCAATCTACACTTGTAGGAAGAACAGCATTTCTGGAGGAATGGTGTGTTGAAGAGCCAAAAACCAGATGTAAACAACTAAAATTTATTATTCTTGTGGCACTTAGGGTAGCACCACACAACAAAGCTCCTTTGTTCATGAGCAATCAATTTTCCAGGCTTTTAGTGCCTTTATTGATGTATCCACTGAGCATGAAAAAGGTAAATGTCAGTCAGATTTTTCAGACCTCATCTCTTTACTGTCACAGACAGATCAATGCAGGTAACAGCAGCAAGATAGCAGTAACAACAATATAGGGTTGCCTTGCTGATCATATAGGTATGAACTTACATGCAACACTGCACAAGCATACATTTGTCAGGGGCAGTCAGTTAGCACAATGTACACTCATTCATTCATCCTTAGAAGAAGAAGACTGCTTTATCATCATCCCTGAAATAATCAGATTGTTTGCTATCTGGTTCATTTTACACACCACCTGATGTGAAAGACTGCTGTGTGCTATGATACATACACTCATAGCATGCAAAAAGTTTTCATTACGCTCTTCTATCTTTGTGCTTATAAATATCATTAATATATTTAGTCTGTTGAGGCCATGAACAAAACTAAAAAGCATAAATTATTTTACCGTAAAGTAAATGTAATGGCTGGTTGTCTTTTATTTAGATTAATTGCGTGAACCTATTACCCACTAAATAGTCCAGGAAAAACATCAGTTACTAACTAAATTTGTGATGAAAGAAATAATAGTTACAATACTAGTTTTTCCTTTGGATTTTGGTTGCAATATAGATTATGTATTGTGACAGCATAAAATTATAGTAAAGCATTAAATATGTTGGTTTTTTTAAAAAAGCAAAAACGTTTGTGAAACAGAAAAATGTGTTGTATATTTCCTACACCTATTTAGTCTCACATCTAAAACCTCTTTTTAAACTTTATTAGATGTTAGTCAAGTTTTTTTTTTTTTTTGTTCATTATTGGTCACATTACTAAACTCATTAACTCAGTAGTCTAATAATATTTAATCGACTTGCCTATCCCTGAGAAATGTAGCCTGACATGGATTGACTGATATATATATATATATATATATATATATATGTACTACAGCTTACTTCTTCAGGCAGCCAGAAACAGTTGTCATCCTTACCAGAGAGGATGTGATAGTTCCAGTCTGGTCTGTTTACTATGTACAGAGTGCAAAGAGCTGTGATGCTTCCAACACAAAACAACTGCTGTATTAGAACATTGTAAATACATTGAAAAAAAGCCACAAACAAAGACCATAAGTGAAACCAGTCATGTACTATTATTAATACAGCAAGTCCACAGTTATGTAATGCTCGACATATGTAAATTCGAGGATACATAAAACCCCATTGAAAAATACCCAAAAAATCCGAGCTGTGTGAATTCTTTATGTACAGGCAAATTTGCGTACTATTTGGAGGTGCGCAGTGGTGGTGAATGCTACGTGACCTCTGTATTCCTCTCCCACTGCATCTTGAGTGTTGGTGATCCATAAGCATCTGTTTTGCATAAGTTTTTGTGTTGAGCAAGTGTACAAATAATGTGAAAGGTGCTAGTGCAATGAAGCAGCATAAATGAATGTGCTAGAGGAAAAAGTGGACATTATTAACAAATATGAGGGTGAACTTAGTTTAACTGTTGCTGAACATACTGTGCGGATGACTGTATTGACAAAAGCATGACTGTGAAAGATGGGAAAAGAATAGAAGAACATATGGAAGGATCTGCCCCAATAAAAGCAGCAGTGATTACAAAGCAATGCTCTGGCTTAATTGAGGAAATGGAAAAATTATTAACTTTGTGGACTGAAGACCAAACCCAGTGGCATACACTGCTCAGCCTCAAGCTTATCCAGGAAAAAGCCAAGAGTCTTTACAAAGACTTAAAAGTGAAAAAAGGTGTAACTGAGGCTTCCTTTGTGGCAAATCATGGATGGTTTAATTGGTACAAGTCTTGGGCAAACCTACATAATGTGAAAGTTAGTGGTGAGAGCGCTAGTGCTGATGAAGATGTAGCCACAGAATTTCCTATTATGTTGGCCAAGATTATTGATGAGGGAGGTATTTGCCCAAACAAGTGATTAATGTTGATGAGATTGGATTATTTTGGAATAAAATTCTGGAATGGACTTCATTGCAAGGGAGGTGAAGATGATGCCTGATTTTAAGGCAGCAAAGGACCACCTTCCTTTGATGCTTGGGGGCAATGCGGCAGGTGATCTCAAGCTCAAGCCTCTGCTAACGTGTCATGCTGAGAATCCACAGCCCTTAAAGGGAATCTGTAAAGGTTCCTTTCCTGTGATTTGGAAGTCCAACGACAGTGCCTGGGTGAAAAAGCACACTTTTGAGGAGTGGTTCTGGGACCACCTAATTCCTGAGTTGACAGAATATTGCAGAGATAGCTTTTCGTAGATAATGCCTCTGGTCACCCACCAACCCTCAATGATTACCATCCGGACATCAAGGTGGTGTAGATGCCAGCACAACACCACTTCCATTTTGCATCTGATGGACCAGGGGGGTCATCATCACAATATTTAAGGCCTACTACTCCACCACATGTTCGCCCAGGCTATCAAGGCTACCGATGAAGAGGGAAAGACGCTGAGGGTGTTCTGGAGTATCCTTCACGCCATCAAGAACATTTCAGCAATGTGGGATGAGGGCAAGACAACAAATATGAACAGCGTCTGGAAGAAACTCTGCCCTCGGTTCATCCACGGCTTCAGGAGCTTACGGATACTGTCGTCGACTTGGCTCGTCAACTGCAGCTGGAGGTGGAGGCTGAACATTACTTGAGAGCCATTAACAGGAGCATTCGAATGAAGACCTGATGAAGTTGGAGGCTGAGAAGGTTGCTGAGAAGGAATGCCATGAAGAAGACCCTGCCAACAAAGAACACTGAAAGAAGGTTGAGTTTGTTTGATGCTGGACTGGCTGCTCTCATGGAAATGGATCCAAATGTGGAAAGACTTTAATCTATCTTGAATTATCCTGCTACAAAATCATTTATAGAGAAAAGCAAGCAAGCAGCCATTCAATCAGCCCTCAATGTCTTCTTTAACAAGGTTGATAAAGCTAGTACTTCCTCTGAAGTACCTGAAATGTCAACCTCCGTCCTCCAACCCCTTTCATCTCACAAGCCACCTCCTCCTGGGCCGTCAGCACCTTGCATACCTGAGCCTGACGACCTTGTGGAAGAGCTTGAAACCCTCTCTTCAACCTCCAAGTCCCTTCAGATAAGCAAGCCAACACTAGGAATTAAAGGAAAAAAAATTAATTAAAAAAAAAAAGTCCAATTAATTACTGTAGCTAATCCTTTTTTAAAATTTGGGTTGCTAAGGTGTTACGGTAATTTTAATCTGCATGTGTTATGCAGGTGTACAGTACTGTTATGGCAGTGTGAAATCCGACTTAGTAACGGGTTTTGAGAACATAACTCTTATGTAAGTTGGGAAGTCTCTGTAAATCATTATCATTTCAAAATGCTATATAACACCTCCATAAAAAATTTAAAATTTGTCTAACAATTATCAACAACTATTTCTTAATGGATAACTGAATTCTACCCCTGATATTACTGCTGCTAGTCAAAACAAATGGGAAACAGATTACATCAGCAATCATTTAGCTCAGAAACCCTGACCGTCTAGAAAACTAAAGCCCTGTCTTGTTCATCTGCTCGCTCCAGGTTCATTTAATTTTTTTTTTTAAAGGACTCAACTAAAATGATATATTTCTCCTGCGGCAGCACTTCTACGGGTTTAACTTTGCTGTATCTCTGAATTAAACTTCCACTAGATAAAAACCAGGTTTCCAGAAAAAGAAATAACCAGGGTGAAATATGATGTATGTCAGCAACTAAAAAAATAATTAACAAACAAACAAACACCTGAGCTGTTAACTTTCGATTTCGCATAGCTTAGCCTGACAACCCTGACACACAATCTTTGCATTTTCTGTTATTGTTGTTGTTGTTGTTTTTTTACCTTAATTAATCGCTTCAGTCCAAAATGCTATATTTCAGACTATTTATTTCTCAACAATCCCAAAGAAACGTATATGCTATATTTAAAATGTAGTAATCACTTCCAGAATTGCTAAAAACATAACTTCACCATTATTTCCTTCTGAAATTCATGGAATTTTATCAGTGGCATTACAACTGTTTTGAAGCCATTTTCCTGGCTCTTGAGAACGCCTGCAAGACATCTCAAGATTATTTTCAGGTGGTGATTCAAACCAGGAAAATGTGTGTCCAATAAATTAATCTAGTGTCAGAATCTCTTTTCGTTCAACTTTTGTTTTCTTCTCTCTTTAATAGAGGAAAATAGCAGAACTCTCTATGAACTGCATGCTATCAATATAGGGTTAAAAGTATTAACCCCCCCCACCAATGATGTCAACTACAGTATGCAATAAACAAACAATGATTAGCTTTTTGAAAAATAAAACATTTTTAGATCAAAACTAAATCACATCTCAATCTTGACTTGCTGAGTAAGCCCACCATTATCTTTCACTGGCCAAAGATAAACTCTCAAGGTGATATAACACTCAAAAAATAAGTGACTGACCCCTTATATACATTTTTTGAAGAAAAAAGAAGAAATCTCATAAATTAAGATTTCATTTAAAGTAGTCAGTAACAGTTATGAAAGCCAAAGTCTGTCCAAAGTAGGGGTTAGAGACAGGGACAAGCTCACAACAAAAATGACTTAGAAGAGAAGTATTTAAAGTCCACCCAACCAATAAAAAAATCTAAGCATTCACTAAAAATTCCTCTGCCTTAATTTTGTAGATTTCCTCCCACTTTCATGTTGTTTACATAGTCTCTCTCTCTCTCAGCTGTTCTTTTTATTCAGGCTTAAGACAGCATATTTAATAGTAGTTGGGCTGCTCTCATTGGAAAATCATCACAATTTCTAGCCACAAATCTTACAGTCTGCCCTGTGAAGTAAATGCTGTTTGCATGAGTCATGAATTAACAAGTGAAGCTACATCATAAGTGGGAAGGAAGGCTATCACATGGACTGGGGCCAGATATAATCACTAACAGTCTCTTTACACATCCCCTCTACATCTGTATTGTTTCTGCAGTTGTGTCATCTAAAGAGCACTCTGTTTATCTTGGTTCAGGCACACTAATTCATCATCACCCATCTTTTTTGTTAACAGATGAATGCTTAACCCATGAATTATATCCATCAAATATTCTGTCTATTTAGAGTTGTTAATGCTTTTTGTATTAAAACATTTTAAGACTAAAAATGTAGATCTGTTTTTAGAACAGTTAAAAATAGATAACTTTCTAATTCTCAGGATAGCTGGTAACACCTCGATGTTGATGCTCCCATAGACAAAAATATACTTTGGAAGATAACTTGGATCCTCAAAATCTGTAGACAGATCTAGCCAAGGATCCTCAGGGCACCCAGGCTGTCCAGGGAAATCCTAGAAGTCTTCCGAATGTGCAGAAGTCAAGAATATAGTAGAGAAGTGTGACAGTGACAGTTCACCATCAGTCAGTCTTACACGCATCAAGAGCTGCTACAACGATAAGTGAACAATGTGCTCGCTTCCACTATATGACATTTTCATCTAGAGATCCATATTCTAAATAAGTTGAGCTGAAAGAGTTAGTTAGATTTGGAATTTTTCATGTGTTTCATTTTTGTCATCTGCTGTATGCAAACTAGACAAACTTAGGCAAAGGGCCAACAATGTAAACATTATTATTATTTACATAATAGGGCACATTAATGCAATCTGAGCAGTCTTTATTGAAATAATAGTATTATTAGAACAATACTATTAATATGGTAGGAAGGCACATCTGTGTAAGCATTAGTGAAAAGGGAGCACATTTGCATAATCCCTATTAATATAACAGGATACATCTATGAGAGCACTATTGATATAATGGGTGAGAGCATAATTATTATTGCTATAATAGGGCACCATAATGTAATGAATACTGAGGTAAGTATAACAGTAAAAATTCATTTTGAGGGCATGTATGTATAATTGATATTGATATTTCAACAAGTATACACACTAAGTATTTCTTGCATGTCAATATAGAATCTACTCAAGTTCTTTTCTATTATCTAACAAGAAGGATTTGATCCAAGTACAAAAGGCCAATGCTTATTCCTAGTTAGTTAAAAAAGGGGGGGGACAAGATATCAACCACTAAGCTACTCATTTACTTACTTTAAAAAATTTGCTAAGTTAATCACACTTCTGATAAAATGGATTTGGAAAATAAAATGATCCAGACAAGATAACTATCAGTATCCATGTAAGAAACCCATAACATAGTAGGTGTGTGTACAGATAAATTCTGATAGAAATACCAAGAATGTGTGTAATAAGTGCACAAGACAAGAAGTCAGTTATCTCTAGAATCCCCTAGAAGAAATATCGGAAGGGATGCTGGAAGACAGGCAGAGCTAACTGATAATTCAGAAGCTCACAGGTGCCAATAGTAGTAGTGGGCCAGTCTATTTAATTGGTCACCAAATCTGGAAGGAAGAGAACGTTTGTTGCAATAGTGACAGTGACAAACCAGTATAAAATTGTATGTGCGCATAAACAACAATGTGTTCATCAAATTGATCTGTCTATGAACAAAAGGAAAACAAACCACAACCAAAGTAGATGTGTTTTACTCAGTGCATAGCTCAGGTAAGTAAGGTTCATCTTGTTTTACCACATTAACTCAATTTTTCTAGATGTGCTTCACTAATGATGCTGTTCCTTTTATTTCTTCATTTTATCTCCTAACTCCTCACGAACATTACTTGCTGCAACTTTGAAAGCTAGAATAGCAGCCTTTAGTCATATGACCATCTAGCTAAAGCTGTCTATAAAGATTAACATCAATGCTGGAACAGGTTTGACATCATACAATGGTTAGACCCAACGTATAATTTATTTTTTAGCAAGGTTTTATAAATGAAAACTTTCTTGAATCTCGGCTAATTTAGATTATACAGGCATTTTAAAGAATGGAGGAAAATATTTTTTAAAAAAACAAAGATCTATGGTTAATTGGTATTTTATGTATAAAGAAATACACATGAGTATATACATTTTTCATGTATGTATTTGTCTTTTTATAGCAAAACTGTGACTTGTAATAAGCCATGAACCATGAGAAGATTATTCTGTCTGATTTAATACCAATTTTAAAGCTTTTTACCTTGCTACAACAACTTAGTATGAAAAGGCAATTTATACACAGATTTCACTTAAATAGTCTTTCTGCTAAACCAGTAGACAAGTCTCTGTTTGTTTTTATATATTAGGCAGGTTGAATATCTGTGGGAAATTTTTTTTAGATGAAAACATGGAAAGCCTCCCAGGCAGTCTTTAAGTGCAACACAATGAACACAAAAAATATATTTGACAGACGGTTTGAAATTATAGTATATTTACATAAATTGGGAAATTTCCTGTCCCTCTGTAAATAATTTTTAAATACAATCTCAGAAACTGCCAACAGTACCAATTCTAGATATTATCAATCAGAGAAGCCAGCATAAATGAGCCAAACAACTGTGCGCGCCAAGCTCTTGTCTGTCAAAGCTCTCCATAACTTTATCCAGAAACGCTTCCTTTGAACTGAACACTTTTAAGCACTAAAGTAACACCTGGTGGTAGAAAGAATCTAAGCTCAAACTGTTATCTAATACATAACCTCAGAAGAAAAAAAACACTTTTCTTTTCTATTTGGAAAATATGTTTAAGCAGCATTTTTATTAGTCTTCACCTGATATGATCCTAAGAACATCTGTGGGAAGGTGTGGTGTGATGTGTTCTGCATGTGTAAAGTGTATGACTGAAAAGCAACCACAATGCTTCACATAGCTGGTCTTATGGAACAGCATATCACCACTTGATAATCTCTGGACAGTCAGTGCCTGGGATAGCAGGTCAGGAAATATAAAGTAGCCATGGGAAGTGGACAAATACTGAATCAAAAACCTACTTGAAGCCTTTTTCAGGTCTCTGGTGATAAATAGACCAGTATTAGCCAGAATGTCTTGTATTTATGTTTTAAAGTTTAGTTATGCAGTATTATCGTGAGTTTAAGTGAAGAAAAAACGAAAATCAGTGAGCAAAGCATTTACAGAATACATTTATAGTAAAGGCTCAAGTTGTTTGAAGGGTGTCCTCTACCGTGCTGATGGCTACAGAAGACCTCTCCAGCCACCAGACATGAAACCCCATAAAAATGCAGCTGGAACAGAAATCAAAGCATAGACAGTTCCAAAATCTTGTGTTGGCCATGCAAAAGCTCACTCTGTCTGTTCCATATTATTTACTGAATCCAGGAAAGTGGAGTGAGCAACACCATACTTTAGTACTATGTCAGCCACATGGAATGCCGAAAAAGAGCCAGCATCATGTGTAACCAAGCAAATTTCACCCTTACCAATGAATATAGTAATGTACTGGGGAAACCATACACAACTCCTTCTTAATTAGGACATTCTGAAAATTTCCTTAAAATATTAAAAAGCTACTAAGAATATCCCAGCCACTTCAATGATGCTGGATCTGGAAGGATATGGATCATCAGTGGTCTATGCCAAAAGGTACATAAAATGGCCAAACTAAACCACCATTTTGGCGGCCATGTTGAGCAGAAACCATGAATTCTGAACATGTCTGTTTATAAGATAATCAAGCTGCTTAGCCTGTGGAATTTGGGTATATTGCCTAATTGTTTTCACAGTACCTTTCTCTCCTTGTTTCCATGTGCTTACAAAGAAAAGCCAACACAATAAAGGTCACCCTATGAAGCTATTGCAACTTTCATTGTGGAATCAGACACCATAGCATCAACAAGGTTAAGTCAGTTATTTGTGTTAGAACAAAACTAACTTGCTTCTTGTCAACAAATTCCAATACATGCTTAAAACTGGGGGTAAGCAAGCATCCCTAGAATTTAGAAAGTTTAACTCCAACAATAGTGTATAAAGCTTAAATCCTTGGAAAGTCTGCTTCAAAAGATCACCTTTGGTTTAATTGCTGCAAGGAGGCGAGAATCCATTAACTTATACAAGACCACAGTATTAATTGGATTTTGAAAACAATTTACACTGACATGATCATAGATTTAAAATAAAACAGCTCTTTGACAAACTTTCTCTTTCTGACTGATTCAGAGGTGAAACCTTAAGCAAAAGTACCTGCATTCCAGCCTTCTGTTAAGTAACCAACCTATCTGAATGTTATTTACTGCATTTGTTTTCACAAGTTGTGAAATGTTAAAGATTTTGCTTCATTTCATGAGAAAAATAAATTATCGAGAGATTTACAATAAATGAATCCCTTACAATAGAAAGAATTGTCTGTGCACCTATGTTTTATATAACAGAATAAGTCAACAGAGCAAAAAGGGGTATTTAAGAACACACACAAATGTAAATCCTTCTGCAAAAAAAAATGAGCATCCAGTGTATTTTTAGAAAATATTTACCACTTTCTTGCATTACATGACACATTTCCTAGTGTCTAATCAAGGTGGTTTCTTATTTATCGTATACTGATCACCTTTAGTGATATATGACCACTATTATCAAAGAAGCTATTTAATTTGATGTAGTCATTCCCAATACTTATTTTAAAATCTTAAATCAAATCGCTACAAAAATGTTTACAGTCCAAAGTAGGCAGCTAAACCTCGGTTGCATTTATTTATAACCAAGACAGCTGTCTTTGAACCTTTTCCAAGATATCTATATCCTTAACATGATGTTGGCTCCATGCCTGAACTGCATTCTCCAAAAGGAGTCTAACTAATAATTTATACATTGGATCTAGGACATTTGAAGTTTACTATCAATAATACTATTTAGCAAACCTACTATTATCTTTTTTTCTTCTGATGTGCCAACTGCTATAATTTCTAAATCCTTTTCTCCTCATGCAATATTTTACAACACAGTCATGTCTACATAATAAAAAAGTAAAAAGAGTTAAGTATCAGCTACCTATTTATAATAATTCTGTAAGACAATTTAACCATTTTAGTTTATTAAACAAATAAGCTCCTCCATACAAGAAAGATCATCAAGTAAAATATAGTAAAAACAATCCATATATTGCTGCTCAACAGTGTTCATGCTGATGGATTCAGAAAACACATAACACTGTACCTGAATGATATTAATTTAAGTCTAGAAACCTCCAAGCAGTTACAGAAAGATATGAATTGATTTTTTTCCCCTTCTTCTGCTGCAAATTGCTTAGCTGCAGCCACTTTTTAAAATAAATCACACCAGCACATGTATGTAGGCTGTCACTTTACTACGGCGGATGATTAATGCTGTTACAGGCAGCAGGAACTATATGTTCACTTGGTGGATTTCTACCGCAGGTCAGTCTGTTTAGCTTATAATGACATAAAGCCCATCAAACCTATATAACTGATTAAGCAGAAAAAATATTAAAATACCAACCCATTACGCCATTTGTGGTGCAAATGAAAATTGAAAAATCATCATTTTAGAGCCGAATGCATCATTTTTATCTTATGCAGTTTATTAACCACATATTATTTATCTTACTTTCACAAGGAGCTTACTTGCCAAATAAGATAGCTAACTGAACATTATAAACAAAACATCGAACACATCTAAACTGTTACCGACAAGAAATTGCATTAATATTCTTTAAAAATCCTATTTCATGAAGATAATACCTGACTGTTTACCTCTATATACAGCTTATTCCATATAATATTTGTATAAAGCACAATTATTTCTATACAATACACTGCTTAATACATTATAAAATTGATTGAATAAATAATAACTTATGAGATTTATAGAAGGTGAAGGACTGTGAATATAAAAGCTGCTGCAATATTTCTACAAAAATAGTGGTTAGCTATTGTTGTAGTACTGGTCATTCCAACCTGCATTGTATGGAGTTAATATTCCACATCATACATTAATTTATTGACTCTTGAGAGGTTCCAACAAGACGACTTAATCCTCAAAATGTGAACAGATCTTACTGATTGTTAGAGGCTTTTATAAAGCACTCAGGATAAATGGAATGTGAAACTATACTAAAGATAACCAGGAAACCCAGATTTCAGACATTGGTAATGAGTTGTCTTTTTTTAAAAATTATATAGGGCTTTGCTAAGATACCAGTCAGGTATGACATTTTTTGTTCTGATTGCTTCATTAACAGATCAGAAGTAGTACAGATTCATTATAACTGTCCTAGCCTGCCAGATGGAAGAGATGCTGAGCAAGGTGGTCCCTGCTGTTGCTCTCTAATTATCAGCAAGTTGCCACTAAGATAAGACTGGGCTTGATACAGTGAAAACCTCCTGGGGATGGGAAACCTATCAGCAGTTTGTTTCTTAAGTCAAAGAACCTCCAGGCACAGTCAATTTAAGCCAAGACAGAGGCTCTCACTGTAAAGACATACAGATTTCAAACCTCAACATTTTTTTTTCTTGGTGCCTCTCTCCCAGATGCATTTCCACACACCAAAATGATAATTTGGCAAGCAAACTATCAGCACAGTGGGTTTTATTTCTGGAATACTCTGTTTTCATCAACAAGTGATAGCTCCTGCACAGACAAGACAGTGAGTCAGTCACAAACTCTAGTGTCTACCTAATATCTACCTACCTTCCTTCTTACCCACCTACTGAGTAGCGTCTCCTGAAGACTCCACGGTTTATCAACAGTCATCACTACACTCACTAATATTAGCAGTGGAGTTTTATATACACAGTCAGAGAGACAGCAGACAATCTTTTCTTGGTGCATTTCTCTTCAGAAATTTGTTGGCAGGTTGCCTTGAATCCAGGGAGGAGTACGTGGGCCAGACAACATTTCCTACGTTGTGGTTTATATTTCTGCGGCTTTCATCGGCAGACATTGTTCTAGGTCTGTTTCATGTCTGTTGCTATACAAATACTCAAAGATAGAGTTACACTAAAAATTTCAAGATTGGGATGATAATCAGAAAGGAATATACTTCACAAAGAAAGTTGGCAAAGTCTGCCTCAATTTTATAGTCACCTTTTTTATAAGAAAGATATACTCAACAGCCTGAGTTTTCAAAATTTTAATCTTAAAAGCATCTGACATCAGAGGTTTTCTGTGTCTCTTTACAGCCTGTGTGAAACCTTGGAAGTATCTACAAACTTTTAAAATACAACATTTATTGCTGAAAATAGAGAGAAAAATCCAAGTACCAAATCTGATGGACTTTTGGAACCTACCTTTTACCTGCTGTACTGGTAAGTTGATTTTTTAACATTCTTCAAATATATATTTTTTTAACAAGGCAATACCACTAAAATGAGAATTTTAATCAAAAATGACAAGAAGTAATAATAAGAAAAAAGTAATCAAGATTGCGTACATCACAAGAATATAATCAAAGATTTTTTTTTTTTTTTACTGTCTTCATCATTTGTATAAGTTAGAATAATTAAGATATAACAAAGTGCTATAAGAAGATATCTATGTCATTGAGACAATAGAGGTAATAGTAATCATGGCAACTCATGCATCCAAGAAACCAGAAAATTTAATCTGAAAAATCAGGAGATTAAAAGAAAATTTTTTTATTCATTTCTTTGTATATGATATTACAATATTACAGTTATCTTACTGGTAAGACTAAGATTCAAGTCCATAAAAACAAGAAAAAGTATCAGTGGGCTTTAGATCTCTACTTGGCTGGCAAGCAGTTGTTTCCAGGAAACATCAAATTCAACAAATGTTGTTTAGGCGTGTATACAGCATACAGTCTGTGGTGCATCACTGTTGATTATTACAGACAGTTAAAGAGAAATCCTTCAGTATCTGTAATACAGATACAGAAAAGAAAGAAGTCCTCAAAAGATTATAAAAGTAGAGAACCAGATTTAGAATGAAAGAACAAGTCAATCTGAGCTTGTGGTAGAGACACTAAAAATACAGACATTATGTACAAGAACTTCCCCAAGATAAAATCTAGTAACATTTGTTCAGCCTATAAAAAACATTTTTATTATGTAAAATGGTTTTAATAAATAACAAAGTGATCATTCCAAGTTACAAATTTTTGCAGCCAGATGACTGGTGGTGAGATTGAGAAGGGTGTGGCTAAAAGCAAAACCGAAGTCTTTCATTGGCAAAGTTCTAACAATCTTCAGCAACTCGCATTTCCTGAAACTGATTCCTTCAGTCATCCAGAGCTTATCAACATGTAAGGCTAGAACTAATGTCAGGCTATAGAAGTAGACCTTGAGGGTAGTTATGGTCACCAGGTTAGTCTATGGACTTGCTGATAAACCTAACTGTTTATGAAAGAGAAGTTTGTTTAAATGACTTCTGCTTGAATTATATTAAATTCTGTAAACATTCATTCTGGAATGAGTAAAAAATATCTTCTAGTAACATGAAGGTAAGTTAAATAAAAATAGCCAGCACTTACATAATGAGAGATGGGGGTCACCAGAAAATGAAAGTGTGTAAGTAGATTTAAGGTCTCATGTTCATTAACAAAACTTAAACTTCCTGTTATTGCAGCATTCAAGCTATGCCAGACAGATAAGGGTTAACTATTTAGTGACTAATGAGCTTTACAACCACTCTAGTTTTGAAGGCCTGGCTCTAGATATAATAAAGATATTTCTTGTAACTAAGAAGCCCTTAATTCTTGTCAGTCATATTTTCTAAAAAAAAAAAAGCAAGTTTATTACATACAGAACAAAAAATAGGAATATTCAAATAATTTTCTTTTAAAGTCACTTTTTCTAGAAACAAATACAAAACCTCAAAACTTAATTATATTATGGAAACCCACTGTAATAAATAAACTACCCTGCCCCAATTCACCACAACACAGATCATAAGCAATAATTTTTAAATATGAAAAACTCCTATTGTTATTCAAAGTGAATTAGGAAAATAATGCAAAATGATGTTGCTTTCTGGGGGTAATAATTATGATTGTAAAAAACAAATAATTGTCCAGTAGTTAGATAAGTTAACATCGCTCATGACTGAAATATGAGGAGCTGGTTTTGTCCAACCTCTAAACTAAGGTAATGGATGAATAAACACTCCCAAGGGAAACTGACACCTTTCTGAGTGACTTGACAGTTTTTGTTTGATCTGCTAGATAGACAGAGAGTGATAGCCTAACTAAATTAGCCATAGACAGTTTGCCAGTTAAAGATGAATAAAAGTATTGCATACAAACAACTTTCTTTCAGTTACCTGTATATTTGTACAGGTGAAAACCAGAATTACAAGTTTAATTTTTTTTAATAGTACAACTGCCTACACTTTCATATTTGCACGCATAAATCATAGTCAACAAAATAAACACTTCAAAATTACTCAGCAAAACACACTGCTAAAATAAAATTGTTTTCTTTTATTCTCTGTTTACTCCTCATAAGGGAAGTACATCAGTTCAATTATTACAGGAAGGGAGAAAGTATCATAGCTAAGAAGAAACTATTGTAAATTAATTCACACAATCACTACTAACCATGAAAATTTATTTGATAGATTTACATTTGTAAAATGTCATTATCAAATATCGAACAGTGCTGATATTTTACCTACTTGTGCTTATCCACAGATTCAAAACTCTTAATTATTTTTAACACCCTATCACATTTCTTCTCAAACATCTCAAAGTCAATAATGAATCTAATATTCTGAATTGTTTGACATACTATAAATATTTAAAACCTGGAATGTTCTAATGAAAGTCTACTCAATCTTTCTAATAATTCAATATTTTTCTTAAATAAGAATTCTCCCACATATTCAAGATGTCATCAAAGCAAAGACTTCATTAATGGAAGTAAAATCTCCTTGGTTTGTTAGTAACTGCACTGTAATAGACATCTGAAATAGTCAGATATGGTTTGTTTTTGCTTTTATTTTTCCTCTAGAAATTCTGTGGATGTCAACACGCAAAACAAATATCACTTGTATGCGTTCAATAGAGTGACCAATTACACTAATAAGCTACAGAATGTGGTTCTGTAACATCTTGATGTCTAGCTTACAAATAAATTTGTAATACTATTGGACAAACAAACAGTAATCTCAGCTTATACACTTCCTTTGAACAAATTATATCTTGATTAATTTTAAAGTACTGCATAATATGTAAATGTGATTAAGAAACAATCTTTTCAATGGTAGACACTTACATACAAATTTTAAAATACTCTATTGTACATTCATTTTGATATCTGTGGTAACACAAAACAATAAACATTTTACATTGTATTTAGTTTCTGATAAATAGAACTTAAGACTACATAGAACATTCATTTTTTTTTAAAAAAAATCAAATTCTGGTGCTATATACAGTTCCTTTCTGAGTGACTAGTGATTGTTTTGGGTATCTTTTAAAGAATAAAAAAATATCATAAATCTGCATGCAGCCAGGATGTGAACATATTTTAACTAGAGAAGTTAGAAATGATTTTAGTAATGTTTAATTCTAATAAAGACATGCCCTAAAAAGATTTATTTGGTATTCAGCATTTTCTCACTTCATAAGTTTTTTTAAAATATTTGTTAAAAATTCAATATTTGAAGAAAAAAAACTTACCATATTTTTAAAAATATATAAAAAGTACCCTTTAAAAAAAAGATTAATTTGCATCTCATCATGTTTAGATAAAATGCTTTTTTTTTAAAACATGAAATGAGAACACAGATGGCCATAACTTGATAAGGTCATTAGATTGATTACAAGGGTCAGTCAGCCAGTAAAACTAGAAAGAAGGGAGCATGGTTTAACACATAATATGGAGTTACATTTCTTTTATCATGTTTACTGGCAGGAGGGATTTCTTCCAAACTCAGCTAGAATAAGGAACAGATAGTGGAATATGCAAATAAGCTGCACACAGTTAAGAATCTGAACTCAGGGAAGTCTGGCTAGCTTGTCAGCAGACATGACTAGAGATGGGGAAGAGACAGTAAGTAACTAGGAAATGGTGACATAATATAGCACTGACCCCAGTTTTTGCCAGATTGACAAGAGTTAAAAGTACAGAAGGTGGCTTGTTCAAGTCACATCAGGAAAATCAAACAGCTAATTCCCTTGAAAGATTCTACAGTGGTCAGTAGAAATCATACAAAGAACTAGATTTATTCTTTCCAATAAAAGTGTCAGTTAATTAATTCAAAGTATATTGTTTTTGTTTTTTTAATTTCATGTAGCTGCCCGAAATTCCAAAATGTAGCTTAGTTATATTCTCTTGTCTTTAGAATACAGATTCCATGAAGATATCTTCTAAATGAGCCCTGTCCTGATTTTCAAGATAGCAGTGAGCTGGAAGGATAAAGAGCAATGTTATTAGCCTTGGGGGCTCTTGAGTCAGTTACCCACTGAACCTCCACCACAAATAGATGGAAAAACTTACTAGATCCCAGGTGGCCAGCTGGCTACAACCAATTCGAACTTGAGCCCTTGACTTTGGCAGTCCAGTAGACTACTGACCACCCTAAAGAGGTTTAACCACTGTGTGCTCAAGCTACAATCTCAGAATCCCTAAATATCCAGTTTGAGAAGTTTAATAAATCATAAATCTGGTGCTCTTCTAGCATGCATGCATGGCACGCACGCACACACTCTCTCTCTCTCTTTAAAAGAAAAGATGAAACCAAAGCAAATAAAACAGTTAGTTCATTCATCTAATGACTGCGCAGTACATGTATGTTTAAGGAAATTGAACTTCTTCTTCCAAGAATCTTTTTGGGATTTCAACGTGTTAAACATCCATTGTGATTAAAAATAAAGATTCTTCCTAGTCTGACACAGACATCTGAGAAGGAAACCAATTTATTTTCTTTTTTTTAATATTAAGGTTCTAAATATATAGACAAATTAAAATTTTAGAATACTAAAGGATATAGAAAGTCTCTTTAAGATGTATGCTGCTTTCCTGTTGCTATCATAGGAATTAGAGAAAAATACTGGAGGTATTCCATTTATTTTGAACCTATGATCAATGGTGAATAATTTTTACCAACCCTTTTGACCAGAATTATAAACTGGCTACTAAGCGATCCAAAAAGTTCGATACCAAAAAACATTTTGATATTCTGTCAATAACAAAAATTAAATAAATGAATTGTCAGCAATGATTGTTGTTAATAGGGAACTTTTTTTTAAAGCACTAATAGACATTTTCCTACCCTCAAGCTTTGGGGAAGAGATGGAAGAGAAGTATTTCCTACCTCTTTGATGTTTTTATAAACTAATTTGTCTACTGTCACAAATAAGTTTAAAATTTCCTTCAAGATCTTTGGTATTTTAAATTTTTTCCACCACCCATAACTGGCACCAACCAGTTGGTCTCTCCACCATATAGTCACATCTATTTTTTTTTTGTTTGCTTTTTACCAGCATGAAGCATGAATGCCAATAATCTGGGGAAATGGATTACTAAACACTGACTGAAAAGATATTAATTAAGATAGATAACTTCATCTTTATTTCCTATGTCATGCAGTCATTCATCCAAGAAGGGAGGAAGACTGAAGCCTAGTAACACAAAAGAAATGAGATCTAGATGGGCCACAGTGTCACATGAACAATGCCTCAGACTTTTAGTGAGGCAAACATTTACCAACAGAAGAAATACCCTGGCACATGCACACACATTAAAGGGACCTGGCCTGCCTTCTCTACAATCCACAATCACCAAATCCCAGAAACAATTATCTAAAGTTTATTTACCACAGCAAAAAATCAAAGCCAAATTTTGTAAATTTCCCCAAACTTCACATTCTTCCATTACAGATTTCAAAGATTTGTTTTGTTTTTTTTTTCAGGAACACAGAAATGAAACAATTAATGCTTTGTTGTTGTATTTTCTTCCATTTTAATTTTCAAGCAAGGCAATTACATGGTGAACATTGAGCAATCAAGATGGTGACAGATACCAAAATAACACAGAACTGTTTTAATTAGCCAGCTACACCCATCATTTCTTGGGAAGAAAAATGATGACTAACCAGTACAGATATTAAACCGTGAACTTTTTCTCAAAACAATGTACACAGCTTTTCCTCATTCTCCTTCAACCTTCCATTTCTATCTACCATCTACCAGTACTGTATTCTCCCTGCTTATTCCCATCTCTTCCTATCATCTACCAAGTCCATAGTTAATTAAATTGTAATTCAGACAAAAAAAATATTGGTAAAAAAAAATAAATTAAATTGTGTAAATTTAATTCTAATTCCATTATACTGATTTCCTGGGTGATTTGCATTACTCACAGTTTTAATTATTTAACTTTCATGACTTTCTCTCCCCACCCCTCCTCTCTATAGCTACCTTTAATAATATTTTTTTAAGGAAAACTATAATCTGCCAGCCTGCTGTGTTATTCTTATTAACATTGTCCTGTGTGTCTCAGGGAAGAGTAAAGATAGATGGCAGTGTATGCTGGAGTTGAAGGCTGCTAGTGACAACAACAAACCAGCCTGCTTTACTTCCTACTTCCTACTCTGTGGTGAGAAGCAGGTAAAACAAGCACTAGCCAGCCAGCCAGCCAGCCATTGTTATCAGCTGATTGGCGGATCATGTAATTCATATATCAATATTTGAGTTCTCAACTTTTTCCCACGGTCTCACTGCTATTTTGGTTGTCTACATCAGACAGGTCACAACATACAATCTATTCTGCTAGGTTGTGGTAATTCCACACACAAATAGCTTAAGATGTAAATACATATTTTGCAATTGTAAAGTCTCGTGGGGTTGGGAATTTCAAACCCACAAAAACACACACACACACTAGCTGGACCTACCTATATCTCTAATGGACAGTTGTTGATAACTGAGAGTCTTTTTCAGGTAAGGGAAATATCATTCATTATTTTGCTTCTTTTAAATAATACTAGTCATGTATCGCTTATAAGCTCCATGTGATACTCCAATGTAAGTTTTTTATATGGAACGAAACAGAATGTTGATCAGAAATCC
This sequence comes from Nautilus pompilius, assembly GCA_018389105.1. NCBI lineage: Eukaryota > Metazoa > Mollusca > Cephalopoda > Nautilida > Nautilidae > Nautilus > Nautilus pompilius. The sequence continues at coordinate 2,648,184 of JACATO010002123.1, forward strand.
ATCACAAAGTAAAGTTTCCTCAAAGTAACAAATAAATGGTTCACTAAAATATCTAATGCAAGTTAAAACACACGAAACACAGGTAATTGAAAAATTATTATGACTAGTATTAGTTGCTGAATTTGTATTCCTATGATGGGTAAAAGATAAAAGATGCATAGCTGATTATACAAGTACACCAACCTTGTATAATCCAGCCCCTTTTAAGTTTTAAACATTGCACTCTCTATCTGTACATCCTGTGTAATGAAATGGCTAATGCTCTCAAATTAAAACATCTAATTACACCTGTAATATAAAAATTATGGATCAAACAAGGCTCATTCTATGCACCAATTAGATATCTGACTGGGAAGAAGGGTTCAATGTATTTGTTAAGGAATTTTTGTAGTTTTTATTACATCTTTACCAGACATTTCCAAGTGTTAATAAGCATTTATGCTTCTCCATGGATAAAATTATAAATATTTAGAAAATTTTACAGTTTAAATTTTAACATAACAGCAAAAAGTCTATCATGATTCATACAAGATCCCCCACAAGGGAAGAGTAGTGCCAAGCAACAGATTTTTAATTTATTTTTCATTATCACTACCAACAACCAATGCTGGCAATCAACTTATGCCACTAAACTATCAACATTCCACTGTATTAGTATGATATTCTCTGTACTATTAATCCTTGCAAAGATTTTTCAGATAAATCATTTATTTCAGTGGTCCTGCCCTTCCACTGCCTGCCTACAAAGTAGTTATTTCTACAACACAGTAAGTTCCCTTTACAGAATCTATGTACACATCTATTCTAATGTGTTATCAATGTACCAACTGGTTTACTCTAATTATATACATCTTTCTGGTGTTTAGACCTGTTAACAATTTCTGAGTGGGTTTACTAAATGTAAGTGGAATGATGTGCCTTAATTTCTATTATTTCAAGTTTCTAAATTACTGCCTCTGATGACCCCTTGTTCACAATTTAAAAGAAATGAAAAATATTTACATCAACATTCAATAAATTAATACAAATCAAACTAAGTATTTAACTTTATTACACAATGTGAAAAAATGAAAAACTATCATCAGAAAATCATAAAAAAATGATAGATAATTAGAAAGTCAGCTTTATTTCCTAAATGAATGTTTAATAATAAGTCTTCTATCAAACTCTGAATAGTGTTTTAAAAACTGGTTTTACAGAAATGTGGAGGATATATTTCATAAAAAAATAAACAGGAAAAAACACATTTTATATGAATTTGGTAGAAAACAAGAAATAATTTAAAATATATTAAAAATACAAAAATTAATAATTAAGTTGTCCTTAAATAAATGTCCACTATCCAATAAAAAGTAAAAGAAATCGTAAAAAAGTAAGTTTGTTTGGATCATTCTTTTGAAATTAAAAAAACAATTTTCTTTTAATTACTTACTGTACATTTATCTGTTATTCAGAGCCAAGTAAATACAGATAAACAGCCAGAAGTGAGAACTGGCTTAAAATTCATTTCTAGTGCCATGGTGACTTCATTTAGTGTCTGGAACCATACTCAGAAACTACACAATCTTTGTTTCTACAAATTCAGTGAGAGTACTTCTATCAAGCAATTTATATAAAGAGCAGCACCAATTCTTGTTGTCCAGTTGGCGTACTCTCCAATTGCATTCCACGATTTTGTGATTGCGATGCTTGCTTATATATCAAACGAGTATGTAAAGATATCTATGGATAGATAGAAGAGGAATTTAATATTGATTTTCTGAGATTAAGAGGAGCAAGCATGGGTCCTCCTACATAGTGCACACTGTCATGTTATGAACAACCATTGTTAAAACTAAAAATATTACAAGAATATTTTCGGCAGAAAGAAAACTATAGACAAATGAATAACCAAAAACATGAAATTATAGGCTGTATTGATTTTTTTTTTTAAATTGAACTCTTTTGCAGTTCCATTCTAACCCTGAATGTTAATTAATTTGTCAACCAATGATATAGCAGTTTACTTTTCCAATGACTAGGACTGGCCGCAGGTCTCAGATGACTGCCAGCAAAGAAAAATGAGCCAAGTGTAATTACCCAAACTACCCTAAAATATTGAGCTTAACTGATTAACAAGTAGGTTTTCATTATGTGTATTTATTTATCCAAATTTGGAGAAAGGATTTCAGTTTTGTGAAACCTGAATACATAACTTGTATCACAGTCAAGCATAGATTTCTGCGATATTTGTACTGCATAATAAACAGATGTTTGTTGTTGACTGCTATGTCTCTCTCAAATAGGAAGGGGTGTGTATAGTAAATAAAACTATTGTAGATTTATCTGGCTACATGGAAACAGTTATAATCATCACCACAGTTTTACTAAAAATCTGATGTAAATTTACAAACTTTTAAAGTAAAAACTCTTTGAACTAAGTACAATCTAATAAGTTACAATGTGGCTAAGGGTGACTCTTATAACCAGCACTAATCCATCAATCAGTCAGTCAGTTGTTGAACAGTTAGGGAAAATCAACCATAGTTAATTGTCAGCTTTATGCAAAAAGCATGAAGTTTGTGTTTCAAATGTTCACACAAGTAAGCTGTTGTAGAAAGACAGAAGTTGTCAAAAAAAACTGAGAAAGTTTTAGAGAAATGTATACAAAGAATAAGAAAACAAGTTGCGAATTTCAAAGCTGGAACAGGTAATCTTCATTCCACTGGCTGCTTTCGTTTTCAAAATTTCCCAAATCACTCAGGCAACTATAGCAAAGCCACCTTAATAGAAGAATGGAACTTCCATCCAGTCACTTTCATGAACTCTGCTGACTGCCTTTCTTTTTTCAAAACAATTTTAGGGGTAAAACACAACTTTTTGGGTTTTATCTGAAATGGCAATGTGAAGTAATGGGACATTGTTTTGCTTTTATTTCTATTTTTTTATTATAAGACCAAACTCCTAACTACAGTAAAATCTCTCTCTCTCTTCTTGAGTAAGTGGGCAGAATTTTAGAAAACAAGAAGCAATTTTTTTTTTTTTTAAATTTTTTTAATTTAGACAAAATGCTCAAACATTGTAGCAATGCTAGAAGACTACTTTATTATGATACCAATATGTCAGACTTAAGGCACGTGTAAAAATATCTCCCAGACCATGTTTCGGGATACTGGAGTTTATGAAAATTAGACCTTGTTTTAAAAACAGTCTATCATCATCATCATAAATGTTAGGCATGGTTACTCCTAGCAGCATCTAACTAAACTATAAAAAAAAATGGGTACACTGTCAACCCACCAATAAAGTTATTCGTGAAGCATAAAGGAAAATACCAAAAATGCTGGGACAAAAGTTCTAAAATTAATTAGTTTTTTTTTAACTTGTGCACAACTTCTAACACAGACACTTAAATATATGTTAGTATGTGCATTAATAAACTGATTTATATGTGACATTGAGATATTTCAGAGGTAGTTTTAATTATTTTATTGAATACTGATCTGTGATTATAGTTTTCTGACATGGTGAAAAGATCTCCGACTCAGAAGTATACGTCACCGCCAACTTGAACAATACATTTAATTTCTTTGGCTAGTAAAAACTATAAAAACTAAATCTTGGACTATGTTGCTTTGTTTTGTTCTTTTGGATCATAGCTATTATTCCCGATTTATGGCAAGTATATGAAAATCTTCCTTGAAAAAAAAATATATGCAGATTATTAGATGAATAAAAGCCAATAGGTATGATCACAGACCAAAAAAATCAGTTTCTTATCACCTCTGCTTCCCAATCTACCAAAAAATTTTGTATGTTGCTGTTTAGTTTTCCAAACAAAGCATTTTAATTATTAGCAATTTCTGTAATATTCTCATAGATGGGCAATATTCAAAACAGGCTGGTGTGGAAACTATTTAGCTGTGTTAGTTTTATCTACATTCTGTACATATATATGAGTTGGATGAAGAAACAAATACTACAGATATATTTTTAATCGATTAATCTAATAATTAATTCTACCCTTAAATTAAGAAAGTCTGCAAAAATTTATTCTTTCTGTAAACTCCGGCCTAATCAATTTTTTTCACTTGTGTGGTGTGGTGTTTTTCTCACACAATGTCAGAAAGTATGCCTATATCACACTATTTTAGTCATTTCCTTCTGAATTGAAAATATTCCCAGAAACAGAAAAAAAAAAAAAATTATGCCGGCAGATCCAATTTCTAAGCTACGATAATAAAACCAATGATCTTGGTTAATGAACTCAAATGTTTATGAAAGCCGGATTAGTATTCAGATGTCATACTGATAACAAACCACAAAAACACTGTTAGAATCAAACTTCTGCTATGATACCAACCTCTGATAATAGGTAGATTTTTTGTTGTTTTTGTTAATCCTGTGGTGAGAAACAGCAGAACAACAGAATCCCAATCGTAATTATCTCTGTAATTACTGCCCAAGTCATTAGATGCCTACAAATAATGGACACACAATTAGATGGTGCCATGGGAAACTACCACCTTCAACTTTCAGCTGTCTTAATTAATGGACACAGTGACCTCTCCACTAGCATTTAAAATTACTGCTGTGAGCTAGCTAATCATGCAGGTAGTGTTTGTTTGTTTATGCTCACAGATACCACACATCCTCCCATTACACTGCCAGTCTAAAATGTATTTATTCAAGAGAATCCTTGCAAAAGTTTTGGTTAACCTTCCACCCACTGATGCCGTCATAGGGAGATAACCCAGTAAATTTAGTTTGCTAAAAATTTCTACTTTATCTTCCTTCACATCAGAATTAAACAAACTTCAAATTGTAAAAAATCCTAACTGTACTATTCTTGCAGAATTTAAAGGGGGCACAAGTTTTAAAATATCGACTATGATAATCTTGTCAGAAACTACTGTTGAGTCAACTTTTATTATCTAAGCACTATTGCATTACTAGCACTAGTCCTCCCTCACTATAACATGGGTGTCAGAGGACAAAAACGCGTGTTGTAATGAAAGCATGTTATAGTGAAGTAACACTATAACACTATATTTACAAATGGTAAAGCCATGAAGAATTAAGAAAAACATCAGTCTATGAGGGATTCTTATTAGCAATAAAATAGCTTGTTATTTTCATTTGTTTAATTTTGCTGAATCTGTTCAGCAATGCCACCACCAAAGTCATCCATCACTTGTTTTAAATTTACATTCCACTTCTCTCACCTTCACCTGATCACCTTGAGCACACTGCTGTTCAAACCAGATGCATGTTGCATCACTAATCATTGATTCTGTCAAATTAATTTTCTTCCTATTCAGTCCTTCACCACTGCACACTTTCTCTACAAATCTGTACAGACATGCTAATCTAAAGTTTATATGCTTTCAAACTTCCTACAGCCTCTAGCTTTTCTCGGACAGTGCATGCCTTCTACTTCAATGCCATTTTTTCATCACATTACCAAATACTGATAAGTACACTAAAGTTTCACAAAGTTTCATCAACCACCCTTCATGTGATGTCTATGTACAAATAGGGTAGCATACTGTAGATAGAGCACATTATAACTGATAGCACTTTAGAGTAGTAAATAATACTGTTAATTATGAGCTTCCTTTATACCACAACTGTTAGATTAATAAAAATATTTTTTTATATTTTTTTTTAATTTATAACAAAACTTTGTTATATAAATCTAAAGGGAAAATTCAAGAAAACTTTAAACACAAATTTTTAATGCCTTTATTTTTAAATTCTCTGAAAAATTAGAATCCCATTGGATTACCCAGATGTATAGGGTTAAAAGCTAACCACCTTAAGACTGGAATATTAGACAGGTAAAACCCTCCTTTTAATATTAAAAACCCTTTGATTTTGAGGAAAATTTAGATATTAAAAGTCATTAGAATAATAAGTAATTTCCTGTTTAAATGTAACAATATTTCAATAACCTGAAAAGTTTTTGATGTTAATTTTTGTTAGTCCATTCTTATGCTTGGTTTATAGTGTAAGTTGCACACAGCTTTCAAGGAGATTGATTAATAATAAACAAGCTCTCTCTTTTTTTAAAAAATTTACTCAGACTTCTTTCACAATACCTGCTGTCTTTCTAGGACTTTCTATGTGGATGTATTTGATATGTTTCATTACTATAGCAAACAAACATGGAAGCTAGCTTCACTAAGAACATTGGAATGTTTACATGTCTCACCTCTATCATCCTGTTTTCCCATTGTGCAGATTTCTACATTAATCGATATTAGATTCCTCCGTTTTGGATAGCTAAACCAATTTCTAAATTGATTTACTTTCAGTTTTCCAATTTTAGGTAAATAAAAAGAGATATTTTGAATCAATTCTACCTTTGGCTAATTTTAAATTTTACCTAAGAAGGGGAGATAATTTATGCTTTACAAAATAAATAGACTTTATATACACTAGCAGCTATAACTGTGCCAACAAATGAAACATTACATATTTTATATATAAATCAATGTATTATGACACATATTGATATGTATTAACTGCTAGGAAATCCATACACACAAAATAAAGTTATCCTCCTCTATGCTTGGCTTGATAAATTATTTTATTGGTAAACTGACAATTATGGCTACAATTATGTATATGTATCCATACTCTAAGGAAGAAACAACAGATATGCAACAACACTTTAATATTCTCTAAAAAAATAATAAGCTGTTGTCCTTGCACTTAAATGTTGTCACCAACTGCATTGTGTGCCCAGTGAACAAATAGCCATGCATTTTTAGGTGTGAGTGCATCTCCTGGTAATCATATTTTGCAATGCAAATCAGCATCACTGTGATTTTTCAATGACTAGATGCTGAGGTTATCTGATCAGGAGGCTGCTGAAGTCACTGCAATCCTTGAGGGGTCACCAGATCAACCATAAGCTGATTTCAACAAACTGAGGTTCCCAGAGAGAGACCAAGTGATATCAGATTGATTGCATGTGTGATGTCACATGCCCAGTGCCACAGCTGTGTCACTTGTGAGATCAGCTTACCAATGCCATCACCAGAGCACAGATTATCCTTGACCTTTGCAGGAAGTATGAGAGAACCCTTAGGAACTGCTCTTATCAACCACTGCATGGAAAATTCTGACCCTGGCACACAAGGTCAACTTAGCTCTGATTAATGGCACAGAATTTGATCTCATGCAATGGATGACAGTGTTGTTCAGTAATAAATCACATTTTCTGTTGCACAGGATCAATGGTCAACAGGGAGGTTTCTGATGTAAAAAAAAAAAAAAGCTTACTGAACCCCCTCCCCACCTTCAACCTGCTTATGACAGGCTGACCAACAGGTTAGGTAGTAGAAATGCTATGTTATGGGGAGAAACATCTTACTATGACTAAACCAATCTTGCACAGGTACAGGAAAACCTGCCAGTGATCAGGTACAGAGATGAAGTGCTACAGAGCTATGTCATTCCCTGTATGCAGGTTTATTATCAACAATAATGATGTAACAGAATTTTCTGCATACTACCAACATAAATGTGCCACCCTGGCCACCTGGTCAGCTATAGGATGAGCTTGACTGCCAGGTACATTACAACCTGTCATATCAGACAGTTCAGGCTAACAGAAAGACTGGAAGAACATACAACAGGTCTTGTGACGGTTGGTGACACCTACAGATCAAGGGTTTTGGGTTATGATTAACTGACATAATACATACACAGGGCAGTAAATCCTTGGACTACTAAGACACTGCCATGATAAGTTCAACTGTGACTTCTATTGTGACTATCAACTTACAACCTATGCTGCAACATCTGGCAAGGTGTCGGTGAATAAATTTATTATGACCCTTCCCTACATCATAGTCACATAACATTTTTGAGTATACATATATACAATGATTTACCATTTTCTGTTTCAATTGTTAAAAGTATCTAAATAAACTCAACATGAAACATTTAAAAACAGAAAATCACAACATAACTTAGGTAATTTACTTTTTTAAAATGTTTGATTTACAGTTTCCAAGCATTACTATCTATCCATATATAGGAATAACTGAATTAATTCTTAACAAAAACCCAATAGATATAAAGAAATCTATAACTATTGGAACTTCAACAGATCTTCCAATGTTTAGACCACCTCAGCTTTCTAAGACTTAGTAACAACCATTGTTTACAAATGGTTTCCTGGTACAAAAACCATCCAGATTTAATATGAGCCACTTTTTACAAATTTTCAGGATGTTATAAAAATTGCAATCATTTGAAGACAACCACCTATAAATCTTTTCTATAATATATAATCTGTCAACCTTTATTCTCTATCATTAATTCAAGGGATAAAAAAGCACTGATTCAAAATCTACTGATGCTTTCAGTTCAGCACCACTAAATAGTTAATAAGGGTCACAAATGTACAAAGTACCATCCATTTTTTTTTTTTTTTTTTAGAAAAGCATGGGAAATAAATAAGCTGACAAATGTTCACAGGCATTTATAAAGAAAAAAATTTGTTGTCACGCATTTGAAAGCAAGCCAGTAAGGTCCAGTGATTTTACTGGGTGTAATAACACTGTGCTGACACAATTACTTGCTGTTGTATATCACAATGGTTACAAGTCCAGAGAATGGCTTTCTTAGGCAGTTCTCATGAGTCTTTGTTTTATCTCAAGCGGGGGCTTACCCCAGTTTTTTCTGTGTAAGAGAACAAAATGTCTTGAACTACACACTATAAGGCTTGGTGTTTATAATGGCGCATAATTGTGGTGCTAGGAGATTATTAAATCTCACACAGCATATGCACCATCTTCTTTATTGCATGCCTGCTTATCTTATCAACAGTCCTCCCAATATTTTACCAGTTTATACTCATGATAAAACAGTACTTTTTTAAAAATATATTACAATTCTTTTCTCAGAATTAGTCAGTTCTTGCTTGTCAATATTTCAGCATAACTATCCTGATCTCTCACATTGCACTTTCAACAAATATAATGCCAGATCATTCACAAAGATGATTTAAATTTAATGTTTTAATGGACCTTGGAAATTTTTTGCTTTGTTCTTAACAAGTTTATTTCCATATGTAAACTTCTGCTGGTCAGTAGTGCCTGCCTGTAGCTTCATGACCAACAAAGTATGAATTTTAGAAATAATTTTTTGAAAACCAACTAAGTGTCGTAAGCACTACATCTAACAGTTAAACTTTGATAAAATTATATAGTATGAAACGTGCAATCAAGAGAATTAATTGGTCGTGATAACCCAAAACTAACCAAATTTTAGCCAATCAAAATCTAGAAAGATTTCAATCCTAGGTATTCATGATAATTTCCATAGTTCCAATGTCTGCTGGTCTCAGCAGTCTTCAGTCCTACCCATCAAATCTGTTTAGTAATGTATCTCAATCCTCCTAAACTTCTAATTAGTCTGTCAGGTTATTTATTTTTGTTGAAACAATCAGTTTTACTAGTTGTAACAAAATTAACTTTTTCCAACTTTTTGGAAAAATTGTGCGCTAAATGAAAACTACCTAACTTCCAAAATTTTAAGACATGTTAAGCCAACAATTTTGTGGAACGCCTACTTCATTGTTGTATAAATCAAAAGCAAAATTCAGAATTTTGACACCTGTCATTTTGTTACAACTTAACCCTACTAGGAAAATAAGTAACATTATATACATTTTGAATTTTATTACAAATGTGTTTTATTTAGTACAAACAAAGAAATTTTAGATTTTTAATTTATATGTCACATGACATGCTATTAGGATTTCAATATCCTGTTTGCATGAGAGAGAGAGAGAGAGAGAGAGAGAGAGAGAGAGAGAGAGAGAAGAGAGAGAGAGAGAAAGATTATATATTTTAATTTATACTGATATTTGGGATTGGGGAAACTTGTAACACTGTTACAACATAACACCATTGCTTTATTGAAACTAGCTCCTTGCATCCTCATTTGGATCATAGTACAGCAATTTAAGAGTTCCTCTGATATTTAACTTCTACCTTTAGTAACTATAGAACCATAGTGTAGTTAAATACATAGATATAGCAAGTTGACATAGTTTTAAAAAAAAGAAATGTGCATGAGACAAAACTTACATTCTGATGCTTCCAACTAACAAAATGGCTTCCTTCTGATTTTCCCAGAATTACAAGGCTGTAAAATCATGTGACCCTATATGCAGAATTATACATCTGCAGAATGTCAATAGTGTAATAATTCTTTCTAAAAGAGGTCATGTTACTTTTAGTCCTGCTTCTTCCCTATATCAGTTTTCCATCAGCTGCCAGACCTTAACCTAAGTTAGATTCTCAGTGTCATCTTCCCAGCTACCTCATACCTCCTTATTCAAAGGTTGCTGCTACACTCTGAAATCTCCTTATCTCAACAGCTTATTATTCGCCATCATTCAGGGTTTCATAGATTTTTTACTTCCTTACATACAACAGAGCTACCGATATTCTAAAAATTACTTTTCTTAATATAGACAGCAATAAAAATGAAAATGCTTACATTACAGTTTCCTTAGCATTTTGACAGACTGCTCAAAGTGCTTAGAAATAACTAAACTACCATGTCTTCAAATTCCTACTTAAAGAAGACACTACATACTTGAACTTTTGAAACAAACATTCTTTACATTAATCATGTTTTTAGAATGTGTGTGTAGATAATAAAGATTTTTTTTTAAAAATTTCATTTTAACCTTTTTCTACAAAGACTGACTCCCAAAATTTCCCAACTCTTTACCATTAATATCATTCTAACCTCCTGGTTCAACTGGGTTGAAATTTTCAAAGAAAAGGGCAACAGAAATTATCTTGAGCTTTTTTTTCTTTCCCTAAATTTAAAGAATTTTAGCTTCAGCTTTAAAATATGAATACTACACAAGTGAAGTGAAAGTGGTGGTAGGAACCAACAGACAGACTCGGTAACCTTTCTGAGCTGGCAGCAGCGTCAGAAGGCAAAGAAATATTTTTTTTCCAGTGGCTTCCTGCCAACACTCCTCCATAAATTCTGCAGCAAGTAATTTGCTAAAGACTAGAGTGTTAATGAACTGGAAAAAAAAAGATGTTGGTGGGCTGCTGGCTTACTGACAGCAGCTGGCTGCTGTGCTATAGTTGGTGAGCAAGGGCCACAAACAACTGAAAGTCTGCAAAGAGCAAAGAGAATTGTCCGTGGTTTCTCCAAAGTTCGCCAGTTTGCACTACCATAAACTAATCGTAGGAAAACTGACAGGATTTCTGGCGAGTAATCCTTTGTGAACAAGCAGAGGATCGGAAGTGCTACTGCTTGTTGGTTTTGCTGTCCAGACATGGCCCATTTCTGGGGTTCTTTAAACCAGCTTCCTAGACAGAAAACTGATTACAAAAAGGCCACCAAATTAGGGCTAGACAGTCATCTAAATGATGCCTTTGCTCTGCTGTAGTTGCTAAATCAAGACTAAAGCTTAGAACAAATTTATTTTTGCAGTAACTAGCATTACAAATTTTTTTTAAATGGTCAATCTTGCATTATCTCATCGTAAAAGCATCTCAGAGATTAGAAAATTTTAGTGAAGTTAGAAGTGACTCACCTACCAAACCTTTTGTGCACAAGTCCTTAGGATACAGACAATGAATTATATTTATAACACCAGCCTGCACAGAAGGCAGGAAGCACAACCAAGCATCCATTTAAAAGGGTACTGCAGAGAATGGGTCACTAAATAGAGAGAGTTTATCTTTGTTATAAATAGTCAATACAAAGTGAAAAGTAAATTTAGGTTACCTGTATCAATGAGTTGCTAATGCCCTTTTAAAGTTGATGCATAAATACTACAGTAGTAGGGCTCCAAACATACATATAGCTTGGTAGAAACAGAGCCAGTTAAATAGAGTGAGGATGGATGAGTTTGAAATAAAAATTAACTACAAATCCTCAAATAATTTTTTATATCTCCCAAACTTAATTTTACTATTCAAGACAAACTTTATATGCAAAATTTTAAAAGAGAGAGAGAAATTTCTGATTTTTGTTTTTTCTTAAATTCCAAAGCTTGTTTTGTTGTTTTAATAACACAAATGCATTCATCTGTAAATTAATTTTACACAGTTTAGAGAATCTTTAATCAAGAGTTTTTATTTCAATACAATACTAAATTTTATTGTGTTACTCACCTAGTAATGTCCAAAAACTTATAACAAAGATACAGACACCACATTAGCATACTTGTTTATTTCAGTTATGATTCTGATCAAAGTTCTTATTTCAACTCACAGCCAGCATAACTGGCAGCAGCAGTCAGTCAGCTTAGTGATAGTAATGAACAGTGCTCACACAACTGGTGGAACAGTACAAAAAATAGTATGTAAATTGTAATATTGTTAAAAAATCAGCAGTTATTACACTGTCATGTCTACACTGGAAATAGCAGACCACAATGCAATGGCTATCCACTAGAGTGTGTTGCCCGTTATGTGCCACAAGGGCCCAAAAATCCTTTCTAGAACTTTACGCTTTTAGATATGAGAGGAAACCAGGAGATACATCAAAGTGAGTCAACAACCACCAAGAATTTAACTCAGGCCTAAGCCTTGCCAGTCCAATGATCTAATCACTGAGCCATCAGCAGTTAGTGGTATAATTTATTATGATTAAAAATACTATCAATTTTTTAACATGAAAACCTTCATCTGTAACAAATACAGAAATAAATATTTTTTTTAAACTAATTAACAAGATATGGTTATACCATAGGGTAGAAGTCAACCCAACAGTGCTACATCAATATGAAATTAAGACATCTCTATAGAATAAATTTTTAAAGTATTTTATAAACATGCTAGCAAATAGAAAAATCAAATTCTTTGAAAGATAATATACATACATATCTATGCAGGACTTAACTAACAACTGAGATAATCCATCTTTATAAATGGGTCTCAAGTCAAGCATTAAACCTTAAGTTTCTAAGATTAAGGTAGCTCAGTATAGTATAGCACAGCAGAATACTGCGTTACTTTAGCATACAGTGTGGTAAATACAAGTCATTACACTGTAGTATATATTTTAAAAAACAACTTTATGATAATAGAGAAGTGTGTGTTTACAGTTTTATTTAGTTTCAGTTATCTCTATCCAATAAACAACAACTCTTTTTAAAATTTTTCATACTAACTCATTAGAGAAAAACTTTCAGAATGAAATGGAATTACAAGAAAATACTGTATCAAATGCACAAATGAGGTTAGTAGAGAAGATACTGGTGTTTTTCAATATTACAGAAATGCTACAACTTAACATTTCTTACCTTGCTTAAAAAATTTTAATTAAATACCATTGTTAAATAAACTGCTTTAGACAAATTTTATTTAGCTGAAGATTCATCATCATGTGACATAACAGTGTTATGGAACAGAATTAGCATTGTCGAGGCTCTGTGTCAAAGAACAGGTACAAAGTCTTACATAGTATGTTCTCCAATCTTGGCACATTTTCCTGAAAAATATTCTATTACTATAAAATCCACAAACAGTCTAAAATGACCATGTACTACTCTAATAACTAATAATATTCAATGCATTATTTTTGTCCACAAATGAGAAAAATTCTGCCATAAATAATCCATCAGTACATATTTTTTCCCAGAGTATTTAGTATAGAGCTACTGTAGTAATTGTGTTACTCAAAGGACTTCTCAAAGTTAATCATTGCTCTGCACTCTCCTCTCTACATCGGTGGTGCTAATATCACTTTAGACAAGATATAAACTTAAATCAGACATTTTGGGCAAGTACTCACTTTTTGGAACTAGTTACCCCTTAAAAAGAAAGCATCTTGGGCATACACCCCTTCTTTCACTGCCACCTTGAGCTTCATTTGTTAGAAGCTCAAGAAGATATGTGGCTTACTACATATTATTGCTAACTACTGCAAATTTTCCAATAATGAACTCAAAACTTATTTTTCTTTTTTGGTAAGCTATACTAAGTAAACAGCACAAATTTTATAAATACATTAAATCATGCACACTAATCTACTCTCACATGTTTGATTTACAAGTGAATATTTAAAAAAAAAACAACAACAATTTCTAGTAGATTAAACACACACAATACCTTTGAAAGTCATCAGGACTTTATAATGATGCATGCTTAATTCAAGCATGGTTACTTAGGTCAGATGATTAAAGCAAAACGTTTTTAAAAATTGCAGTGTGGTATTTCTATTATCTAAGTCCAGCTAAAGAAACCATTCATGTATGTTGATCTGCATGCTTGAACAAGAGGATAGGAATCATAAGAAACCTTTTCTGAAATTATTTCAACATAATTGTCGGTATCTGAACCTCTAATATATCCTCTAATTCCTGTAGTCACAAATTTTCACATCAATGTTAGTAAGAGAGTCAGTGATCCTGAAAATTCAGCCAGTTCTCTCAGTGGATCAAAATAATGATGATTCAGCTAACTTTCCTTCAATTTTTAGCAAAATTTGCTCATAAAATCCCTTTTTTCTTAAGTATATTTTGTAATGCTACAAAATATAAGACAAAAGAAAACTTGGACTGACAATACCAATTAGCAAGAGACTGATTGATTTTACTGACTGTGTCATGCTGGGTACATATCATTTAGAAAAAGTTCAATTATCAAATAGATAAAGACAGTAAAAGAAGATTGCTTTTCTATTGTGACATGTGGAAGCTTGGTTAGGACAATTTAAAATTATTAGTTCTTACTACTAAAACTTTTGAGAGTAAAAGAAGCAATGATATAAAGACAATACCTATGGTAAACTAAATTAGAATCTATACTGATATACACTGTAAGTTAAATAGAGTAAATAGACTCTCTAATAATGTACGCTGGGGTTTAAAAACATCTCTGATGATTTACAGTTGGCAAAGTAGAATGTTTACTAATATACTACACTGCAAATTAAATAGACTCTCCATTGATATACTGTATACTGTAAGATGAATAGAAACCTTACTGATATATTAGCTAAATAGAATCTGATATACATTAATAACTAATATACTTTACCCACCAAACATTTTAGCGTATACACTAATATATATATCGGTTAAATAAAAACTGTATTGATATACACTATTATCTAAGCAGAATGTCTGATTATATACACTAATAGCTAATATATTCTATCAGCTAAATAAAATCTCTGCTTAGTGGTAGATGGCTAAGTGCATACCATACCAGCCTGCTATGGCTGAGGTCTTGTGTCAAATCCCTGTTGGAGACTGACAGTTTGGAAAAACTCGCATAGTATGGTTTTTTCTTGTTCTTCTGTAGGTTTCCTATTACGTCTGAACACGAAAGTTTTAGCAGAGACTTTCCACTTCCTGTTGAAGACATGTCAAACCCCACAAGGCGCATAAGTGTCAATGCTTTTTAGTCATTACCATGGCACTATTCAACATAATCAAATATGTCTACAGTTGCAATAAATGATATTCACAAAAGAATCTTTACACTAAAAACTGATAGATATATTGTTGTCACAATACATGTTAAGTGAGCTATATAAAATCTGTAACAATACACAAATGAGTAATATGCCAGTTGTGTTGTATAAGTCTCTACAAGGGAGACAACCCTAGTAAGAAAGCATAGAGCCATTCATGGCTATCCACTAATTGCCTATTCTGTACAAGGGATTCAGGATTTTCAATTTTTTCAGGGAAATCCCTACTTGAACTCTTCACTTTTAGATGTGAAAAAAAAGACCAGTGTCCAGAGGAAACTCACATGATCAACTGGTGAAGAAGAGTGAGGAAACCATGCCAGGAAGGTATACCAAACCAAGTTGACCTCCAAACTACAAATCAAACTTGGGCCTTCAGCCTTGCCACCTTATCACTGGGCTACTGTACATGATAGTTAAATAGAATTTTTATTGAAATGCATTGACACATAAATGGAATCAAATTATCTTGTTATAACTTGTCAGAAAACTGCTCATATATATATATAATTTTCATAGTTAGATCATTCTCATAAATACATACCACTATCAGGTTTATCCTGAAGATGGATGAAAATATAAAATGTTCCCTTAATTCTTGATAAAGAAGTTTATTTGTTACCTATACTGCACATTAAATATTAGTGTTTATTTGTACAGTAAACACTCATTCCAGTGTGTATGTCCAGAAATTATTTTATCAAGAAGAAAAACTATTCTAATGAAGCATTTTGTTTAATACAAGAAAAAGGGCACCATTATGACTTCTTTGAACCTACAGCAGAACCAGGAAATGATGGATAATAAGATAAATGAACTTGACTGACAATGTTACTATTTACAAGTAAGGCTATTAATTGGTAATTTATTACCAGGATACTATTTTTAAACAAACACTTTCCAAAGTCTTGAAGGTGTTTACTTAACACTAAATTATTCTCTAATTATTGTTTGTTTGTTTTATTTATAAAAATTAAAGAATTTATCAGCTTCTCACATTAAACCACTCTGCAGATCTCCAACAACTACCAATCAAAACAAACTTAATTCTTCAAAATAGTCTAAATTAACTATACTTTTTCCAATATCTGAAAAGTTCTTTACTTCTCACTCAAAATATCAGTGAACTAATGCTTCCCCACTGATTCAGTACATTAGTAAATTGAAGCTAAGAGCAAACACCTGGTCATTTATGGTCACATAACAAAACCCCAAGTGGTAAATGTGCAAACAGTCAAAGGCAATAAAAGTTATAGAAAAGCTGAAGACTGAACTAAAGTTTAACGTAGCTTCTCAATACAGCAGAAAAAAAAGAAAAGAAAACTACGCTTTTTTCTTGTTACAAGAACTATAGTGCAGTTGCATTGTTGCTGTATTCTACAGACTTATCTCTGGCTCAGCTAGAACATGCTAGAATGTTCAGTTCATACACCAAATAAAAATTATTTTGAGAAAAGTGAACATCCTTCTTCAATGCAACAATAGTTTGACAGAACATTTACCAAAACTCACTTGATAGGACGACTCTGGTATAATAACTATGTCCAAGAGAGTAAAATATCAGGATACTCTGGGTAAATTCTAACATACAAAAGAGAGTTAATTTTTTCCTTCACATTTCTATATGAAAATCAAAAATAATCACCCCACCCACAAAAAAAAAAAAAAAAAAAAATTTCCTAGGATATCCAGATTATGCACAGGCTGGATGGTTCTATAATGGCATTTTGTATGAGAGATACATAATTTCAGAAATAAATCTTTCAGCAGAGAGCTACATACCTACAAACATTATATACACGCACAGCAATTTCGCTTTCACCAGTGTTAGCAACCAACCGATAATCTAGAGCGCACGGTTATCTCCCTTCGACTCTGCGGCCATGTGAAGAGGTGTAACAAGTACATACTTGCTACCTGGAATATTCTGTACTACTGAGCATGAAGTAATTTTCTTCGTTAACACGCTTTCTTTTGATTTATCTATCAATGACTGTGGTAAAACAAAAGGAACAGCCTCCCGATATTTATAACAGTTTCCGCCTCATCATCGGATTCCATAGTTTTTTTTTAGCTTTTAAAAAGAAAAAAAAATCAACTTTAGAGATCAAACGAAATATTTAACAGGTTTATTTGTTGTTGTTGTTGTTGTTTTAATGCTTAACACAAAAGGGTTACGCTCCATGAGATTATTATTTAAAAAAAAAAAACAAAAACAAAAACCATCGGATGAACTGACTCCATTTGTTTGGCCGCCACCGCATTGTCAAACAACAACAACAACAACAACATGCCGGATGTTGCCATGGAGACGCGAGTTAGTACGGGCGGGCGGAATTCATCCGTTCCATCCAGATCTCTCCATTTATTGACGTTTCCGGCTTTTTATTTGCCTAGTAGCCTACCACTTTTTCCGACCAAAGGGAACCAGAATTGGGGGGGAGGAGGAGAAATCCACGACGCCCCTCAATTATCACGGTGCTCCACCATCGCTCGCTAACGGAACGGACGACACAGAGACGCGGCGGCGTCCACAGAACCATTAATCGCGTTGATAGCTCTGGTTTACAAACATAGAGCAACATACATGCATACATACATTCTATCCAGATGCATTCTTTCATAGGCGTCCCCATAATACAAAATCAATACGTGGTGCACTCGAACGTTTCAATAACCCGTTCCCCTTCCTCCACATCGGCGGCGGTCCCCCCCCCCCCAGCTTCCATGTTTCGGCGCATGCGCACTCGCGGAACTGCGAACCGAAAGTTCGCGCCGTATTCTCCTCGGAAACCGAAATGGTCACCGCAGCAAAGGTATTCGGCAACAGCTAGTGGCCCGGTTATAATTTTCAAACTAAAAAAAAAAATAAATAAATAAATGACGAGAAAAATAAATAAAATTTTTTTTAATTATTATTATAGAATTAGATATTTAAAAATTAACAGTAAGAATAAAACCAGGTATTAGCAGCCAAACATGTTTTACAGTGGGAGGTAAGGTATCATCCTTTCAATGGCGAGGCCCGTCTCAGCTTTCGCTTACATCCGGGCTTCGACTAGTTGCCAATAAAGAAAGAGAACCCGCTCCAAAATCCGCTTGATGTTACGCTTCACCTTTTGGAAATCTCTGTTGTTGCTAGAACATATAAAAACAAAAACGTGCCGTATCTGGTTCCCATAGGAGCGGAGCGGAGTGGCGGCGCGGAGCGTTGCATCACTGACCGGTGTGGGGTCTGGTCTGGAGCGTGGGAAAAGCTGCGCGCTGACCAGTCGCTGGGATCCTTCAATAAAAGCCCATTGAATTTTAGCCTAGAGTTGAGGTCGTGCGAATGAAACTCGTGAGAAAGTCTGCAAACATGACGTAGCTGTCTCACACATACATCCGTACGTACATGCGATAGATCAAAAGAACGGCTTTTCGCATCTGGCTTTGGAAGGTGGTCGGGCTGTGGAGATAGAGCTAGGTAAGAACGTATGAGCTGTATTTCTACAACCTCTTTACTGTCACCGCTCACCTGTTGTTATTATTATTGTTGTTATTGTTTGTTTGTTTGTTTGTTTGTTTTATTGCAGAACTTTCTTATCGCAGTGCAGTAATACATAGTCGCACTTCATTTCCTCTTTTACGTGCCCAGGTAAGCAGACCGAGCCGTTGCTATCCGCTCGGAAATTGGTTCCGTCGCTGCTATATCTCCCGAAGCCTTTACGATGCTACTCTATATATAGTCTCTCTTTTCCTTCTGCGAAAACTTTTCTAATCTAGCAATGGATAAACGAGTAAAAACCCGCACGTATTACCTTAGTATAACTTTAATAAACACTTATTTTAAACGCTAGATAATGATTATGATGATGGTGACAATTATTATTATTATTATTATTATATTATTATTATTATTATTATTATTATTTGAGGGAGCTTTTTGTAATAAGCATGAACCTACATTTCTAGCAAAGTATGCGTAGTTCACCTACAAAACAATCTGGAAATAATAGTTCTACCTGCATTAGAAAACAGCAGCCGAAAGTATCATCCCCACCCATCTTTAACTAGCCGATTGGGCGGAGATTCAAACTGACTTTATCACGCCGTTTGTACAGAACGTAGATTCCACTTAGAACCCGTTTTTGACCAGGTACTCTAATGAGGAAATATGACTTTTGATTTTCCATGCGAGTTGGGGAGAGGAGGATGGATATCTTTGCTAACATTCAAATTCTCCTATCAGTCAACATTGTCAGTGCCAGCAATCGAAACATTTCTTCGCGTTTTTAACTTTTGGGTACATTTTCTCTATCTTTCTGAGACTACTTTATAGGACACCTGCTGAGGGTGTAATGAATATAGCTAAGCGCTTATCAGTTCAACACTCGAAACAAGCGTTAATATGAGGAAATAAGTTTTAATATCATCTTCGAGTCTATACTGTCAATAACTTAATATCACACACTGGCTGGCCACTATATTAGAGCCTACACCTAATACGGGGGCTGGGCCACGTGTGGGCCCCAATAGCAGCCATGACAAGACGCGGCCGAGAACCCCAGGAAGGGGTCTTGAAGGACATTTGTCCATCCAGTCACTATAGTGTACGCGGTGTATGAAGCGAGGTGATGGTGGATGCGCCTTTCAAGTCCATCCCACAGACGCTTAAGTGGGTTGAGATCCAGGGATTGTGCTGACCAGGGGAGAGGCCTGACGTGCAGGGTGGTTGGGAGCATTGATGTTTTAGAAGTAGCTGTCCCCTCAGGGTACACATACGTCATCGCTGGGAGCACTTGATCGGAACCAATCACGATGTAAACTCTGCCATTCGTTCTGCCGCCTACAGGGACCAAGACCCTAAGGTGTGCCGGTAAAAACATGCCCCAAATCAAGACTCCGCCGCCACATGCCTGGACAGTTGGGACCATACAAGGGGCCGGTGGCTTTCTTTAATTTTTTTCTTCTCCCATGTGTGCAAAAAAAAAGAAAGAAGACGAGGCGAAACCCGCTAGGGTACATCCCTTTTTTTGTCAGGTCTCCTTAGCTTAATGTCTGCCTTATACCACACGAGCATCTCTCCGTGTCGGTAGCTGTGATCGGTGGTTTACACAGTGGTCTCCCGCTGACGTTCTTGGCAAGCTACGAGCGGAGATGGAGGCGTGGATTGCCCTCCATTTAGCAGTCGGTCGATTGTTTGATGGCAGTAGGACTATAACATCCCGTCTAACCGCCCTTCTTCACTTCCAGTCACTACTCCCTCCTCACACCAGACATTTTCTTCATCTTCTGCCATTGATGACAAACTCGAATGATTGATATCTTGGAGCCGTCTGCCAACAAAACTGCCTTGGTTACTGGCATCTGGTAGACGCACCTTCTATCATGTTTCTCTCAACCGCTGTGATATCTTTGATTTTTCTGATATCTGTTAGACTGACAGCAGACGGGCTTGTCCAAATTATGTACAGTGATGCAGAGAAGGGATTATCTGTTGTATAGGGTGCAGTGTCCAGCCAGCAGCGTGTTAGAGAGAGAGAGACGTATAATTATCTATTTCTGTATACCTATTTTTCTAAATCGCGTATATAAAATTCTTTTGATACTCGTATTATCATGAAGATTTGATTAAGTATGATGATTTATTATTGTTTCACTGCTATCTTTGTTGTTAGAAGTGGCACGATAGGATACTGCCGACTGTTGTGCTCCGCTGTCAGCTGGCGATCTGTTTTATTGTTTTACTGTTACAGAGTCAGGAGGGAGTCAGGGGAAGAATAATGGAGGGGAGAGACCTCTCCGGGGACGAACAGATAACGGATGATGAGGGGTAGAAGTCTGTAGAATGTAGTTTAAATCTGAAAAAATTGAGGCTATGATAATGACAATTATTCGTGAACGTCTCTTTTAAAGAAATCAACGTGAAAAAATAAAAACAATTGAGGTTCTAACGAATCCAAAATAAGACCATTTTCGCGATTTCCACATCATACTCTCCTTTAATCTGAATTCTGTATAGTTATTTTATTGTAGCTTCTCATGTTTGCCTATGGTCGCATATAAGGTTTGAAGAGGGTGTTTAAATTGGTCTCTGCAGTTTTTTAACTTTGCTTTATGAGCAAAGAGATAATAAACGATAAATGGCCTGTAATTCCACTGGTAATGGAAGTAACAGATATATTGTATACTCGCTGGTGCTCTTCGAGCTCCCGTTACTGCCAGCTGCGCTGAGATTCCGGAGGACGGACCACTGTCGGCTGTTCCCGAGAGCTGAGCCAGCCGTTTTTTTGCGGTGGCCACACATCACGCTGAACATCAGGATTTTATTTCTACCGGTGTTTCCCGCTCTCCAGACATCTCCCGTTGATGCCAGAGTTCCCGGTTCCACCGCGCGTTCCGTTTTCTTCTCACGGCCGCCTCCCCCCCCCCTTTGGCCGGAGTTGGCGTTGTGACGTCGCCGAGCCCCGATGGCGCCGCCGGCTGTCGTCACGTCGACGGCCTACAGCCGCGGCCAGACGTTTTGCATCGGCCCCGCGATCTTTAAATTTTTTGCTTCACGGAGTCGAATTAAAATTACGACAGAAAAAAAAGTGCGAGTCAGTCAGAAGCATTCGGTCGCCTGAGCATAGATTTGGGTTTGCACGTTGTCGTTATTGTTATTTCTTGGGTGATGCGAGATACTGGGCCGGGTAAAGCGCCCGCGTTTGCCTAATACAAGAATGCCTGACTCGCGCCTTCACAGACCCATCTTTCACCTACCTGAATATATATTTAGTCACCGCCCTAAATACATTGTAACACAAGTCTACGTGTCCGCTTTTCCCAACGCAGTGACGTTTTCCGTTTCTGATTATTGGCATGGAAACAACAAGAGAAAGAAGATTTGATGAAACACGACTCGCCCATCTCCCTGGGCGTGTTCAGCGTTTACAGAAATAGGGCGAAGATGGGGAGATATCATCAAACCAGACTGAAATAATTACCGCTTTCATTTCTCTTTGACAATAAAAAAAGGGGGGGCTGTTTTTGTCTGAATTGCCGCGGATTCCAAATGAACTCCTTAGACACGTTTGTTTGTTTTTGTAGAACTGCTGCTATTTCTTTGCTGCATCCAGTCTACCTGTCTGTCTTCTCTCCGCCAGTCTGCCGACTCGTCCGCGTATGGAAGATATTTAAGATCAAGCTACTGCCATCTGTTAAGAGTAAATTTGTTCGTTCGCTATTTTTTCTCTCCAGAACTCTGCCGCTTTGTGGTAGAAGTTTACTGTCGACGAGCAGGCGAGGTGTCGAGTCTGGACGTCAGCATAGCGAGGTGGCCAAGCACCCCCACCGGCACTTTTAGTTACTAAAACGAACCGTCGAGTTTTCAGCCACTTACAGACTGCATTGCCATTGTTATACCGAGTGACCATAA
The DNA here is from genome assembly GCA_018389105.1 of Nautilus pompilius. Classification (NCBI taxonomy): domain Eukaryota; kingdom Metazoa; phylum Mollusca; class Cephalopoda; order Nautilida; family Nautilidae; genus Nautilus; species Nautilus pompilius. Next base: position 2,671,042 of record JACATO010002123.1, read on the forward strand.
AGTCACTTCCTGCAGTCGATCGCTTATTCCTATGGTAACGCATCTGTTAGCGGAAGGAAGTGTGCATACATCGGGAGTCTTGGGGAATACATTCAAGCAGTTTCCAGATTTTTCCATTAGGTGGTGCCATTTACGACGCTATGTAACGTCACAGCCAAATGACCATGACCATTTTTTTAAATGGTTGCTTCTGAAATCGATGTGCAACTGCAGCAGAAAACAGTTAAAATGACCAACAAATTTATCGAAACAATTTTATTAAATGTTTTTGCTAAGCTGGTTTAACTTGCTGCAGTAAGTGCTCGGTATCCGTTGCCATTCTCAATGACAACTTCCAGACACAGTAGCACAGTGCTGCTGCTGCAAGGATGGCGACGCCATGTTTTCTGACCTGTCGATATCACGGCACCAGTTAATCCATAAACCACGTTCTGCGGGCTTCTCGGACGTGACTGAGACTCGATGATGAAACTGCTGGTCAGGAAGAGGTTACTTCAAAGGATGTGCGTCTCACCCGAGATGGGGTTCGCCAGTCCGCATTCGAGTCGGTTATCATCCACTTGAACGAATGATATGAATTCCGAGCAAAGTTCAGCCGCTTTTCTGCGTTAGCAGAACAGTTCCCAGACTTCTCGTCCGCGGAGGAAACAGCATTATGGGGTACTGTCTCCGACTTCTGGTGTCGCTTGTGAATTTCTGCACCTTTTGACGAACATCTGTATCGTGACGTGAAACTGCGTAAAATCGCCGCTGCATAACATTCACTGCTACAGAAAAACTTCACAGCTGATGCGCGATCTTGGCGGAACTTTGTTGGAAAACATCTTTGCAGGTAAATAACAGCCCAGACGGCTCTGTGAGCTGATTGACGTCAAAGATTGTGTCACACAGCGTAAGTTGTCCCATCCCCGCCCCCGTGGAAAATCTGCAAACGTGGGGTAATGCATTTCCCACGACCCGTATTAGCACACTTCCGTTAACATGAGAGATACCGTTTCGGAGCTACACGCAACCGAATGCGAGTAACTCTACGATCAACGGATACATTACTAATTCTCAAATCACGTGGTAGTTTATTTATTTTGAGTGTCTTCGGCACGACCCCATTTAGTCGCACCCGACCGGCTTCGATCTCCTGCTATGTCACACAGACAGGAGCTGCCTCAGCTAGCTCGTCTGCCCTTCCCTGCACGGATCGATTGTCTCTGTATTAATGGGCATCATAATGATGCACGCGCCCGTTTGTTTTGTTTCTTTTTCCCCACAAATTTTACGCAAAGTATCTAGTACTGGCCGACCCCACTCGGCTCCCAACCCCCGTCTTCAGGCAGCTAGCTAGCTATCTCTCTAGCCACGGGACTCCGTCCGAGTTCTGGGGAGGCTGCACATCAAAGCGGGGCCGGGAGCCAGCTACACGGGTGGTCCCGAGTCGGGTCCGCCTCGTTGATCACAGGGACCCGACCTGCTGTATCCCGAACGACTTTCACTCCCAACAGCCACTCTCCGCACGTTTTACTGCCTCCCTCCACGCAGGAGATCGGCCGCTCACAGGCACTCGCCGGACCACCTTGCCCAGGGATCTATTCCAGACGATAACGGTTTTATTATTTTTTTTAAAAAATCAAGACCTGGTTTTGTTCTTTTCCCCGTCGATTCGTAACATCCGGAGAAGAACGTCTGTTGACGGTCCCTTTCCGCCCCCGATCGGTCCGGGTCTTCGGGGGTTGATTGGGCACCCTGTTCCCGACCCCGCTCACCCGCCACGGGTGTGGGTGTCTCAGGTCGTTACCGAGAGTGGAAATCTGCCCGATTCTATTTGTAAAATCGCATTATAAAGTTGTTTTTTTTTTTGTTGTTGGGGGGATTTTAAGAAAGCAATCGGTGGGTGCGGGGCACCCCAGCCTGATGAAAAGATTTCCCAGAGACACCTGCGCTGGAAAGAGTGGGTTTCTAAGTATTCCTTGTCGAGAAGTTTCCGGCCAATTCCTCCCCTTTATCTCAGTGTTAGCGATGGTGCGCAAGTTTAGAGGGTCTGGTGGGATGGTGGTGCGCACGTGGCTGGAACCATGTAGTGGCAGAGAGAGAGAGAGACAGGCGGACGTGACGGAATGATCGTTTCTGGCTGGTGTTTTACTCAGAATCCACCTTTCAAACAGGGCGCCGAGTTACAGAATTACCCGGAATTCAAGTGAAAAGTTTATTTGCGTCTCCGGGAAAACTCCTCCCGCGTGGACAGAACATGGAAGCCATTTCGATCTTTTCCTCTCCACAAGACGCCCGAATCGATCTTTCGGTCAGAAACAGGTTGTACGGGGCTCCCTCCGCTCTCAAACAGCTTCATTTACCCGAATTCTTCAGTCTCCCTGCTTTCGCGCACCGACCACCCTATAGAAGAACTGGTTGCGGGCGCCTGTCTATCGTAGATTGAAATAACCAGCTGGTGGCGCTCTCCCTTACGAGCCGAGAGGGACGGGGGGGGGTTATATATATATAGAAGTCAATCATAAGGTTTAGGGTTAATCATCTCGGTATTAAACTTAGCAATTTCAGGTTGTCCATTTGCTCCTGGTCTCGCGGCAAGCTGGCAAATCTACTTTGGAATTAGTATCTTCACACAGCAGTGTCTCGGGTTTATATTTCAGTCTCTACTACAGGCACTATACGAATACGAATGTCTGATTGTGGAGATAGTTGATTAATTCCTGAACCGTTATACCAATCTTCCTCGATGCTCATTCCTCTATACGCCTGGCAATAATGGGCATATTAGAAGTTCTCTCTTTGCCAATAAATGCCTTTGACACACACATATTTAATGTATGTGTGTAGCATGAAATAATTCTGGGGATACTCCACGCCCACCCCGTTTAATTTCTCGGGCAAGCACTAACCCTGTCAAGGGTTTTTCCAGCGATCCGCATACCTACTCGTATTTTCCCGACCAATGTTTCTCTCCTCACAGGCGGACTTCCGGTAACAGGTGAGACAGACCACTCTTAATGGCGGACTCCGAAATTTTTCCCTTGATGGGTGGCAAGGCCTGGTGTTTTTTTTTCTCTCGTTTTCTTTTTAAAAAAATCCCCCCCCCAATAGATTAGTGGCATCTTTTGTTTCATTCGGCTGGAATTTTTATCGATTGCACCGATTTTCGTCCATGTTTCAGTTGAAGAAACGGCTACTGGCCCAGCCGTCGCTGGCGGGGCCGCTTGTGTAATTAATACTTGTCGGCTTATTCGTCGCATCTCCCTCACCAACATAAACAGGGCCCCTCCATATTTACATACCGTACGCAAAAAAAAAAAAAATATGTAAAGAGAAGTTTTACATTTAAAGTTCATATGAATACAGAATTTCTGTAAAACAGCACCTTCCCCCCCATTTGATTCTGCTCGGCGGTGCCGACGACCTTCGCGCACGTGATCTACTGTCTGAAGAGCCGCCGCCATCGGCGCACCAGTTGGCGTGGCTACCACCCGAGAGTCGGGTCGGTGTTTCCGAGCTCGTCACGGCGCCGACTCCGCGTCATCGCGCCTAATGCATCCAGTTCTTTCGAAAAAGAAATCTACCGCGAACCGCGTCGATTTCGTCTCGCGCACGGGCCCCGCCCCCTTCTCCAGTTTCCGGTCCATATCGGGTGGTTGATATCTCCTACCTTATTTCCACCCGACTGCGCCGTTTGCTGTTGGAATTATATCACGCCAAGCCCAAGCAGCCAGGGGAATCGGTTGCGACGTTTTTCCCAAAAATCATTGACTTAGTCGATATTCAGCGCGCATCCCGCCGACCATCCCAACTCTCCTGTCCTGTCTTCAGTCTTGTCTAATAAACCAAATGGATCAGATCAGATCAGTAGGACTAGCGACACCACGCGTAATAAATCAACAGATCAGCCCAGATCGCATCGCAGCCTACAGTAAAGACACACACTAATGGACCGTATTCGACAGCTTTGATGACTGCGAACATAAAATAATTAGAAACATGTTTTAGGTAATAAATACACATACATTCTTATCATTCAAGGATCTTGCTTCTAATTTTTTTCAGGGAAGTTCTGATGATGAGATTATTTACCCCCCCTTTTTTTTTTGTATTTCTCGCTGTCTTGCTTCTTCTATTTTTAATTGCCCCGAATCGCAGGCCCGCAACGTTTCAGTGGCGCCCCATAACGGCGAATTATTCATAGGCAGATCTCTCCACGCGGGGCCTTTTCTCAGCAGCCGAACGATATTCGGGACCCGACTACCTGATGTAGTGGCGGCGCGGGCTCAGAACCTAATTAGAATTTCGTTTAGTCCGATGTAGTAGATATAAAAGAGCGGGCAGCGGGGTCTGATTTACATAAACCGCGAGTCAGTTTTGTTCTCTGTGTTGGTTGGTTCGTGGAGAATAATTTTAAATCCCCCTCCCGAAATTAACATCGGTGGCCCCGTCAGGGGTCCTGACCACATCTACCGCTGGTCGGACACAGCCGTGGGCTCCTCCACAGGACGGATCGCTGACGAGAGGAGAGCCGCTCTATCTCCTCACTTGTATAGTAGTCACGTACACTCACCCGTTCCCCACTCAGATGGTAGAATTAGTCGCAATTTATAGCCGGGATCGAAGTCGCCGTTTGGCGCTAAAAAAAAATAGACAGCAGCCATATTGGGAAATCTTACACGCGGGCGCTACGAGATGGACTGGTGATCTTGGTGCCACACCCACAAAAGAACTTCCATTTCTAACTGAAAGTTACATGGTTTTCCCTTTCAAATGTCGCCATACACTCGGTCTGTCTGTTCCTCTCCATTTCGATCAACAACAACAACAACAACAAAAACGTATTTTTTTTTCTAGAAGTCATCAGGAATTCGAATATGCTATCCCTTGCTTTAATCGGGCTGGCAAATTATATTCGACACCTCAAACCATCGGATAAATATCGATTAGGATCAGCGTCGACAGAGGACGACGGCAGCGCCAGTCTAGACAAGTTGGTGGCCGGACGGACGTCCGAACGCCCGCGGGCCAGAGACACGGCGCCCGTCTTTGCGCCGGCGACGACTTGTCAGCCCAAACCGAGAGAAACTGTCAGAAGGAAAATAATTCTCGATACGAAGCAAATCGCCCTGAATGTGCGAGAGGCACCCGACTCGAACGGGATTCGAACATACCGCAGACAGGAAAGATAAAAAAGATGATCAAACGGAGAGAGTCGTTAATAAATATGCGTACGTCTCTACACCTGTAAAAAAGGGGGGGTTGAAAATACATGTCGACGGGTTAGGGTTAAGCGTAGTAGAGCAGCTGGGGCCGGTATCTGAGCTGCTTCTCGAGAAATAGTTTTAATAAGACTCTTGGTCTTCGTTACTTCAACGCTTAGCAACTGGCAGAAGAGAAAGTCTGTTATCTAACGTCATTCATCGATTAGCGTTGGTTCAGTTCTCTCGGGGTAATGGAGATTAAAGACAAAAGAATGGCAGCACCAATTCAGATGATGGATAAGAAAATACTGTTAGTTTATCTAGGCAACCGATGATAATAATAATAATATATCGTAATTCCTTTTAAAAGTTGGACGGTTTACGGTTCAAATGTCTTTTCTATTACCGAAGAGGCGATCTCGGTCGCTGATTTATCTGATTTCCATTCTGGAGGTTAAAGGCGACTGCAGGGGGTAAGAAAGAAAATCGTTAGAATCAAACAACCGAAGCCCTTTGTTAGGCTTCAACGTTCCGTCGTTCTATTCTAGCCCGATCACGACAGGTCCCGACCGAGTCGGGCTGACGATCGAGGAAAAACCCCACAAACCATTTCCACTTTCCCCGCTGTGACGGCTCGCCGAGTGATCGACGAGCAGTTCGATCGGCGGCGACAGTTACTGGATTGTCAGGAGATCGACTCGAGAGGGACGCGGACGCCCACCCTCCCATATTTCACAGAAACAATGTACGATACAAAACAGTCAAATAAATAGGTGTACTAATTATCCAATTAATCTATCAAGCAGCGACGGCGGTTGACATTAAGCCGAGACGGACGGTCGGTGTTAATTCGTTCATCATAAGCGAACAGCCTCAAGTTCATGAAGACCGAGTGAAATGCGGGATGTTCTGCTAAAACATGATGTCGGACCCGACGGCTCGCGTGCAGGTCTGCACCCGTTCAGGTCGCTCACTCAATAATTGATACATCACCAGAAGATGTAACCCCCCCCGTTCAGATGTGCGCCAGACAGCGGTCGCGGACAGTCAGCCGTAAGTATGTCTTATATTCAATACCGCTGCGCTTGATCAGAGAGACTTTCTAAGAGTTGATGAAATAGGAATTAAAACGCAATAAGTAAATAATACAATTCTTTCCTTCTCTTTCCGCTGTATTAACAAACATTTAATAAGCTAATCAATTTCTTCACATCGGTGCCATTTAGAAGACCGACCGGCTTTCCTAGAGATGGCATATACGTGAGTGGAGTCTCAATTGTAATATTCAGAGGGGTTCTTTCAGAATTTTTCTAAAATTCAGAGAATCATATGGATTATCTGACTACTTCACAGACGTCTGAGAGAAGATTTAATATAAATCTCGACTAATAAAAGACGCAGTATTTCTGGGCCGTCTATAAGGACAGTAGTATACTGCTGTATAAGAACAATTTTAGAAATATATATATATATATATATCGTCGCGACTGTGTTGATTTTATTAATAGCAAAGTTGCTCGCTATCATTAACTCATCTTCTCACCCTGGAAGATTGTATAACGTAACTCTAAATTCCCTGTACTTTAGCTGGACGAAAAATGCGTTCTTTTTATTTCTCTGTGCTGTTCCTAAATTATTCTCTTTTCTCATGGGAGACGGGAAAAGTCTTACTTGAAGTTTAGAAAGATTATGAATAGGATAGGAAATTTTTTTTAAAAAGCTACAAACTATTAAAATTTAAAAGCGCAACAAGATGGAAATTGGCAGGAGTGGAGCTTGAATGTTACTGGACAGCTCGCTGTTTGGAGTCGACGTCTCTGAGAGTAGTGATATCACACGGCACCGTGTTTCTTCCACGCATAAGGTCCTCAGCTCACGAACTAGCAGGGGCGTGGTATCCGGGCTGTACGGGTGTTCCACTTGTTCAAACTGCTGGCGAATGGCCAGTCAAGCGCATCGAGCCGTCTCTATAGAAACGAGCGTATTCTGAGGAATACGGTTTTTAGATAACAATGGATGCTCAGATTTGTCAAACCAAATGCTGTTTGATTATTACTATTTCAAAAAGTCGATCGGCTCCTTCAATTTCATCACATACGACTGAATGATTAAACCTGGTTATCGTATTAACATTCCAAATAAACCAGAAACGAAATGCTGATTGATCTATCACGACGCCCTCTCGCAATAAGGAATAGTGCGCAGGCTGACTGGCGGCTTGAGCGACCCTAGCGACGCGTTTCCGACTAGCGGGAACCCGTGGTAAGTCAATATCAGGCAGAAAGATGCTCGGTTACAAAGGTTCTTTTAGCGGCGACAGATGCACGGTAGGAAAAAACTAACACGTAGAAGTCACAAATGAGATTTAGCTCGTTATGGCAATACTAATGCATACCGGCTGAGACATCTTCTCCCCGGTTAAAGATGATCCACTCCCGAAACCCCAGAGGCAGGCTTAGTGTCCCTGACCAACTGACATCTCCAGGCAAGGGACCTCGATGTGTTGACGATTCAAAAGACTATCTCTGAATCTCAACTACTGGCAAGAGGAGATAGAATACCACCACCACCACCTTCAGATGGCATGGTCCAGATGGAGTTCGATGTTTCAGAGTCAGGTTACTACTCTGTATTATCTCTACCAAAGTACAATGAACGTGTACCGGGATCTCGTACAGTTGACGAAGACCTCTCTCCTGTTCCACGGGATATTGAGAGATAGGAGGTGATTTTAATGCACCTAGTGCTGAACGCGAGGAGGAGGGGGGGGGAGAAGAGATGGAGACAAGAATACAGGAAAAATTCTGAACTTCACCCAAGAGAACAGTGATGATACATGATTTCCTACACAACAGGCAGCGACTGAAAAGGAAGGTGACTGGTCGATCACTTCCCCGTTGTTATTGAAATCCCGTTTGGTAGAAGAAAAACCAACAGCCCCTTCTCACGGGATTGAAGCATCAGAGCAAACTCAGGTACTGTCAGGGACGAGGAGAGAACGCAATGTTTGCTTACGTCGGTGCCAAAGCCGTCAGTCCGGCTCCCGTGCCTAAAGGAGCCATCAGTTAACACCCTCAGTGCTCGGTCAGGGAACGCTGCAAAATCAGGAGGGGGGGGCATGGTAAAAAAAACTAGAAACAATAACGTCTGGAAAACTGAAATAACTCGAAGAGTCAGTCAGTAGATCACTAAACGAACAATATTAGTACTGCTGATCCGTGTCGTGGTCCTTGTTAGCATCTAGCCACTGTCATCTTTCTTTGTAAACTTGAAGAACCCCGTGGTTCATTTCGGAGACCAGCTTCCGAACAATTTGCTGCATAACTTCAGCAAATCACATTAGAGCGAGAAAATCACCGCTAAGCCGGCCTCTCCTCCTCGTCGTCATGAGGTTCGGGCGGCTGAGGACGGACCGGCCGTCACTAATCAGCTCCAGCCGCCGTAGTTAAAAAGCGTTTTGCGAAAAGGGGAAATAAATGCTTAAACATCGCAGTAAATGTTGTAGAGACACACGAAGTGACGAACGGTTTGCAACACAGTCCAGGAGTAATGTCTGTCTGACCGTCTGGAAGATTCGCCGTGGAATCTCCCGAGATCGCCACTTCCGGTGTTCGCCATAACTTTTGGAAAGAAACTCCGTAAAGTGGGATGCGATTGTTCAGAGCTGCGCCGGACATCCTAAGCGAGTCTTCAAATTACTGGCACCTCCATCCGCATAAATAAGTCTGCACCATATCGGACGGAAGCTGATTTCTAAGAATCAAAACCTTCTTCCGTTAAAACTATTTTACCGAGCGGACGGGGCGAGCATGAGCCGAAGTCACGAGTTCCAGTGCAGTGTATATTATTCCGCACGTTCAGTGGAACCAAGATTGATATCACCACCCGACATCCGCGCTTCGCGAATACTGGCGATTAGAGCGGCTGGTTTGTTTTTTGTGTGTTTGTAGAAACGCTTGAAGTTTTCAAATTATCATCTAGGCTATTTGGTGGATACACGGGGGCAAAACTAGAAACCATTCTGATAAGTGCTGCATTTCAAGCAGGATAACTATCTGATACACCTGACAGTCTTTTGGAAGGTGAGCTAAACGTCGGGTTCGTCCATTCCCTAGTGAACGCCAAGTCTGCTGGAATCTCGTTCCCCCAAATCTGCCAGAGTTGTAGAAGAGAGTATCATCAGAAATGGTATTATCTGTTTAAAAAAAAAAAAAAAAAACAGAAAAGAAACAGATTCTAATCTATCTACGGGGATAAAGCCGACTTTTTGCTTTTGTCGGCCCTAATGCGAAATAATCGCCTTCCGGAAGCAAAGCTTTTTCCCTAGAATCCAGCCAGCACACCAATGACAGAGCTTCGTTTCCTCTCCAGACACACCGCTGACAGTTAATTGTTTCCTGCCACGTCTCACCCGGCTGATATTTCGAGCTGAACGGTGCAATCGATTACTTCACGCCCGATTGCCAGCACGGCCATTAGCCGTTGAATTATCAAACGGTTTCGTCCACAAACAATCCTAGGAACATATCTATCCACTTCCATCTCTCCGGATCGGTATTCTCTCCCCCACCCACACTTCAGACGTCCTTAACAAGCGAAAACTAAACAAGTTCTTTAATTTATGAACAGTTAATCGATTTCAAGTAAATAATGCGCAAAGTGGAGCAGAAAGCCTCGTGGTTTGATGGTGCCGCAAACATGCATCTCATAATTAGGTTTTCGTGTCTAAAGCAGATGAGACTCGCTCGCTCAGAGTCCTTAAGCTTCTTCATTAGTTACAGTCACCGGATCTTCTGAACAATGAGAAGGTAGTGGACTTCAGGTTGAATCCCAGTAATTCAGTTTTGTTTCCTTTAATTATAAGTCTTCACAAATGTAGATAACCTTATGTCTTGCTCTCCTTACCGTGCGCATTAACATATATCGGGTAGATAAATAGTTAACAATCTGAAACAGAAATAAGGATACAAATGGACGCGAGCGCTCCTGAGAGGGGGGGGTGCCGCTACATAAACACGTTACCAAAGATACCTGATTTACTTTGCATAGCAGTCAAGCTGTGAACATTCATCTATTCCCTGGAGGTAACTCTGTGAAAACAGATTTTAGTGATAGAAATTCTCCACTAATTTACCTCCAATCCATCTTTCTTTCTTTCTTCTGGAGACTTAAGCTACCACAGATGAGTCCAACTGCGCCATCTGAAATATTAATAGAACACAAATTAACTAAATCTTAATCATTGCTTTGCGTGTCTCTTTTTTTTTTGGTTTTTGCTACTGGATTATTTAAAACGTTTCTTGAAGTTCACCAAGTTCACTTCTTATTTAACACCTCTCAGCTTCAGCTGTGCCGACAGGATGTGAACGGGTGCCACTGTTTGACAAATCCAAAAGGATAAAAATATATGCACCCAAAACTTTGGAAACAATAACGGTATATTGTGTGGCTTTCTTTAGCTGCGCCAAGGATAATTACATCAGTTGCGGCGTGGATGTAGAACAACAACTCTCTCTCTAGTTAGGACTCTAGCATCATCTTCACTAACCATTCGGAAGATGCAGGTACGATCACAATTGGCACTATAGTTTAGGAAAACAAAAACTGGTCTCAGACTTTTGTTAAGAGTAACTTTAAATAGTTCTCACGTCGTATATTTTAGAAATAAAGTGGTTATCGTACAGCTAAGGAATAATGCTTGCTTACCGTCTTACGCGCCCAACCGTCGGTGATCCTGATAATTCGAGATAAGATATGGCTGCCAAATTCCGCCGTCAGTAGACGGTTCAAAGTATTATTTCTTTATCTTCGAAAATACACGCAATTTCTCCTTTACACATAAGCTAGTTATGTAGTTGCCGCTGCTGCCTGCTGCAACGAGAGATTATAAAGCAAATATTAGGAGAATTAAATAACGAATACTGGCGATAGATGAGCGAGTGCGCGGCCGGCCCTTCGTTACGGGCCGAGCCGACGGAGTGGGTTCCTTCTCACAGCGAAACAGAGGAGTTCTGGCCGTTCTTCCATCTCCTGTTAAAGCCGGCTCCGGCCAAGCTGAGTGCGCAACTTCAGTTATATTTACAGGTGTAGAGGAAGTACGCGAAAGAAATGAACTTGAGCTAGAACATTAATTATATACCCCATAGAAGGTTAAAAACCGCTGGCTAGAATTAGCCAATCTTGGACAACGACCTCATCCGTTAATCAAAGAAACAAAAGCGCGGTTTCGTTCCAAGGCTATTGGAATGATGAAGAGCAGCAAACAACCCCTCAAATAGGACACGTCACAGTTCACGTTGTGCCTGGCTTTATTAAATATTGAGGGAGAAATCAATGGCCGTAAATAGACACGTAGGGAGAAGTAGCCAGGTCGTCACCTGATGACACCGAGTAGCAATAGGTCTCGAAGATTTCCGCCGACTGGGACGAGAGGTGAGCCGTCCCGAGAACGATTCCTTACCTCTCCATACCAATCGGTAATTCTAGAAACAAGTGGATCAATTAGTCGATACGATTAACAAATCTTGAAGGCTACAAATATTTAAAATAAAATTTAAACTTAAGGAGAAGCAAAAAAAAATACAGATCTACATTTTTTAAAAGGTGTAAAAAAAATATGCGAAGTGCAAACTAAATTAAAACGGCTATAAAATACCAAAATATTTAGATAAAAACTGTTTTCGTCGTATAACGTAATATATTTTCTGGTGCTGATCTCTTCTACGTTATCATCTTGAACCACTGATGTCTTCCCCCGGTTCTCTAAGACGAGCAGCATGGACCACGCGCCCATTACCTGTTACGCACAAATCAATTTGAAAGCCAAGGCTACTGAAAAACATTACTGTTGGCAATTTATCTTAGTTAGAAGATAGTGTCACTAATTCATTCCATAAAGCGCTAGAGCGATCGTCCGTGGAAACTTGCCTCATCTACTGTAAATGGTCGGGGCCCGTAGATATCGCCCGGAAGCTTTATAGTCACATCGACAACACAATAAATAGGAAAACTACGTACGGTAGCCAACACCCGGCTCACGCACCTTCGATTTTTCGAGATGTTAGGCGGGAGATCCCCTTCCCTTCTGTGAAGTCGAATAAATGGGTGTAATTGATAGATGTGTGGAAAGATTAAACAAATCGAAATTTAGCTGGGCTGCCGTGTAACAGATTTACTTAACGAAGATTTTAAGATTTGAGGGGAAAACAAGACAAACAAGCAAAAAGCAACTTCCCCTCCCCCCCCTTTGCTGTTGTATCCATTTTTCTTTTTAGAACCGGGTTTTGTTTTTATTCACTTAACAATGAACCACGGGCTGGTTTCGAAAAAATTAAAATTAAAAGCGTGCAAGAGCGAACAAGTTATAATAGCTGTTATTCAGCGCACGTTTTTTTTTCTTCTTTTGATATGCAAAGACGCCGGATAGTTTTTAGACGGAACTACTGCCGCGGTAGGGCGAGTTCAACGAGCGGGATAAGGAATAAAACGATTCTCAGTCGGCTGGTTTGGTTCTGGCCGAATGCACGAGAAATTAGGGGGAGCCTGTCCCGGGATAGTAGATCAATGAAGCGAAAACTTAACCTCGTTCTTTTTTAAATCGGAAAAAACAAAATCATTTTATACCGAATTTACTGAGCGCTCCAGGTAAAAGCTGGCAATTTCTTCGAGGCTAGTAGTATCTGTCGGCCGTATTAGAGAACCTAGATGTGTATTCATTTATTCCATTTTATTTTTCAGAGTTTTGAAACCGGGAAATGATTTTGAACGAACGATAGGAAAGACTGAAAGCTAAAGGTGAGTTTACGCTAAGTTATTTGTTTTAAAGCTGAATTATTTATACCTGACTCTAACCATTAGTTGCGCATCTGCTTTTATTAAGATGTAGGAGCACCTGTAATTGCATTTATGCGTGTAAACGTGATAAGTTTTCTTAGGTTTCTATTTTTTTTTTCTTCTTCAATCTCGGAAATCGTCGCAGCGCGTGCAACTTCCTCCGTGGCGGTCATTAGGGGGGCGGTGCGTCAGTCGTATCGCAGGCGTGACCTGAAGTCTGGGCGAAACTAAGCGATGTAGCAGACAAAAAAAAATAAATTTACGCCATCTACTACAATGGTTTTTAAGTAGAACCGCTCTACCCCGAGACCTTCACTCTCGTTAAGTCTAATTATGCGTGCTGGTACGACATTATCGAATCCGTGAGTTGATGCCGCAAATCGAACAATGAAAGATCCGCCTTCTACTACAAATTGGTCTGTTTTTCCAAATAGTTCACATACCGAGACAATGGTTGTTCGGGCTCTCCAACCCCTACAACGGTGCTAGTATTTGTTCTGCGGGGGGGGGTGGACTCGAAGAATACAGAAACAGGCTTCTATTTGCTATACATGTCCTGCTGCTGAAGGCGGAACACGTCTCTCCTGGAAATTCTGGCGAGTGTTAACTAAGGAAATATTTACCTCTATGGTCTCGGCTCGTACGATGACGGCTAAATTACAAACTCAAATTCTGGTGCTGCCTAGGCTTTCAAGAATCTAATCCGTTTTAAAAAGGATACTCGAGTTTAGTGAGGCTGTTAATTACTCGTGAAACATTGGCCACCTGATAGCTACTGTATGGTCCATGATGATAAATGCTCGATATTTTAAGCGCGGATGAGATGATTAGGTATTTCCGCGTTCGTCTCTAGATACATCAGTAGTTTGGCATCGGCGCAGAACCATTAGTCTGTGGAACCGTAGCGAAAGTTCCCCGGTCGTTGTACAGGTGAAACGTCCGCGCAATGTAAACGTGTACCTGTGTGCTGTTTAGATTACGCGGGATATGATCGCGAGTTCCCAGTGCTCCAATTAAAAGTTTAGCCATTGGCAGCACTACTCGGGCGTGGACGACTCGCTCGTGCGTACCGTAATAAAAGCGGTCTGATGCATATCCAGTATTTCGACTCGTTTCCCTTAAATATCAGGCGAGTACTAGCGGCTGCACCAGAAGAAAAGCCGGAATTTTAGTGCGAAATTCTCGTAAATTTTAAACCAGTAATTAACCTGACTGACGGCAGATAATTTATGGATCCTCTGATGGAGGATATTCTTGGTATTTCGTCTGGATCTGGACTGCAGTCTTTTTCCACGCGCGTCGCTTTGTTTGGAAAAGCCTTGTAAGTGTCTTTGGGTCAGGGGTTTGCCAGCTGCCGCTGTTAAAACGGGCGGCGATTTTAGAAAGTGAAACTTCTGAGTTTACACCTAGCCCAAATTGTTTGCATAGACTCCATTTCAATCAGTGCCTCGGTCTTAAAAAAAAAAAAATTGGCCAACAGCTGAAGATTTGTTTACGTTCAGTAGGAAGTTTCCCGGCCTTGGTTATTAACGCGACAAGTAGAGAGATAGGGTTGATCAGTGTTACTGGATAATACCGTGGAGTTCTGATAAGTGGACTACAGACAGTTTAGACTTTTCTGTGTAAAACAAGCGAAATTCCAGCTGTTTAGATGTAGCTAGCATGCTTTCTACGGACAAGTGATCTGAGCGGCAGAAGGTATCCCGACTCGAAGCACTTATCCAAGAGATTCTCTAGCTTCGAACGTCTTAAATAATCGTCTAATACCAAATCAAGTAAACTGAAAAGATTCATAATATTGAGGAAAACCTTAATCGAAAAAATTCTTTAAAAGATGCTACTCGGTTTTTAAAATTCCAACAATTTAAATCAGAATTTGACTTTATGAAAATTAAAGTTTGCAATCTTTTTTACTGTACAAAACAAACCAAAGATTCAAAAAATGAACAGGAATCTAAGTACCGGTGTCCGTCTATCTAAATCTATTAAATTGTCATTTACCATCATCTTATCGTGCTTGGCAATAATTCACTTAGAACGCATTAAACTTAACATCTTTGTTCACAATTCCTTTAACGCAAGTTTGTTAAACAATAAGTTAATGGTTTTTGAAATTGAAATTCTACCCACCCTCGCTGACTAACAAATTAAATAAATTAAAATTGATAAGGTTTGTCCATATGTGGTAATCGTTACTGTATTTTGGTATGAGAATCTTGGAGGCCAGATCTTAGCATAGTAGTTGAAAGTCATCTGAAATGTCATTTCATTTCGAATAAGAATTCCGTAAATATTCTCTTGCTACTTTTTACGTAGTTGAAGCATTTGGTGAATTGGTTTAAACCACGAGTTGACAATATTTTATAACGCAGTTTTTTCTAAATTACCCCTTCCCAAGAAAGGTGGGGGGAGACGTACTGATTGTTTCCCTATACAATAGCAAACATCAGCAGGTCCAACATTTGATACAATAATCGACGTCGTCTGTTTTTGGAAGTTAACGTGTCCATTTTGTGTAATAACTTGAAACAATCGTATGCTGAGATGTTGCAAATGAAGAATTCGGTTCGTGGCTGTCCAAACCGTTCGACTGACGATCGATCTGTCAAAGCAACCAATAGTTAGGTGTTAACCAAGAAGTCTTTTCAGTTGGGTCCGTACGCATTTCGTAGAAGAAAACCGTTCTAGATCCATGTGCTTCCTTTGAAAGTTGTCTTACGACTGCGGACAGTTAAATATTTAAACTCTGCAGCATATCAGAATGTCTTTAATAACGTGGGGTTGACAACACCATAGACCGGGTGAAATTTGTCCAGACCGCCAAAATCCATTGTTCTATACGCTATGCCATCAGATTAGCGGGTTATAAGAACCGATGGGGCGTGCTCGCAATTCAGAACTGCTTAGGTTAAAGATGGTAGACTATCAGACTGGCTGGAATTCGAGGTGTAACGTCGACGGTTTTATTATCTCTAGAAAATAGTGCGCTAAGAATGGCAGCTGTAACGCGAAAGCTCGAGCTACAGTACCCGTCTATAATCAGCTTATGTACTCGGGCTGATTTCGACTTCTACACAACTCAATCAAGCAGGAATGCGGTCTACTTATTGTTGCTTCAGCATAACTAGACCCTAATAAGCGCTAACTTTAATGGAATTTATCCGAATCAATTCTTTGTGTGAAGTAAAATGTGACTCATCTATCGTTGTTTAACTTTGCGATTAAAAAAGGTAATTAAAAAAAACTCGCTGGTACCTGCCAGAAACTCAACTCCCGCTGCCTTTGTCTCTGGGAGATTAAACGAACTTGCTCCGTCATGCCAATTAGACGGCGGCATCTACCGATGCACTACCGAGCTGGAGGTGGGTCGGATTTACAATCTAACATTCCTTGAGCAACGAGAAAACTCGCGCGAGCACAAAGGGCCGGGAGGGAGGACACGGATGAGTTGGACGGCGATCGTCTCGACGATTAACACTATCACGTTTTTCTTAATTAGGAGGAAGGTTGTTTACTACCTGCAACCACTTAACTAAACCTGTCCGGCTATTTACTGACAAATGCCGGTCTTGGAAACTCTCCGTAGCGATCCGGGATTGGTAAACCACGTGCATCACCGAATTCGGTAATTCCCCGCTTCCCACCGCCAGGTTGACGGCGCTGCTGACGGGGCCAAACTCTTCGCAAGGTGCTTGCAGTTGAAGCCTAACTTTTGCGGTAGGAATGTTGTCTGTTCAAAAACATCAAAGGGCGCTATTAGCTTTGCTACGTGTAAAATACCACCTGAATCTGACTGAAAATTCAATGGAACTCTGGAACATTGCAGTCTCAGCTGGAGTGATTTCAATTGGCACTTTTGTCGGTTCTATTTTCTGTAGCTGGAACGTAGCCTGCTGTCTGATTTAGTGCCACTAGCCTGACTTCGGTCGCGTAATGAACGAACTGTTCTTAGACCAACCGACGGGCCAATAACTAAAGAGTTAGCATTTTTTGGACACTTCTAATACCCCGATTTTTTTTTAAAAGGAATGAATCAGACTGGTGGTTAATAATGCTGATGCGTTAATACAATCTTAAAGTATTTCTATGCCCTGAAGGGCGAAGAAAAATGGTGATTACATCGTTTTTAACCCCCTAATCAAGAATCCATAACGTATTTTCATACTGAAGACCTGTTTTATCACTAACCTGTCGGGGGATTCTCTATACAATTTCTCTACCGTTTGCAACAAATATTCAAGTTAGCCACTGAAATAACTGGAAGCAATATCAAGATTAAAAGGTAACTACTGTCCGTAGTTTAAAATGATTAAATGGCACGAAAATCATTCGAGGAATGAATAGTGTACCAGATGTTGTTTTTAGGAATCTTAACTTTTCCGAAATGTTCATTTTATTTTATCAATTAGAAAATGTGCACGTAAATTCTTTAAACTGAAGTTTTCAAAATTGATATGGCCTCTATTAAAATCTGTTTTATTAATGAAATATTTAGCTTCCTACCGCAACTGGGTTTTCATGAAGCATTGGCAGTCGGGTACAATTACCTATTTTAAACAATCTCTTAAATGTTGGTCTCTTGGCTGATTGGTGATTAGTTGAGTAAATACTCTTATTGTATACTGTCAACCTAGGGTGTTTTGGAAATTTCTAAGCACTTTCCATATCGAGGTGGATATTTACTGAACGAGCCAGTATGAAATACTGAATGTGTATCTGGGTACATTACCCACCTCAGTTAAACTGAGACAAACGTATTACACTTGTATGGTTTTTTATTATTATAAGTCTAATTTTTACCAGACTGAAACGGCCGGTTAATGGGCCGATGAAAAGATTCCATTAAGAAAATTCACTAAAATTATCATCAATTATATCTCAATATATTAAAACATCGTGCACGTATTCCAGGCAAAGTCATTTCGGACTAATTCAGTTAAAATTTAGACAGGTTCAACTTCATTACTAAGTTCAAACATTCAGGAAGATCTTTCTATAGTTGATGACATTGCAGCAGTTAAATTGACAGGCAGCTGTTTCCTTAGAAATTCTTTAATGTCAACTAATCTGCTGTACGCGGTTTATCTTAAAATCTTTAATAAGCTCAGTGACCAAACTAGTTTAATTGGAAAAACGACAGAATTCCATGAACTTTTATTCCTATTTTCGATTCCAAAAAATTTGGAACTCTGCCCTACTATGAATTAAACATTTTCGTAAGACATTTCGTAGTTATGTCCCTTGAACGAAATCCGCATGCAATGCGATTATGGTGAAATGAGCAAAACTTTCCAGAGAAATACGAATTTTCTGCTTTACGATAAACTATTCGTAAGCTGACTGGAGATAGGATGAACTAGGAAGTACACAATACAGCACCAAATTTGGCTCTAGCCCTCGATAAAGCTCCGTACACCCTATAAGCGATACTATTAAATCAAAGCGATGTTCTCGCCAGATCTCCCACCTTTTCAGATGAACCAAAAATGGTCGGGGCGGAATCACCTAGAAAGTGGACGAGGAGTTCAGTCATGGGGAAATAAGAGCAGACAGCCAGGTAATGTTTGCAGGCCATTTGAAATGCTATCAAATTTAGCAAACCTCTGCATTCCATCACGCTTCGATTAATGAAAATCTCGTATTCACAGATAGCTGAAGTGCCTACGTAAATTTGCCCATTGAATCGCATTGTCACTCCAAATAAAAATATAGCACTGCAAATTTAGTTTTCAAAAAAAAATCAGCGTTCCGTCAAACGTGTTACTCATCACGAGTGTAGCTAATAGCCGCCTCCCTTCAGACAGGGTGAGACGTGGAGTGCAGTGGATGAACGATATTTTTTTAATAACTAGGAGACTCGTTCAATGACTAAGTTGTTAGCCATTTTAATGCTGCACCTTCAGAGATTATACTAAAACGCCTGTGCTTTTAATTGGCGACTGATTAAAATCCAATGCATGAGCGCAGTGCGTGCCGGGTGCCCGAGAGGGGGTTAATTTTTTGGCAGCTGTATGGCGGCGGTAGGATGACTACTTTATGCGCGTACGACTCAACTAGATCTTACTGTACCTTTTTTCATGAAACTAAAATTCTGCTTTGGTCTTCGTGAATTTCTCATCAAATCGCCCATTTTAATTGACCCGTTGAGAGAGAAGTTGGGGTGGAGGGGGTGTGTGTTGTCTTTAGCCGAGACTAGTCGGCTGTTTTATCTTGAGCGTATTCAGAAAACCGCCCGAGACGGTTCTTATGGCCTGGCGTCAGTACTTGGACTGGCCAACCTCCACCCTGACTCGTCCAACTTCGGAATCAACTCTGGATTCGTGGAATAATTAGTCAAGACGTTTTCAACTCTAGCCCAAGCAAGCTGGGTGTCCTTTCTAATAAATGATCGAGGATTACAAACGTTTAATGTCTTTGGTTTTAGCGTTAACCAATAGCCGATTTCTCCTAAGTTTACACGTAAGTCTGATCACATCACGAAATAATTTTCACGCGGATTCAAGGTATCTGTTGAAGGTCTGTTCTGAATCCCAGAACTAGTAATTCGCATGCCAATCAGTTTCGGAACTGAAGAAAATTTAAAATAAAAAATCCATAATAAACAAAAACAAAGCTTGAACACGAGCTGTAGAAATAGGAGTAATTAGTTTAACCGACTAAAGATTTAATCTTTTTAAATCCCTTAATCAACTCAGCAGGTGGGATCAGTGTTCTGAAACTTCGTATGGAGGAGGATGGTTGAGTCGAGCAAGCAAACCATTTTTTTTTACAAACTAAAAATTCCATAGTTTGATATTCATTAGAGCAGATAACGCTAATACAAAACTAAAGTCACTTAACTTTTTACATCTACAACTATTCAAATAGTCCGTTTCGTTTGTCTCGCAGTTTGAATTTCTCA
This sequence comes from Nautilus pompilius, assembly GCA_018389105.1. Classification (NCBI taxonomy): domain Eukaryota; kingdom Metazoa; phylum Mollusca; class Cephalopoda; order Nautilida; family Nautilidae; genus Nautilus; species Nautilus pompilius. The sequence goes on from JACATO010002123.1 coordinate 2,690,962, forward strand.
AGTTCGATTTCCAAGCAAATCACTACTGGTGACGATGCCGTAACAATGAACTCACAAGTAGTAGTAATAAAAGAATTTCGTCCAGAAACTTCACTATTAAAGGGTAAATATCTCCGTATGATCGAAAATGACACTTAGAAGTGCAGGGAAATAGTTGTAGTGCAGCTAATTATAACCTCAAACTTTCCACAGTAGATCAAGCGTAGGAAAAATATTACGGACAACTTAAAAATCGAAAAGTCGCCATCTATTAAAATTCCTTACCCGCCACATTTCCATGACGACTAACTTCAAAAGTTAGTAACCAATAGAACTCTTCAAGGCGAGTTTGTCACTTAAAACTGTGTAGACAAAGTTCTCACGCTGGACCTATTTCTAGTCACGATTATGGATGAAATGACTCGGTACATTAAGTTTACCGTGTATTTATTCCCAAATTGAATAAGGGGAATCACCTTTCATTTTTTTCTTTGTCCAATACAGGACAAGGTGCGAAAATGCATAGATTTAAAGTAAAATGAACTAGGAGTTTTGACGATTGTAAAGAAGAAACTGGACAGGATGTATCTGAAAATCATTACCTTTTGAAGTCGCTTAAACATGTTAAGGCTATTCAAAACTGATTCTAAAATGAGGAAGCAGTTATGCATGAAAACAATACTAGGAAAACGGAGTTTTGCTAAATCTTTACTTTATTTGGCCACTGATTTAGATTAAACTGAGCGGCAAATTTTGTCAATCGATAATGGCATATGTAACTTTCTGAAAAGCAAAACCGAAGTGCTCTCCCCTGACTCAGAAAATTTCACGTGAAAACGAAGTGCTCTCCCCTGAAAGATTTACCTGCGCTAACATTTGGCAAGAACTTAAGAAAATGCTCAGGGCGCGAAGATTTCGTCTATAACGAGACTTGGGAGCTAGCGTTATTTTGTTGGAAATGAGCTACTTGTAGGTAGTCATACGATAATTCCAAAAAAGCGCTATTGATATTGAAAGTAGCAAACTGTCAAACGCTTGAATACAGAACTTTAAGAACTCATTCCAGCAAATTCGAAATTAAATTTCTACTTTTGGACATTACTTCTATCTACCAAGTGTAAGAATATCCCATATGTCCATTAAATTTTAAACTCGTGTTTAAATTGATCTCCATAATCGACATTCAGGAAGCGGAACATGAAAAATAGACGTACTCGGTGGTGTTGACATCCAGAAATGCTAAAAAACCGATTTTGTGCTGGCTGGCTGATCTTATTTGGTCTAACCAGAAATTAGTCAATTTGGAGGTAGGTAAGGCTTTCTATTTTTGGTTTCCTTATCAGTTTATATAAACAAAAGTATAATACACGAGTGACTACAAAATTAGGCAGAGGAGACTTTGGGTGCACAATTTCCTGAAGTAATTTCGTCAAAATGTGCACTCGGATCAGACTGACAGCTAGCTATAAACAGGCGGTCTATTCTGGGCCTGATCAAATTTCCACCACCCCAAAAAAAAAAAAAATTGGGAGGGGTGGTAGAAAAATAAAATGGCATTGTTTCTCGAAGTACCCTGAGCGAATTAGGCTTGTTAACGATATAGTGCCTCGTGGGCAAGGTTTGTTTTTACGCGCTGAAGAGATTTTAGCGGGTAGCGTAGCGCGCAAATTCATCTTCGTCCGCTAACATTTAAATTCCTCGGAAAGGGAACATTGATTTGAACACGTGCCAGCAGTGAGGGGCTTTAATTATGAACCCTTTGACGCTACCAGAAGAAAAATAAAAAGCGATCAGCTCAGAATTCGTAGGCGTCGACTGGAGTAACGGTTTTCCCGTCAATGTGCTGGCCGGCGAGGATGAGAAGCGCTTACTATGACTCAGCCGAAGGAAGCACCAGCCAGACCACGGGAGGCACGAGAACGCCAGCAGCTGTTCTCGTCTGAAGCTATTTTAGGCGGGTCAGTTGACAAGACGAGCGCGGTCACGGGGTGGGGTGGTATTTCTTTAAAAAGTTTTTAAATTATGTAAAATAAAACATTCTGCAGAATTTTCTTTCCTTCATGAAAATATTTCTTTCGTCAGATTAATGTACTGTCTGACCGGAAATGGAAGCAGCACGCTCAATTACCAGGGATAATCCTGGCCTGCTCGCTTCCTTCCTCTGGCTGCTATCTGCCACTCGCTAAGAGGGGACCGTCAATATACTTACTTGGTGAGCGAGGAAAACGGGACACCATTCGGTTTCCCCACTTAAGTTACCGGAAGAGCTTTCATACTTCACTGCAGTAGTTACCAAAAGGAGAGAAATGCAAGTGAGCCACTACTGCAGAATTTTAAGTCATTACATAGGGTGATAGTTTGTATAGCGAACTATTAATCTTATTTTGTGTTGCCATAGTGACCATGTCGAGCGTACTAAAGTTAACGTAGCTATTTCCTACTTTTCTGGGTGGAGGGTAGACGACCACTGGGACTCTACGTTTAATGTTGGAAATGGGGTGATCCACTGCAAACAGCCATCTGAGAATCAGGCGAGATAGAAAGCAGCCTGAACAAATCTTCGGTTCCTCATTCTGTCTATAAGCGACAGTGCTTGTGTACTCTTGACATGGTAACCATAGCAACTAAAAGGTGGGTGCAAACAAGACTGGTATAAGAACTGCTGCCAGAATAGGGTGGTGTAGCAGATGTTTGCTGGCATTGCTGAACTAATTGCAACCTTCGCATACCTGAGGAAATATTAAGACTGCCCGCTTTAGAAGGAAACGTCTGCGTGGCCGGCGACGACATAAAATAGACAACGCCCTGCCGACAATACAGCATCAAATTGCAATGTAGTATTATTACCTATTGTTCAAAACGAGGAAGGTTTGGTAGATTCATGCATAACGTCATTACATTTTAATAGCCACATTCTGTCCAGAAATGAGCAAATGGTTCTGAGGCGTTATGGAACTGTCATAAATAATTTTAAGAAATTCCTTAAGCCCCCACTTTCACCAAACGTTCTTTGTAGCTGAGAACTGTTCCGCTTTAATTGTTCATAGTAACGTTGGATCGCGTTCCAGCCACGCACGTTAATGTGGGAAGGTTTCGTCTTGAAATTCTCGGTATTCGGAAGTCTATAGTACTTGCTGGTAGTCCTGTTATAAAGTGAACTAGTTTGCTCGTTCGTGCTTCGACAGGTAATCTCTCGGGTAGGAGGAGACATTTCGTGAAAATGACAAGACAGCTTGACAGCCGCACGCGCCGAAAGTGCGCCAGGTAGATCAGGTTAGACGATTTGGTACACGTTTGTCGAGAGGGGGCGGGGCTGCCTGATGATAAGCATCTTATCAGAACTAAGATCTAAATTTATTTAGGCCTCAAACACTGGTTATTTCTAACCATTCTGATCCTTATAAAATAGACAATTTCTAATTTGAAAAAAACAAACGAGCCCAAGCCCTTATTGTCCAGAAACCGAATTCAACAATCAGTCCGGGACTTGAAACTGTTGATATCCAGGTCAGATACTTAAGCAAGCAAAAGCCGACTACCTAGTGTCGGGTCCAGGCGTTTAAGTTAATTACACAAGACACTATTCTCGGACTCTTCTCATTGTTTCAGTTTATTAACTATACTTGCTTTGAAGCAGTTTGTGGCGAATTAATAGGCAGTGTTACGTTAGGTAATAAAGTAGTTTTCATGCTACCAGATAGTGTTCGTAGCGTATACTACCTCAGTAAGTTTGTAAACTAAAAGGGGGCGGGCCAGCCCCTAAGTTAATTCATAAACAGCAGGCAGTGAAGGAATTGCGTCATTTCATAGTGCTCGTCCCACATGGCCGGCCGACCGGACATGTCTCCCTCTCGCCACGCGTGGTTCACGCCAAATAAAGACCTACTTTGCATATGTAAGCCCGGCTGACAATAGCGGCAGGTGCGCCGGCCAGCTGAATTCACAAAGCTAGCTTTTATGGAGGTTTTTCATTAACAACAAAGGAAAATTACGGTGTTTGATTGGGGGCACACGTCGGTGCCCCCACAATTTAAATAATTTACAAAGAAACCTGTCTCATAAATACCGTGAGTCGTAAAAACTTTTGGAACTTTCTCAACAAGCTTGCCACTCTGGTAAGTCGGTACTACCGTCGTCGTCCGGTAATATCTCGTCCAATTTTTTAAATATAAATAGGAATGCATTGACTTATTTATAACCTGTAATGGCCACGTGAATTTATTCAGTGTTTGAGCGAGCAGACAAAGTGCTGGTTTGAGTTTTCAATGTGGTGATAAATATAGCTCGTGCTGAAAGTACTCCACGTGCTGTTTAGTTATGGTAAAAAGCGTCGGGCGCTGACAAAGATGAGGTCGGTCGGACCAGCTGTCCGGCGCAGATCCAACGCTATATGTTTAGACACTAACAGTAACGGCGAGCTGGACAACAAACTCGTTATCCAAATGGTATTTAGTTTCCAGTAAAACTTCAGCTTTTTTCCAGCGCTAGTATTGTACAGCTTGCTGATTTGTCTGCCGCCTCTCCTTTACAGCGGTGTCTGTCTTGCCACTCACGCGGATGAAGGCGGAGCTAAAGCAGTAAAGCGCAGCTGTCACGAAAGCGAGGCTGCTGTCGAAGAAAGCCAATACCAGATATACAGTAGTGCAAGGAACGAACAGTAAACAAGAATGATGCGGTTGCGAAAAGCGGCGGGATTTGCCTTTCTTTGGATATTACAAATACATACGCTACTGCAGCAGGTGAGTTGGACGACACGATGGAATTTTGCACTTAATAACAGTATGCATTAACGGCGTCCTACCTTTTTTTTCAATTTTAATCTTTTTCCTTCGTTTTAAACAGTAACTCCACATCAAAGGTAACGTGTTCAATGTTTTATCTTTCCTTACAGGTCTCGTGCTTATCGGTGTTCGAGTTGCGGCTTGCATCATTTCGGAATACACGAGGCTTTAATGCAAACGGCAACTGTTGCAATGGATATACAAAAAATGAAAAATGCTCAACGTGCAGGACATTTTTTCGGATTTGCCTTACCCATTATCAAAGCAGCATCTCGACGGACCAGAAATGTACGTTTGCAACACGAGAAACTGCCGTACTTGGGGGTAACGTCATTGATTTCAGCGGTGATCTCCCGGTTCACTTCGAAAACCCGATTCTGTTCCCCTTAAAGTTCACTTGGCCGGTAAGTACAGTGCGTGCTGTCCGGCACAGTTGGGAAAATTTCCGATAGAAGGAAGGTGATCCTTTCTCTTTCCTATTTGGTGCACGCTGGGAAGATTGACGGTGTTTTTCAGCTGTTCTAGTAGATATAACGGGTCAATGTTTTATTTTAATAGTTTTTCGATAAAATAAATTGGTTAATTCTTCCCTTACCTGGATAAGGAAGTGAATGTGATTATTAGAATGGAAGCATCAATGCGCAGTCCGTCAGTTACGTCTAACCAATAAAACACCAAAAATCCAATAAAAAATCTCTAACACCGATAATATCGATTCGTACCTAGTGTGACTCAGTGAAATGGAAACAGCTTGCACCCAGCCAGTCCCGTTTGACACAAATTGAACAGTGTCCCGATTCATTTACGTAAAGCTTGTTTCCTTACAGGGTACTTTCTCCTTGATCATAGAGGCGTGGCACGACAAGACTCACCAAGGGCCGTCAATTGGTAAGTAGTCAAGCGATGCTTTCTATAGGCACTAGGGGCCCCTGTATACCATGCAAACTGCAATTATTCGAAATAAAAAGCAAGAGAAGGCATACATCTGACGAATAGGCAGCTGTGAATTTGTACAATGAAACAATGCCGTTGCTATGGTTACCCTCAAATTTTCGTTTTGCAGCTTTACGATCACTAAGCTGTCTTATGAAAATCTTAGTATATCGAGCTTGCTGGAAATTAAACAAATGGTTATAATAGGTCTCTTCGATGCATATCAGCTATCTATACCAGCCCAGCTGTATGTGACAGTTCATTTTATCCTATTCTGGAGTGGTATGAATTCTTACTGAAGTCGATCCGAAATATTGAACAAAATTTTATGGCGAGTATTTTAAATTTGTTTACGCACCGCAAACGCCCGTGAGAGAGGGCGTAGCGCGGAGTCGGCCTGCTCGGCTGGCCGGGCGAGTGCGAGAAACGTCGATTCGATAAGCGGGTCGGTCATGCGCCTCCCGCCGCTGAGGCAGGCAGTCCGGCTTGTACATCAGGCCGACTTAATGATTGGCGCTGTCCCCACGTGGCAGCAATCTTATTTAATTTGTCTCCAGGAGCGTATGCGCTGCTTTCCAAATCTGATTAGTTCTTTGTTACCCCAGTTCGCGTACACTGAACAAGGTTAGAGACTTTACTGCCTCAGATAAATATTTTCTAATCAGACCAGTAAGTAGTGGAAGTTGACAGACTCGGTACTTGGGAGAGGCGACAGGTGGCGGACGTCTGAGCAAACTACACACATAGTCGGTACAAATGAAAACCATAAGATAACAACTTGCTATCGTAATAAAGTAACAGTGAACATTATTCTTAGCTCTGCTTAGCATAATTTTCTCGTTGTCCCTACACTTAAAAGCAATATAATATTTATCAATATGCTTAATTTCTTCAGGTAGCCCCAGGGATTTAATAACAAGAATGGCAGTGCAGCGTTCTGTCGAGGTTGGTGAAAAATGGAACAACTTCAATAATATTTCTCGATACACTCAGCTTAAATATGGCTATAGAGTTGTATGCAAAGACGAGTACTTCGGCCCGCAATGTACGAAGCACTGTCGGCGACGGGATGACCAGTTCGGACATAATACGTGCGATAAAAACGGCAATAAGGTCTGTTTGGATGGTTGGAAAGGCCCATACTGTGACGAAGGTATGTGTTCACATCGTTTATATAAATTTTCTTATGTTCTTGCGGACTATATTTTGCGACAATAAGCGAGCGGTCGGTCACACAGTGCATGTTTTTCAACCATGGCGGCATTGGTTTCTTTGTGGAGTGTCGATTACTTTGACACGGAAAGAGGCTGACTGCAAACACGCTAGCGATCTAGCGCATGCTGTAAATGGCAGGTGTCTGTAGCCACAGATTCCATCGCTTACCTGGCCGCTCAAGCGAAACAATCACTTCACTTGGTGTTTACCAAAAATCGGACAGCTGCTACAAGATATCGGAACTGGCAGCATTAAATGCAGTTTTGGTAAATATTTGGCTATATATTCTTAAAATTCTTTTTTTTTTTTTTAGCCAAGTGCCTTCTGGGTTGTCATAAAAGTTATGGTACCTGCAAAAAACCGAATGAATGCACGTAAGTTGCTCTTTACTTACCAAGAGTATAACGGCAGTATATTTTGAAAAGCAAAAATGTTAAGGCCGAAATAAACATGAAACAATGCACAAATTGACTGCTTATTCCTTGTAAGTTGATGGACATTTGTGAAATGTAGAAACAACTTGTAATTCCTTAATTTTAAAGATAAAAGGTTAGTCTTCGTAGACTTCTGAATCCATGAAAAATGTTGATTTAGGATATATTAGCTAAAAAATTTCTTAAAATTTAGAGACTACTGCATTAACTAAGTCTTAGTTGGGATAAGGGATCTTCCTACAGTTCTCATTGTCAAAGTAAACAATTACAATTTTAAATTTCAGCAGTTTACACAGCCGTGTTACTACATGCAATTTTGAACTTTTGGGGAATTTCTTTGAATAAAGTTTTGTAAATAAGACATGCAGCCAACTTCATAATCAGCAAAAACTATAAACTCATGTAAAACTTTAAAATACAACTGTTTTAATAACAAAATCAAATTTCATAACTAATCTTTAACTGGCCCATTCCAGGCAATAAGCAGAGACTTATAGGGCAAGTGTATACTTTGCTATTAACATTGATATTGCACATGTACCTGGTTTGCATCAATTCTTTAGTGATTCTCAGATCAAGGTGTATGCAGATTCAATTTTACATACTGACAGGATTTGAAATATTCGGATCTTTTTATAGGACAAACCAATATGGTTTTGCTGCTAATAGGTATTTGTAGTTGTAAATTTTCTTTATTTTCATTTTATGATGTAAATTAGTCAAATACATTTGATGTCATGTACAGTTTCAATAAGTATGACTAACCACATACAGATGCAGACCAGGATGGAGAGGTCAGTTTTGCAATGAATGCATACCACATCCAAATTGTCAACATGGATCATGTTCTCAGCCATGGAAATGCAACTGTGAAGAAGGATGGGGAGGACTGCTATGCAATCAAGGTTTGTAAAATTTTTTGACACTGGTCTTCCTGTCATTTTATGTAAGTCCTAGGCTTTCCATTTAAATTTAACTGTTGAATTGAGTAAGTTGCATTGGAGTGAAATTGTTAAAGATTTTAACATGTTTAAAGACTAATATTTTAAACTTGTCAAATTCTAAAATTGTATAATCCAAATTAAAAACCCAGAGAAAATACTTAAATTCTGCTTCATTTCAGATCTAAACTACTGTACACACCATAAACCTTGCAAAAATGGTGGCACATGTACAAACACAGGGCAAGGAAGTTACACATGCTCTTGTAGTGAGGGATTTACAGGAACAAACTGTGAGATAGAAATTGATAATTGTCAGCATCAACCGTGCTTGAGTGAAGGGACATGTGAGGTAAGTTGCTAATAAATATGCAATGTTTGAAATTAAAATTGGTTGGAAATGGTTTCATATTGATATACTTGTTTTGCATGCATGTAATGCAATATTTAATGAACTCATTTAAAAAAGTTCCCTAAATCAGAACCAATTTGTCAAATTTCCCAGAATTTTTACAAATTAATGATCTGCTACAAAAATTCTAAGGATAACTTAAATTATTAGTATTCAATTAATATACTACAAGAGCATTAATATTGCAAATGCAGGACTCGAAAGAGCTGCAGCATTTCTAAATGTGCCCTGTTAGTTAAAAGCCAACAAAGTGGTGAGAAGAATGTAGCACCAGTGGAATAAGCACATACTAATGGGGTTATAGGATAAATTGCACATAATTATTCATAATCTAGTGAATGCATTCCAAAGTAGTCCAGAACAGTGCATTACTTTTAGTTTTAAAATGCTCATGACAAGCTTTTTGGTTTCATCCAATTTGTTTTGTAAAGTTTAAACTTCTAAATTTTATGGCAGTCATTTTTGGTCAATCATTTCAGCTAATAATGCTAATGTAGTGACACTTCAATAAGTGTACTAAGAATGCTAATCTTTCATTATTTTTATTGGGATGTTTTTAAATTAAGTTCAAAAGAATTTTTTAATTTTTTTTTTACTAGGATATAGGTACAGGTTTTCGATGTCGCTGTCCAAGTGGTTTTGGGGGGAAAAGGTGCGAAATATCAGCTGTTTCATGCACAGCCAACCCTTGCCTTAATTCAGGAACATGTGTAGAAGGCCAAGGAACATACACATGTAAATGCTCATCTGGTTATTCAGGGTTAAACTGTGAGATTGAGCTGAATGAGTGCTTGTCTAAGCCATGTAAAAATGGTAAGTATAAAAAGCTTTGAAAAGCATCACTTGAAATTCAATAAATACTAGCTGCATCTTGTTCACTTGAGCCAACATGATCTCATTTTTTAAAAAATGGAATAATTTTATATCTATAGTGATACTCAGTATAGCAATTCAAACTTTCTAACTGCCATTCAACATGGGCATATTAGCTTATTTGTTCCATTTTCAAAATGAGTGACAAGCATCACACAACCTGAATATCTTGGGGGCTGAATGCAAACTAAGAAAATTAAATTTCAAAAAGCAAAGAATGTCAGAATTAAAAATGGTATTTATGGTTGACTTTTGGACCCTTCTGAATATCCTGAAAAAATTTGTCTGGTATTTGTAAGCTGTTTAATGATGGAAGGAAATTTACGAAAGACCTGGGATGACCTGAATGGGCTAATGCCAGCTAATGGCTAATTCTTAAAATTGCTTAAATTCTACTTGGTTTGAGTTCATGATGCAGCTGAATGATTAGAATTCAGACTTATGCATGTCATTCATGCTATAACTTTCAACATCAATGTTTGTGTTCAGTTTCCAGATTGACATTCTTTGTTCTAATATTAATTACTCTAGAACTAAAATAACATACTTTTCAGACTAAGAAATTTATTTGCTCCAAATAACTCAGTAGTAATGAATTAACTAAACTGAGATTGCCAACTGATTTAAATGCTCAACTAATTTAGAAGAATCTGTTTGGAAAGTCTTTCATGCATGTATTAAAGAATGAATTCTGCAAATTTTACAAATGAATTGTATACTTCGTTTTGCTTGCTCTTATGGGCACCATGTTGATGACCTTTATTCTGAGGAAATATTTTTTAAAAATCAATGAATTTTTCTGGCATAGTTAAGCAAACCATCTACTGTATGTAGTTGTCTAGTACATAAAACAGTTAAGCTAATAACAATAGTTCATTGCAATGAGTTACAGGAATTTCAAGATATGAAATATTAATTTGGCCATAGTAACATGTGCAGATGGGAATGCAGAATGTATTTTTTCTTATAGCAGATACTGTTAGTAATGCTTGATTGCTGACTAGTTGAAGTTAATATTATGCCACGTTTGATACACTTCTAAAATTTTAAAACTGAAGTAATATTTATATTAACTTGTTTTAGATGGCCGATGTGTTGATCATATCAATGGATTTAGGTGTGTGTGCACAAATGGATTCAGTGGACAGACATGTGAACAAAATGTTAATGACTGCTCTCAGGATGTTTGCCTTAATGGAGGTACTTGTATTGACGGAGTTAATGACTTCATGTGTCGGTGTATTCCAGGATTTGCTGGAAGTTTATGCCAGGAAAATGTTGATGACTGTAAACTTAGACCGTGTGCCAATGGAGGCACCTGCCATGATTTAGTAAATGATTTCTCATGCGTGTGCGCTGCTGGATTTACAGGCAGAGACTGCAGCATGAACAATGATGATTGTCAAGTTTCTCCATGCCTTAATGGTGGAGAATGTCATGATCTTGTTGCTGACTACCAGTGCAAATGTAAACCAGGATTTACTGGAAAAAACTGTGGAAATCAAGGTAACACAACTATTAAAACTAATCCATTTCCTACCAATGAAAATGACTCCAAAAACATCACTGCGAGTGGTCAAGAGAGAGAGAATTCAGCTTTAAGCATGCAGCACTTGCTACTGATTCTGTGTCTTGGAGTTGGAATACCACTAGTTGTCATCATTATTCTAGTTGCAGTATTGCTATGCCGAAAAAGACATCATTTTCGAGAAAATATGAAAAAAGAAACTTTGCAAAATGAGGCAAACAGTATGAATAACAAATGTGTTGATACTAATATTTTTACTACAACTATTCCACCAGGCAGTTCAACAGTAAAAGTTACAAATGAAGAACAGGACTTTAATACTTACAATCCAAAACAGTTTTATTATGAAAAAACAAATAAACAATTCATTAAAGACTGTAATACTGCAGATGATCAGTTTCAAAACAAGGATTACAAGCACTACATGAAACACATGGATACACTGCAAGTGGATTCTAGTACTGATGTAGGGTAAGTATTACTTGATCAAAATTTCATGGCCTTTGCAATTTATGCATTTCTTTGCTTCTTTCCTTAAATTTTATCACATCATTTTGCTCAGTTTTTTTTTTTTAATTTTTCAAAATTCACAAGCAGTCAGTCTTTGTATGTGATGCATCTTAGTAGTTATGGTTTCCAAATCTTCAAAAATAAAATTCAGATGGTTTAGATAATCAAGTATAACTGCTACCAACTTCAGATTTATGATTAAGCTATACCTATTTTTGGTCATGGAAATCAACTTTCAAGGTGACATGCTGCAGAACCCTAGGATATCAACTTGAATACTTAACTTTAATGTTCACAAATAAAATGCTTAGCTGTGAATTCAAACCTGAATTTCATTTGACCTTTAAATTTATTTTAAACAGTATGGCAATGCAGTGGTCTGGCCACCAACCTTTGTAGTCCAGTAGCCTGAGTTAGATTCTGGCTGGTTGGTGAAACTCCCAAAAATTCTCTTCTCACTTGTTCTTCACTAGCCAGGCACAGGTTTCCTTCCACATTAAATTTAGTAGGGATTTGCAGTCTTTTTAATACTGACTTTGGCTGACCTGTCACTTTCATGCTCAGCTAATATTTTAGGCCCTGGCCTGCATCATTGGTTGATTAGAATTAAACACTAAAAAAATATCCTTTCATTTTCCCTGGAAGATGCAAATTGAATCTTGTGAATAACTTCATAATTAAATTAACAATTCCTTTTCAAGATTAAATAAGTTCAGGTACTAGCAGCAATTTTAGAATTTTTGGACAATTTAAAAATTAGCATTGTTTACTGGTAAAGTTCATTCATGCCCTCATTTTTTTGACCAATAAAAAGCTATCAATTGACTCAATACTAAATACTGTAACAGATTGTTTAGGCTTTATGGAAGATTTTTTGGTCTGTTTCAAATAACTGCTTGAAGTCAACTGCATTCATGATTATGGGAAAACTGCACAACTTCAACCTTTGTGTATATGAATATATATAAATCTAATCTCTCCCCCAAAAAAAAATTGTTTGGTCTTAATTTTTGGGTTCAAAGAATTTGTTCATTGAGATTATTTTTTAAATGGAAAACTTGATACATTTTGTATTAGAAAAATAATCTTCCAATAACTTTAAGTGGGTCAAATAATCAGTTAATTTTTTAACTTCTATACTAGGGGAAATTTCAAATGTCTGATTTTACATTCCATTAATGCTTTGTCTACTGTTCAAACTAAATTTTACATTCTATATTAATTTGTTCAACACTAACTTTGTAATGCGATCTTTAAATTTCAAGTGATTGAATTCGAATGTAAAGCTAACAAGAAAATGCTAGGTCCTGCTTATTGGTAAAACACATCAAATTAAGTGTTAATACATGCATTCCAGTTTTCGGGCCACTGCTGCCATTATTACAAGCATCAAGTTGCGCGAACTTGCTAACTGTAAGGGAAATGTGAAAACTAAAAGCAATTATGCATATCTTAACTGATCGTTTTCTTGGTATATAACTCTTGATGATTAAAATACTTTGCAAATCTAAAATTTAAAAAGTAATATATGAAATAGTCCATACATCTATAAGGGTAAACAAAGAAATTAACGTTTTCCAGATCAGACCTAGAAATAAGTTCCCATATTTTAAATCAAGATTAGTCTTTAATTTTGACTTTTCTCAATCTATATTAAATGCTAAGTAAACACTTCCTAAACAAAGTAGTTCTTAAAGCCTATAAATTGTTCAAGACTTGAAGTATGAGATGTAGTTTAGAATTAATGAATTTGCAAATAATGGCTATCATTGTTGTGCTTGCAATAACAGTTCATTTATTGGATGTTTGTTGCTAGTAAATTAATGATCATAATAATCCTAAGAGAATGTGGGCTCAAGTGGAAATATAGACCACATTTCATAATTCAGCTTATTTGGGGATGGTATTGGTCAACAAATACAGTAAAATTACCTTAGAACCATTAGGTAGGTGATGGGTTCCAGACCAGTCACTTGTTCTATCCCAAAATTATAAATTCCAATGGAGAAGGTACCAGTAACTTCACCTTGGGATGGGACTAAAACAGTCAGGGAAAGATTGCTGAAAAAACCTGGATTCTTTCCACAAGCTTGTTAAAACTGTAGTTTAAGACAACTTTGTTCTCAGTCAAATTTTAGATTAATGCATTAAGTATCTGCTAATGAAATTATTCTCTTTTTTCAGAGAATGCAGTATACCAGATCTAATAGTGAAACCTTCACAAATTTTTACAGACTCTATATTAATTTTGGAGCAAGCGCATCGGCATCAGAAAAATACAACTACAGAAAGCATGCTGGCTACAGAGGTCTGATTAATGATCAGACAACGATATTTGCTGTAATATATGCATACAACATGGATGTAATTTAAGTGCCTTTTTTGTACAGATAATATACATGAAATTTCGTATGCAGTTTGTGGAACTGTTTTACAAGCTATTTATCTTTGGAATATGGCTACTGGATAAAACTGAGCAACACTGACTGCACAAGCTGGGATGACAGATCTCTGGATTTACTAGTCTTTTGTTTTTAAAATTGTTTAAAAAAAAACCAATGGTACACGAAGGAACACTGCCAGTTTATTAAATAATTTCCTCATTCATCGCAACCATCTTGCAGACATTAATGCAATCTGAACTTATTTTCCTCAGTAATGTCTGGCCATTTTGTGCAATGGAATTCTGTGCAATGACTCCATCCTATTTTATTTTTTTCAATTAGACAAGGAAATTCCAGCATTCCTAATTTGGGTTTATTTTAATTTTTTAGAACAAATTTGGCATGCATGCATGTTAATGTTTGTATATGCAATGGCCAGAGTTTCCACTTTTTAACTAAACTCAGTACTACGTCAGTGTCCTGTGGCTGGAAGAGTTGATTCAGTATCAGCCAAGACCGGTGACATTACAATGCAACTGAGATTCCATATGAACAAATTGTCAGATCAGCTACCATGTATGCCATTTTTATCATTCCACTGCAGTAGGCTGGCTAATCAGCCCTGGATATTGTTCTTGACTGTTGCTGAAATTGCCTAAGTCAACTTGTAGAGCATGAAGACAGGCAGCCTTGGAGTCTTCATGCTTAGTACTATGTACATGTCTGTGATGTTATCTTGTACATAATGTATATTTATCAAAGATGTATATAAAACTGTTGACACATGACACTCACCAAGATGAATAAAGGTCACAAGCTGACTATTTTTTCAAGTACAAATGTTATCCTCGATGTTTAGACACGTTTAAATTCCTGCCACAAAGTATGCCATACATCTTAAAGACTGCCAGAAAAAGCGCTTATCAGAAAATGTACTTAGGATTATTTTCATTATAGTTGATTTTAAAATTTTAAGTTTTTATATTTTTAGTTCCATAACTTATGGTCACAACTGTTTTCTTCAGTTAGCTGCCAAAACTTAAGTAGCCTTAAATTTAATTGCGCCAATCATTTAACTGCTGCTGATAAGATGAGTATTAATGTTAATTCAGTCGACTGCTGTATGTTTGAGTATTAATGTCAATTCAATCAACTGCTGTATTTCTAGTTTGTCTTCAACCAGTTTGAGGACAGATACACATTCCAGTATGTTTTAATTGGAACTTAGTTTTCAAAATTTAACTTTGCAGCAGTTTGTGATAATTAATTTGGAAACTTCTGAATTTGTAACAAATTTTACTAAAACATTTTGTATTAAACTGTTTCAATTAAAGTCAAATCTGAGTTGAAATAAAGGATTCCTGTGATTTATTTGAAAGTAAAAATGATTTGAATTTGCTCAGTTTTGAGTCTACGATCAAATACAAGTCTGAAATTTTGTTAGTTTGACTCTAATGTCCTTTGTCACTGGTAAGTATTTGTCAATTAAATTATCAGCATTTCTAATGCCTGTACAAACATACTTGCTCTGCAAGAAATGTTGCTTTTTAAAATGAGTTCATATTGAAATATGTAAAATGATTTCTGCATAAATTTGATTGATGCGTAGAAAGCATGCTGTGAAGAATAGCTATAAATTTTAGATATGGTGTATTTGGCCACAAGCCATTAAGATTTCATTAGTTATAGTGCTTTAAGTATGTTTGGCAGCATATCCCAAAAGCAATAGCTAATTGTTACCTAACCTTGTACTATTGTATCCAATGATTGGTAGAAACAGCTTTTGCACTAATTAAAGAGTGACTAAGAATGTCAAGATAGTTCAGTTTAATTGCATTTTAATTGCATTATACATGTTAAATATTCTAATATTTGCTGGTGGCTATTGTGAATAGTAAATTTTCACTGCTGGTTCTGTAAATGAAGTTTACATTCTATCCTAAGAATCCTGTAAGCTTTAAACCACCATGTATTGTATAAATTTAATCTTGCCTGTTTTGATGAAATGTTAAGTTGCTTTGAGTCAGATTTAACAATTGGCAGCAATTATCAGTTTTGTAATTTACTAGTCATCCTAGTTCAAAAGTTAAATATTAAAAATTGGATGGACATTACACTGATAGTCTAAAATTTTCCAGTGACATTTATCAAATTCATTTTCAAATGGTGTTGAATAATTAATTCAACATTATTTTCAAAGATTGGCATATTTTAAAAGATGGGCAAAATTTAGGTGAATGTTAATTTTGTCATTGTATGGTAGTCAGATTTTAATTTTGCACTTGGATTATAAACTTTAGTATTATTTAAACAATGATATTAACTTGTAACTCATCAAATATGTACTTGACCAGCAAAAAACACTACTAAGCTTGAAAGTTTTTAGTTTTATGCATTGTTGTTTGTATGTCAAAATAGCTTACTACTAAATATAACCTACCATGTGATTTTAATATTAAGCTTGAGTTACTAAAAAATGCCAGTTTCTACCTGCAATTAAATTTAATTATATCCAACAATTTAGGAATAAAAATTTTATTCAAGGAATTTAGGTATTAGAAATAGTGGTCTGACAAAACTAGAAAAATTAGAAATGCATTTTGGCAAAAGAATTTTCTTGGGATCTTGTGAAGATTAATTCTCATTTAACATTTAAGTAAATAGAATTCTCATTTAACATTTAAGTAAATAGAATTCTCATTTAACATTTAAGTAAATAGAAGAATTAAAATGGTATATTGCCATTATCCTAGTTTATGCCTATGTTTTACCTTAGTACAATTCTTCAAAATTGATGTTTGCTATCCAAGTCTAGTTGACTTCCTAATATAACTGTTGAAATATCTCATTTAGTCCTGATTAGGTCACTGAGGAAGAGTCTCTGACATGCCCCTTTCTAATTTTGATTTGAAAAGGATACTTAATGTATTAAGTTTAAAAGTTTCCTAGTTTTGGTTTATATCTACAAAAATTAACTGTTGGCATAAGTGATATCAATCTTTTAATTGATTACTAGTATGAATAAATGTAATTTGCATGATACTTTTTGAAGCTAATAAATTTTCATTTTCATGTTATTGATTGATGGGCCATCTTGAGAAAAATCCATTTGTAGAAGCTTTATTCAGTTCCAATGTAAAACTGAAAATTTCCAAATATCCAATCTGCATTTTAAATGTGTACTTAAATAAAAATTTAGCCACTTTCAATCCATTCAGTCAAATTTACATTTTGATTTCTGAAAAAGTTTATTACTGGTTGATAACCTTAATAAGTTAGCTGTGTTCATGTAATATTATTTTTATTTGGACTGATTTATATTTATTATACTTATGTACAGCTGATCAAGAACTTAATGGCTTGGCTATTAATAGTTCTGATAATTAAATTCATCTTTATTACTAAGTTCTTTAGATCTAATGCATTTTAAGTCCAACCTCTATAACAGTGTGAATGCTATATACTTTTTAGTTATACATAAGTGAAAACATCATTTAAGGTATATCAGCTTCTATCTATAGCTAATAGTGACTGAACAGATAAAAATCCTGTGCTATATACAATAGTTGTCTGAGTAAGAAAAGGGCATGTCTGCAAACAAATTACTGGAAAAATCCCTTTGCTTTATCAATTCAGTATTAGTTTCTCAAATTACTAAAACAATTGCTCAGTTATTCTCTATGCTACAGATGGGTCTGTGATTGATAAGCATTGCTACTGGAGGCAATTAAATCTCTGATTGCCTATGCTGATTTTTTGTTTTTTTATTTCTTGTCCAATCTGGATGATACTGACCACTAGACAAGAAGTTAAAATGGATGGAACACACCAACTGGATATTCATCTCCTGTAGAAGCATCCAATTACTAGTTTGAAAGCTGTTTCCAATTTTCATCTGTAGATTCAGATTTTATTTGATCTGTATGCTTTAATTTATTTTGTTTCACCTAAGCTGAATTATATTCGGCTGTTTTCATCCAAACAAAGAAAGATCATTAAAGTCTATATTCTAAGTACATACTGTATTTCAAACAATTTCGAGTATTCCTGTGTAAATAATAATATATTACTATTTGAAAATGTAAGAAATACTTCATGCATTTGAATCTCAAGAATCTCATATCTTCTGCAAGTGTTTTTTTTATCTGAATATGAACAACTAACTAACTACAGTGAAAGATTTCGGATTAAAAGCAAGACATCAATAGAAAATTGGAGACTGTGATGCTCCAGTGATAGACTACTGTTAAGTTGAAAGCCCAATTCAAATTTCAGTTGAAACTGGTTCAGTTTGGCATACCTCTCTAACATGGTTTCTCACTGTTCTTTACCAGCTGTCAATGTAGATTTCTGTCCACATCTAAAAGAAACTCAAGATTTTCGGTAAGGCTTTCCTACTAACGTCAGAAGTGGCAAGCCTCTTGTAGTGTGGGATTAGTGGACAACTGCAGCATTACTTTAACTCACCAGGTTTTTCTCCCATCAATGTTCAACAACATTAAAAAAATTATTTTAAAATATGATAAAATCAATTGTTAGAACCCAAGATCCTATTAAATTATTTAGTATTTAACATGCCGCTATTTATGAGAAACTGGTATTGTGGTAAATTATTCTTAATTAATGTTTAATATGATGTTATGAGAAGATGGCAATGTGGTAAATTATTCTGAAACGAGGCTCTATGGTTACCATATGTGAATACACACAAACACGACCTTAGTGTCTCCATGCATTAGAATTATGGCATCACTGCCAATGAAATTAAATAATTTAAGCAGTATTTCTTAAGAGAATTGTATATGTGATGAAACCACAACTCTGTTCTTGTCGAATTCTGAGATTCATTAAGTTGAACCTTTCTGACCTTAGAAGCAGCATGTCTGAATGAAAACCAAGGCAAGTAAAACTGCACAAAAGATAGAATTAACTAAGTCATCAGTCAGTTCCTATGTTGAAAATAGCCTTATGTAATTCATTTAAATTAATTTCCATTAGATAAAGATAAATTGCAGTATTTATTAGAAAATAATATTTAACAAATGTGTTTAAGACTACCCAAGAAACACCAGATCACAAAACTGATATTTTACCTGGCCATTCATTCATAAACCTATAATTTAAAAACATTTTTACTTTTTATTTCTTTGGTAGGTTTACAGTTTATTTTTATTTTAAAAGAAATGTTTGTTTTCATAATAGAGACTGATCTTTATAGAAATTTTGAAATAAAGAATTTACCATTGTAGTAGTATCAACACTAATGTAGGAACATTACTTCATTCAGGAATTAACTAATAATCTTCTATGACAGCTTTACCTTTACAATTTTTTTCTAGTGTATATCATTTTTGCCTTTTTTTTTGTTCAGATCAAGCAAACTTTAAAATAGTAAGAAAGTGGTTTAATGTATTTATTTTTATCCTCAATATCTAAACATTTTCAAGACTTAGGATAATGGAATACTTAATTTAATTTTCATTGATACTTTTTAAAAATTGTTTCTGAAAAATTCACACAAAAATTCTAAATTATTTTGGCCTTGTACATGTACAGAAAAAAAAAGCCAGAGACTAGCAATGCTATAAAAAGGTGAGAAACTTGATTCATAAATAAATTATAAATTAAACCATATTTAAACTTACCACAACTCAATGGGCATGGCAATATCATACATCTTTCCACATAAAACCAAACCTGTTAAAAACAAACAAAAAAAAAAGGTAATTTATAACAATTTTTAAAAATTACAAACCATATTTTGGTCTGTGCATAACTCTTAATTTTCTTCTAAAGTATATTTGTCATAGTTATATTTTCCAAATGTGAAAATAACAGGTTGCAGTTTTACATTTTCCACAAAGAACTGGCTATCCTAAAGTATAATTTTTACTTCTTGTAGTTACACAGAAAGTCAATCATTCAACAGTCATTACAGAAAATTAACTCAGATAAGTAAAGCAAATTTAATGTAGTTGATCTAATTTACATAATTTACATTAATAAACTGAAATTTTAAAAATCACATTTTAACATGAGATCATCTAGATATTATTATTAACTCAAAAAAATTTCATTTATCTTAATGAAAAATCCCTTTTTAATGTAATCTAGTCTATGCAATTATTTATTTTACTTTTTTTGTATATAAATTGTTTTTTTTGCTCATACACAGCAAATAAAGAAAGGGATATGCAGTTATCTATCTATTGGTCTGTGAGCTATCAACAGGCTCACTTTACAAAGAAAGTGAAAAGCTAATGTCTGAAAAATAACTTGGCTTATAGACAATTATTTCTGATTATTGGCATTATACATGGCCCATAATTTACAAGGTATTATATTTTAGAGAGTCCATATTATTTAAATATCTACATATTAAAAGCAACCTAATAATACATGGAATGTTATTCCTGCAAATATATTTCAAAATTTCATAAAAAGTATTCTGAAAGAATAGGGAAAGATTCTTCTTGCCAGCATAATGATAATACACAAATCAATTGTTTTCATGATAAACAATGGATTGTTTCTTTCTAAAAGTAAATTCAGCTTTGTGCCAATAATTAAACACATCTGGTTACAAACATAATAAAAAAATTTTTTTTAAATTCCTATGTGGAAGAATACCTTCACACCAGTTCTGTTTATATATGAAATACACAAATAAGATAATGAAGAATTCTTTGAGCTGAAAATGTCAAGTATGAGTATGATCATACCCAATGTAACTTCCATCCTGTTGCAAATTTAAAGATTTCAAAAGTAATGAAACATTTCTTGTCAGTACCAAAAATTTTAATTGTTAATTTCTTTTAAGGATGAAAAAGAGAGGAGATAAAATTTACTTTTAATGTTAAAGGTGGTGGTTTTTGTCAAAATTATCCTTCAGCAAAAGTAGTGAAATGTTCAGATGATATTTTAATATTTTATAAAAATTAAAATATTGGAAAGCAAAAAAATTGCTGAGTGTTATTAGTGTTTGGTTAAGTGATGAAAATGATGTAAAAACCAGCATCCAGATCAATATATATAAGCCACATTAGGCAGCAGTAAAACATAGTGATCACACTTAGACATGAACTTCACATTTATTATGTCAACATGTTTTCATATTTCAATATCAGGAATAAAGAGTTTTGTAGTAATATAAATTAAAAAGATAGATATTTAGATTTAAATGAATAAATATGGATATTTTCTTTTCTGTTAAACTGACATTAATTGAAATTTATCTTCTAACAAAACCAAAACCATCATAACTGCAGTCAGTAGAAAAACATAATTGCAAAAACAGTATATAAACAGAATTTTCTGAACTATACATTAGTTCATTTTGTAATTCTTTCACACCACCATTTTGGTGGTTGTCTGCCAATTTTTATACAAAATTTTAATTTATGCAGATAAACCGTTTATGATAAAAGAATTTTTGCTAGACATTTTCTGTTTATAATTTACATAAATTTTAACTTTTTTTCCAATGACTATATATTTTGAAGACAATTTCCAAGAAATCTAAATAGATTTTTAAGTGTACACAACCTCCTACTTCAATTTGAGAATCAGGAGGAACTTGAGATAATAGCAAAGCAGAAGTTAAAAAAAAAAAAAAAAACATTTTTACTAGTTTTTTCCCGCCTGTCTACTTCCTTCTTTACCCAAGAATTAATGCCTAGAAGCCTACTTTAATTGCAGGGCATACCTTTTCGCATGACTTTTTATTTAGTATAGATGTGTTTTTCAACCCCACTATTATCTAACACAGGACAAATGTCTTGCAATGATAGAAAGTAATACCACTTGAGCTAATGCACTGGTTATCTTATGGTCCATCTAAAATGTGACAACACAGACTGGTGCACCACAAAAATGTTTGTTGTAAACTAAACATCTGCAGGATGGCAGAAATATCTTGGTTTACTCAATATTTGCTTCCTGTTATGTAGAGATAACATGAATAAAAGCATGTAGTTAGTTACTGTAGTATTTTATTGTGTGAAATAAACAGCTGAATTCACCAGAAAATGTCTAAAACATTAACTAAATTATAGGCAGAATGTTTGTTATTAAACTTTAAGTTTCCTTATAAAATGCAAAGTAAGCCATTACTTATCTTGACTTCAAAGCTTTTTTGTGAACATTGAAATTTTAATATCTTCTGCACCATGTTTTCAGTTCTGTTATCCAAAAGACCCACAATCAATTTAATACACAATGTTATTCCACTAAATAAAAATAAATACTACTACCATAAAATGTTTGTTAAATAAATAAAAGAATGGGGCATTGTGTTGGATGATGACTAAAGCAGGTAAGTTCTCACCAATGTTTACAGCTGGAGTTATTAGGAAAACCAGTATAGCACAAATCAATAGGGTACACCCCAATCTCTCTTTGTAATAACCAAGTATTACCAGCTTGCTAACATCAACTTTTAAACCGTAACAATGCAGGTAATGTTTTAAAACTCGTGAATGGCCCACCTTTTCAGATCGTATCAATACTCACTTCCAGGTGATTGCTGAGACAAACATTCAACAGGTGCTATTTCCTGTTCATATTTTTTTTTGTTTTTTTTTTTGTAAAAACCTCTACAATTACTCTCAAGCAATCATATACGTATCCAAATCCTCAAAAAATAAATAAATAAATAAAATATCAACAGTAATCGCTTTTTCTTTTTTATATATATAAAAAAAAGCTACAGTAAATAATCATACTCTCAATTTTAACCCATTCAGCACCTGCATTTGTACTTTGATCCACTTCTACGTATATTTTACTTAGAGGATTAAACAGGCAGAGTGACGATTATTATTATTTTTTTATATAAAATATCCTGCAAAGTCTTTCAGGAAATTATTTAAAACTCTGCATGCACAGATAAGAACCACAATTTCAGGCTTAAATGTGCGCAGGCACTAAAGATGAACTGCAAAACCAGTTAAAATATAGATTTAATTGAATTAAATACGAATACCACACTTAAATAATCAGTATTTGTTGACGGGGTTACAGTTGATTATCCAAGTAAATTCAAAATGTAGTGGAATTGAAAAAAAAAAAAAAAAAATTAAATATAATAATTTTTTTTTTTTCATTTATTATATACTATATTGGGGGGGTGAGTTTTAACACAACAATAAAGTGTAAAATCCGACTGCTGGAGGAATATAGATAGATATTTTTTCCGTAAAACAAAATAAGCGACGAAAGAATTGGTAATTCATGTTTCATGGCGAGTTGAATAATAATAATAATAATAATAATAATAATAACAACAACAATAGTAATAATAATAGTTTTGTATGCGTATTACAGACCTACTGGAGCAGGCAAGCAAGCATCAGGTGACACAATGAGACAGTGGGAAGACATTCCTCATCTGCGTAGACCCACCACCGCCATATTAGTTGTCGTCTGCTCGGGTTTATGGCGACTCTTTTAAGTACGGCGGGAAAAAAAAGAATCAGTCCAGAAGACTCTCATTAGGTCATGGAATCCAAAGAAAAACAACAACTCCACACACACACACCGAAAACATAATACTAAATATCCGCTCGACATTTAGAGATGTACGCCTTCATGATCGTACAGGTTTCAGATTTGTCGTCTGCATTTCTCAGCGTGCTCCCACCGGGCGCGAGAGACTATGACGTCACTTCCGCTAAAATTTCCGTTCCAGATGGGAGGGGGAGGTGAGGAGCATGCCGAAAATGTCCGAGCTCACCCGACCGTTATAAATTAATTATCCCAGTAATAATATCAATGACGAAGTTACGGATTTTAAGTCGACAGTTTAGCTGTAAGCGATTAATTAAATCCGATTTTAAAACCCATTTAGTGGAGTTACACAGCAAAATCATCTGCGCTTTTTTCCCCTGTCTGTTACAATCTATTTTCCAGCTTGGAAAAGCTACGAACGCGTTAGATAGTAATACTTTTAGTTATTTGTCACTGGATATGAATACTGGTTGATGTAACCATAAGTTAGCTAAGCTGGAAACGAGATTTGAGTTTAGGGACTAAAATGTTTGCTTAGTAGCGGACTAAATAAGTGGAAGGAACAATTCTTTATTTATTATCATTTTTTTTTTTTTAATAGGCTAAACCTGTTCGTTCCTTTAAAAAAAAATTATCTGCAATTGTTTTTTTTTTTTAAATTAAATGTTTAATTTTATTTTTATACCTAGAATATGAATGTTTTACTTTTATCGGTTTAGTTAATTTGAAATAAAAGGTCTATTATCTCCCCTTTAATGGTACTTTGTTCTTAACTCATGCAGCACACCTAAACTGGAGAAGTTTATGTTCTTGAGTATTCTTCACAAAGCATTGTCTTATAAGAATCTGCTTTAATTTCAGATTTATTTATATAGGTAGTGATTCAACGATACATGTAATCATTAAAGCTAATTAGGTTTTTCTTCATAGTAAATTATCACTATCCTGTCCTTACACTTAAATTCCGGACCATTTAAACCGTTGTTCTTCGACGACTGTCACTTAACTCAGGTTTTTAATCATGGTATTCCAGTAGACCACCGGCCGCCAGTGCTAAAGATGCAATCTTATCCACTGTAGCTTGCAGAGAAAGGACGAGACAGCCTGTCTGACAAGTCGGAGAAAGCCTCTTCATAGGCTGGCTCGATGGGGTTTGGGCTACGAAGACGCCTTAGTTACTGTAGCGCAAGTTAATCACCAGGTGGCCAGCTGCACGGTCTCTGTGGCCAAAACTCGTGTGACTTACGAAAGCCTTTGATGTACCCTCAAAGCAAGAAAAAAAAGTATTTCACTTTGGATCGAAGAGCAAGGATATGTTGTAGGAAATAAAACAAGTCAACTACTATAGAAGAATAAACCAAGATTTTAATACTTAGCAGTGTTTATAAATGGTCCACCAAGTGTTTTTGTTTTTGTTTTTTCAGACGAAACATATTCTTTTGCCTTATCGTTACGCAATGGCGGGTGATTAGCTTACCCTTTATCGTTCATTAAACACCCGCTGCTAGATGTTCTTTCGCATAAAAACGTCTAGGGAAGTAAGCAAAAACCAACGCTGTCTGGCTCGAAACTTGTTTTATCCAGATTTCTGTCCGCACTAATGTCCGCTGGCGAGTACTCGAGCACCTCACGCCGTAAAACCGACACAGGAGCTTTTAAATGGCGCCTACGGTTAAATGATGTCGCTGCTGTTGTAGTCACGCGAGATTACTGTTAACAACTGAACGCTCCGCGGATTAATGGTTCCTTTTTTCCGAAATATCACTCGGCCGAACAAGCCCTTAGATGATTTTCGAATTTGAAATCAGTATGTGAACCTTTTTGCTGAAGCCAATAAAGCCACACAAAACAACAACAACAACAACAACAACAACAACAACAAATAGGGACCATATTGAAAAACTGTTTTCTGGGATCCTTTAGAGGTCTGGGTCAGTCCATAGATAGTGGAAAACGACCCCCTGATCCTATATCATCGATGCCTGGAGACTTGCAAGATCTGTTTAACCAAAATCGACAGAGCTATCGAGAAAAAATCGGTTCCTCGATCGTTTCAGTCAAGTTGACAGATACACGCGCCTGTTATAATTTACGGGCATTAACTCGTTCTTCACTGAGTACTCGATCATGCCCGCAATTTCATTGTCTGCTCCGTTCTTCATTGTACGCACCGATACAGCTAAATCACCTATGATATATATCGTGTAATCCGTTTCCTAAATGCTCGTTTATCATCAGGGGCTTCGACGTTCTGTGGCGTACCAATTATTATCCATAACAACGAAGATACTCGTGTAAACAGTCTGCTTTCTTTTCTCCATTCGTTCTCCATCCACACACACAACGTTAATGGCGTCAGACGAGAGATTACTCGCTCGGACCGCCATTTTCCTGGTGAAACAACATCCGCCTGACAGTAGAACGGGGGGGGGGCCTCCTCCCTGCCGAGCCACTCCGGTGGTTACGCAGACTCCAACAGAAACTGACACATCTCGCTGCTGTAACTTCCGTCATGTAGTTACATCCGCGACGAATCCCTGCCCGTCATCCAGCTCGGTAGTTATGTACCCCTGGTCCATTAAGCGTGAAAGACAAAAAAAAAAAAAAAAGGAATTCCAAGTTTATGGAGGTCTAGAATTATTTTAAATGATTATATGTTTAGTTAACTGTAAATATGGAGATTTTGGATATGGTGCCTAGTTTATATATCGAGTCAGGCTTTATTTTCAAAAAAATGGAACAAATTATATATCAGTCTTCACCTCTTAGGGTAGAAGTGGGAAGAAGCGAGAGGGTGTCCCCCGACTTTAGTTCACCCCCTGTGTTGTGTCTGTTACTGACGTCCCCGTGACAAAGGATTTCGACTCGATGATTGTTCATTGGCTGGACGATTGAGACAATCACCAGGAGCCGCGCCATCTCGTCTGCGACCCGCTAATCGCGAGTCCAGTCGCCGACGACATTCCGCTAAAGATAGAATAAGTCCGATTACAGACTACTGTTGTTGTGGCTGCTGGAGAAATTCTCTACAGACAGAGTTGTCCGGGAAAATGTATCCGACGGATGCTACAAGGTGTCGTTTTTATTTGTCATCGTTTAGCGTAAAAAAAACTACGACTTCATAAATAGAGGTCTCTTGGATTCTAGTAGCAGCTAGAACATTCCAGCGAGTGGAAACCCTGGCGGGGGGAGAGGGGAGGTAACTAAATGGTTTTAAAAAAAGAAATTTGGAAAATTTGTGCTTGGCCAACTCTAGAACATTCCAGCGAGTGGAAACCCTGGCGGGGAGGGGAGGTAACTAAATGGTTTTAAAAA
This sequence comes from Nautilus pompilius, assembly GCA_018389105.1. Taxonomy (NCBI): domain Eukaryota; kingdom Metazoa; phylum Mollusca; class Cephalopoda; order Nautilida; family Nautilidae; genus Nautilus; species Nautilus pompilius. The sequence goes on from JACATO010002123.1 coordinate 2,717,774, forward strand.
AAGAAATTTGGAAAATTTGTGCTTGGCCAACTTGTGGTTGTGCCACAAATTGGTTGACTATGAGATAGAGCCAGAGAGCTTTATCAAAGAAACAGGGGGGGGGCAATCGGAGTCCAGCATCGCGGGTTTTCTCCAAGCCGCAATGACTGCAGTCAGCTTTCCAGTTTAGGTTGCGGAGGACAGGGACCGACTCCCATCCAGCCAGGTGTAGAGGCCTCAATACTAAATATATAGATGATAATCCAAAAGAGCGTAGGCGGTAACCGCTAATCACGTGAACTGTCCGCCAGATGAGAGCTAAGGCAGCTTCGAACAACCCAGCCTCATTGTAAAAGGTTTCTGATCGACCGAATGATCCACTGTTTAAAACTATTGGAAAGTAGTAAGAATTATTGAGGTTCGTTAAGCCTTAGGTGCGTTACAGCGATGTTCTGAGAGGTTTTATTGGTAAACTATCGATGGTGTTTCAGAGAGGTTTTAGATTAAATACACCGGTACACGGCATCATATTCTGTCAGTACGATTGAAATATCTCGCAACATAGCGAAGTAAATAGCAACGGAAAATCTATAAACTTGCATATTACACATATTCATAAAAAAAATCCCCTGTAATGCTTCTATTGTGACTATTGGAAACACGGACTTGTTTATCAGGGTGCTAGATAATAAATATACTTCGTATACTTTTGTCCTTTAACTGATGGTTCGATTCAATTCTGAAATGAGTATTCCGCTTTATTATTACACATAACAAAATTGCCTAGTACAGTATATATTCAGCCAGTTAAAAAGATGATTTTTAATATAAAACTGTTTATTTTATTATATTTTTGTAGAATTTGTATTGACTTAAACTAAATAATATGGCTGTTCTCTTTACCTGTCAAAAACAATCAAATTAGGAAGCAGTCTATCTATCTAATATAAAATCAGTTGCCATTCCGCCTTTTGGAGAGCGGAAAGTGAGAAAGGGTTGGTCAGTTTGAGTTCTAGCTTTCCTGTGGCTCATCTCATATCCATGCCTTTTCAAATATAGTCACCCTCTTCCGTCGTATCTAAGGGGCAAGCACGCTGGTCGTCGTCATACATTGTGATATCCTGTCGTCATGCCTACTGTTGCTATGCGTATATGGCGGCTACGAAGATTAGAAATTTGAATATACAGTTACACTTTTTCTCAGCAAAATAATAATAATAATTTTAAAGCGTCAAATCTCATTGGCTCGCATTCAGACTGCCTTAAGGACAACGACAAGCAAAGGGAGATTCGGTTGTAAATATGAGATTGTATCTGAACATATCTGGATTTTGCGTCAAACTTTAATCGGGCGCCTTTTCGAATTAATAACCCAGACTCCAGAGAGTATTACCCTATCTGAATTAGAAAACTTGACTGACGACACATGCGAAACCTTCCCGGTCGTTTCTATCGCCCGGTGTGTACGATTTTTGCTGAGAAGGAAGAACATTTTCATTAGATATATTACTGTTCGCGAATTTGTGAATTTCTTGATTTATGAGAACGTGTAGATTCTCGACGAGGTTTATTGTAACTGTGGCGTCAGTGGATAATTTTCTTGTCATTAATGTGTAATGATAGATATCTTCCCGGTTTCTGTGATTCTGGTCTGACGAGGTAGAGTGATATAAGGATTTCACATTTATAAACTTGAAGACATTTGGACCCAGTGACGGAAACAGCTGGATATGAAAAATTTGTGCAGTGGCTCAGTAAGAGGTGTATTTACTTAGCGGGTGATGTCTTTGAAAGACAGCTTATCATCGAGTAACAATTAGGCTTAGTCCGTAAGCCGTTCCAGTGGTTGGTTGTATACGTTTAATAAATCCAGATTTTGCGGAGACCACCTGCATGGAAAGGCCTATCTTCCAGCGGGCGATAAGTCGTGTGGAGTTGAAGCGACGCCAGCTCCTCTACGGGCCACACGGCTGGATTACAGCGAGATAACCGAGGAGCTGGTATGTATTCTGGTCACCGGGAGACGTCTGTACTGTGTCAGCGTCTCTCTGGGAATGGTCGTCAGCACCAATCGATCATTCCTGGCTCTAGTCATGGTTCGGCGCTGCCTTGGGACCGAATCGGAAAGCAATACGATCCAAGCCATAGGCTGTTGTTGTTGTTGTTGTTGTTAAGCGAGTTGGACGTCCAAATGCCGAGTCCTCCCCGTAACTGAGAGATGTTCGTCGAGCCGACAAGCGGCCCGGTCCCCCGACACCGAGGGCCCCATGGACCCGGGAGGTCTCTTCTCTCACGTCGGACACCAAGGAAATGCCGTACAGCTGTTTCACGCTATGGCGATCATCAGCGACAAGTCTCCTTCGACCCCAACCTGGGATCGAACCCGGTACAGCAGCAACGGTCCCCTTACGGAGCTAACCCGCTACCACCTGCCCCACCGGGCCGGCTTTGTTGTTGTTGTTGGTGGTGGTGGTGGTGCCTTTTAAGCGAAGACTTACTACCAATTTGGTCATCAGAGGTTGGGTCTCGTGTCCGTGGTCAGAATGCTGTTGGTCTGGGAAACTCTCTTCGGACAGAGATCACTTTACACCGGCTTCAGTAGCGCGCGCGCGCGCGAGCGACCAAACATTGAACGTTCTCGTATTTATTCGACTTGTAATACAACTTTTAAGGGAGTCAATCGTTACTCTCTCACTCTAGCTTGAAGGGAAAATATCAAACACCGATTATCAGAAAAGGTGGGGTGATCTATAATAAATGTAAGGCTTGGTTGCAGACCCCAAAATGCCCTTGCTGCGAAGAACGAAGACCCCGACCGTATTTAAAGCTGTTACTGCTCTCCACTTCGCCGAAACTCCAGGTGTAAACCACGTGATGGAATGTGGCTGTGATTGCATTCGTTTTACCGGATCAAAAGGACGACAAATCGATACTTGGGAAGAACAGAATGTTGGCGGACGTTATTCGTGTCCATCTAAAGACCGCACAATTCCGGAACAGCGTCGAGCCGCATCGCGCGAGATGGGTTTAGGTACAGCAGACCGGTCGTAAGTCCCGACTCAGACAGACAGAGCGAGAGGATAGCGAGTGTGCGTGCGTATTGTCTGCTCGCTACGGTCCAGAAATCAGATGGCGAGGTAAACGATGGTCGTATCATTATCTGGTAATAGAGTTCATTACATTGACTCTCGAGTAGAGGCGACCAAACGTTAGAATCGTGTACGAGGCTTCATTAAATTTTAACTATTGCTACGGGTCTGTTGAAAAGAAAAAAGGGGAATCTATCTGTAGGTTCTCTTATTATTATTGGCTGTTGTAGAAACCGTAAACAGGTGGTGAGAGAACTAAAGCGGGAGGAACTCACGCGGCTCTCCTATAGACTGGACTGTGTCTGTGAGAGAGAGAGAGAGGGAGAGAGAGAGAGAGATGGGGGAGAGAGAGAAACCCATAAAGGCGGCGGGAACTTCCCTAAGGAGAAGTTTTCCGCCGTTAGAGGGGGCGTGTGTTGCAGCGAGAATCGAACCCAAACTAGTGATTTAGTTAGTAGTCTGTGTAGCTCGGCTTACTAGTGAGGCCTTCACCACTTAGCCCGGTCTATCAGATTGTGTTTACCCGAAAACGTCTGTCGCTACGCATAAAGGCCTCTGCTGGTCACCGGCTGTAGCTGTTACCATGGCAAATGTTACGCTAATGTTAAACGTAGAGGTTCTCCGCTGTAGAACCTTACTCCAGCACATCACGAGTGTAGAATGGCGTTAGGGGTTATGAAAACGAGTTTAGTTTTCTTTCTTCATCATCGAAAAATGCACCGTTTCTGTTAAAAACGGTACAAAAAACGGCGACCACGGTCATGTTTTGTATTAACAGGATTTTAAAAATATGAGTTCAAATGTTTTTTGTGCATCATTTTTTAAATGAGGATTGGCGACCATAATTGCGTACTTAATAATGGAATAATATCTCGTGCTTTGTGCACCAATCATCGCAGGTGCGCGTATGTAAGCATATAGAGCCCGTTACATTAGTCTATGTTAGACCTATGATCATGGAGGACATTTCTCCTCGAAATAGCACCCTGCGATACTTGATTGGTGAGCCCACAGTGATGGCAGCCAGCGTACTTTATACGATAAATGTTTTTTTTTTTTTTATCAAACTTTCTTGGTGAAAGCTTTCAGCGTTTGCAAGTTTTATTCCAATTAAAACTTCCTCTAAAAGCCGTCAAATAACCCGAGAGCCAGTAATCAAATACGACGACTGGTTTCATAATATGATACCTGCATTAATCCTTACGGTCGCTAAGTGTTCAATGGGACCCGTCTTTGTTCATATCACTGCTGTTGACAGACACAGACAACTACAACAAGCCTGACGGTGCAAGTTTATTAACCCTTTCACGAGCTCGTGTCTGGCGTTAGCGTGATTTTGCAATTGTAGAAATTGTAGCGTTGTGATTATCCGACTTCGCGCAGGGCTCCGCGCTTAGAAGAGCGAGCGACTTTCGAAGGAACTTGCATAAATTATCGAAATGGCCGCTCAAGTAAAGAACAGGAGTGAACAACAGGAACTTTTAAGACGCTGCTGCTGTTAGAGTTTCTCTAAGTCTTTTAACGTCTTTCTTTCCCAACCTCAGCGACGAAGTGGGACTGTTCGGCAACTTTCCCCGCTCAGGCGATGATCCTCAGCGCGGGCACCAGAGCAGCAAAACCGACATGAAGGCATTTCCAACGAGCGTGTCTGAAATGGTTCTGTTAGTCTTCTCGCTACGGCGGGTCGTAGGCGGTCTGTTTTGGCCTGGAAACCCGACGAACGAACGGAGATGTTGTGCTACAAGGAACGCCATTGTCCCGTCATGTCCTTAAGCCGACCTGTCTGTAGTGGCATTCACGCGTAATGACTCACCAACATGGCGAGGATTCGCGAGGAGTCTCGAAGCCGTTGATAACGAGGAACGCCGACGTGAACGGATCGGAAGCCGGAGCGACACCTACACTAAACTGTCTCTTCACACTTGGACAGTTACTGGAATGCTATACGCGGAGCGCAGAAGGACGTAAGAGGGGGGCAGGGCGGCGGCCAGTTCTGAGTGTGTAGGCAGGGTATCAAGAATGGCCAGTGAGACGGGCTCCAACATGACAGGGGTGTCATGGTCGCTTAGTAGAATGCGCCAGACTGAACCGTTGGTCTATTTTAAGGCAGAGTTGGAAGTCAAAACGAAGGCCATGTGACTGTTCTCACCTACTCCAGAGCGCCTGATTTGGCCGGCTAGATCTTCCGTTGCATTCTTTTTTTCACCTGATTAATCACCTCCCCAAAAATATGTAAGATATCTCTGACACAGGTATGCAAAGAAAAGCCAGGGTTTTTTAAGTTCGGGAAGGAAGGGCAGGGGTGATGGGGGAGCTACCGACCCGGATGCTGGTAATAGCGCTGCTGCTGCTGCTGCTCGACAACAACTCTAGGAGAAACAGTCTTTCCCCTAGAATAGGAACGTCACGTAGACTCGGCGCGACTCTCGGCCTTTTCGGAATATGCTAAGACTGTGTCCAGAAAGCATCTAGAGACCATTACTTTCCCTTTCTAACACCGCCCTCACTAAACTTAATCTCGAATCCAAAATTTGTTCCGACTTGGCTTCCTCGTCTGGATGAGCTGGACACCATACTGAGGATTAGGAACAACAAATCTGTTTGGTGAACATAACCTGGAATATGATCCGCTAAAGCGCAGCAAGATGACAAACTTAAAACGAACGATTTGATTAACAACTGGAGTTTGAGTATGGTAAAGACGACGGAAGATATGTCAGGCGAAGATGTTAATTTGTTGGAATCTGTGTAAGAGAAGAGAATATGCGTAAAGGTATTGCTACTTCTTCATCGTAGACATTATTCAGTTTTAAAAAAATGCTCAAAGATTCGAATATTTAGGCAATTCACTCAGTCATAAGACCAGTCACTGGTGATTTACACATAGCAGCGTCAATATCTCACTATTTGTGGAATGAGCCTTATAAGCACAAGTACTGATGGTGGTTAGCCGCTATTCGTTTTCTCGCTCTCTCTCTCTCTCCATCTCTCTCTCTCTCACACACACACGCACACACACACACACACACAGTCTTTCCTCTGACCCGGAAGCAATTTCCTATTTCTGTACTCCCTATCTGGAACTACACCACACTAAATTCCATGCAGAACTCCATTCACCGTAGACTTTCAGCCGCAGCAGGCCTTTGAAGAATCCCGGAAGGTTGGTGGCGGAAGAAGGGGTAGTGAGTTTTTGAGAAATGCTTTCTGTGCAGATGTGCAGATCATTGACGTGAAGAAGCGAGGAGGAGGAGGCGAAAGGAAACAGCTGGCCAGCAGATAGCCAATAAACGTTCTTCCGTCTGGCGCTAATGGGTGTAGTAATGGCAAATTGATTTTATTTCAGTGGCGGGCACTGTAAGCCGGTCGGGCGGCGGCGCTAAGTCAGGTGGCTTTTCTCGCGGCCACTCCGAGTAATTGACGGAAAGACCGAGCATCTGACACGGCACACACACACACACCACACACACACACACACGCTTCTGGACATTTTTCGTGGATCGGTCCAGCGGCCTGAGAAGGAACCGCATATCTGGCTCGAATTAGCTGGTGACAAATCGGTCGGGAATGCGCCGATGTGTAACGCCAACTGATCGGCTGCTACAGCGGTTATTGATGAGCAGCCCCCTTCCCGAGACGGAAGGGCACGTGCGTCCAGCGGAACGGCCATTCTGGAGCATCCGACTGAAGCAGACGTTTCCATAGTTTGAGAAGCTTTTGATAATGTGGAAAACCGGCTGTTGATTGTTTCAGCAGGCATTAATTGTAACCTTATTGGAAAACTAACAATAATAATAATAATAGTATTAAAATTATTTGAATTATCCACTTGTGAATGCCTAGACAGCTTCTCCATCACTTAGATCAGCTGCACGCCCAAGAGAAAGCAGCCATGACACAATGTCGGGTAGAATCCACAAGGCGCTGGAAAAGGTATTCTGAAGGACATTTCCCAATTCGATGATTAATGCTGCTCGTCATATGTACGGAGCGAGATAGACAGAGGATTGTGATGGCGAATGCGTGCTACGACGAGTCCATCTGGCAGATGCTCAAGCGGATGTTGTGATGGCCATGGGAGACGCCTGAAGTCTCCGGCATGCTTTTCAAACCACGAAACCACAATGTGGGCAAGATGGATGGGAGCATTGCTGTTCTAGAAGCAGTTGCTGGGTACATAGGAAGCTTTACTGGATGGTGTACTTGATCGGAAATAATGGTGAGGTTAGCTTTGGCATTCATGCTACCATCTCCAGGGACCAAGGGACGCCGGGGTAGGCCAGAGAAACATACCCCAAACTATGACTCCACCTCCACAGAGAGACAGCTGTCGATTGATTTGTGCCTCTCCTCTCTCTCTCTCTCTCTCTCTCTCTCTCTCTCTCTCTCTCTCTCTGTCTCTGTCTCTGTACTGACGTCATCTCTCTCTCTCCTCTCTCTCTCTCTCTCTCTCTCTCGAAGCAAGACTCGTCCGACCACACGAGGAGTCTGTCCATCTTGGTAACTGCGATCTATTCGCCGCGAGGTCCTTCCCGGAGGTACGGGGCCGTCGTTAGTTGGTCTTTGAACTCTACCATCCCGTCTCTAACCGACTTTCTCCATCTTTTGCCATCGCTGACCGATGTCTTGGAGCAGTCTACCGACGTTACCCCCCCTAACCCTGTCTCTTCCGACCGCTGTGGTGTCTCCTTAGCCTTTCACGATATCCGTCAGGCCGACAGCAGATTCGCTCGTCTAAGTCACATATATAGTTATTTTAGAAATCGCCTGTCGCATTAATTTGTGTCTGCAGCCCCAGAAGGCGACCAGCCAGTTGTTGTTTTTGTGTCCTGCACGGCTTAGGCCGGCTTATCCCAGTCAGAGCTCTTTACGTAAACCCTGTCCTGCACGGCTTAGGTCGGCTTATCCCAGTCAGAGCTCTTTACGTGAACCCTGACCGGCCCCGGCCCCGACGGCCAGTGAGATGTGAGGCTGGCGGGGGATGGTACCAAGGTACCAATACCCAGAAATAAACCAAAAGTTACGAACCAAGTTAATTTTAGTATCGTTGTGCAAGTTTGGATGAATGAAGAGGCTCAGAAGTGGTGCCAAGCTACCTGCCTACCTAAGCATCACACCTGTTCAGTAATTGTCCCACGTGTTGTCTGGTGCAAACGCGCCGCCTTTTGGCTCAAACAGTCGATATGTATCGTTCGAAGGTCAAAGGTCACGGCGTTGTTTTATTCTCTATGCGGAGTCACATCTGCGATTTTTATTATAGCAATTTAACAGTAAATCAATTTTATAAAAATGATCAATAAAATAGACTGACAACTTTCGGAGAGTTTTAAAAATGCGACTAAAAATGTAACGGGGCTGATAATTGATTGTTTTTTATTGTTGCTGTTGACAGCGCAGTGCCAGCGTTCTGTCGGTGTCTTTTGGCTTTTAAAAATGACTTTCTCTCTCTCTCTGAGTGTGTGAGAGAGAGAGAGAGAGAGAGTGTGTTGTGTGTGTGAGAGAGAGAGAGAGTGTGTGTGTGTGATAGAGAGAGAGAGAGATAGAGTGTGTGTGTGTGTGTGTGTTGAGAGAGTGTGTGTGAGAAAGAGAGTGTGATGGAGAGTGTGAGAGAGAGAGAGAGAGAGTGTGTTGTGTGTGTGAGAGAGAGTGTGTTTGTGTGTGTGATAAAGAGAGTGTGATGGAGAGTGTGAGAGAGAGAGAGTTGTGTGTTTGAGAGAGTGTGTGTGTGTGTGTTGAGAGAGTGTGTGAGAGAGGGAATGTGTGTGTGTGTGAGAGAGAGTGTGTGAGTGTGAGAGAGAATGTGTGTGTGTGTGTGCGTGAGAGAGGTGTGTGAGTGTGAGAGAGAATGTGTGTGTGTGCGTGAGAGAGGTGTGTGTGTGTGAGAGAGAGAGAGAGAGTGTGTGTGTGTGTGTGTGAGAGAGAGTGTGATGGAGAGAGAGTATGAGAGAGGTGTGTGTGTGTGTGTGAGAGAGAGTGTGATGGAGAGAGAGTATGAGAGAGAGAGAGTGTGTGTGTGTGTGTGTGTGTGTAGTCCAGAAGAGGGAACTGAGCCGGCTAGCGCGGAGAGAACGTTGTAATCTATCACTGTAGCTCATTCGCTCTATCAGACCAGCTTCACCCACTTAGCCCTGTATAAGCACAGTCCACCCCCTTACGAAAACAATCTGAGGATGTCGGGAGATTTTGTTGTCTTTGCCCTCAGTAGCCCGGTCTAACGTGACTATGATAATCCTCATAAGAAAAAAAAGCTGGAGAATTTTAAAGCTAAGGAAATAAATTAGCGCGGGGCCAGTGATTCCATTCTCAGTATCGTAACCTTGCTGCCTTCGTGTCGGTTGCAAAATTCTTACCTTGCTCCTTACCGACTTTAGAGCTACAAAGTTACACGCGTAAGAAAAAAAGAATTATTTAAGTTAGAAACCAGTAAATGCTGTTTTGTTTTTTTCTTGTTTTTGGCAGCAGTGGAGTTCGAAGATCGCGCGTTGACTCTGTCTGGCTCTGAGGATTCTATCCGCTGTACGAGCCACTCACTGCTGACGTAAAGCCGTCCACCGCCTGTACTCTTGACCCGAAGCTTACAAAGTGGACTGGATATATTCCCGACTGATAAAGGAGGAAACGATCTAAGATCTGTTTAATGTACGCTTTTCTTCTAATTTCCCCCCGGCCGGCTCGCGAATACAAGCATTCCTTATCGCCTCCGAGGCGTTGTCGCTGAGAAATCAGCCCGTTCGTGCCAGTCGCGTGGCTAATCGATCACCTGAAGGCGGCGATCCTGTTCGATTTTGAAAACAGTGTTCGCAAAAAATACTTTTCCTTCCCAGCCTTCACATCCTTAACTAGTTTTACACACACAAACATTAGTCGTATCTTTTTTTTCCCCTTTTTTAAATTCGCTATTTAGTTTGGCTGCTTATCAAAAATAAAATCATGCCGGCTAATTAGACATTCAAGCTCCGCATCTCAGCTGGACATCAGCTAACGGATATTATCCCTGGACCGGTTTGAAGCTGCCGGTTTCTAGTTTTATACCAGCCCAACTTGGCAAATTGCATACAACAATGGATCCCGTCGGGTTTTCCTCGTATGTCCGGAGAAAGGGAGCTCTCGGCCGGCCGGGGTGTCTGGAAGGAGCGTTTCCGGACATGAGACATTCTAACAGACGGAACAAAGACCGAACGAAGTAGCCGCAATCACGCGCAAAGTACAGATGACTGCTGAACAATTTCTCTCTCTCTCCCTCTCTCACCATCTCTCTCTCTCTCTCTCTGTAATGACGTCCTTTCACTCTCTCTCTCTCTCTCCCCCCTTTCTACTGTAAGAATAAACCGCATTCTCCTCGGAACTGGGCGAAGCTTCTTAACTTTCACACGTATACGCCATTCAACTAAATGAATATCCAGACGAGGCTCTGGCTATAAGTGGGGAGATGGGGGGGTTGCGACCTTTCGACCACGTGACGTCGTTCTAAAGATGGCGTCTTGTTGTTGTTTTATCCAAACGTTTCTGAGGTTTGGAATGTGGTCCGGCCACAGCTCGCAAAAGGCGATGTCGTAAAAAAAAAAAAAAAAGTTACCCGTATTAACTGGCGAGTCTTTAGTGGATATGTGAAGTTTCGTGATTCTCTAGATTCTGAAAATTAACATAACGCGCCCCCCTTAACACTTGTTGTTTTTTTTTTTAGAATGATAAAGCTGGTAGAGTCGAAGGCCCACAGCCCCTAGAATTGTTCGGACCCGTCACGACGTCCGATTCAGACGCCAACAACCGGTGGCGCCTACGTTAAAAGGAAGCCGGACCAGAGGTAGAACTTAATACTTCTCGGATTTAATAAAACGCTTCAAACTCCACAACCTCCAGCTCAGGTGTCCTTCCGGTTTAATTTGCTTGCCCCTGTGAAACTGTTGGATTTTCAAGGTTAAAGCGAAAAAGAGACCGCGCCCCATCCTTAAGCTGTTCCTACACCTGGAAGAAAGGTTTCAGATTTTTAATTCAACGTTGACTTTTCTTTTCAAAATAAAAACAACAACATTAAAAAAAAAACAACCTCACATTAGTCATCTGTGTTAAGAGTTCTTGTTTTTGTTGTTGTTTCTTGAGAAAAGTAATTACCGGTAACCAATGACAACCTTACGAGTAGATTACATATTTCGCTAGACCCAATAAAAAAAAAAATTAAAAAAAGAAGTGGGACACAATCTGCAAGTGGAGAAAAAGATAATCAAGATTACATATCTGGACCGGTTGCTCAGTGCAATAGAAACGGTTGCTTCACTTGGCGTAATCACGACATTGAAGCCTGAGCTCCGGTGAAAATGATTAAATATTATCACGGATCTCTGATAGCCAGAAAACTAACAACAGCTACGCTTATCGTCGTTGTTTTTATTATTAAAGGTAAAAAGAAAAATGGAGGCAGGTTTCAGGGTATAGAAATATTGCAGAACCAAAAGTGAAAAAGATTTTTAAAAAATGAACAACCTTCCTCCTTTCTTTCTACGTCAACTCTTCCACTTTTGTCTGGTATTTATATGATTGGTTTTGCGGTAAAATTCTTTCTTTACGAGCCACGTTTTATAATTAAGTTACTTCCTAAAACCACCATTGTATTACAATAAAATCTAATGTAAAACCGTAAGGGGAAACAGAGTTATTATTTGAAGCAATGGTTTCCGAGGTCGAAGTTATCGATAACAGAAGTTTGAAAAGTATAAATCGTTAATCGTCTGTGATAAGCAGCTTTCAATTTGTCATTTTAATTTACTTATCTTTTGTTGACGACAGTCGGTTTATCTCTGGACGTGTGCATTCTAACTTTAAATAGATAAGTATCCATCACGGCGATGAGGCTGTCCTTCAAAACAGCGATCAATTTGGAAACAGTTATGATCCTGGAAAGTATATAACAAGAACAGATCAGTGTTTATCTTAAAAAGTTACGAATCTGTTTCCAGGGTTAGAAAACCATAACCAACGCAGAGCAGTGCTGGGTGGATTAGGAGACGATGCACCTTCCTTTATACGGAAACACTGACAGTTTAAAGTGAAAATCAGAAAGTGTGGAAATCACCTGACCAAATCGAACAGTTTTATATCTATCGCAAATCACAGTCTGCCAGAGCAAGCAAATGATTAGAATACAAGAAGCTAAATAAAGTAAAGATCATTTGTGCCGATTTATATGATTCTTTATTTTTGCTGCTAGCGTTTCCGTATTGAGCTGACATTTATATGTATCCAGCGATAAGAATATACAACGAGGTACGTTGCAAAGCCAGTAATATAAATGATTTCTTAAGCGGCGGAGCGCTGTGCCAGTGACTGCATAGATTATAGCGACCGGAAGCTGTTGTTTGTCCACCGTGTAGGTGATGTGGCCACGGTCTCAGCGCATCTCCAAACAAGCGTCCAGTCTAGAGAAGGTGGGACAGAGATGGTCTGTGCCGTACTATCCGAGAACAAGCTCGATCGGAGTGTATAAAAAAATTTTCACGGGAGATCCATTCCACAAGTGTCTTCAAGAGGCACCCGCATGATCAGGTGATCACGTCCGCGTCATGGCGGCTTTAAGCACGTGGTCTTCCTACCCGGCTATTATAGATTCGCAATTCCGGGCGAGAGTAGAAGTCGTAAACAGGTGGCCAGCTATTTATAGACGAGACAAGAAAAACAATGCAGCTTGCAATCAGTTATTCCGCTTATACGACTTGTTTAGGCTCACGCGAACGGTAACATCTGTTCATAAATTATACTGGCATTAGTCTTAATCCGATTATCGAATTAAGATAAACACCCGTTTAAAACGGGCAAAGTTTGTGTTGTGCTTTAGTGTGGGGGGAAACAAAGTCGATCACGTGACCGACCCTTCGCCAATTATAACAGCGATGACATTCGAGTGGGTGCGCGGAACGACAGGTAGAGGCCGGCTCGGCATTGTATGGCTAGCCCTAACCTTAACCCTTACCCAGCCCGGTCGTGAAATACAACTTTCATTTTTATTTTGTTTCAGGATATTTCTTTACGAGGATCGTGCGGGATAAATAGCAAAAGTCGGCCGTTCGGTCCGAATTAACGACGCATCTTTCTTCGGGTGTTTTTTTATTTACTTTTTATTAGCTACCGATTCTCGACATCTCTCAGCTGAAAAAACAGCTCCCTTATCCTCGCGCCCGCCTGTGTTCACCGACAACGGGACGGGGGGGGGGCGAAAGACCGAGAGAGAGAGAGTCCCTTAAATTTCCACGCTTAACTTCGTTTCGTTCACCGAGTTCCGACGCCCACTGAAGCGCCCTCTCGGTTGAATCGAACAAACATCGTTTACCTACCGTTGAAGCAACACCGGGACCCGGCGAGAATGACCACACGGGCGGCGGTTCGACTCTCTGTGTGGCGGGCGCCGACTCCATCATTTCAACTCCTCACCAGGGGATCGGAATTTATTATCGAAAGAGGAAAGAAGAAGAAGAAGAAGAAGACCGACAGCAGCGGGCTACAGGGCCTCTGGCAGCTGTTGTTTGTTTCCTCGGTAACAGGAGACAACGGGAGAGGGTGAATGGTAGAGAGTGGCGAGAGAAAGATGTGGGGTCCGTCCCGAGGAAGGGAAAAAAAAGAATTCTCCGTAAAAAATATCTGAACTCTGTTTTGTTTATTGAGAAGGAACGGCGGGCGATGTGGTAAATAAAGCGCCGAGCTCGACACGGCAGCCACACAGAGTTGGGGTGGAGCGGATGCGCCATCAGCTTAGACAAGGCTGGTATGCTCTTTCTGGCAGAGCTGATACACCAACAACCTTGACATGGCAACTACACGCCTGGAATACTTCGGCGAAGCTATGGAAAAGATGTCTGACAAACGATTAAAAATACGCTGTTGTCCAGAATTTTTGGGTTGTTCGTCGAGCTGTGCTGTTGTTATTAATGTAAATGTTAGTTGGACATTTTCCATTTCTTTCTTGGGTAAAACCAAACTGATTCGTTTTGGATTTACAATAACGAACTTAGTTAAGTTAAAGAGCCTTTAAAACTAGTAGAGAGAAAGTCTCGTCGAGGATGATGCAGAAGTATATATAAAAGGAACGTGATAACCGAGATTGTCGGCTTCTATCCACTTTGCCTTCGAGCCTCCAGCAGCAGGTAGTGAGTCACTAGTTCACATAATTTTCATTTTTTGCGCCTGATTTTCAGATGAATCTTAGTTTTCGGACATGCAATTACATCCGTAAGTAATCCTACCTTAGTCTGTACCATTCTTGTATAACTGTGTTCACGATCCCGTCACTTTTCTCGGGTTATCTCTTCAAATAATTAAGTCTTTTTAAAGTTCCTTTTACTAATTAACATAATCCGAGCAGCATTACTGGTCCCATTTTTCTTTTAGTTAACCATCCTGTAATTTTCTCTCCACATAGCTGAGTCGTGCACGAATACTGACAGTGAAGCCACAATGCAGTTACCATGGCGAAAGACAATATCTTGGACCGAAATGACGATCGGGTAACAACACTGGCAAATTGGCCCGCCCTTTAATACACGATTTCCACACATCTCTAGTCCTCTCTCCTTAAAAGCAGCAGAAATCTTGTATGAAACAACTGCCCCAGACAAATAGAGCTCATTGCTTTAGATCACGGAATGATGCTTTCGGAATCAGAAACTTCCTGCATGTTATTACGGCTTGTTTCATGTTTCTATTAGTAAAGGACCGCTTTTCTCATATTTTTTATATACGGAAACTTTTCATAGGTAAATAGATACCCTGCCCCCCCCCCGGGGGGCCAGACTCAAGTCACATGATAAGCATATGATTGCAAGCTATAAGAATAGGTACAGTCTAAGAGATGAGTGCATGCTACGAACAGGAGATTAGGAAACTCGTGCAATTTAAAAAGAAGCATACAGTTGACCAATGGGAGGTTGGCAGCGAGAATTTTCCAAGTCACTAGATATTCCGCTGTCGACTGCTAACAGGGAGTCGCTCATTTCAAGAAAAGCCTGGAAGCTCAAAGCCAACAGAACAGACATACTGTGTTGCGAAGATGAACATGGAAACCAAACCCTGGCTGACAACCGGCTGCAAATGTGGTAGAGCAGGTAACCGCGAAAACCATAATGTTTCAACTTGATGTTTCCTTGTATAAGGCAGAAGGCTGCATTACTAAGTATTAACCCTGCTCATATTTTGTCAGTGCTATACATGGTTTCAAAACGAATGAGTTTTCTTTTAGACTTAGATGTCTATATTTTTAATCTATGTGTATAACTACCATTTCTAAATCGGTTTCAGCGATAAAACTACAAACAGCTTATGAACTGATTATATTTAATTATATGTATAGTGAAATAAATATTCTTAAATCGTTCCTTCGGAGTGGGTCATCTTGTGGTTTTGAGCTCTTTTGAAGTGAGAGAAGAAAATATAGTGACATCAGAGCTCATTATGTGCACCATCTTCCACAAATATAAACCGAAAAGTTTTTTTTGTTGTTTCCTGGAGATGATAACTTTAGCCATAGGTCAGGTATCAAATAAATAGGCTAATTACACTACTTCCATGACAAAATATAAAAGATAACTTCCCTTTATTTGAATTTTTTTCAAATTTAATCGTTTAACGAATTGTATTATTTTCTCGTAGTTGTATACACGTTTATTTTACATAACCTATGATAAAGTAACTGTCATCATATTGTTTTACCACTTTCCCATATATTTATGTAAATAATTTCAGTTTTCATTTTTATATAATAAACTTGGAAGATTCTCGTTTATTGGGAGAATTGCTTTTCCCTGGGCTCTCCGCGAACAGTCTCGCAGTTTTGGAGCTTATTCTACCTCTCCACCAAAGCGCAGTGACCCATAAGGCTACACGCTCTTTCTTGTTTTTAAGAGTCTGAATTTTAGGGGCTTTTGAAACCCCTAATTAGTTTTAAAAGATCTCACTGGCTCAGATTTCTGCTTTCTTCTTCTTCTTCTTCTTGCTCCCACGCGGCATCTTCATCTCCGATCAAGCCGCGGTGGACAGATATCGCGGCTGACCGCCGCACCGACCCGTCTGGTCGGCTCGGACCAGCCTCGACCGGTAATGACCGGTCAGTTTTTAACCGGAAATCGTGCGTGTCGACCGGTAATGGGCACGTGCGGTCAGTCATCTGTGACGAATGCTGATGAAAAGGCGGAAAACATCCGGTTGTCCAGCTGGACGGGCTAAATTTTCCGTTGGAACCGTGACGAAAACAAGACGGAACAAAACAACAAAACAAACAAAAAATGGCGGCTGGAGGAGTGGTCAGTTTTTGTTCTGTGGGCGAGACGTTGACACAACGGTGGCCGCGTGAGTAAGCTTTCCAAACAGCCAGACAACGTCTACAGTCGTTCTCAATGACGGATGGCACATCTCTGATAAAGTTTACCGCTTAAATATGGACATTAGAATTACTGACGATGTCTTCTGGCTAATTGTCAGCGAAGCACTCAAGTCTCCTTGCGAGTTTTCGGAAACCTCTGTGGCTGCCCCATACGTTTTCCTCGCTTATATTTATTTTATTGTCGAGTAGTGGAGCGAGCGGAAATTAATGCTACTGTCCTGAAGTCTTCCCAAGAATTCGAGAAAGAGACGCAAGGCCAAAGATGATATTTTTACATATTTTCATCATATTAATTTCTCTGAAAATATATTCTGTACTCCATGTACGGTTTAAATGAGCGGACGGACTACTTCCTATGGCATTATGATGTCGTTGGACGAGGCTACTTTAATCGGTTCTTTATTTATGAAATGATACTGGGGGGGATATTATTTATTGGTCCGCTCATCAAGAAAGTTCTGAATTATAAAGCATCGAGTTCAGGAGAACTGCGCGTTATACACGGGAACGCCAGCCAAAGTATCCTCACGGAGATTTTGAAAGATATTTAAACAGTGACCATTGGAAAAGGAGCAACATCACAATAATGCAGAAAGATGGAGATGAAGTTGAGGTCGGTAATTATAAGGTTGTTCAAAACTTTGCAAACTCTGATCTGCTAGTTTTTAAATTTAACTAAAGAACACAGAAAGTAGCAACTAACGGGTTCGAGGTATCTTAAGAGTATTTCGAAGTAGCGAGTTTTTTTCCATATCGGTTCGACGAAAGTACTGAGCAGATGGCTGCTACACCGACCGACCTCTCCACGACCACCGCCAATACTAGCCGCCGGATCCGGGTGGAAACAGGAGAAAGTAAAAACTGCAAGAGTTGCAAAGATGAAAACTGATTCCCATTTTATCTCTGCCTTTTTTCCTCTCGTTATGGCGCAAATAAGACAGATCGACACGTAATTGTGTTTGCAGACAGGTTTCTATGACGTGGCCGAACTGTTGCTCGTCGCCTTGGCGATTGCGTTCGCCGTGCAGAGTTAACCCGGGGCTCCCGAGTTATAGATCGTCCGTGTCGCCATCTATTTTCTTCAGCGGGAGACAGCGCCTCGCATCCACTGAGACGGGCAGAGGGAGAGGGAAATCTGGAGAAGTCATTATGATGTTCGAAATCTGGACGAGAGAACAATCGCGGCAACCTGATTAACTCCAGGGGAACCGAGTCGACAGTAAGTCCGCTCCACGGCAAACCTGCCCGCCATCGTGGAAGAATTTGATGCGCTTCCACGGCCTCTCCGGCCGGATACATTCAGTTCTACAAAGGAGGCGCGGCGGCTAACGACTTTCTCTGTTACGCAACAGGGCTGCCATAAAACTTCCGAGGCTTTTGGTAACGATTCAGGTCAGAGTTATCTTTCCCTGGCGAAATAACGGAACCAGACACTTAAAAGTAATTGTAGTTAATCGACAGCGTGACAGAAAGTGAAATCACCCATCAACATTGTCTCAGCCTTGTAAGGTAGGGCTTCATGTTTGACAAGAACTATGGTAGCGACATTGTTAGTTTCAAAACACTGCAATCCATAAAAAAGCGGGTTATATAGAAATATCACGTGGTACAGCGACCATTATTATAGGCGTGTTATAAATTGCTTGAAATCGTTTTGTTAATTAAATGGAAGTAAAAGCAGCGAACATGGAAGACAAAAGAAGACAGGGTGCTGTTAAGGAGAAGATAGCGCAGATGAGGCCAGTGGACAAACCTCGTAGTGTTCGACTTTAAAAGCCCTACCATCTTAACCGGGTGCGCTAACTGAAACAATCCTCCAGATGCAGATTCTCTTGAAAGACGTTTACCGAAAGGAATCCGTTGTCTTGTGCTGACAGCACGATAACGAGCGTAACTGGTTGTCCGTTTTAATATTGCGGCGGCATTCGATGAGGGTTCGGCCAGCACTGAATCTGACGAGATGTCTGACAGTTCGCAGGAAGGTCTAGGGCAAGGCGCTAGATCTAATGGCAGGAAAAAACATGGCAGCTTTTCTGTCACGTGGGATGAGGTTTGAGCCGCTGGAAGGTCACAACTGCCGGTTTGCAAAGGAATGTCCAGAGAGGGATTGTTATGGAAGATGATGCTCCTGCTCATACCTCCCATGCATTGCAAAGAAAAGAAGGAAGAAGAAAAAAAGAGGTTGTTACAACTCCACCGTAGCTTGGCCAATCATCAGACACGTACCTACCTCATCGAGCACGTGTGGGCCACCTTTGGCCTATCACCGCAAAAGTAAACTCGTAAAGCCACTTCCTGTGAACTAATGGGTATACTACGCCAGAAATGGGCTGAAATCCCACAGGTTGCCACATCTCTGCCTTGCAGACGGTAAAGGGGCAACACAGTCTGCTCATATTTTGTCAATGTTATGAATGGTTCCAAAATAAACAGGTCTTCTTTTAAATTTTGTCAGGACTCCGCGTATGTTGAGATTACTCGTTTCGTCCGAAGTTCGGCTGCGGGTGGTTGTGGCACTGCTCGTCTGACCGCCTTCAATAATCGGAACCCGTTCTCCTGTGATGCTCTGGTGAAAATCGGTGAAGACTCAAATGTCGGTATTTCGTGATTCCCAGTCTCTACTGGTTCATCAGCCAAACGTGCGCGTAGATATGACGCGGTAGCCAGCAGCTTTTCCGTCACTCGGAATATCCGAACCCATCTCAGGATACAGGTTAAGTCCTAGATAAGAACTTAAAAGCACGGATGCCGGGTGTTCGGACATCACGTAGCCATCCAGATGTCCTCGTTCCACTATTCAGTTGGTGCTTATAACAGTGCACGCCGAAAAACCGTTCCATATATCTCCGAAAAGGAGCAGGAAGTCTGCTTTTCAAAAAAAAAGGGGGGTCTTAAAGCACAACAGTGATTTCCTCGGGAAATTCAACTGGTGTAGAAGGGGAGAGAGAGAAAAAGAGGGGGGCTCAGCGAAAGTAGAAAAGGTCTAGCTGTGCAGGAATTAACTTTTGGCACCAACTGTATTTTGTTTTCTGCTTGCACTGTAAAACCGCTAGTCCGCTCGCGATGGCGGAGGTCGGAGTTCAGATTTCCTAGCAGTTCTGTTAAAATGGTTCTGACCGGGTGGAACAGGTGCGAAGGCACCTTTCCTCTCTTTTCCTTCCCACTCTGTTAACAACGACAAAGATTCTGAAATATCTATCTCCACGCTTCGTTTTCTTCTTTTAAAATTCTCAACAAAGAAGTGAAAAATCGCTGATGACGAGAGAGGGTTTTTTTTCCTCCCGTCCCATTAATAATAATAATAATAATAATAATAATAATAAGAAGAAGAAGAAGAAGAAGAAGAAGAAGAAGAAGAATGGGCCTCCAGAAGAAAAAGAGTCGTTTATTACTTGACGGCTAGCCGGAAACTAGCCGGAAAGCCTACTTCCGTTTCAACGAATGAATTGTTCAGAGGAGGCGAGGAACAAAAGACAAGTTACATATCTGTTGTCTCTGAATGGTGGAAGTCGGCATTGTCTGCTGTCAACAGGGACTGGACTGGTATGTCTCGCGCCGATATATTGATTGGGCGTTTGTTGGAAACGTCCGCCGCAGGAAATATCGGAGATGTGGATGCGCAGACTACACCGGTACCAACGCCCTCTTGTCTTTCATGTCGTCACCAGGATCGCCAGCTGTTCGGGCTGAGCCCGCGTCATTTGATCTGCTAGTATCTGTGCCGACGTTGCCGTCCTCCGGGAAGACGGACCTGCGTGACCCGTTCTCCCGGGAGCCGTCGGTCTTGGCTGGATTGTTTTCAAACAATGCCGGCCTGAAGGGAACCAGGCAGCCTTGTACAACGCGAGGGGAGAAACGTGTCTACTTGGACCGGCGAACTAATTTGGGCTGAGAGGGGGCTTCCTCCCATTGTCTTGTCGATGGCTAACCGGTAGAGGAGCAGAGAGACCGGTTTGGTGCGGAGTAACTCGATACAGGCACCAGGCTCCCGTACCAAATCACCCCGCCAGCAGTGAAGTGGCTCCGAGACACGGGCAGACTTCTCCAACCGTTTCGGTACTTCCCAGTGAAGAAGAATAGCCAGCCAATTAGTCTCTACACTCTAGCTCGCTCTAATTCTGCCCCCCCCATTCTTTTTTCTTTCATCTACCATCTTCGTCTTATTACAAGGTCAATAAAGACAGCAGCCAGTCTGTCAGCCTCACATTCCTTTTATTCTCTCCGTTTCTATAGAAAAAAAATATTTGGCGGAACCTTTCTGAGAGACTCTTCTCTACGGTTGTCAGTAAACACCAGAGCTATGCCGTCCCACCCCCGGTCTCCGATGATTACGAACACAGCGGAGGTAGGGAAGCCTTGACTTGGAGTCCTAATTACGATCAGGGACTCAGTACGACCCAACTTCTGGAAAGTTAACGATGAAAAATACCTAAATACATAGCCTAAGAAGGACCCATGTTCCTGGGGGTTGCTTAGGCCCTGACCCAAATTGCGAACTCGGCATAGATAGCGAACAGGTACTATAGACCAAGGAGTAAGACACAAATTCC
The DNA here is from genome assembly GCA_018389105.1 of Nautilus pompilius. Classification (NCBI taxonomy): domain Eukaryota; kingdom Metazoa; phylum Mollusca; class Cephalopoda; order Nautilida; family Nautilidae; genus Nautilus; species Nautilus pompilius. The sequence goes on from JACATO010002123.1 coordinate 2,738,755, forward strand.
CGACATAGTAGTCGACCACCCAGACAAGGGGTCTACTAATACAGACCCTGACCCACATTTTGAATAATGACAGTAAAACACAGAACGTCACGCAAAGTTCGGATGGGAAAGCAGTCGATAATTTACAGAAACAATGAGAGTGACACAGACCGGAACCCTGAAAACAGGCAAAGCTCATGAATTATGAAAAGGGATGTAAGGGGAAAAGAGCCACTGATTTGACCTGGCTCGGGTTTCTTTGACAGTAAAAATACATAAACCAATACTCTGATTGTGCTATTTGATGAAAACCAACTAAATTTGTATGAAAAAGAAAGCGTCACGTGTTAAAATGTCGCCTCCAGGTTAATTTTAATGAGATGTTTTGGGCGACTTAACTCATCCCCTTTCTCATGATACGTGTTCAACAAATACTCCAGGTAAGAAAGCTTTTAAATACAAAGTGGTGAATTAAGTTTTAAAATTCGGGAGAACAAAAATGTATATTTTAAGAAAGGAAACAAAAGGACTAGCCCGTCTGGCTGCTGGCTGCCACTGTCCCATACATAGAAAGCCGTTCTTGGGTGCACTGGCAGAATGTAGTAGAGCTGGAGCAATTTAAATTTTGAGAAAATGGAAGAAGACGCAGCCCACTATGGAAGTTATCTGTTACATAATTATAGACTGGCAGCCGCCTTCATCAGACTCTTAACTGCTCTTGAATGCAACATATAGGACTTTGTAGCACATCAATCAATTCTTTCTGTGTTAGATCATGTGCAAATAACTTCTCATATACTGGCTTTGCCATAATGATTTTGCAACGTGCTGTTATTACAGGGTAAGACCGCAGTGATTGCTCACGTGGTCGCGTGTGCCGTGTGCGCAGCTGCTCCTTCCTTCTGGAACCATCCATCTTGCTTCTCCTCTTCAATTAGTTTGTTCAAAAATTGGAGGGGAATAGCATCAATGTACCGCTCGGAATTTATGGTATTTCCAATTTAAAAAAAATACTGGTCCAATGATACTCAAGTCTTCTGGAAAGAACACAACGCCAATTTTTTGATTATTCAAATATTGTACGAGGATGGTCTGTGGGCACAAGTTCTGGTGTAGCCCGACAGGTGGAGCCATGCCTCACCATAAAGAAGGTACAGTCTGAAAACTTGTCCCCTTGTTTCTTTTACTGTTTCTGTAACATTTTGAAACCACTGGCAGAAGTTCACCCGCTTCTCCGTATCCCCGGGTGCAAGTTCATGAACAACATGCATTTATAGGGGGAATATTCCATTTTGCGTAAGCCCTGCGTGTAGAGGTTAATGAGGCACCGGCTGGCTGCGATAAGCGTCTAAGCGATTCTCTTTGGCTTCTTTGTAAACGGTTACCAATATCCTGCAATATGTCATCAGTCCCAACCTCCAGCCGACCACTTCGAGACTTGTCTGAAACGATACCAGTTTCCCGAAACTTTCCGGTTAACATCTTTTGCACAGTTTCGTTGAGGCAGTCCATCAGTAGTGTACTTCCAATTATAGTGAAAAACATGCTGCTCCAAAAGCTCTTTCTTCCAATGTAAGCGCCTCTGTGCAATATTTGCTTGTCGTGGAAAGCGGCAAATAGACACAAGTAATAGAGTGAAATTCTATGTGGGTACATGGTCCCATCTTTTGTGGGCAGGAAGAGTCTCTGCCACAGTCTGATCCAGGCTTCTCCATAGAACTCCCTTTAATTACTATAGTGGTGGGACGTGGACGGATTGCTCTCTGCTGGTGCTCCAGATGTTCCATCAGATTCCCATCAGCGTTTTGGTGTACTCAGGGAAGAAGCTGAATGCCCAGAAAAGATGTTGTTTGTGTCGTCAGAGAAATGATTTCAAATTCTCAATTGTTCTTTCTCCCCCCCCCAAATTCCCACCGGAAACAGAAAGAAAGTAATGTGCGTGTAGCAAATTTTACGAAAACCTTAGAAAGGGCTGATGTAATTTTGATTAAGAGCTTGTCTTTTTTTTTTCCTTTCGATTTTCTCTTTAGCTGTGAAACGATTTTACCCTTTTCATGAGCAGCTAAAAACTTGTTAGATTATCGTCAAACTACAGCACTAGTTTTAGAATAAAACCTCTTTAACTACGTGAATTCGTTTGAAAAACCTACCTAGTCACGTGTCTAAAGAGAAGAAAATTCGAATTTTCGGTTGTTAAATGTTTTTAGTGTCCAAACAAGATTAAAGACCAAAAAAAAAAAAACCTATGTAGAAAACAAATTTAAGTATCTCAATATATGAAGTATGAAGAGCGGTGAAGTCCGCCACAACGCTAAAATTACTGATGTCTGATTTTTAAACGTTAATAAGAAATATTTAATTAAATATTTTTATATCGATATTTATTTTATATCACCATTTTGTGTTTCTGGGCTCTTTTGAAGTGATGGTAAGAAAGGTAGTTACGTCAGAAACCTTATAAATCCTACAGTCTCACGCCTAGTTATGACGTATACAAAGTTGTTTATAATCTCCTCGACAAGAGAGCTCTCGCATCGCCTATATATAAGTTTGAAAAGTATCGAACATTTAAAATATTATATTTAACCCTGAAACTTGTCTTGAAATTAATGATATCCAGGTTAGTTTTTAGACAAAGCGGATTTTAGTTATTGAGTACACCGAGTGTTTATTAACGTTATTAAGCTACAGTTGACATGATGGTGTAATGATAACCAAAGTTTAAGAGAACTACTTCCGAAAAGTATTTTTAAGTCGCTGGGACAGCGCGAATGACCTGACCAGGTGTAGCTGAACTTAGATATGGTGGTACCAACAACCAGAACCCACCTGAAACATCGTCATCAGCGACAGTACCACGGAAGCACATACTTTACGTGTCTCTGGTGCTCAGTAAAAACAGTCTGAGAGAAAGAAGGGATTTCTACAAATAAATAAGTAGAAGAAATACAGCTAGCATCAGAGGAAGAGTTATCAACACGGAAAACCAATACCTTTTTTTTGAGAGTACTTTTATCAGCGCCAATTGCTGTGACTGCCGTTTGTCTACTGAAAGGTTCCAGGCATCTTTGTACTACACGAGGCAGCCTCGTCAAGTCAAACTTGAATATAGAAATTCTTTCTTTCTTACGAAGGAAATTATTTCTTATATGTAAAACAAACCCTAAATATTTGTCGCTTTATTTCAGATTTACTTTTGTTGTTGTTGTTTTCGTTCATCTGGTTATATAATTGCGTGTCTTTGACAATAATTCTTTAAAAGTATCACCAGGTAGTGTCTATGGGTATACGCCAGGCCGCACGTAACACGGGTCTGGTCCTGGTTCTATATATTACCCACTGTCTGCCGACAGGTGTTAGTTACCTGCGAACCACGTGGCTGTAGCAAGGCGCTGGCGTGAATTTTTCGCTACTGTGCGAAGAGGATCAGATGGGAAAGCGGCGAATTCATTCCGTTCACAAGGAGAAATCAAAGACTGGTAGTTCTGGGATTTATTTACCACAAGGACGGGAACAGAGGCGAAGAAACAAAGAATACGCAGCAATCGATGCTGCGGAATGGACGACATCGATATGGTAGCGCAGAAGAGCACATCCTTGTTGCTGAATCTCTAAGGAAGCTCGCCGCAGTAATATGAAGAGAAGAGAGCACAGAAATCTAAGCTGAGTCCACCGAAATTATTAGAAATCAGATCGATAACGTAACTGGTTCTGTCAGCATTTAATGCCAAGTAACTCTGCACTGCCGCGGGTTATAAAAAGAGCGGGAAGGACAAAAGATCGACCCCAAGTCCATCGTCAGTGGATGACACAGAAGTCCCGGAAGCCATGACAACCGTACATGGAGCTAACTTCTCGGCTACAGACTCCTCTTCTGGCGATAAGAAAGTGTTGTTCTTTACTAAACCAAAATAATGGTCTCTTAAAACCTGCCAACTATTGGCTAATAGTTGGAACTTTCAGGATTGCCCCAGTGATATTCTGGCAGCTATACGCTTTTCACGCAACCATCGGAGCGGACGATAACGATGCGATGGCCATGGACGCGAGACGAATCTCGAATCTATCACTACAGACTTCATTGGGCAGCGATTAACAACTCGCGAGACAGAAATTTCCCCGATGTAACGAACGAAGGCTTCCTTTCCGCCCGGGTCAAAGCGTTTGAAGAAGAATTCACGGGGAGAAAGGTCTTGGAGCGAGATACGGAGAAGACAAAACATTTAGTTTAAATACTCGGGATGTTGCGGCGCTTGCATTTACACTTGAGACCAAGATTCCCTGCGAGGCTGGTCCGGTGATACAGCGGTCCGCAGATAACCATGTTTATGGTAGAGTAAGAAAAACGTTTGGCACAACAGATTTGGAACATTTGTCGGAGAAGCACCGGCAGGGGAGGGAGCGTAATCGAAGCATTTAGGAAAAGACAGACGGCTATCAGGAGAAGGGCTGGGGACGGGACTTCTTTCACAGACGAGACGGGGATATTTTTTTAAAAAAATTTTTTTAAAAATGCGATAGCTACATTTGAAGGCGACAAGGAAAACGGGTTACTGTTGGATTTCTTGCGTGGTATATTATCACCCATAATATCGAGTTGTAGACGTATAATGTGTTTGTCGGACTGTCTGATCTCACGTGTACGTGACAGGGTGAGGTGTATGGAAACCGATCGAATTAAGCGCCCAAATAGCTTAATACGAAAACCCAGGGGCAGATCAGAACTGCGCCAGTCAGACCGATATTTAGAAACTTGCCGGTAGTTTATTTCTCTTATAGATACTTATATTAATAAAATTAGTATTTCCTTATAAGCCGTTACCTTAGCTAACTTTAATGTGACCCTCTGCTATGAGTAACTGCAGCAAGTCTAAAATCCTGCCTCTGCCCATCGGGCTAAAAATCCCTAACTATTTTGAATTCTGCATAAAATGTTTGCTTGTCGAATGACGAGTCGAATTTCTCTTTAAACCTTTCTTGCGGGAGAAAATGGAAAATACTTCATTCTCTCTCTCTCTCTCTCTCTCTCTCTCTCTCTCTCTCTCTCTCTCTCTCTCTCTCTCTCTCTCATTAGAGCGGGATCGAGAATAACTCTGGCGGAACAATGTTAAACTTGACTGTTTCCCACCACCAAACAAGACAGGACAGAGAAAAAAAACCCAGTAATTCGTCGCAATTTTAATTTTATTCTACAGCTAATTCGTATGTCACGTGACTGATATTAAAATTATTTTGAATTTTCACACGTGGATGGCTATCGAATAGATTTCTTAAAAGTAATCAAGTTTACTTCTGGTAGCTTTTTACAAAATGAAGCAAAATACAAACGTTATCAAATTAAGGCCTGGCCACAACAGAAGCTGAAAGTTTGGGCTAGTTTTTTTACCAAAGTTTCAAGCGAAAAAAACCTGTCACTGCGAGAGAAAGAGGCAGCAGGACTGGCTACCTGCATCAAACATATTCTACAGTATATGTTATGAAAAATAAAGAAATGTAAACAGCTCGGATACGAGAGACACTTTTGGGTTATCACCGCCCCGGTGTCCAGCGTGCCACCTGTTACACTCTGCGCATGGCAATTAAATCCGAATTTTCATTTCCTCTTTGTTTGTTCTGCCAGATCAATAATGACTGGGAACGGCGCGAACGAGCAGATCGAATGCAGAACCCCGAAGATGGAGTGACGCTGATGAACAAACAAATAAAATCACATTCTGAGTAATGGCAGTCGTCCTCTGCGCGGCCTAGCTCGCCCGCGTGCCCCTGCGATTTGTTTGATGTCTTCCCGGGCCGTTTGATGAAGCGTTCCAGCTTTTCGAAGTAACCAGCTGAAGGCATCAACCAAACGGCCGGTCTTGGCGTGGTTTCGGGTTATTTATATATTTTTTTGAAAAATCTTTGCTTCTCTTCAACGGATAAAAATAACAAAGATTTTTGCCAGTGGAATCTTTTTGAAATGCCAGAGCACATTTCTGGGGGATTTTTTTCCCCACAAAAAAGAAAGAAAGACATTTGATAATACTAACGGCTCCTTTGGTCAGCCAACAAAACAAACGTCTCCATTAACTGAACAGATTCTGTTCGTGTACAAACAACTTTTTTCTTTGTTGCTTATTTAGAAACTGAAACTTTATATAAACCTACAAGTACTGGAAATAAGAATGGAAGATAAAATAACAGGAGCGCACCCTCTCACAAAATCTCGCATGCACTCATTTCTGTCACACACACACACACACACAATCTTTCTCACATTCTCACGCATTCTCATGCACACACTTTCTCATGAAGACTTGCACAATATAGTTTACCACTCCATTTATTGGAACTGAAACACGTGTATGCTGTCTTACGGTGCATGCGTAGTTTCTTTGATTCTTTCCAATCGTCAATTTTGGTGATAGAATATTTAGGAATATAATCTGTTCACAAGAATTTCTAACAGGCCGTTCAAAGGGTTCACGATATATTTAAACCCTTACTTTTCCAGTACAATTTGCATTTTAAGCCATTACTTTTTCTGATTTTTATTATTATTGCTAATATGTTAAGATGTTTTGCCTGGGATAATTACTATGTTTCAAGAAGATATTTCACCCGTTAAATTTGTTTCACATGGCGATCTACGAGTATTTCTCCACAGCGGAACTTTCTACCAACCTTAAACGAGTTCCTGACTAATTTTTACTTATATAACTACAAATCATCGCGATCCACCTCCCTGTTTACAGCTATTGGCAGACATTAATTTGTCAATTTCTCTCCTTCATGTTGCCAAAAGTTTTCGAAATTTTACTCTTCCGTCAATAAAACGGATCCATGATGAAATAATTCGAACACCGTAAGTTCTGTGTATGCAAATTTGTTCTGAACTACAACTGTTCAATTGTCGGAGCACCTTTTGTATCGTCTAGAGCTTGTAGATGTCTAATTCCAGGTTACGGTGACCTGATAAGCTTTTCGCACAAAGTTTGCGGCGAATATTTCATCCAATGCTGCTGTGAGATTGGCCCTTAGTTGTCAACCAAGATGCTTTCGTAGATACTGAAATGAGTTCATATCCGGGCTCTGTTTAGCCCGGATAACGATTTCCTGTCTTCCCAGTTATAGTGGTTCTGGATGGAAAGAGTGTGTAGCTCCACCTTCCTACGGGGCATGGTGCTTACAGTCGGAGATTCTCTAGCCATCTTCTAGTTTGTAGGACATTCCGAAGAGTGGATATGTAGAGGTTGATCAAACACTCATCAAAACCCTTGTTCTTACAAGCCTTCCCCGACTGGCACGTGCCTAAAGTTGCTGAACCAAAAAGCCTCGCCAACAAACTCACGAGCTTCAGAGGATGCGGCGTAACTTGCTGGAAGTCCGATTTGTCTGTAAAGAAACCCTGGCAACTACCGATGTCAAGGAGCCCCTTCCAGTCTGCTTGTTGCGGAAGGCAGGGCATCTGTTGCTAATGGTTTCCGTGATGCGCCGGTTTAGCGACGTCGATTCTGGGGCACCTGGAAGGAATTGCTGGCGGTCAACGGCTTGTTAAGGGCGAGCACGAATAGCGGAAGGACGTTCGGCGTTAGGGTTAATACGGACGGTGGCAATACGGCGTATCGGCTGACCAGCGTAAGATCAACTGATTATCCAACCTAAACTTCTAGAAAAATAAGTCTGCCTCAGTGGCCCATTATTTAGAGCGGCGACGATGCTCGAACGTGTAGATCACGGACAAAGTCACTATTATTGTGGACGTTTTAATTATTTTGCCATGACCACCCGAATTCCACCATTCCACTTTTTGCTCCCATCTCCACTGGTCAACCTGTTTTTTTACGTGTAGAACAAAGGATTGCACGAGCCGTCCCCCCTTTTCCGTATTCGCTGAGTCGAAAACTAACCATTTTTGGATCTTTGTTAATTTTTTTTTTCTGTCTCCCTTGCATCTTTTAATTCTCCTTTCCATCTCCTCACAGTCATCGAGACAGCACAAGAATCGTAAACTCGGAAGAAGCAATTTTCCTTCCTCACACAGCTGCAGTGCATCATCTAAGGACACGGAACCATCCTTAGCACCAAAAGTACCGTAATGAGAAGCAGATCCTTTTGGCTGGATGGTGTATAACGATAAAAATTTCTTAATTATTTCCAAATATTGGTATCCTTGAAATACGTTTCAGGGTGGTCATGCAAACCGAACCGTGTTAAAAGGGCAGATAATAAAGCGGTTATAAGAAGAAGAATTGAAATGATATTTGGCAAAGGGTTAAATAGAAAGATGGAAATAGAATCTTAATAAAAATTTCTAAAAATATTTATGGAAATTAATAAAATGCGTATGCAGTTGGTGTAGTGTTCCTATTTTATGATTTTAGTGAAATTTGTGTAAGTATTTCACAAGAGTATGACATGGCTTTTATTAAAATTTTCTATAAATTAAAAAAAAAATTAACCTGATTCATATTCACGCCCAGTACTGTAAATATACACTGGCCGTCATAAGTGCGAAATAGCCAACGAAATATTTCGTGTTTTATATGTAATCAGTTCATTAGTTCATTCAATTATATTAACCTAAGAAAGTTGGAATATATACATACGAGATGTCACTTTTCAAAGTATCATCCTTGAATATTCCATTGGTAGTAAAACATTACGATGGCCAGTCTATATGATGGTGAACATTATTAATCAAAAGTTTTTAACTTTTGCTATTTTTAATTTAATTAGAAGTTCCTCCAAAAGCCGTATATACCTAAAAGGTTAAGACCAGGTAAGACCGTTAACGTTATGAAATACATATATTAATTAGATTACCCGTAGCCATTGTACATTCAGAGGGAAAGACCAGTACGTAAGGTTTGGATAAGCGTTTTTACTCTCCATCGCGCTATCGTTCGGTGTTAGTCTGCTCGAACAAGTCTTCGATGGGTTTCAGAAGGTTTACATTCCGTCCATCATTGAACAGGCTGAGGAAATGTTTCGTTGATTCAAGGAAGTCGAGTTGCATTATGAGATCGTCGGCTCCGGTTCGGTTTCTTACGCCGATGGAACAGCCAACCAGTTTGCGTGGTTCTTTCCTAAGGTCAGTATTTCAGAATGTTCTTTATTTTTACTTAGTTTTGGCTGAGTAAAAAAAAAAAAAATATCTAGAATCGTACCAATGTCAGTTTTCGACACGAATTCATGACAAGACGATTCTCTTGTTTTACTGGATCCTCTTTGCTGCAGAACAAACTCCGGTTCGTTATCTTCCTCCCCGGGTCTCATTGCACATCTTGCTCGTTTCGCCCTGCTGCTGGGCCAACAAGCAACATTTCAATAGTGGTGCATAGCCTGGTGAGGTGGACTTCAGCCTCGCTTTCGTGCCATATCCGATACGACAGAGTTTCTTCAACTCGATTTCGTGCTCTGACGTATCAGAGGTTGAGTGGCATCTCCAGTGTCAGTTTCTTATGAATAACTGCGCACATCTGATTGCAAACAGAACAAGCCTGAGTAACTGCACGAAAAGCACTTCTCTTGCTCTAGCCCACGCAGTTCCCCCGAATCTGCCCAAGCCGGAAGTTAACTAACACCCAGCACGGAGCCGGCTTGACTTGTTGCGAAGTCAATCGCGAAAGAAAGAAGACGATCTTTCACTCCATTGATGGACTAGTGACACTTGACAATCTCTTCCTCATTATCTGTGTTAACGTAGGTATTATTAATTAAACCTTGATGATTTGTATCACTTGCCTTTCTACAGCCAGGATTTTTTATTATTCTGAAATGCCTTTTAAACAGAAAAGGCCTAGCCGCGAACCGGTTGCTTTCAACAGGTTCGGTTCTAATTATCCATTTATTCATTTATTTTGGCCTCTTTGATCCATTTCCGGTTTAAGAAGAAAAAGCGGTTCAAACCGGTTAACGGTTCCAGTTTGAGTTCGGTTTGACTCCCTGGTTCATTCTTCATCTGCGGAGTCGTGGCATGCGAACCTGACAATGAATTACTCAAAGTGGACAGATTTGGGCAGGATGACGACACGTTTCGTCCAACTATCTAAAGGGTTCACCAGAAGACGACATTGGCAACAATCAGCTTCCATGTTAAAAGAAAATCATGTGCAAAAATAATTCAGTACCCTGACCATAGAAACTACAATTAGATCTCGGCTCAAGGTTTCGACAAAAATTAGAAAACGGAAAAGTTTTCTTTTCAATAATTGGCCTATCATTTTAAATAAATAATTAGCTTTTAGCGCAGAATCCCATAATTTGTACCGTTAAATTTACAAAAACATTTTTAAATGTAATTTTTTGAATCTGTATATTAATTAACGTTAGCAGATTATCTTGAAATATAATAAAAAATAAAGAAGACGAATGGAAGAAGCTTGAAATGCCAGGTCATGTATTATCTCCTACAGACCGTTATTGTTGTCTATTTTTGTGAAGGTTTCTGCAGAAAGGCGTAGAAAGCTGGGACGATTTCGTTTTCGCCGAGATCGGTTAACTGAGACAAGATGTCGGCTGGCTGACCGCGTTATCGCCATATTGTCTTGTGCACGAATACAATTATCTGACGTGTATTCTGTGGGATGATGATAGAAACGGAAGTTGGCAGTGGAATAGAATTTCACTTTCGCTTTCTCACGACTATTTACTAAATAAAACCATTGTTAAAGCTTCACAATGAATCGGTTTGTTATCAATCTGGTATCAACATTAACTTTTTAAAAAAATGAAAAACCGAAAGAAGACAATGGCTGCTAGAAGCTGGTGACAGGGCCGTTAGCAGCGCTATTATGACGCCGCCAAACGTTCAGCCAAAACCGAACTCCTCAGTTTCAATAAAGAAAAACATATGTAAATGAAGCATCCGCTCTCTCTCTCTCTCTCTCTCTCTCTCTCTCCTCTCTCTCTCTCTCTCTCTCTTAGAAATACTGTTAAAGTGACACTACGTCGTTCATAAAAAAACAAGATGGCCAACAGCGAATCCCGTATCCTCTCGATTGGTTCGATGTTTGACGGAAAGAAAAATTATTTTAGCTGTTCTCCAAGACAGTAATCAATAAATGCTGTTAATCATTGACCTGACGCAACCCTGAAACAAATCGTTCATACGGGGAGTCGATCGGTTTTTATTTCTGGATGTATACAAATAAATATAGAACAAAACCATTTCGTTTACGAGATGGACCTGTTTCAAGCCTGGAGGCATCGTTCTGGCCACCGTATTGTCTCTCAAACTCAGGAGATCTGATTACCGGTCTACATAGCTTCTAAGATATCCCTTGTTCCGTCATGTAGGGTATTAATTAGATTGCGGGCTTAAATGAAAAATTATCTCGAATTCAAAGATCCAGCAAAGATGGACGGCTAATCTGTTACGATAGCAACCTGGAATTATATCATGATTAGTGCATCTTTTAATTAGGCACATTGAGGTTCAACATCCTGTCTAATGCCAACTGTGCCGTGCTACATTCTATTTATAATAAGATATTGATTTTTTAATGCATATATGAAATATCTTTAAATCCTCATTAAAAGTTAATAAGATAAATAACGAGAATGTGATCCACGCAATGGCAGAAGGTTTGGCACCGAGCCAAAACATTTAAACTTTTTTAAAGAGGCCAGGTCACCATCGAGACTAAAAAAAGAGAACACGTCAGATGGCGTTGCTACGAGAGCAGTTTCGCTTCATCCAACTCTGATCGAAGGTTCTGCCATATCATGATTGCGTAAACCGACTTCCTTCTCCAAGTGATACGGCTGAGCCTTCCTTGAAAATCGTTGAAATATCCCCTTCCATTATCACGGTTATACTTCGTTCCCGTTCTAATCCTGTTTAATGTCTCCCGCTGAAGACGTTTGTGAATCATCTGATTTCGCTTTCTCCTAAAATACGAATCACAGTGGTTTTTTTTTGTTTTTTTTTAAAGTGCTGCAATTTAAAAGTGAAAATTCTAAATTACGACATCAGCGAGGTTTAATTTAGACAGTGAATATCATTGCAATAAAGTCTTCTGGAACATAACTAGGACTTCCAAAATAATAAAACAGTACCGTTGTATAGAGTGTACAAATTTACTGAAGATAAAATGCTTTGCGCACCATTCAAAATTAACCATAAAGTTTCACAGCGTTCATTTTGCGGTGACGTGACTCAAGCGTTCGGTTGGCATAGAGTTAAAGGTTCAGAATACTTTAGCACCGATATTATACAATGGTACTAACTATGAATGTACTCAATGAGAGTAGATATAAATTATCAAATATATATGTGACCATATTTGTAGGAGACACATAGAAACTATAAAGTTTTAGTGACAGAGATACTAAATGCGCTTTATTAAATCTGAGTGAAGAATATGCTAAAGGCGGATACAATCTAACAATCCACATTTACTATATTCATCAGTAAATGTCAGAGGATGCCACTATAGACAGTAATAAATCATCAAGCGTGAGTATCAAATATTCTCAAATAAATGGCCAGCTTTTCTGTGGAGAGTTATAAGTCAAATGTCAACGACAGATAAAAAATATATTTCATGTTGGCTTCTAGAACTCGTGTCAATAACATAAGATATTCTTTGTGCACGGGTATAAATCATATGTCAGTGGCGAATACTATCGTAAACAGTCGTAATGTATCAAGTGTCGGTAATGAATATATACTCAATCCAGACATGTATAAATAAAGAGAAAGCAAAGAATATACTTGACGTGCACTTAGAAATGACCTTCACTGATGACTATAACCAAGGTGAACACTTGGAACTTATCAGCCATCGGTGACAACTCCAGCAGATAGCGGGGGGGGTGGGCTGTCGTGACTTACCGAACGCCAGCAGGAAATATTTTTGCTACCTCAGAATTTCCTTTGGTAACTGCTGTTAACAAAATCCGTTTCTTTAATCTTCTCTCCTTCATTTCGGACAGCTTTGTCTTGCACTCACGATTTTATGGTCTTCCGATTGTTTCCAATAGCAGCGGAAGAAGGATCCGGCGAGGCGCTCGTCACGTGTGTCTTCAGCTGCACAGTGAAGCACATACGAGTAACTAAAGCCTATCATCGTGATAGCGGCAGCAAAAACAAATGAACCATTAACAGATTCATCCCGGGGCTTCCCAGGTCACCCCGCGAGAAGTCCGGCCTCGCTGCCATCTAATGAGAACGACTTCCTGTCACATCTCTCACTGAGTTCACTCCACAGACTGCCCGTTATCACGAAGCCTTCAGAAACCTGTCTTCTTTTATAGAGCGCTGCCTAAACAGTTTAGTTCTATAGTATATAATTGGTCTAAGTATCGACTCTAGGCTGTCTGATTGTTTTCAGTTGATTGCGAGGATCTCAGAAAATACAAGAAACGGGCTATCATTTTAGCTGATAATCAGCTCGTCTACAGAAGGAGTTAAGATGTTTGGTAATAAAGAGAAGTATATCGAAGACTGGGACATTTGTATCATTCAGCACAGTCATGAAACCTGCAACGAGTAGTACTTTCGTCATTAACATGATAGCCCTTTGTAAGGAAAAATGTCCAACCTTGTATTACAAACGTATTGACTAAATGTAGAGCCTGTTCAACACAAATAATAACTAGTGATTCTCCGCTAGGATGTGTACATGTACCACACGTGATCTAGGTAAGGTAGGAAATGGCGTGGAATTGGGGGTTAATTATGATGCACACTATTTTAATTATGCCGTCATTGTATGAAATGACTGATATCTTAAATTCTAACTTTGCATAAGCAGAGTTTATATCTGCTATTAAAAGGCAAACCTACTAACAGCGTTCGCTCATATAAATTCACAGATAATAAATAATTATGCATATGTCATTAATATGTGCTAGTAGGATATTTTATTACGGTTTTGCTGATGAAACAGGGATAAAAAAGTCAAATATCAAATATAAAAGTTTGTGTGCTATGTGTGGACGGATGTGTGTGTGTGTGTGTGTGTGTGTGCTCGAGAGAGAGAGAGAAAGAAAAAGAGAGAAAGAAGATGGAGAGAGAGAGACAGAGAGAAAAGATGGAGAGAGGGAGAGATGGGGGAGAGAGAGAGAGAGGAGAGAGAGAGAGAGAGAGAGGACCAAAAGTTCTAATTAATATTAAAGCAGCCTCTGCTCAGCAAATTTTGCGCGTAATGTTCTGGTTTCCGAAAGATAAGCAAAAAAAACTCAAATATTCCGAAATGATTAAAGTTTTATTTAGCAAATGCTCAACACAAACTTCTCTTTGTGTAACAGAACTTTTATTTAACTAATATGCAAATAAGCTCTATTAGAAACTTGTAAGTTAGCATTGGTATAAAAACATGAAAATAATTGGCTTGTGTTTATATCAACCCTGACTTGTTTCAAACAGCAGCATTATAAGCGGGTAGCCTCATCTTTCGGAAGATTCTCTATGACGGAGACCTAATGGTAGGATAGAGGCCGGACAGTCACAGACCCAGGTAACACAGAAGTGTGGTTTCTCGGCAATGGAGACAGTTTCAAGAGCATGGAGATATTGTACGAAGACCAGTTAAAGGTCTACCAGGGTTACTTTATGCCACTTTTGACTTGATAAAATAGAACTTTAACACCGATCCAGCTTCTATTATCTCAGTGGCCACAGAAAAGTTGATATTAACCTCAACCAGGTTGCGTGAAGGAAAGATTTATACGACACGGTCCATGGCGTATATCCCCTTGAAGCGCCACGATGTCCTAAAAACGTTACTTGGACATCACATGGCTGGAGCCACGAGCTCTTTACTGGCCAAGACCGAGCCTACAGTGTCACTAACGTGGCTGGAACCACGAGCTCTTTACTTGCCAAGACCGAGCCTACAGTGTCACTAACGTGGCTGGAGCCACGAGCTCTTTACTGGCCAAGACCGAGCCTACAGTGTCACTAACGTAGCCGGAGCCACGAGCTCTTTACTGGCCAAGACGGAGCCTACAGTGTCACTAACGTGGCTGGAGCCACGAACTTTTTATTGGTCAGCCAAGACCGAGCCTACAGTGTCACTAACGTGGCTGGAGCCACGAGCTCTTTACTGGCCAAGACCGAGCCTACAGTGTCACTAACGTAGCTGGAGCCACGAGCTCTTTACTGGCCAAGACGGAGCCTACAGTGTCACTAACGTGGCTGGAGCCACGAGCTCTTTACTGGTCAAGACCGAGCCTACAGTGTCACTAACGTGGCTGGAACCACGAGCTCTTTACTGGTCAAGACCGAGCCTACAGTGTCACTAACGTGGCTGGAACCACGAGCTTGCCAAGACCGAGCCTACAGTGTCACTAACGTGGCTGGAGCCACGAGCTCTTTACTGGCCAAGACCGAGCCTACAGTGTCACTAACGTGGCTGGAGCCACGAGCTCTTTACTGGCCAAGACCGAGCCTACAGTGTCACTAACGTGGTTGGATCCACGAGCTCTTTACTGGCCAAGACCGAGCCTACAGTGTCACTAACGTGGTTGGAGCCACGAGCTCTTTACTGGCCAAGACCGAGACTACAATGTCACTAACGTGGCTGGAGCCACGAGCTCTTTACTGGCCAAGACCGAGCCTACAGTGTGACTCACGATGCCTCTCATCTGGAGGAAACATGGAACACACAACCAGCCCTCAAACATCGTGGAAGGGAATGCCATAGTCCGAACAGGAACTTCATTGGCTGGTCGTACAGACCTTCATGTGTTTCAGGGAAGTCCTGACTGCAGTGAGGTACAGAGAGAGGTTCCAGATCGCTATGTCGGACCATACGCAGGTGTAATTGGAGGTAGCTTCATTTTAATGGCCGATAACGCTCGTCCACATAGGGCAGGTGTGCAATCGATCGAGACCAAACCATTACCCGTGTGATATGGCCAGCATGTCTTCCTGAGCTAAACTCTACAGAGGAGGCTTAGGACCCTCAAAGAAGACGCGTTTCTTTCCTCCATAAACTACCCTAACTTCTCCGTTAAAAACAATGGGCTTCACTGTTCTTGTTGATAGGGTTATAAGCAGCGTGCAAAGCCGCTGTAAGGGGAGGTAACCACCTGACTGCCTCTAATTCAGTTTATGTTTTACATTCTTCAAGTTAGATTAACCACTTTGCTAATTTTTTTTTTTTTTTTTTGTTAGTTAACTTTTGGAAAAGTGTGAGATTATTGAATAAATCCTGAGAATCGTCCGCTTAAAAAAAAATGTTAAGAAGCATTATTACCTAACAGGTGTAGAGCAAAGTGGCGCTGCCTCGTCATTACTCGCTAATCTAAATGAACTAATCGATATTCTATATCTAAAAATACCAAATATGAACAGGGGCTGAAATGAACGAAATTGGACCGGTCAGGGTTGGTTTATTCCCGAAGGAAAGTCGACCTCCATATAATTGTTTAACTTGTTAGGAAACCATTTCCAGTTATCTCGATTATCAGGAATAATTCGGAAAACAAAGCATTCGCGGTTGGCTAAATCTTCGCATGTTTACATTGGTGTAGGCAGACGTGAGCGGTGATCGATCTCTCGATAGAAACAGTACAGGAGAACCGATTTGTTGATCTAAGCCACCACCGATCTCTCTCTCTCTCTGTGTGTGTGTGAATGCCTGAGAGATTGTACAGCAGCTTGGATGAGTTTTTGTGTGTGTGTGTGTGTGTGTGTGTAATCTGGATGCGATTAAAGCTGAAAGTCTGAAAAGAATATCTGACTGATTAAAAATTATACTTGGAAAAGCTAAATATTAGCACGAGAAAATCTCATTGGGTAAAATCACTCTTGGGGAAAAAAATTATGTTATAAGTTCAGTGAGATTGTGATAATGTAAGAGTACAATAGGTGTTTGTGATTTAAATTATTCTAGTTAGATTAAACCTTTATCGTTGAATATCACCTATAAATGCTCGCGATTTTATTCATTAAAGTGAACATAAACAAGGATTTTAGACTGAAGTGACTGTGCTTGCTTATCTTTGTTTCTGTAACGAACCAGCAGGTTGTATAACTGATACACACATCAACCACTCGTAAATAAGATGGTTCCCCACAAACTTTTAAATGATTTACGACACAGGTAATATCAATTTATTTCTTTATTTTCTTTTAGAATTCTGCTTGTACATATAACATTTCAGATAAATTTAAGAACATAACATCGAAACAAGGTAGATAAAAACTTATCTTTAGGTTATTAGTCTGCTGTTTTCATAAAACACGCTACGGTCTTTATTTGTGGAGGTTTATGAGCCAGAGACCAACAGAAGTCAGACCAAAGACGTAAGATCTGGGATTCTGTACTCGTCCGCGAGATTATCGCAAATTATCGGATCGTTATGTTGTTTAGAACGGCGATGGAGACCCCTTTCAATCCGCCTTTCTGCAGGACATAGAACAAGCCGTTGTTCAGTAACATTATACCTTTTATACCAGACATAGGATAGGCGGCCATATCTGTCTTGCTGAACAACAGTCGGCAGGCTGCAGAGAAGTATTCCTCAAGTCTCGTTCGTTTAGAACTCTTAACATCTTTTCACAGCGAATAAACCACCCAGGTTCCTTCCGTTCGTTCGGTCCACACAGCGGAGACTTGGTCGAATGGTCTGAACCCGGTCGGGGTCAGTTCGGGAAGATTTCCCTTCACGAAAACAGAACATTTCTCCTCGCTCACCTAGGCTACTCAGACCACCACGACCTTGATTTTGGAATGTCTACGAATCTTCCCGGCTCCACCCCCGCCCCTAGAAGGAGCTGGTCGCTCCAGAACTTCTCCGAGACCTGTCGGCTATAATAAAATTAATAAGAGTAATGATGATGTTATGTCATTTCCTGCATCTAGAGTTCAAAGTTGGTTGGTTGGATAGTTTGGGAAACGTAAACAGTAACTAAACCCAAAGAATTAATTCCCAGCTAAAATCAGAACCACCGGCTTCGGTAAGGCCTCATACTCGGCATGTATCAAACAACTTTCTTTTTCTTTTTTTTAAAATAGTCTCTTATTCCGTATCCTTCTGCAATTTGTTCACGGGTCGTCTTACTCCAAACACAGGCGGGCCATAAACTTATGTTCTTTCCGGTTTCACTTTGTGCGATATATCTGGTTCAGCTGACACAGAAGGAAATCACTCGTCTGCTGGTGACGTAAACACCTCATATATATATACACACTCACGAACACACAGCGGAGACAAAGTCTAGCCTGTATACACGAAGCTGGAAAAGTTTAGAAGAGATGGACTCGATTTCTAAAGCTGTAAACAAAGCCAGATAAACATTGAAAATCCATTTTGCCAGAGATCGTTGCTAACGATATCTTTGAGAGCGAAAATAATGGACCGGGAAAGAGGGGGGGGGTTGTTGCTGAAACGAAAGATCGGCGAAATCCGGCTATGACCGGTGAAAATTCGTGTCATGTATAGGTAAGTGGACGTCGGCGATGGCAGCGATGTGAGAAAATGCGAGAAAACGTTGGAAAGAGAATCGAGAGAGAGAGAGACTTTTTAGATGGCTCCTTGGTTAGCATTCAGAATCTCAGCTTTCCGGTGCGCTCTCAAGAGCCGTCCCGTCCTACTACGTCGGGCTGAGAGAATTCCGTTCTGGAACCATGCTACTGCTCGAGGTTCAAACCACACGTTTCAGGCCAGTTGAAGATTGAACGCCTGAATTCCGATTCAGTTGCTTTGACTTGAGTTTCTTTTCTGTTTTTTTAAACATCTATGGCTGAAACCGATCTGAGGTATACCTTTGAGCTGCTCTGTTTGTCACATGGATGGCGGGTTGGTTGGAAGATCCGAGAGCCAGGACCGATAACCGAGTAGATGTTTCTTCATCCGCCGGGGGGCTCGCCAGCGTCGATTTCCGTTTCCTGTAGTGAAGGTTAGGGCTCGTAACACCTGGACCCCGCTACGGCCGACCAGTTCTACAGTCGAGCTTGAGCTAAGTTTAACCCGTCTTTTTTTTATGAGATTTTTGCTTACATCCGCTTTGGGTGGACACGAAATGTGAAGAGATTTTTAACTAGGTACGTAGCCCCTCGGACATATTCCCCCATTAGTTAGTTGGCCAGCGAACGGTCTCCTGAAAGGTATTTCGCTAGCCGTCACGGAAACTTGCAGGCTGCCGTGAAAAGATGGACCTCTGGGTCACGCACCCCTACCTACACCCCTCTATCAGATCCGTTTAGCGTCGACTTTTCCCGGCAAAACTTGGCGTCCACAACAACAAAACAAAGTAAGAAAATGCATCCGCCCTACCGGCTTCTCCATCAACGAAAAGGGCCGGAAAGTGAGGGTTTGCTCTTGAAAAAGGCAGACGGAGAGCTTCCGTGTGCTGGTGTCACATCTAATAGTTGGACCGCATTGATTTCTTTTCTCTCGGTCGATGATCTTGAGAGAGTACTCATCTATGTACCTTTGCATAGACTGGTTTGGCCGCAGTATTTATGATAACAGCGGAATAGCGTCATAACAGAGACCCTTTATAAATCCCGTCCCCTGAAGGTGCGAACTCTCATCTGTAGACTCGAGGCTTCCAAAAGTTGCGCACCTGCTTGTAGCACTGTTTCCCTTAGAACACCAGATTCCGATCGAAGCACCTCCACTTGTTAGCCTCATAACCAAGATGTGGATTGCAGGCATCGTTCTCAAAGACACCAAGCGACCTGCTGTTGATCTAATCTTACCGGCCCCAAACGTGCCAGAAGTTGACTGCCACTACGGTTTAACACGTGACATCTGTTTGTCAACTGAGCAGCCATTTTCCCGAATGGCGGCGTGACTTCGCGGAGGCGTTGTCAAGGCGACGAACTGACAGGTGGCAGTGAGGTTGACTCTCCAATCCGCGTCCGCAGTCGACGTCATAATAATAATAATAATAATAGCTGGTATTGTTCTCAACAAAAAACTTGATAAAGAAGAGTTTAGACAAATGCCGCGAATTGCGTTTGTATGACCAACAATCATAACAATTCACGTCCGAGATACCAGGTGATTGGCTCTACGGTAGCGGTTTGTTTGTTGTTGTTTTTTATAAATCTCATTTGGTAACAGACCCGTTCGTCCAGTAACTGCCCTCCCTGTCTGTTCAGTCTGCATTTACTATTTGTATTGCTTCTCAGATGGTAGGGGTGGGTGGGTGGGATATTGTATGATCAAACGTCACATCCCGCCTACACCCATTAATCAGAGAAACAAACTCATTTCTTTCTTCTGTTCTATGTTAAATAGCATTTAAAAATCCTTATATTCTTTGTTTGTTGGTCAGACAAACTCAAGAAACCTGGAACATTCCTCGACTTTGAGGAAGTTTAAAGCAAAGCAAACTTTTGCTTTCTTTGCTTAATAATAATAATAATAATAATAATAATAATAATAATAATAGTTTTTCTCTACCCAGGAGTTAGATTTAATCAATCAGAGTCTCTGTCAGATCTTATCTATCAAACGGCTGCTCTCATTGGCTGACAGCGAAATAAGACACAGCAGGTGCGAGCCTTCAACAGATTTGTTCTATATATCTCCCCCGTGGACGTCGGCGCACTAAAGGGGCCAGAACGAGTTAATACAAAAGCCCTTTGAAATTACAGCGGGCGAGAGATATTAATAAAGGGAGGAATTGAAAAGATATATAGATGGATAAACAGTAATAAAGAAAAGATCGCGTTTCAAGCGGCTGGTAGGTGAAAAAAGGAACGGACGAGCGCATCTGGTCGTGTGTAGACTTTTAAGTGGTACAGAGGCCCCTGTTTACTTAGGGGTCCCCGCCACGCTCTCTGTGGAGAGGCGGCCTGCCGGTGACAGTCTCGCGCCTGTCGCGTGCGTGTCAGCAGGAATAATTACGGGACTGTCAAAACGGACGCGGCGCGCATCTCTTGTCTCGTCCCACGTGACCTCTTTCCTTTCTTCTGGAGGCTATTAAAGAGTTTGTTTTTTTAAAAAAATGGCGACGAAACCCATCGACGACACGAGACACGCGCCCGAATCAAAATAAATTATATAAAGTGATCTGACACGGAAGTAGAAGTAAATAAATTAGTTTTATGTTGTTCCTTTAGATGATTAGCAAGATTAACTCTTAAACTACCAAGTGTTAGCACTTCTGTTTCTCTGTATGTTTTGTTTTTTTTTGTTTTGTTTATTAATCGGACATTTTTTTAGAGGGAGGGAGCGAGGGAGCTCAGTCGCATCCCTTCACCCCGTGAACATCAAACCCGGATCTACTTCCGAGCGCTTAACTTTCGCTGTGTTACCTCCCCCTGCCGGGGTCGGAGAAACTGAAAGGTTTAGTTGGGAAATTTCGGCAAAACTAATAAAAAGCCGTCGGAATAAAAAAAAAAAAAAATAATAAAAGGCCAACATTTAGATAAAAGAGGAAGAGTCTGCTTATCACGGATAAGTGTGAGAAGATCAGGTGAACACCCGTTTTCGTCGTTGAATAGCTGCTGGCGCGTAGACGACGATCCAGAGGAAGAGATAGGTAGGTGCCACTTCTTGGGGAGACGTAAGGAACTTTCTGGCAGACCTATATCTAGGTCTCTAGGCAGCGATCTGTCCACGGCAGACAACAGACACCAAACCCTGACTTCTTGGTAACACGAAACATTTAATTTATGCTAAACCTGTCATTATTCTCCCTTAATGGGTAACTGTAGATTCATTTACGCACGCATAGTAATTGCTTTCCTCTTTCTTTTCATTATGCAGCCTATAATGAAATATATATATATTAAGTACATATAATAATGATAATAATAATAACAACATTGAAAAGTTGTTTGCATACTTTCTATCTTTTTAAAATTCCTGGATGAAAAATTCTAAACATTCGATCTATTGCAAATACTAACCCCTCCCCCGATCTAACTTCCAATGTGTATGAAGCGACCAAAGATTTCAGCAATCGCCAAACTAGCAGAATCAGAAGGAATGGGTTTCTAACCTGACGTAGAGATAAATAGAATCATTATCCGAAACCTGGCGCTGTAGCCAGCCAGAACACACGGAAACAAAGCTGCTGGCTGGAAGCACTTAAACACCCCGCCGATTCTTTACTACTTTAATACAGAAATAAGATCGGTTCTTGTATAGCCTCGCAGTTGTTCGGTATTATTCCATGCGACTAAGAAACAAAACGATCGACATCGCTGCAACTATCTGTTACAGGACACTATTAATTCCCGGTTAAACGAATAGCGAAGCTATAATCGAAGGCATAATGTATAAAGTATAAGATGTCGATTGTAGCCACATCAATACATTAAATTAAGAATGGCCGGTTTAATGTTATAACAACGAGAGAGAGAGAGAGATGGAGAGAGAGATGGAGAGAGAGAGAGAGGAGAGAGAGAGAGAGATGGAGAGAGAGAGAGGAGAGAGATGGAGAGAGGAGAGATGGAGAGAGAGGAGAGAGAGAGAGAGAGAGCGAGAGAGATGGAGAGAGAGAGATAGAGAGAGGCTGGAGCAGAGAGAGAGAGAGAGAGAGAGATAGAGAAAGAGAGAGATGGAGATGGAGAAAGAGAGAGAGAAGATGAGAAAGAGAGAGATGGAGAGAGAAAGGAGAAAGAGAGAGAGTGGAGAGAGAGAGAGAGATGGAGAGAGAGAGATGGAGAGAGAGAGAGATAGAGAGAGAGAGGATGGAGAGAGAGAGATGGAGAGGAGAGAGATGGGAGGAGAGGAGAGAGGGAGGCGAGAGAGGAGGAGAGAGATGAGAGGAGAGAGGAGAGAGCGATAGAGAGAGAGAGAGATAGAGATAGAGAGAGAGATGGAGAGATAAGATAGAGAAGCGATAGAGAGAGAGATGGAGAGAGAGAGATAGAGAGAGATAGAGAGAGAGATTGGAGAGAGAGATAGAGAGAGAGAGATGGGAGATGAGATGAGATGGGGAGAGAGAGAGATTTGGGGAGAGAGAGAGATGGAAGAGAGAGATGGAGAGAGAGCGGAGAGAGATGGAGAGAGAGAGAGATGGAGCGAGAGAGATATGTGTGTGTGTGTGTGTTGTGTGTGTGCGTAACTAGTAACTTTTGAAGTGTGACACTAAGAAGAAAGCTTTTCTTGTAATTGTGGAGCGGCTTGATTAAAAGTCAACATCTCAGTAATATTAATAAAGTAGCTGTGATGGTTGTTAGAAATGCTTACTAAAGTAAATAAAACCCATATCAACGCATGATTTAAAAGGTTTATTTGCATTGTGATTAGATCTTTATAAAGTTCTTCGCCATATTAGGATTAACACCTCTTGCAACAATGGGATGCTTAATTTCTCCTCACAGTCCTCCGAATACATTGGTATCAAGGTCCAGTGAAGATTATTTTGTGGATTCACCAGCCAAGGATCTTGGGCGGTCAGGCTGTGGCCATAGTAAGAGCGAGGTCGCCAGAGAACTGGAGTCGTCACTGAGGGGTCGGCCGTATTATAGTCCGCCAGACGAGCCGTTGGGCTCATTGTCCGTGGCATCAAAGTACTGCAGATCTTCCACAAACTTAAGTCCTATAGAGACAATGCTTTCTCCATAAAAGTAAGTACCTTGGGCAAGTGGAACGACTGAAATCCTCTCGTGCTCGACGATGCGAGTCAAAGAAACTAGAAATGAATGCACTTCGAAAATCAGCCAAACATGGTCGCTGTACCCTGATACTCTTTGAGAACTGCCGCTTCAGTGACCCGGTGGCTGTCTTAATCCAGCAGCCCACATCTCTTTCCTTGAAAACCAGTTTCCTGTTACTGTTTTCAACAAATCAATTTGTAACTTGGGACGATTCTCTTGTAAGAAGACGGTGAGAGATTTCTTTAAAACGACTACATAAAAGAGACAACAGAGCCCGCCCACACATTTCTGGGTACCAGCCCCCCCCTACGTGACAAAACACTGCATTGTCAGCTAGTAACCAAGATCCACTCGCTCACTGGCCTGTAATAATACTTGTTTTTCTAAGTTAATTAATATATTTCCATCTTTTAGTTGTAATTAACGTAAGCCATCGTTTTAAATGTATTCTACTACAATCGGCCAAAAATTGTTGCAAAATATCAACAATCTTTAAGGAATTATGTGTAAATTATTCTGTTGGCAAACATGTCTGCCTGGCACCTCAATTCACGTCTCTTTAATACGATTATTTTTCGGAAGACCGTTTACGTGAATAAGACAGACTTTTTAAATCCCCACATTCAAGGAAATAGAAATCTATTTACTTGTTTGTAAATCTCACTTTATCACGCGAGGTTCGTCACGTGACTTCGGAAATCGACGAAGAGGAGGTTTAAACTGTCAGCCGGTATGTGAAACCAACTACGCCAATGTCTGATTGACACTGCGCGAAGTGTCGACCCGCCTCTGTACACGTCCCAGTTCTCTCCCATCCCCACTGACCTCCTATGAGCGTAAGTACGGTGGATATCTATGGTCAGTGTGTGGTTACTACGAAATACCGGAATAATTCATTTCTCGCGAAATCAGTCCCATCCGATTTGGTTTCCGTATCCTGAAGATAAAAAAAAATATTAGTCCATCTTAACAGCATTTAAAAAAGTCCAATTAAACTGACAGCAAAAGCAATAAAATAGAAATTATGCAGAGAAGAAGTAAATGAATACAAATTGTTTGGTAGTGCAGATCACGTGAAGGTCTCGTGGGACGGGACTTCAATGGAAATAGCGGATTGTGCGCGCGGAAAGAGAACTCGGCGCTCTAACGCAAGCCGACACTTCTGCGTGAAAATCAAAGCTTTCAGTGGGTTCTTAAATTAAAATAAAAAGACAGTTTGAGCATTAATCAAGTCCGCGAAATCAAATACCGGCTCCGCCTACATCCCGGTTGGGGCATCTGTTCTTCCAGACCTCCGCGGGAGCCGAGACTGACAGCCGTAGTGAGTGACTGCGTCGACGTCGCCTTGTTCTTTTGGCGTGGATTAGAAACTCGACCGGTTATTATGTGTCCATTAACGTGACGACTGAGAGATCTGGAAACGGCAAATCTCTCCCTCGTTTCTACTCAACCCCTCCCTCCCAGCCAAACTAGATCCACTGCAGCTCTCAACTTTTGCTCAACGGCAACCGGCTGCGGTTCGACTGCAGTTTGACACGAACGGAGCATATTCGGATCTACACCTATTGGAGCCACTCTGGATAGCCGCCCGTGAACACCAGAGGGCGCGGTTCGTGATATACCGCGTGTAGCACTAATATTAATCTGAAAATAAGTAGAAATACAAAATTGCTGTTTTGGGGAAAATAAACATAACGCAGGTTCCAGTAGAAAGCAGGTAACAATTACGAATACCAATTGAAAACAACAAAGCTGCGGAAAATTATATTTTATGCAAATAATAATGTAATGAATCAACCGTCTGCAAACTTCTTGAAGGGGGGTTTGGATTCTGTACACTTAGAAACCAACAGAAGAAATAATAAAGCGAACCATTCAATTAGAAAGTGAATCGTAAATTTTCGCGACATTCTGACAAACAGCTGCGGCGAGAATTATAGCTAAACAACCTAGCCGTCCCCAACCATGGGTCAAACCAACAGTGACCTCGGCAGTTTCATCTAGTAATTGCTAATTGCAGTCACTAATCTAATTCGGCCAATAAGCCCAGCTTAATAACTTTGTCTCATCAACCAGGCTGACAAAGTTGTGTTCAATAGATGGAGGCGAAAGGACCTCGTCGGTTTAACATTCATCTGGGGGTTGGAAGCTCACAGAAGGCAGTAAGAAATAGCTGTATTTATTTACTCACACGCGGAATAAACTAAAAACATTAGAAAACATTTCAAGTAAGTTACTTTTTATTTGAATCTTTATAAATATTTAAATTTCTGGGCTGCCTTCGAAAAAACTGTCAGATATCAGTTGCGTTTCGTTTTCAATTATTGCTGATGTTTTTGTGTGTGAACGACTTGCTTACATTTTCTAATCAGAAAAAAAAAATGAGGGTTTGTTTTAAATCTGACCTTTGACGGGAAATGTATTTAAAATTTCTTATTATAATATGTGTAGACAACATTATTATTTATTTCATTTATTTTTTTAAAAAATTACGGTATATTTTGACAAGTATATTTCGTAAATTCAGTATCTTGTAAGGTTGCGTGCTTTTTCGTTTCCAATTCCAGCACCAGTTCTTGAGATATCCTTAAAATTCCGGGCGCTGAGAACATGACGTAACCATGACTACAATGTTTTGTAGATAAATATAAATATATACATATAATATAAAACTCTCGTTGACGTTCCTATAAAATAACAGTCTCGCATTAATAAAGCAAAGAATCGATTATTTTCAATTCTGATGTAGACGATTTCTAAAGCGCAAAAAGAGAAAGCTTACGTTTTAATTGTCTGTAGACGAATTTTACGGGGGAAGAACAGGAGGCGGAATAGGAAATTTGCTCGGTGGCCAAATGAACGATGGCAGGACGTGCTGCTGCACGTAAACGGTTTCTGCACAAAAAGCTCATCGATTTTCTATTAGTTTACGTGCCATTTGTCGCATGATACAACCAATCAATATCTTTCTGGAATTAGCAGAAGTTATGAATGAAATGAGTACCGAAGTCATAAGAAAGTAAAATGAGGCAGAGTTATCTTTCCTGACAACTTCTCGTTGCTACTTTAAGATAGGATATGAATACAAACCCGATATTTCAATTCTGGTAAACGCATTACTTGTAGCAGAAAATACAAGAGATAGTAGTCAGATATATATATATTATGTATCGACGTAAAATATATATTGTAAAAAGATCCTTGCCGGATTCTCTTGCCGTAGTTCCTGTCAGGTAGCTGTGGACTTCGTTAGTATGTGAAGAGTTCTAGGATCGCTAATCAGTCAGATAATTAATCCCCTTTCTTGCTCCTTCTTTTCGGCTGTTTGCCGACATGTGCGCTACCCTCGGGACAGAGATGCTCGCTCCGCAAGAGACGACTTTCCGCGTGGGATTTCACAATAAAGTCAAATTTTAACAGAATCTATCAGTAAACTTGTGTAGGGTTAGTTGCAATTTTTCAAACATTCGTGTTTGGTGACGATCATGAAATCTTATGTTGACAAACATTTAAAAATAGTTTCTTCTTTTAACAAAAATGTATATCATCACAAAAAAGCAATATAGCTGAACTTAAAGTCCACGTAATTATAACAGACCTGACTTCCCCAGAGCGTCGCTGACTGCTATTGAAAGCGACTGTATAAAAGATTAATCTCCAGTCTCAACCATTTTTGCGTTCGTTTTATCTGAAATAATTAATACAACAGTAAAAAAAAAGAAGTTTCAGTGTCAAAGGTAGAAGAAAACAGGCGAGAAGTTAATTTGTTAAATGAACACGTTTTCTCTTTAATCTTACCGATGTAAAAGACTGTTGTAATTAAGGTTGCTTTCTGTAAAAGGAAAAGGTTTGACAGCAAAATTGCCTTTAATGTCCGGACAATTCTGGGTTTGGGAGGATATGATTAATCATTAATGGTTTGCCAAATGTAACATCTTTTTTTTAATCCAGAAAAAGGCGGTAATAAGTAATCGAAATTGCTCATAAGTTTCGCCGTTTTGGCAACAGCTGCCAAAATCACTTGAAAACATTTCTTTTAATGGGATCTTAGTTAAAACTTTCTTTTTTATACATTGGTAATAATTATTGAAACGGAAGAGAAAATGGGTATAAAATACAAATAACACGAGATAGGATCCCATTTCTGTAAAAATGAGATGCTTCACAGTACAGTCACGTGCCCACATAGTGTACTGTGATTGGTTGTCGTGCAAACAATCAGAAAGAGCCACACCTGCAGAAGGACTATCAGAGTAAAGGCAGTTATATGGGGAAGACATTTCATTGGGCTAGGATTCGCTGTTTAACATGACGGTGAACCCGAGCCTACAGCCAATGCGGTGAAAAACTTGTAAGGAGGCTCTGGCTGATAGGACACTTACAAAAGATTCCCTGGCCTGCACAAAGTCCTGGTTTACACATCAGTGAGGCTATACGAGGTTATATGGCTACTGAGAAAGACATTCAGCAACCAACCACCTTTGCTGGATTGTAGAGAGTCCTACAGGATATTTGGAACAACAACATTCCACATTCTTAAATCCATAATCTATATGGGAGCATGAAAACAAGGTGCCATGTTCTTTAAAAAGCAAAGATCTCACATACCAAATACTAATCCATTGTACAGCATGTTCATTTTGTTTTTGTGTGTTTTCTGTAATAATACATTTTGTGTGTATTATATACGTCTCTCACTTCAAATTATTCATTATTTGCGCATGCCCTGTGTTCCCAGAATTATTTCCAATGCGGTATGTATCGTAGCGTTAAAAAATCTACGACGAGTTTATTTCTGTTCATGGCAGGTAAATCGGATTGTTGTCCCCCTTCTCTTTCTTTTCTACGTTTCCAAAGTCGTAGCAACTCGATAACGAAGACGGCGTCGGTCTGTGGAAATGGAAGAATTATCCTCACAGACGACTGATGAAATAAATTCTTCTCAAAGCGAAGGGAAAAAAAATTCTAATTTCTCGCGCTAACACCGGTATCTTTGTGGCTAATAGGGCGAGAGCCGGACCGAACTTTGCTTTTAGTTAGTCCCGTATCAGCGCTGTTTTATATTCGCTCGGATTATCTAGACGTCAGATCTCGGAAAAATTTCGAAAATGGCGAGATTACTGCGGGTGTCGGTTTACAAACACACACGCACGCGGTCCTCCTCTCCCTGCTTCCTTATCGTAAATATCGACAGTCAGCGAGAGGAACTCGAACGCGGTGTTTCCCCCAACAGCATCCAGCGTTAGTTTTGTATCTCGAGAGCATCTTGAGTTTCGTGCACTCCTTCCCCCCCTTCTTCTTCTGCACACTTCTCTAGGTTCCTTCATATCTGTCAAATGTTTTATGTTTAAAACAAAAAAAAAAAAAAAAAACAGAATAATAATTACATTGATAATATTCCACTCCAAGCGAGTTTGAGCTGCGTATCGTATAATGGATGCGTGTGAGCTTTTGTTCTGCCCCTGGCCGGAGTATTGGCTGGAGAGGGAATGAGATTGCGTGACACCGGAAAGTATGATCAGCGCGTACGTAAGTGCTTAGTGCGGTCTGGATTTCGGCTGACCTATGGAAAGAGATACGCTAAACGGGACCGTTTCCTGCAGCAACTGAACTCTGGCTCTGACCCATTCGCAGTTCATTGGTCTACCACTGACGTATGGATGCATTTCATTTGTCTATCGACCACCATTTCTGGCGGATACTTGTTTGTTTTACCACTCTGGATACTTTCAATCCGTAGCTAAATATCCGAACAGAGATTTTGGTAGCGTGTTTTCTCGCCCACGCCGGCTGCTCCGAGTGCAGAATGAAAGTAGAGTACTTGCGGTCTTCTTGCTGTGCCAAACTACCATAAAAAGCTAATAAACCAGTCATTCCAGGTGAGCAAGATTATCAGAAATTATCGTCAATAAGCTGCAGTAGCATTTATATACAAAAACCCATTGACGACATGAAAGTCAACTTTTCTTATCTATTCGGTTTGGCGCCCACAAATCAGCTACATCACGCTCTTCTATCTCAGACTGTGCGAGCATAGATAAGACGTAATTAAGACGACACATTTCCTCGGTGTCAGTAAATGTCAATAAAGCAAATAAATGAATACATGGATGAATGAATATATATATACACACACACAATAATCCCAGACATCGCAACTGTTAACTGTAATATAATAGCTGATGGATCTAGTTAGAAACTATGTAAAAATAATTAATCAAATATTTATTTATCTATTAAAACTAAAATTTGTTCATCCTGTCTACCAAGCACACTCACAATGCATCTGTATATCCGATATAGTTCACGAACGGAGTCCGGCCATGTGCGCAGTCACGTCGTTAAACGAGACTAATTATACCGTTCATAGTTCAGAAACTTCGTGTATTTAAAGTTGATAAGAAGAGTCATTCATGCCGGTCTGACGGACATTACCAGTCGATCGCCCCACGTTTCGGTAGAGGCTTTTCTCGAGCGTTTTCTCGAAAGGTTTCAGAAACTACTGCGAAAAACGTTGCTTACTTTGTTGCACAGATCGGTAAACGAAGACAAAACTGAGAGTGGAATTGTTTGTTAGCGCACTTCTCGCGTGTGAGAGCTCTCTTCAATTCCGTCCTAGCTGACGATCCAGGTGCTCCTTCGTGTTGCCCATCGGATTCATATCAAGATTTTCCAGTGAAGAAGCTGAATGCCTCGATTCCTTTTCCGTAATGTGTCGCACCGTTTTCCTGAGGAATATGAAATCGACTCTACCTACATCTTGTTGGTACAGTGTTAGGAGATGGACAGAATTGAGAATTTCTTTGACAGTCGTAAGATCTGCCCTTCCAAGATTTCGTGGCACTAACTTCTCCTGCGAGTTAAAGACAAACACGGTTAAAGGTCGAGTACACCCCCGCCAATAAAGAAGGATCTCGCCAGATCGCACGAGTGGAACCGCTTTATTCTACCATGTGCTAACCACTCCGTGCAGCTAAGTCGATTCAGTAACATCGGACTGTTCTTTGTCGTATCTTACGATGTCAACAAGAGGATACTGACGGTCGTTACAGACGTGGCGACTAATGACACGTTCTTGTCGTAACGCTACTGCTGAAGGCTTTCCATGTTGCTGTTTCAGCAGCAGTGACATTCACCTCGGTAAACATCTCGTCATATTGGCTACGGATTCACGAAAGACATCCAAATCTCTGCTGCTAACTCTGGTCACATACCTGGACTCCTGACCGCTAGAGACGCGATCTCTGGTAAATTATCAGACTGCAGGTGATACTGCTCACCTGCTCTTCTCATATAATACAACTATAATCAAATTTACTGCTCGGTTCGTTCCGTCTGCTTTTTTTGATAACATAAAAACTTGAACATGTAGAATTTTCCTTTAATTCACAAAACTTTAAAAAATATATATGTTTTTTATTGTAACTTTCTAATCGCTAAATTTACAGCTGAAAACGAACACAGGACACGCAAATAATGTATAATTCCACCTGAGAGACGCGCATAATACACACAATATATTATTATAGAAAATACGCACAAACAAAGTAAACACGTTGGATGGTGGATTAGTGTTTGGTATGTGAGCCCGATACCTCGTTTTCACGCTCCGATAAGTGGAATGTTGTTCTAAAAACTCTGCAGCATTTCTCACAAATCTTCCAAGGTGTTTGGTTGTGTGTGTGTGTGTTTTTTTTCAAATTTTCTCAGCAGCCATTTAGCTTCAGTGATGCACATTGATATGAGTATACCACCAGCCTCTTCACATCCCAAGCAGGTTTTCGTTTTTTACCACACTTGGGGGTCAGTGTCACGTAGGAAGATAAAATTCTGCTAACCGTCTTCCTGGGAGGATGGCATGATGGATAAGAAGCTGCCTATGCCTCTCAGCAGTCAGTTTATCTTCGATTTTATGCAAATCTTTGACATCTTTCGCTAATAGGCAGCCACGCACTTGTATTGATCCGACCCAAAGCTCCGCTGCAGCTGTTGTAGCCTGATTGACGGACTGCGCCCTGGTCCACCGAACAAACTGCCGCTGATTATTGCCAAACAGTTCGCGCTCAGACTCTCTCGGAGCAGCTTCTACTGGGTTCATTCATTCTTCAGTGCTGTCCATTTCAATCTTGCTGTTCTGTTGCCTATCTTCCCCAAAGGTCTTCGCGCAGCCATGCATCCATTACAGCAACTTTGCGCTGATGTGTATCTTACTGTTCTTGAAGAAACCTCTACACCTGTACGTGCAGCCGGGGGTCATTGGCATGATCTCCACCAGCTCCTTGTCTGTCTCATAGAGAACACACTCTGAGGTACCTGCCATCACTTTCGGAGAGCTTGGGCTTTTTCCCCTTGACTTCGTCTATTGTCAACAGCACCAGTTTCGCTGATCCTCCTCAGAGTCTCGGCTACAGCTCCTTCTGAAGTGTGGAGTCAGGCTGCAATCTGCTGAGCCGTCGCTAGCGAAGACTTTGGTGTCTATAATTTGTCACGTGACATTTCCTTCCCAGGAGCCATAGTGTTCACCTCACTACAATGATATCACTGCCTATACCTTTATAGTTCTTCTACAGGTGTGGCACTGTCCGAGTGGCTGCGTGACAGCTAATCACAGGGTAATTATCAACACGTGACTGTACTATGGAGCGTTTAATTTTACAGATGACTGCATTTCTATCCCGGTCCTTTATTATCTCCTACATTTCTCTTTGTTTGCATAATTACTTTCAATGCTGCACGGTGCAGTTATCAAGAAGTTGGAATAAGCTGCTTGACGCTAACACCCTTGATATTTTGTCTTGGCCTTCACTAAAAAGTCTTGATTACTTTCGCTTTTAAATATTTTAAGAGAAAAAATATCTGAGTTTAGTTGTAGAAAGAAGCAAACTGATGTCGCAGGATGCGGGAGAACATAGTGGAGAAGAGTCGACATAACTTTTTATCTGTTTACTGGAACAACTTGGACATAAGAGAGGGGATTTCAAATAAGTCATCGAACTTTCTTTTTTATTTTGCCAAGCCTAGGAATACAAATCGTTTATGCTTTCTAGCAGACTTAATTATCATGACAAGACTCCAGAAGAGCGCCTTGGGGCCGGAAGGAAGTCACGTCTACGCCGAACCCACGACATTTTCCTCTTTACTGGCGACTAAATATGCTAATCGTTCACACATTTAATTCTTGCCGCGTAACATCAAAGCAGGCTGGGTGCTCTATAAATGTTATTAACAGTTTCCGTCTTTCCAAATGTTTCCGGTAACCACTTGTAAGGTGTCAGCTTCCTGCTCGAAGACAAGAGCCACGCTCTCTCTCTTACGGAAGTGGATCGTTGACCTTTCTGCCGCAATCTGTCGACTTTTCCTATCTAACAAAAAGTCTCTGACGGCAACAGACTCAGTCTAGAATCCTCGACACTATAATGGTTTCTGCTTTGATCCTTCAACAACTACAAGAATGGAAGAATTGAGTAATACTGCACGTTTCTAAATCTTTATAAAAAAAAACAAACATTGCAGTTAAATGTGAGATTAAAAAAATATTTTAAAATTAATTAATCTTTTAAAATGACATTAATTTTTAAAAAATTATTTTTATTTTTTGCTTTTTCTTGAATAATTGTTCTTTATTGTGACGATTCTCACAAAAAAATGCAATTCAAACTTCTGTTTGACTTTTCCAAGAACTTGCTCCTCTCGCCTCGTTTCCGCGACGTTCACACGTTTTAATTGTCGATGTATACGCATTTAAATCCAGCAATCGACTGTAATTTGTATAAAACTCATTAAAAATGACTCTTTAATATTTAAGGTGTTTCAGTTAATTGATCGTAAAGATTGGCTTGTTAAAGGCAAACAGAGAGTGCAAACAAAGGACATATTACAGCTGTTTATAACCAGCCGGATACAATCCCCCCTAACAACCTGATTACATCGAACAGTTAAACAAAATCCGAAAGCGGAAATCCATCGCATGCAATCTGTTGTAAATTCCAAACTGTTCCAATGTTACCTGGCTATTGTCTTCTCCGAGCATGAGCAGCTTACTCACAGATAACTGCACGTATCAAGTGTTTAAATTCTCGATCCAGTAGGCTGTCCACTGGCGACAGCGCGATGTCAAGTAAACTCTTCAGACGCCTGTATGTTAGTTAGCTCATTTTTCATCTTTCACGTGATCGCATCGACAGTCAGTCTTATCTCTCGGTGTGAGTCCGTGCACCAGCTCTCTTTCTGAAGATTACGTTATGTTGCGAAGCAAACTCAATAACCTTTAGGATAAAGATATTCGGATACAGAAACCTAAAGCCTCACCGGTTATTTATAGACTAGTAGTCGCCACTCCAAACTTTAGCTTCCACCTGTAATTTTTTTAAATATAAAAAGTTACGGGGCAGTGGCAGTTCTCTGCAGTCAAAAAAATTACCTTCCTCATTTAAGGTTTACTGTACTAGTTTATTATCTTTGAGAATTGTAAAGAAATCAAATGATAGTCTGGACTCCAAGTATTATAATTTTTAGGCTTTTGTGGCAGGGATTCCTTCAGTTAAATGTTTCGTCTGAGAAACTTCTGTATGGAATTAAAGTTGCCGAGAAGAAGAATTAAGAGAAAGGACAGAGGACCCCAGAGGTGTCGTGACGATGCATGTGAGAAAAGTGCGGCGGCCCCACTCGCGAATTTATTTAAACAGAGCAACAAGGGAAGATTTATGTCCTCCCAGGGAAGCCAACAGAATGCAAACAACGCGAATATTCGCGGGAAATATCGGCGGCTTATATCAATCAACCAGGGGAGAGACGAGTCATTGTTTTCCACGTCGTGTTTGCTGTTGCAATGGAAATCCTGCCGCGAATATTTTTTTTTTTTCCCCTTCTCCCCAACCCCCGTTTTGTTCCGCCCAAGGCCACGGGTGGCCCGAAGCGGCCGAGCGCGCCCCCTTCTGTTGACCGTATCAGTTATTTGGCAGGTAAACACGGGGGCTGCTCTGCACGCACGTAGATGGCGAAGACAGTGGATTTCCTCTGCTGCTGGACCCAGGCTCCCACTCGCTCTTTGGCTACGTGACAAACGGTGGCAAAAATGACCGAAATGGCTGGGATTTCAGCGGAGACAATGCCCCTGCTGTTTTTTTCCTGGAGGCGGAACTTCAAAGATGCTCAGGTAAAAAAAAAACGAAGAGGAGCGCGATCGCAACGGAGACAGAAAATTCCGTCTAGACGGTCCCCGCGCGGACCTGGCCGCCTCCCCCCCCACTCTCCCAGTCTTATTTAAACGCACACCGGAGCTCCAGCTTAATAATTCCGTCTTTGTTCTTTATGATTTGTCAAAGGTGAAGGCAGACCCTCCCTTAGTCGCCATAACCCGCTGTAAACTGCCAAAATACTGAAACAAACTTCTTGAATATTCTACGCATTTACCACCGGACCACAAGCAAACGGAAATGAAAGGAAGGTGACGTCATAAGTAGAACAACAACAATCACGGTTGGTCAGTTATCGGAGAACCATAAGTTTTCTCTGGTCAATTAAAATCATACTAAGCAAACAAGTAATCTCGCCATCTGCCTGCTAGTTAATAAACAGCAGCAACAAACGATAGCAGTTAGAAATAAACCCAAATAATTAGTTCGTGCTTAAGTTACTCGCTAGCAAAGGGTCAGTTGTTGTCTGGTTTTTTTAAAAAAAAAAGTCTTGCGGTTGTGACGATTTTTTTTTTTTCTTTAAAGCCGAAATTTTGTCTAAATCTTCTTTCCGTCCACGTGATCTGGCTAAACGACAAAACCGGTCATCTCCGATCACGCGCGCGCTGATCGAATAGTATTCGGCAGCCGTGTATAGGAGAGGATCATGTAGTTCAATTGCTACGCATCAGTGGAAGTGACCTCTGAACTGGCAAACCGCGACTAATGCTAACAGCTAATTTAGTCGCTAGAATGGCAACAGATGATTAAAAAGCTATTCCTGGAATCCCACGCACCTCTCTAGGAGTCCGTCGAACGTGCATACGGCGACACGTGGGGTTGAGTCCGCTACTCCCTGACCGATGCGTCTCTCTGCCTTTAGTCGGTAATCCGCGCCCATCTCAGTATTATTCTTCACGACGTCTCGTCTCGCCCGTGTGATTAAAGTCAGATGTCTTAAGAATTAACCCGGGCTAACTGAGCTCTGGTGTTTGTTGTTTTCTTTTGTTCGCAGGTGAACGTGGATCTTCTATTAGGCGCAAGAAGAAACAGAGAAAACCCTGGTCGCTGACGGGGGTGGCAGAAGCGGGGCCAGCGGGTGGATTTAGAGGAGAAAGATTGCAGACTTTCTCTACTTCAGTGCCGACTCCGACCATTGCGCGGACCGACACTAAAGTCGGCGGCCCCTGCTCCTCTCACCTTTGCCTTATTAACCCCTGACGAACAGAAGAACCATACAACGAGCAGTCTTTTAGAATGTCACACACTAGCATATGTACGAACACTGGGAATGGACGCTGATAATTTGTTTGACCTCATGAATGTATTAATAACTCTTTTTAACCCAAATTTGCTATAAGGCAAACCCTATATCCCCCCCCACACCGCCAGAAGTTTCTCGAGTCTAATCCACCACCACCTGTCAGATTAGATAAATCCCGCAACACCATACTTCTCACTAAAGAGGTGAACAACACGAGATCTGGCGTCCTTTACAAGACGTTCATCCACCGTTGTTGCTGGTTCTTCCGATAAGTATATTCACCACTGGGCGACTTTTCAGGAACCCCCCCCAATAATGGTATTAACACTAAGAGCGCTCGCAGCGTTAGTTTATGTAACCAAATAAAAATATGTGCGAACTTATCACAGACTTTTAATTCTTACAGATGAAGAGTCTTCTAAACAAAAACCTAAAATGACGGGACTCTGCTCTTTACTGTAAACTAACCGTCGCTGTCCTGTTCATATAGTTCTTTTTCACTTTTAGTCTAATTATTACGTAAAACTTCAAAGAAATACCTGTTAGTGTTTCACGGACAGCGAGAACGAGTCTGGCTCCCACGGTTTATTGTAGTTTTCTGGGCAAAAAGAAACAAACGGCAAAAAAATTGTCGTATGTAGACAAACAAGTCTGGGGAAAACCGGTCGATGGAATTTCTTTCATTATTTTTCCTAACGACGCTGTTAGCCAATAAGATGTATTGAATATTATCTATATTTCTATGTAACTAGAATCTGCCTTTGGAATGTTTGTTTGCTTGGGCAGCCTCCATATTTTCAGCCGATGATTCGGATGGAGCAGGGTTGTCGGAGAATTTTAAGAATTTGCTTTCTACAGCAACATTTATGGTAAATACACATTTGCTTGTTCGTTAATGAGCTTTAACTGACCGCACCACATGTATAAAAAACAACAACAACAGAGTTGGATAGAGCCAAGGTAACGTGGATGTGATGAATTAGTTAAGTAGCTTTTGTATGGGCAGGGTGACTGCTCTATGTACCTTCTCAGACTTGCGCCTAAGCTCAGCTGCAGAAACAACTTAAGATGGGGCTACATGATCTGACAGGCGACCTCTGCAGACCTGTATATGGCTTGGACAAATTGCAGTATTACAGCGTTTGAAAGAGACCTGATAGAGGCGAACGTTATCAGGTGCAGCAACCAAGACATTTTCGATGGTAGACTGTTCCGAGAAATCGGTCATCAGAGTTTATTAACAATGGCAGAAAATAAGAAAATGTCTGTTGCGATGGGGGAACTGTAGCTGCAAAACAAGCAGTGACAGAAGAGAGAGAAAAAAAAACGGTTAGACAGGATGGTACACAGCAGAAACAGAGGCATTTGATTCAGAGAATTCATCCCCATTCCCAGCCGTACGTTGCTAGGAGACCGTTGTGTAAGCGACTGGTTATAGTCCCCAGCATATAAAGATGCGCTGCTTGATGCCAACAGTCCAGACCTCTAGAGATTGAGTCATTAGATTCCTAAACTTATCTTAGCATCATTTCCGATCAAATGCCTACATTCTGCAACGCTGCACGTGTACCTGATGGGGACAGCTCGTTCTAAAACAACAATGTTCCTATCCACCGAGCCTTCGAGGTTTGAAGAACATGACGGAGATTTCAGACCTCTCCCATGGTCATCACAATCTCTGGATCACGATCCAGTTGGGCATTTGTGGGATGGACTTGAAAGGCGCGTTCACCATCACGATTCCCTGCCCATCATGCTCCATACAGTATTAAGGACTGAATGAGGAAATATCCCTCAGGACACCTCCCAGCACCTCGAGGATTCTATGGCACGTCGTGTCATGGCTGCTATTCTTGGTGGTACCGTTTAAGATGCATTTCCAGTCCCGTTATTTTTACACTGATAGTGTTTTCCAGCTTGTATAAACTGAGCTCGGTTTTTGTTCATGTCACTCATCACATTTCATTCGGCCTTAACATACATAGGAAACAACGACAGAGAAGTTGGTAGGAAAGCTGCGGAGAAGCTTAGTCATGATTAAAAAAAAAAATATATCGTTTCTTCAAATCACCCCGATAGACATATTGGATTAGCAAAAAAAAAAAAAAACAAATAATATAGGGAGATCCACTTAATGACAGCATTAAAGGGGGCACGTGCGCATCACAAATGGAAGAGCTTACTGTCATGAACTCGATAGATAGTGAATATTGACGAGTTCGCTATCAGTCGAAAGTTACCGCAGTTAAGATAACTACACACACACACACACACGGAGTTAAATAATTTGTCCCCCCCATACATGTAAATGAATGTACATTACATGCTCTGAATTTTTAGGCTCAAAGTCATTTTTACGTTATCGCTACAGCCTTTCGTATATTAGCGCCCTCTAGTGGCGGCGGAGAGTGCGCGGGAAGATGTGGCTTTTATAGCGGTAGGCTGATTTCGGTGACGTTCCAGTGAACGCCGCCAGATGACGCGCGCTCTCAACGTCACAGATCATACGGGCGGTTCGTCCGCTAATAAATCCACTAATAACAGGTAACAGACCGCGCACTCGTTTGTTTCTTCTCAACGCAAGCAGTGATTGTTTGCTCATTAATACTATTCAAAAACAACAGCCGATCCTCTGACGCAGTCTCGGACCACACTGACAAAGCCTGGCAAAAGGAAAGCAAGTGCTGGGGTTGGTGCTGGTTCCTATTAATACTCGATCTTAAGAATTTTAAGTGCTAAGTAAAGATAACGTTAAACGTGCTGCTTCATTTCAACATTCCTGTGGCTTTATTTTAGTGTACAATTAAATTCCTCGACTGTTGGATGATTTGAGATTTTATTCGCATTTCTTTCTGGTAAATAATAGGCGCAATCTTCCGTGCGACGTAAATGACGTCACAGAATCCGGGAGCTGATAGAAAGCAACCAATCACAATCGTTTTACTGGCGTCTACTGCGGATCCAGCAGCGATTCTCGAGAAACGTGAGATGTTCACGTGTTAATTGTTTGTTCTTTAATTAATACTTGGAATTTCGCTGTAAATAACTTGAGAAAACAACCCAACCTTTTTTTTTTTTATCATTATTATTCTTCAGGAGAACGAACCATCATTCAAAGTTATTTATGTCTACCTATCTAACAGACAAACTGCATCATTGTAGGAAAAGTACGGCCCCGTGGTTCTTTCTGGCGCTGCTGGTAACCGAGCCATGGTTATCACCTACGGTCGGGCCTTGAGCGGTTCAGGCGTCTAGCATGCTCTTCATCCTCTCGGGTTACCACCTCCGACATATCTAACTGCTGGAATGCTAGGCATCCTCAGCGAAGTTTTCTTTCTAGTTCCAACCGCTCCGGATCCCGATACCGGTATTATCAAGACTCCGCCACGGACAGACGGCGTCCCCGTGAGAAGCCATTAACCAGTCGAGGTTATGACGCCCCTGCTAATTCACGAGATAGGTGTGGGGAGGGGCCCGAGCAGTAAGTCTAGAGCTGTACCTACCGCCCGCTGTTTGCCCGTCCCTCCCATCAATGTAGACTGGCTACACGCGTAATAGTGACGAATCTGCTGCACTCTTCGGCTCCGACCGGCCGTGTACTGTACCACACGTGGTATCACGGCGTATCCTCCTCCCGCGTCGTTCCTCTCTCAGCTCCGACCGGCCGTGTACTGTACCACACGTGGTATCACGGCGTATCCTCCTCCCGCGTCGTTCCTCTCTCAGCTCCGTCCGGCCGTGTACTGTACCACACGTGGTATCACGGCGTATCCTCCTCCCGCGTCGTTCCTCTCTCAGCTCCGTCCGGCCGTGTACTGTACCACACGTGGTAACACGGCGTATCCTCCTCCCGCGTCGTTCCTCTCTCAGCTCCGACCGGCCGTGTACTGTACCACACGTGGTATCACGGCGTATCCTCCTCCTCCCGCGTCGTTCCTCTCTCAGCTCCGACCGGCCGTGTACTGTACCACACGTGGTATCACGGCGTATCCTCCTCCCGCGTCGTTCCTCTCTCAGCTCCGACCGGCCGTGTACTGTACCACACGTGGTATCACGGCGTATCCTCCTCCCGCGTCGTTCCTCTCTCAGCTCCGACCGGCCGTGTACTGTACCACACGTGGTATCACGGCGTATCCTCCTCCCGCGTCGTTCCTCTCTCAGCTCCGTCCGGCCGTGTACTGTACCACACGTGGTATCACGGCGTATCCTCCTCCCGCGTCGTTCCTCTCTCAGCTCCGACCGGCCGTGTACTGTACCACACGTGGTATCACGGCGTATCCTCCTCCTCCCGCGTCGTTCCTCTCTCAGCTCCGACCGGCCGTGTACTGTACCACACGTGGTAACACGGCGTATCCTCCTCCCGCGTCGTTCCTCTCTCAGCTCCGACCGGCCGTGTACTGTACCACACGTGGTATCACGGCGTATCCTCCTCCTCCCGCGTCGTTCCTCTCTCAGCTCCGACCGGCCGTGTACTGTACCACACGTGGTATCACGACGTATCCTCCTCCCGCGTCGTTCCTCTCTCAGCTCCGTCCGGCCACGCTACGTACCGTTCCTCATTCCACCAAACTACCTCCTTACCACCCGTGCACCCCCCAGCTTAGGCCGGCTACCTTTTAAACGTGCTTAAATGACTTACCTGCCACTGAACCCAACACAAGCTGACCATACAACACGCTTGTTGTGATTAAGTAGCGGCTAACCATCGAATGGCCGACGATCCTGTTAGAACTTTACGAGTGGTTCGGTAAACGTACTATGTACCTACTATATCTATGTGCATAACGGTAGCTTGATGCGCGCTGGAGATCACCAGAAATAGCGATGGTCACGCGCATGTCCACGCCTGCTCTGCCGCACGTCCGCTTTGCGAGCAACATATAATACCCGAGGAATGGCAGAAGGTCGGAAGCAGAGCAGACCGGGGAGGTACCAGCGGACCGTAGTACACCCTCACAGATTTATGGAAAACATGTAGCAGCCATCGATAACGAGTCCGGACTAAATACATGACATAAGTGGAACTCTGCGCATTGTTACCTAAAAATGACCAATTTTCAGGTAATAAAACAGAAATATATAAATAGCTCAATCGGTAACAACTATAATTGTTTCCTTTTGATTAGAGATGAAGACAATTGCCAGGAGAAAATGCACAAGGTATCTAAGAGACAGGATGACTGCAGATGGGGGAAACGCATTAAAGATGGCTGCTGTTGTATACAAAGCATTTCGTTTATTCTTTTTTGTGAGTACTTATTATCTATTTTGAACACACCTGGTATAATGGCAAATTTAAAGAGATGTGCGCACGTGCAGCAGTAAAGGAAAAACTAGACGTAAGGGAGAACGAGGCGACAGGACATTCTTCTCAGTTCTCGGTCTGACAGCAACAGAAGGGAGGAGGAAAATTTCTGCTTTTGACAGTTTAGTCAACTTGAATAACAATTTACTGCTTGTTGTTGTTGTTGTTGTTGTTGTTGTTGCCATCTTTGCCGTGAAAGGACAGAAAGCGGAAAAGACGATGCTACAGTTACGTCCAAATGTTCGACCGCTGGTACATAAAACGGCGGGTCCCGGTAAAGTACAGATCTATATACGATATACTAGTGATGCAGCTGTTGGATATTAGCTGACCCCCGTGTCAATTCCTGATCAGCGTCATACATCAACTATTGTACCAAGCGATACACTGTCGTACAGTAGATATGCTAATTCGTGACGACAAAAGACGTCACTGCGTTTACCTGCAAAAAAGAAAGGTCTCTGAGCAATTAAAACGAGTGAGCAGTAAAAACTGTCCGACAGTCCGTTGTTGCTGTTGTATAGGTTGAGTGTCAGGCTGTAGATTACAGAAATAGCATTGTTGATTATCCCGTAGGGATTTTAAATACGATGTAGCAGCGATATGATATTCTGTTTGGCTTCAGTCTACAGCATCAGTAAGGTACACGCGAATTGGCTGGCCTTAATGAAGCACTACACTTACTTTATCAGTGTAAACAGTCGCGTGTATATTTGCATATAGCTGTCAGAAAATAAATACGTGTAAAAAAAAAAAGAAGGGAAAATCGATTTTCGAACTTCTGTTACAATAATTTTCCTTTGCGCTTGATCATTTATTTCATTGTGTCTGAGTGATCTTTAACATCAGAATGCAACAATATGCTGACATTGCCAGCTAACTCGGCCTTGACATTTTCGATCCACTCTTGAATGTATTGGCGCCCCGTCGTGTGATTCTCTATTTCTCGACCGATACAAATCCCGATATATGGACCCCATGTCTGCTTGTCGTTTCGTCTACTTTCGTTGTTTGGTTTCAGATCTTGCTCTCGCCGCACGTGATTAATGAGGCAGGCGAGGGCGCGTCATCGGTTACGTCATCCGGGTAACAGTGCCCTCGATGCCGGAGAACACGCATTCCAAGCGACCTCGTACGGCCTTCTTTTCAAAACGGTTTAATAATTAACC
Source organism: Nautilus pompilius (assembly GCA_018389105.1). Lineage (NCBI taxonomy): Eukaryota > Metazoa > Mollusca > Cephalopoda > Nautilida > Nautilidae > Nautilus > Nautilus pompilius. The sequence goes on from JACATO010002123.1 coordinate 2,781,147, forward strand.
GAACTATTTTCTCACTGGACTCGGGTTGGCGGGTTCAGCATCAAAAGTAGCGCAAAAGTCCCGACAATATTTATACGCATCACGTGACATGACTGTTGAGGAATCCCTTCGTCTGTGGCGGCCCCTCTGGGTTTTTTTCTTTTTTTTTTGTTGATAGATCTCAGAATAGTACATGAATCCGCAAAGGGCGTCATCTGTATTAACGCACTTTGCGTTTCCCTTTGGCCACGGCGCCTTGACATCCCCAGCCTTTATACTCTTTAAGGGACTGGCAGCGGGGCTCGATCATTGGGTAGTAGAAAAGTTTCCTTGTTTACGTAACGAGGAAAGACAAATGCGCGTCGTTTGATCTTCGTATTTCTATTGAAAGTACGGAATCTTGATAAACCTTACGTCACGTATTCTCTTGGAAATGTAAACAGAGCATTCCCCGGGGGTGACGGGAAAAGATGTCAGTGATCTCACTGTGATTCCCCTATATTTCTATCCCAGACGGAATATTAACCTACGTTTCCTTTGCCGAGCAGGGACCCGCTGTCTATCCTTGGCGCTGTATCCCAACAACCACCACCATGTTTCACTAAAAACTGAGATTTCTAACAAAAACAAATGGATCAGTTAATATCATTACTCACGCCCAGATATTAAAATATATACATTTAAGTATGATTAGCGTCAGTTTGTAAATCAAACATTGTTTAAAATAGAGAAAGTCAGGGTCTTGGAATATATGTGTAATCTACAGTATTAGGTGATGATTCCCAGTGCTGATGTAACAGAGCCTAGTAAACATTAACTGGATAAAATCGTCAAAAACTCCAAAAAGCATTTTAAAAAGCCAAGTAAAAGGACTAAAGTTTGAAGAAGCGAATAGCCTATAGGTTCTCTTGTTGACTTTTCTGAACTGTCCCCTTTTTTACTGTTGAAAAAATTCTGAAAAGTTTGCTTTCGAAAAGATTTGTTGTCGTTTCCAGTTTTGCAGTTTTTCCCCCCCACACCTATGGCTTAATTAGAATAATATGGTGGTTGTCCGCAGCTCCTTGTCATCGATTCCTCCAGACCAGTGCACGAGATTCCCGCAGAAGAACAATTAGCGCGGCTGTACTTCCCTTTTCTTTCAACTGATCGTTGAAGTGAAGTTACAAGAGAGTAAATGTTGTGTGCACAGAAAATCCAGAGAATCGATCGGCTTTTAGAGGCTTCCACACACGCGCCAACCGATTACGCGTGCCATTGAAAACAGCTAGTTTTGGTGCGCAGGAATTACTTGAAGCAAGAACCGTTTAGACCAGTTTCGGTTGACCGATGAGGGCCTATTCTCAAGCACACAGTGCGTCGTGCTCCGCACAGAAACACCGAGAAAAATGCATGATTAACTCGGTTCTAATAGAAGCGACCCTCTGAGCAAACATTCAAAATAGTGCAAAAGGGGAAGCTTTTGTCGGCTCACGCCGACATTATCTCAAAGAGGCTCAAACGTCAGTTTTTAGAAAACTGCATCTTATTATTATTTCCTCAATTTAAAAATGGTCCAGATTTATCCACAGACGCATTGTGTGAGCCGCAGTCCTCGATCGTTGTTTTAAAATATAATCTGGAAACATTTAAGAAACTTAACAAAATGTCGACCATTCGCATAAATTGTAAGCACGCGTTTACTAATGTGAGTACGTTCGGTTTTCTGCAACCAAATACCATTTTTCGATGTTTTATGTTCCAGTAGAGGAAGCCTACAGTTGCCATGTAGAGGAGTCGACAGTTTCCATACAAATCTGGTCTTGCGCACGAAGACGTTAGCGCCTCCAGGCGCCCGTGTCAGTTTTCCACTAAGAAAGATATCAGCTGTGCAAGATGAGACAGGTGACCTGGTCGGCCGGTCGGTCAGTCGCTGGGAAAGAAAGGGCGAGTCCTGTTCTTGTCGGACTTTGCCTGCGACATCGCGTCAACAAATCGAAAATCAAACCTTAAATTCTACCGTTACAGGTGAAAAGATGATGCCCATCGGCTTTCCTGCTCTAACGAATTTACTTTATAATGCCAGTGCGACTGATTTAAATAAATTATCACGGTAGACTGCTTCTCGCTTAAGGAAAAGAATCATTGCGACTCTCTAGGAAGTGTCAGCTCTGACGTCATTGCTGACACCTTTCGGGTTTTGAGCAGGCTGTAATAATAAACTGTAATACAGATAGCCGCAAAAGTCTCTACAGCCTGGTATGCCATTTTGTATTTTTAAAGCACTTTCCAGAAGTCATAATATTTACTGTCCATCTATTTCTTTTCGTCTTAAAGATAGTTAAGCATTTATGCTGTGAATACTTAACCCGAATTAAATACTTTTATTTAACAGTGAAGAAAACAACAAAAACAAAAATTCTTTTATTTGGCTTGACCCCAAACAGACGGTGGTTAACTCAAGTGGAAGAAAAGAAAATTTGTTTGTCCAATCAGTGGCTCTTGAATACACTTCAAAACGAGGCTAATGACATGAGTATGGAGATATTTTAATGGCATGTAAATAAGTGAGATACTTCTAGCCGCAGATTTCACAATAACATTCTAATGCCATTAATTTGTAAAATAAATTTTAAAATCTCTCTCTCCATCTTTCTCTTTTTCAGAACGTGCGTAGCACGACAACAAATTTAATGTTGATAATTCAAGGAAAGCTCTCTGAGACTTTCTATATTAGAGCAGTGTGTGTATGTGTGTGTTAGTCTAATAGTCGGTTTACCGTAATTAATGGTTAGTAACTTTGCCTACTGAAAAATTCCGTTCTAAAACCAACAACTTCGCACCGTCGTCGCCTCCTCCCGGGGACGTCAGCCTTGGTCCATTGTATCCGAATATCACAAGAAAGTAATGATGAATGTAAAGGGTTTATCACATGTCAGGGAGGCAAGCTGCTACTGAGAAAAGGTCCAACAGAAACTGCTAAGCGAGAATATACTTAACTGGACCTGATTTGATCTGTGAGCCGTGAATTCTGATCTAACCCGACTTAGGCGAAGCAGTGGAAATAGGAGTCTGGTAGTACGACTGGGCTCAAGCCGTCGGCACTCATACAGACTGAGTGAGCACTCCAAGTCTCCTGGATGGGACGACAACGGCAGCTTTCACCATTGACTGTTGGCTGTCGGCTCGCGCCGATCAATAACCAGTGAGAGTGGGGAGGTCACGCGATCACACTCCCCCCTTCGCAATTAATTCTCTTGCGGAATTTAAGCCTTGATCAGGGTCCCTGTGGACGGGGATTATTTCAGTGACTAATATTCAATACTGACATGCTTGCCGGAGACCTGGCGCAAAACAAGTGCGCCCCCTCACGGCACGAAATGCCGTCAACCTGTCTGACAGGCGGCGCTCGTGTCTCGCCGTTTGGACCCGCGTGGTGAAACAGAACCTGGCTGACTGATCGACATCTCCAACCCGAACAACGCCAATGCTTTCATCATAATATCGAATAAATATTCCATTTTTTAAAAAAAATGTTCTGTTTAATTCAGACTTGCAGTGGGACGGTGGTCGAAACACTTGAAAGTGGGGCGGGTTTGTTGTTGTTGCTGTTTAGTCCAATGGCGACATATCTAGAATCTCCCGCTGGCTAACTGGCTTCTACGTATTGTAATCAGTCAAAACACACCCCTACTGGACTAAATGGCTGTTTAGATAAATGCTCAACCCGCGGAAACATCTTGAAGATCCCCAGCCATCGACACCTGATGCCAGAAATGGAGGAGGGATGGGGGCAGGATTACTCGACAAGCTGCAGAGATGTTTCACTCCTCTCGGTGTGTGGTTGTCTGCCTCGTGGCCGCTGATTTCGTCTCGCCGACTCTGCGAGCGGAACAGGAGCTCGAGACGGAAGAAAGCTCAACCTCAGTCTAACCCTTTTCTGCACGCACTCCTCGGCAACGTTTCTATCCTTAAGAGACAAATCAAATAACAGCGTCGCCACGGCAACATTTGCGATTCATCTGGCACAACGAAACTCAGCTTAACGAATCTCGGCTGTGGAAAGCGGCCATTTTCTCCTGGCATTTACTGGGCATGTGACGTCAAGTCGTACGCACGACAGACTGCAGGGCGAGATGGATTTTTCGGTAAGATCGCTGCTCTAGATTTGGTGACTGATCATAACCAACAGTTTGTGGGCGTGGTGCTTGTTATGGCTGTCAGCACAACGCAGTTTTGCCTTCTTATTATTAATTATGTAATACGAATTTCATGTTACAAAAACTAACCAATTTATTTCACTTAAAAAAATAATTAGGAAATTAGGTCCTGTCAGGTGGAGATTATTTAGCAATTATCAGAGAATCTTTCCCTGAATTGCTAAAAAAATCGGTTTTTACTTGAGCCCGGAAAGTATCAAATATGTGAACCTCGTTTTAATCCGTGATTCTAGCCAATCAGAATTCAACGATTTAAACCAATTATTTACTGCTGACCAGAGGCGCGAACACCCACCACCCTGTGGCACTTCAAATCTAAACACCTCTAATCACATATTAATGTAAAGAAACTTATTTCGAAAAAAAGATACATCAGAAATATCCGAGTTACCGCTGCAGCGTGTATTATTTTATTGAAACAAAATGAACCCAGATATCAAATATTTAAATTTAAGTTAAAGACGATATTTAAATTATCAAACAGCACCACCAACAACAAGAAAAATCAAAATTAGAAAAACTAATCGAAATTCTAAATCAAGTATTTGATTAATTGCTGTGTTCTTGGTTTGTCAAGCGATTTCAAAGTAAAATAATGTAATATATGATCTCATAAAGATAGCAGTTACGTATTTGTATATCAAGTGCATCATGACTTGCATAGTACGCTTCTGTCTGCCTATTGCAGAGTTCAAACGTGTTCTCACGACGTGTTTTTCATGGTATTATGTATTATTATTATTATATTTGTTAGTACTATAATTTGTAATATCATAGTATAGGCAAACCTTTTTGCTGATCGGCATTGATAATAAATGCTCATTGGTTTTATGCTCTTTTGTAGCTAGCAGACAGAAATTGTACAGGTCTCCCGTTACACCACCTAGCGGGAAATATAAAAGATCGTAACATCGCGATTCCGTCACAAACGAGATCGGAATTACACTTTAAGATGGCTAAAACTTCAGCTATTTTTGCGATGCCGTGTATAAGATGTGCATACAACCTCCTCCTCTGGTTTAAAACAAAGACGCGTGTTGAAAACCGTTGTTTCAAACGACGTAATAATAATAATAATAATAATAATAATAATAAGAATAATAATAATAATAATAATAATAATAATAATAATAATAATAATAATAATAATGAAGTGACTTTAAGGAGACTACGCTTTATGTTTGGTACATAAAGTGATGGAGGAAAGTTAAATTAATTGCACGGTTGCGACAGCAGGCCGAACAATTAGAAGTGATCACCTGCCTCTCCGACCATCATCTTTACTAGCGCTGAGACTTAGAGGATCTCTACGATTGATGACTGAATTATTATGGAAGCAAAAGCCAGAAGTCGAGGATAAGCGCTAAACAGAATAATATAAAGTGTTTTGCATGTAAAACGCAGCTGTGCGGTTCCAGATAAAGTGATCAGTTATTCATTCTAAGCGATGTTGCCAATGGAAACCAGGTAAGCACGTAAATGCAACAACAACAATAATGGAATCAATTATCTTCTGGCTGCTTGTAACGAAACTTTGATGAATCATTAGTTTTGTAACACGTTTATTTTATTTACTCCAGTTTTTGTTGTTGTTTTTTTTAGAATGTTCTTCTCTCCTCCCCCCCCTCCCTACATATTCGCTATTTTAAAAAGGGGAGAAGAAGAGGATCCCTCCTCCACTGACCGGGTGAAGACGGTTCGGGGCAGGATCTCTCTTTTTTTTTTATACATCGAACGATCAATTGATCTCTGCGCACGAGAATAAAGAACAAGGACAGAGGATGAGCGCGACGAGGTGCAGCACCGCTAGCTCTCCTTCTCTCTTACCTCCAATCAGTCCGCACGTTACTCGTCGTCATGGTGATCTTCGATCGTTCAATTTAATGTCAGCGCTCTCCGACTTTAGTGTCCGCTCTCCCGCCGCCAGGTTCGGGACCGTGAGAGGGTCCTGTCCGGGCCGGTTGTCTTAATCCACCCCGTGCCGCACGGATCCCGGTGGCGGGCTTAGTAGCGCACGTTCTAATTTCCGCGTGTGTGCATGCAGATAAGCGAGAATTACGAGGGCGGTAATTAGGGGTAGAGCAGACGACAGGCCGCTATATAACTAGGCCAGAACAAAGAAGACGCGGGAAATTACGCAGCTCCCCCGACTGTCTGTCAATGAGCTTTTGTTCGCTATTCACTCCGCCACGAGAGGGTAAATTTGAAAATTGCGCCAAATGTTTCATTCGCGGCTGAAGCCATTGTGACTCGGGTCGGTCGGTCCGGCGGCTGTCTCCGATCTACATCTTCGGCTGGCTCTGTTACGAGTTACCTACCATTCCTCCTCTCCCAGTCGTCACTGTTCAAACAAATGCTGGTTGTCTACCTGTTTACATTCTCCAAAATAACGAAATTCCACTCACCTTTACTCCGAAGTTTTATTATAATAATAATATAATAATAATAATAATATGTCTGCTTATTTAATTCATTCTGATAAAAGAAACTGCCGCGTGTCGTGACCATGTCTGTCCAGGTGCCCGCACGTACCTGGGTGGCCTATCGCCAAACTTTAAAAAGAAAGTGAAAATAGGGAGCCCGCCCGGACCGTTTGGCTTCTGAACTGAAAACAAAGTGTAAAAAGAGTCGTTCTTACAACGTAAACAAAAAAGAAATTAGTTAAAATCCGTATCCTTTTTTGTATGAACCCCGTTTCTTTAAGCAACAAAGATTTTTATCATCATCTTAAGACTACAGGGCTGATGTCTAGGACTTCTGGACACACCCTGTATTACCAGCGGAATGAACCCAGAGTAGGGCGTAGCGATCTTCCTTTACGCTTCCTTCCGATCAAAGGAACTTGGACTCATCATGCATGTGATATACGTAAAACAATAACGTGGCTCTTCCAGTCGCCAGCTGCAGGTGTCAGCACTTCACTCGACACCTGCTCCCATCGTCTTCACCGTTTCACTCGGTATAATTTGAAATATTCCCACCGGCCTAAACCAATGGAGGAGATCCCGCACCTATCGAGACGGTAGCTCACCTCTAGAACACTGCCCAGAGGAAACCTGGTTGTCATTTACAATTTTGAGATTAAAGAATAAAGGTTTTGATTAAAATCTTTCCCTTCGTTTATTTTAGAGTTAATAAGAATGTCTACCCACACAATGCTTCTCTCTCCTCTCTCTCTCTCTCTCTCTGTACTGACATCATCATCATCATCATCATCTCTCTCTCTCTCTGTACTGACTTCATCATCATCATCATCATCATCATCATCATCATCAACATCTCTCTCTCTGTACTGACATCATCATCATCATCATCATCATCATCATCATCATCATCTCTCTCTCTCTCTCTCTCTGTACTGACATCATCATCATCACCATCATCATTTCTCTCTCTCTGTACTGACATCAACATCATCATCATCATCATCATCTCTCTCTCTGTACTGACATCATCATCATCTCTCTCTCTCTGTACTGACTTCATAATCATCATCATCAACATCTCTCTCTCTCTCTCTGTACTGACATCATTATCATCATCATCACCATCATCATTTCTCTCTCTGTACTGTCATCATCATCATCATCATCATCTCTCTCTCTCTGTACTGACATCATTATCATCATCATCATCACCATCATCATTTCTCTCTCTCTGTACTGACATCAACATCATCATCATCATCATCACCATCATCATTTCTCTCTCTCTGTACTGACTTCATCATCATCATCATCATCATTCTCTCTCTCTGTACTGACATCAACATCATCATCATCTCTCTCTGTACTGACATCATTATCATTATCATCATCACCATCATCATCTCTCTCTCTGTACTGACATCATCATCATCATCATCTCTCTCTCTCTGTACTGACATCATCATCATCACCATCATCATCTCTCTCTCTCTCTCTCTCTCTCTGTACTGACATCATCATCATCTCTCTCTCTCTGTACTGTCATCATCATCATCATCATCATCATCATCATCATCATCATCATCATCATCATCTCTCTCTCTCTGTTCATTAAAGACAAAGCAGTCGGTGTAAGTTGTCGTAAAGACGCTCTAGCGAACATCTCAGCCTTTAAGGTGGCGTGGCTCACATTTAAATCCGCAGCAAACCTCTTTCTCGCCAAAATCTACCGGCTGATGACGAAGCCCACCACGTAGCACAATCGATGAATGCAAACACAAAAGATAACTCCATTTCTCCTCACCTTTCTGTCCATTTTGATCTGGATGTAAGAATATTTATACAGTTAAACTTTCGAAGTAGATCTACATCCGGCCATGTTATTTTGGGATTTTAACAGAGCGGTGACGTCAGAGAGCTCTTCACGGGACAATTTGCTCAATAAATCGTCTAAACGAAACTGAGCCGTTCGAGTTTTTGTTTTAACCGCCCGAGCAGGAAACTACGCCTCCCCTTCCTGAAATCACGCCCGTCGATCGCGCAAAGCCACATTTATCTCCATGGTAACAGTACTCAGCTCTAATATGCAGCCGCAAGGACTGTTAACCTGAGTACTTTCTAAACCACTACTTTGTATACTTTCTTACTTTATTTCCACTTTAGAGATAATCAGCTTTAGGAAATTTGAAGCTGAAAACACCGCTATTTGTAGATTAAACTGTAATTTATTGAATGGTGGCGGAAACGAAGACCGATGCGGTGGAGGAGGTATCAGCTTCCAATATGGAGACCTGGGCAAGATATTTCTAGTCGCTTCAGAGCTGAGAATGAAAAGACCCGAAGACGAGTGTAGGTTCAGAAATAATTCTGATACGGATCCTACAAGATGTCTTGCTGTTGCGTCGTAGTATTTTTTTCGTTCTGGCCATGAATATATTTGCTGAAGCTTTATTTATGGTTTAGGTCGGCCATGAGAACTTCGGCTAAGGACGAAGAAGCCAGTCTCCATCCTCGGCCATTTCTCGAGATAAAATATTAGGCTATTCAAACGCGACCTTTGATAAAAGAAAATATGAACTGAACTGTTTGATTATCAGAACCTATAAATGAAGTCGGATAAAATGTCTGCAAAGCGTAAGTTAGACATTTCTCCAGACCAGGTCGTTTTGCTTTTTACCTTTTATTGCTCTGCGTGCGCTGTACCAGGAAGATGGAGCTGCTCGCGGGAGCCTCGGCGTGACAGATGCTGGAGAAGGAAGAGAGAGAGGAGCCACTCGATTGGTTGTTTGCTTGCCAATGTTCCTGGAAAAGCAAAAATTCTTAAACATTTACAGACAAGGAATTCGAACCCCGGGAGGAAATGGTGACCACCTGCAGAATATGTTTAGTGTAGAACTAAGAGCCGAGATCAGCCGGGACCTGAGAACAAACAGATTCCATTGCGCTCTACTTTGGGCAACACGACAAAAGTTAAAAGCAGTTCCTATGTCACTGGTAAATAAGCGAATGGATAAAACATTTTGATTTTTTAAATCAGTTGACTTTCCCATTCTTGAAGCAGAAATAATGTATTCTTGCCCGTCGTTCATCGACTGTCTCCGTAGCGAGAGTTTGAGCATTCAGCCTTAAGGAGATACTCACTTCCTGTTCACTTTTTCCAGCAGCGGTTTACGGAAATCGTTACCAAACTGTGATCATCTGGTTACCAAATCGTCAGAGTCAGAGATTCAGCTGCAGACGTGATTTGCATTACCCATCCATCCTTCCTCCGCCAGTTGCATCATTTTTATATGAGAAAATGTAAACAGAATTGCTAAGTTGGTCGTGTTATAAAAACGCTAATTTACCAACTTTATTTAACAGGACAGAGGCTCTTTGGTAGGAACAGTTTTGGTAGACTTTTCCTCTCTCTCTGTACTGACATCGTCATCAGCATCATCTCTCTCTCTCTCTCTCTCGTTATACGTTATAATAAATACTTTTTAGTTGATTTTAAAATTTGCTAATATTTAGTAGGTATTTCATCATCACTGAGCGGACCACTGCAAGATGGTCGAGTCTCTGCGACCTATATACGAGCTGTGTCCAGTTGCACCTACTTGTTTCGAAGTAAACCTACAAAACGAAATCCCATAATAAAAATGTTTTAAAAAGTGACAATTTCTCTAATTTAAGGTAGCGAAGTGAAAACCGTTTGTGTGTGTGTGTGTGTGTGTTTTTAGGTTCCCCAGGCTCCTCCTCATCGCATGATACGGAATCACTGGACATCTATCCGACTGCTTGGCTAACTAGACCGACCCATTAACTCCCAGCGCATTTCACACGGTCACGATAGCAAGTTTAGATTTTTTAATCCGCTAAAAGTCCCCCTCCCCCCCAAGTTAATCACTGTTCCCTCTCACCCGTTGGCCATAAATTTCAAGAGAAAATCACTTCTACCCTGTCAAAGCCAGCTAGCATCTCACCTCGCCCCTCCTGCCCCCGGAGAAGGAGTATCGTCCGGTCTTTAGCCGTCATTAATTCAAATCTGGCGCCGTAAGTGGGCGCTGCCAGCAGAGTAACGACAATAACAGCGCTCGTGTTAATAAGAGACCAGACTGCCGACATGGAAGAGGTGCTATGGTAGGTATTCTCTTTCCTAACCATCCCTTCCCCTTCCCCCACCCCTACAGGCCGGTGAAAACGGCAGAGCGGTCGCGCAATCTCCGGCTACAGAAAGCTTGTGTGGGACGACCTTTAAGATAGACGAGCCGGATTACAGCTGCTCTCGGCAGCCAAGTCAAGCGTCCCTCATATAATCATATCGCCCACCTGAGTGAAAAATCAAACGCAAACAGCTCAGTCACAGTTCCGGCTGGTCGAGTTTTGAGATTCGATAAAAAGCCATTTTTGTTCTTTAATCTTTTAAAACGGGTTATGGCGAGAACTAAGGTTTTTAAACGCAGAACCATCACAATGTCTCGTGACGGCGGACAGAGACGGATCTGAAGCCCAGCATCATCAGCAGCCTGTTAGGGTTGTTAGGGAGACTATACTGCTGGCGAGATGCGCACGCACATTTTCCTAAAATCATTACTCGGAACTAAAAAATAGAGAGAGAGAGAGAGATGGAGAGTGAGAGAGATGGAGAGAGATAGTGAGAGAGAGAGAGAGAGAGAGAGAGAGAGAGAGAGAGAGAGTGAGAGAGAGAGATGGAGAGAGAGAGTGAGAGAGTGAGAGAGAGAGTGAGAGTGTGAGAGAGAGAGTGAGAAAGAGAGAGAGATGGAGATGGAGAGAGAGAGAGAGAGATAGTGAGAGAGAGAGAGTGAGAGAGATAGTGAGAGAGAGAGTGAGAGAGATAGTGAGAGTGAGAGTGTGAGAGAGATAGTGAGAGAGTGAGAGTGTGAGAGAGAGTGAGAGAGATAGTGAGAGAGAGAGAGTGAGAGAGAGAGATGGAGAGAGAGAGTGAGAGAGAGAGAGATATGGAGAGAGAGAGAGAGAGAGGGGGAGAGAGAGAGAGATGGAGAAGATATTTTAAATATAAAAGACAGATAAAAGAGCTTACAACAAACTTTTTTTCCCTTCATGTTCTCAGCTAATCTAAAAGTAATGTTTTTCTCCTGGGTAATCAAAACAACACCTCAGGTAATCGTACAAGGCCTGTCGAAGTGAATGTTTGTGGCTGATAATTCTAAATAGTTAAGTAAACTCTTCCTACCCAGGCTCTTAGGCCGCAGGGAGAGAATTGGTTCTACTCTCGGTACCAAAGCGCCGGAACCGGAACCCTTTACGGTTGTCTTGACCTGCGAATATATCTAACGTTTGCCGCTCCTCTCTCTTTTTGTGCTATTTTAAGCGCAATTACAATTGGTTTAGTTGATTTCCTGAGTGAAGCCATCTTCGTCCTCAAATTTTCCACGAAATCAAAGCGTTTCTCCTCCCGTCTCGCACTCCCTTAATGACAGAAAATCGCTTCCATCCTCCTCCTCTCTGCATCAGTAGGGGAGACGGCACGGTAATCACCGCGCGCAGCTCCAGCCAGTGATGAATGGATGCCGTGGAGTGAAGCATTTCTTCCTAATTACAGGAAAGAAGCCACTCAGAACGAACGGCTCGGTACGCGGTCTGTCCGCCGATCATCGAGAAAACCTTCGGATCATCGCCCGCGGCTTCCGAAAGTTCAGCTCTCGAATAAAGCGGGCAGATGGAGTGGGACCTCGAACAGAAGATACCAAGCATCGCGCCAGACGGAGAGAAAAAAACGATGTGGCAGGAAAAGGATGATTAACGGTAGATCGGCGCGGAAAGAGTGTGCAGAACACGTACCGACCTATACTCACGAGCTTTTGTAGTGTTGCATTGTGGGATAGGCTTTTTAAATTATCCGGCTCTAACTCTTTATGGTAGTAGATACAAAAAAGGGCGCGATTACAGAAAACACACGAAGAGATTGGAAGTTATAGGAAACGGTTTATTAACTAAGCCCGTGTGGGAGGGGGGGTTCGTTACTTCTGCAGGCGCTCTGTGGAGTGAAGACGACTGGCGCAGTCAGGGTGTGGCCCACCTGTCCGCGCGCCGTTGGCGCCTCCATCGCTGAGCTGAGGCCTCGAGCCGCACGTTCGCGAACGATCTGTGCGCTTGGCCGGCCGTGGCCCTAAGAGACTGCCAGAACGCCACCTGGGGCTGCCGTCTCGGAGCGGTGGTTGGTAAAGAGACAGTCCCGCCCCCCTACGAGTGAGTACCTCTGACCAGTCAGATGGCGTTGAGCAACGACCTTCCCGTCAGCCAGGACCCCTCCCACACAGCTAGATTTCCGCCGCTATAACAACCGAGCTGAACACATTGGCGACTCTTCGCGACGGCCGCATCCACGAGTAGTTCCGACCGAACCGGCGCCCAAATGAAAGCATCGCTTCAAAATTGAAAGTAGATCGGACATACAATATAATCTATATATCTTAACAGCAGTTACGCGGAAACTGAGTGCACAGTGCTGAAGCCTTCAAGAAAGTAGTTAATGGGATAATGCGGAGCAGCACTGATGGTCAGTATCTGACCACTGTCAGAAATGCGGCATTGGGGGAGATGCCAGTTTCCATGGGACGACTGCCCGGTGGCAGACCACACTGTAATGCCACAGGCTCAAGTCCCTGGATACCAGGCACTGACAGCTGGCTTCACGTTGCTACAGAATCACAAACGACATCATAGTTAGTAGATCTGCTGGAAGGATTACCAACAACGGCTCACAGATTATCCATTATCGCTGACGATGCGCTCGACTCTTTTCTTGTGCTGATCAATTCTGATACACAGTCGTTCGTGGACTCGCAAACGGACTTTTCTGTGGCCAGTAAGATGACGAAGCTTCACAGATATTTAAGAAAACAACAACAAACGAATCTCTATTAACCAAACCTAATTAAAAGGTTTCTCTTGGAAGTGAAATTTTGGAATGATCGTTCAAACACAAAGGCATTCCCAGAATTTTACCTGTGCTGACATCGTTACCGTATTTTCCTTTGCCGCATTAACCAAAAGGCCGGTGGTGATATTCAGACGTCTGCCGGTTTGTGATTCCATCATCTGCAGTAGAAACAAACCGAAAACGAGATATCCTAATTACTAATTAGCGGAATCAGACCAGCACGACTTCCCCTCAGCAGGATCAGCGTTTCCATGTATTTTCTTTATATATTTACATATATCCCTCTACAAGTGTATTTATACTTTGGTAATTGCGGAAGGTATTTCGAGATCTGAAGCTTTCCTTTATCTTTCCCACCAGTGAGTGTAGGCCGAGGCAGGGTTAAGTATCAGTTTCAGTCATTATCTTATTAAGCGGTAATCGACTTCATCCGTTAATTTGTATCGGGGGGGGGGGTGGCGAAAATTCGAGGAAGGAACCTGTACACTGTACCGGCCCTGACTTACGTTTGATTTCATTCGTAACCAATCGCATCACATCACTTCCTGATAAGGCCGGTGTCCTGCCAGTGTTAATAAACATCACGGGATTCAAACAATGATGACCATGTGGGACTCGTCTAGAAGCAGCGCCCACAACTTCTGACCTCTAACATCCAGTTCTTCTATTGCTGGCTTTTAAAAAAAAAAAAAAACCTCTTATTATTTCTCTGTTTATAGAGGGACAGCAGAGAAATAAATCTTTCGCGGAGTTTGGACAGAACGAAGCCGCTGGCGTAAAGAGTATGCAACAGATCTGATATCATCAGAAGTCATGAGAAAGTTGTCCCGCCCAGATCTTCGCCCTTGAACTACCGATGACAAACTACAGAGGAATCTCTCCTCCCCACTTGGCAATCAGGAGTCGAACTGAGGCTGGCTGACTTGGTCCTTATACGACGCAGCCGGAAAAGTTCGAGGCATATCTATCTGGTGATTAATTAGCGTTTTTTTTCTCTCTCCCTCTGATCGCTAAGATCTTTATCAAATTATCATACATTTTCTTTAACATTGGTTCCTACTTACCGCATACGCATTTCCTCTGTTACTGTCACGAGCCCCGACGATCTGGCGGCAGTCCAGGGGTGAAGAGGAACTATTTCGTGTGACATAAGGTTCAGTCAGACACGTGGATTTGTTAGCAGTCGCAAAGTTACAGACGCCAAACTCTGGGCGCTGAAAAGCTAATTCCTAGCTATGGGATATTTGAGGCTTAGCCCACAATGGCCGTCAGTAAACTTGCTGCACTATTTTCATTTGCGTATATACCACTCTCTAGTGCATTATGCGTAATTCTCGGTTGTTGCGCCTTTCTTTCACGCCGCATCTTCCGCCATTTTACGCCATTTGCAGTGTATTTTTACACGCTTGTTTTAAAGATACCATTCGCATTTTCTTGAATCTATGCTATTGCTCGTTTCCTCGTCTGTGTTATACCTACGCGATTTCTCACTTTTTAAAAACCCGTTTATTACTGCACACTTAGGAAGGAAGACCAAAGAACCGACGGTTTATGCCGAGCGACCTCTCTGTCATGTGACCACTTACAGCAACAATGGCTGCGTTTATTCTCGTCATGAAAGTAAAACCTTTTCGGGGATGAAGGAGGTTATTCGATCGCCTCTTAGCATCAACTTGGGCTTATTTGACTTAATTATGATATTCTAAGGCCTTAAAATAGGGACTAATTTATTAAAGAGATCTCCCCCCCACAAAGTTTAACATATATCAGCATCCTTTAATGCTTCGGTCAAGTGACTATAAAAAGTAATTAAGTACACTTCAGACAGTATCTTGTCTTTGAGCTCTCTTAAATTGGACGTTAGAAAGTAGTGACATCAGTCGCAACTATGGAAGACAGAAAGTAGCATGGGGGTCTCGAAAGGAAAGTACTGTGCCAAAGGATGTGGCAAAGCTGTCAAAATTTTTTTTTATTTTGTTGAAGTAAATTAGTTTTTTGTTGTGCACTTCGCACGTTCTGATGCGAAAGCTTGTTAACGATGCTGAAGAACTTTCCCACTTAGTTAGCGATGTTTTCTCCTGGTCTACTCTGGCGAGTTGCCGACCAACCGGCAGCAGCACTCGCTTTAAGTTTGAGAACCGGCCAACTATTCTGACTCCTGGACGCTTCTGTAATGGTGGGAACCATCAGTATCGAGCCCCAGTTACCCAATGACACTTTCTCGGAATACCCAGCCAGCCTATAAACAGAATTACACCTTATTACCACACCTGTGATCAAAACAAACAGACGCTGTTTACACATCTAAATGCTCTGTGAAGATTTTAACTGCTCAATATATATATATAGATTATTTTTCAAGTCATAGGTTGTTAAATAATTAAGAACGTTCAGGTGTTTGTTTGATGCTGCGCGATAGTACTGGTCAGACATAGACGTTAGAAAATACGCCTATTCTCTGTACTGCTGTCAGCTACTCACTCCGGGTAACAAGAGCCAACGACAGTTAAATAACTTTCCTAGTTATTATATTAAAAGCTAAGGGCTGGTTAAAAAATATATAAAACTAGCTTCCGTGATAGAGAGAAATTCAACTTAAAATTATTTATTTATTGGCCCGGGTAGTATTTTGGTCAAACGAAGTCTTTAAGATATAGAGAAGGGTAGACTGTTCTTTCGGGACTGCTCGTGTATTTGATGTGGCTGATGGAGACTTTCACATTGTCTACTTGTCTTCCAACGGTATGTTTTCACCTGAGCTGCTGCTGCTGTGATTATTGGCTTTATTTGTGGGCCGCGTCAGAACCCTTAAGCATCCTTTTTTCTTTACTCCTTTAGTTTTATTTTACTTTAAACTTACCTTCGCGTTGTGTCATATGCAATTCTATGTTTTCGAGAGAGGAGCGAAGCGCCATCTCGCGGTTGAGCTGTATCCCGTTGCCAATGTCGCAAAACAGTTATTTTAAAATTATTTTAAAAAGGGCTGCTTAAAAAATAGTTGACCTCCTAAGTTTCACTCGCAGATGCTTAAAAGAACATCAGACAGAAATCTTCGAAATAAATGTGAGTTTTAAGAAAGTGCACAGCGAAAATGCTTTTGGCTGGTAACATTTACACGTGACCTTACACGGTTAGGTATCAGGGAAATATTCTATTAGTGATAAAATTGTTAACGAGTGGGATAAATTACCTGCAGGTGGAGTTAATAATAGTGGTAGGATGCATTTTAAGACCCGCATTGGCGCTCATATTCTCCTGCTTACCTTGGCCAAGCTAGATACTAAACTAAGCTTAACAAAACAGAAAGGGGATAAGATTCTATTTATTGATTTATATTTAGCTAAAATGTTTCGTGTACTGACGTAATAAAAATAACCTCACTGTGCTCGCATGGAAGGGAGCTCTCTCTCTCTCAGTACTGACATCATCATCATCATTACTCTCTCTCTCTGTACTGACATCATCATCATCATCATCATCTCTCTCTCTCTCTCTCTCTCTCTCTGTACTGACATCATCATCATCATCATCTCTCTCTCTCTGTACTGACATCATCATCATCATCTCTCTCTCTCTCGTCCTCTCAGAGAAAGAAAGAATGGAAGTTGACGACTTTGAAACATTACCCAGGGCTTATAGTGGGGAAAACAAAACAAACGAGGTGGGGGAGGTGGTGGTGAAGAAAACAAGCAGCATTAAAAACAACTAATGGTTCAGAGGTGCGCTAAATCTCCATGGCAACCGCATTCCTAAACTAATCCCGCCTTTCAACCGTCGTCTAACGTCAGCGAGCACACGTTCATCCACGCGCCAGCACAAGGCAAGACAGGGGTCCCATTGACTCAGGTCTTGTCGGGTGGGTGAATCTGGGGCCGGCAGCAGCTCGCACCTGCCACTTAACAATAGACGGTTACCCCCAGGGTGTGACCAGTTCACCACCTGTCGACAACAACCTTTGCTTTTCCTCTTCACTTCACTGAACAATTTATCCCGCGCGTTGTCATGACAACAGAAAGCTTTAAACGCGTTGCTTTTGTGTCTCGATGACAAAATATCTGCTTGCCGCAGCCATAAGATCTCCAGACAGCAGCATCTGATTGATAAACGTCATTATTATTATTATTATTATTATTATTATTATTATTTCTTCTGATTAGTTTTGCTCTAAAACGCTGTTTTTCTGCAGATAGATACATTTCATATGTATAAAAACAGGGTTAATAGCTCGATAAAATCAGTCTAGATCTCCCACATTTCTCTTCACACGTCAAGAATATTAATTGTTTGTGCTGGGACAAATCCTCAATACCGTCTGTAATTGTGTCTGTGCTGGCACAACTTAATACCGTCCGTAATTAGGTCTGTGCTGGCACAACGCCTCAACACCGTCCGTAATTAGGTCTGTGCTGGCACAACGCCTCAACACCGTCCGTAATTAGGTCTGCGCTGGCACAACGCCTCAACACCGTCCGTAATTAGGTCTGCGCTGGTACAACGCCTCAACACCGTCCGTAATTAGGTCTGCGCTGGTACAACGCCTCAACACCGTCCGTAATTAGGTCTGTGCTGGCACAACGCCTCAACACCGTCCGTAATTAGGTCTGTGCTGGCACAACGCCTCAACACCGTCCGTAATTAGGTCTGTGCTGGCACAACTCCTCAACACCGTCCGTCATTAGGTCTGTGCTGGCACAACTCCTCAACACCGTCCGTCATTAGGTCTGTGCTGGTACAACGCCTCAACACCGTCCGTAATTAGGTCTGTGCTGGTACAACGCCTCAACACCGTCCGTAATTAGGTCTGTGCTGGTACAACGCCTCAACACCGTCCGTAATTAGGTCTGCGCTGGTACAACGCCTCAACACCGTCCGTAATTAGGTCTGCGCTGGTACAACGCCTCAACACCGTCCGTAATTATGTCTGCGCTGGTACAACGCCTCAACACCGTCCGTAATTATGTCTGTGCTGGTACAACGCCTCAACACCGTCCGTAATTAGGTCTGTGCTGGTACAACGCCTCAACACCGTCCGTAATTAGGTCTGTGCTGGTACAACTCCTCAACACCGTCCGTAATTAGGTCTGTGCTGGCACAACTTAATACCGTCCGTAATTAGGTCTGTGCCGGCACAACTTAATACCGTCCGTAATTAGGTCTGTGCTGGCACAACTCCTCAACACCGTCCGTAATTAGGTCTGTGCTGGCACAACGCCTCAACACCGTCCGTAATTAGGTCTGTGCTGGTACAACGCCTCAACACCGTCCGTAATTAGGTCTGTACTGGTACAACGCCTCAACATCGTCCGTAATTAGGTCTGTGCTGGTACAACGCCTCAACACCGTCCGTAATTAGGTCTGTGCTGGTACAACGCCTCAACACCGTCCGTAATTAGGTCTGTGCTGGTACAACGCCTCAACACCGTCCGTAATTAGGTCTGTGCTGGTACAACGCCTCAACACCGTCCGTAATTAGGTCTGTGCTGGTACAACTCCTCAACACCGTCCGTAATTAGGTCTGTGCTGGTACAACTCCTCAACACCGTCCGTAATTAGGTCTGTGCTGGCACAACTTAATACCGTCCGTAATTAGGTCTGTGCCGGCACAACTTAATACCGTCCGTAATTAGGTCTGTGCCGGCACAACTTAATACCGTCCGTAATTAGGTCTGTGCTGGCACAACTCCTCAACACCGTCCGTAATTAGGTCTGTGCTGGTACAACGCCTCAACACCGTCCGTAATTAGGTCTGTGCTGGTACAACGCCTCAACATCGTCCGTAATTAGGTCTGTGCTGGTACAACGCCTCAACACCGTCCGTAATTAGGTCTGTGCTGGTACAACGCCTCAACACCGTCCGTAATTAGGTCTGTGCTGGTACAACGCCTCAACACCGTTCGTAATTAGGTCTGTGCCGGTACAACTCCTCAACACCGTCCGTAATTAGGTCTGTGCCGTTACAACTCCTCAACACCGTCCGTAATTAGGTCTGTGCCGGTACAACGCCTCAACACCGTCCGTAATTAGGTCTGTGCTGGTACAACGCCTCAACACCGTCCGTAATTAGGTATGTGCTGGTACAACTCCTCAACACCGTCCGTCATTAGGTCTGTGCTGGTACAACGCCTCAACATCGTCCGTAATTAGGTCTGTGCTGGCATAACGCCTCAACACCGTCCGTAATTAGGTCTGTGCTGGTACAACTCAACACCGTCCGTAATTAGGTCTTGCTGGCACAACGCCTCAACACCGTCCGTAATTAGGTCTGTGCTGGCACAACGCCTCAACACCGTCCGTTATTAGGTCTGTGCTGGTACAACGCCTCAACACCGTCCGTAATTAGGTCTGTGCTGGTACAACGCCTCAACACCGTCCGTAATTAGGTCTGTGCTGGTACAACGCCTCAACACCGTCCGTAATTAGGTCTGTGCTGGTACAACTCCTCAACACCGTCCGTAATTAGGTCTGTGCTGGTACAACTCCTCAACACCGTCCGTCGCTTAAATCAACAAAAGGAAAAAACCCAAAAACTGCAATAGTATTTCAACAAAGGCAGGCAAAACAAAGCAACGATAAATAACAGATCTGGTTCCATTTCGCAGCAACTTTAAGCCAGAACAGCGAGAGATCGACTTTTTTTCACTCTGAAAACCAGACAATCGAAGTGAATGCTCACCCTTATGTATAAAATATCATTAAATATTTAATTTTTTTATTCCGGTAAAAGAATACTAAAGAGAAATTGTTTATTGATTCCATATGAAAGTGAAAGTGTGGTCGTTTGTTTATTTTTTAGATATAAAAATATTAGCATCTTAAGTTTTGTTTTACCATGCAGAATGGAAATATTATAGTGAAGCGAAGCTGATTGTTACTGAGGTGACGAACTATGTAGCCATGTTGTGACATAAGAGATACAACCATAGATGCCATAATCTGACGCAGTTTGCAGCCTTATCTAGTTATAAGCTTTTCACCATGCAACTATACTGCGTCATAAGCTATTTGCCATTGTATGACGTAAGGTATGCAGCCATATCGTATCATGTGTTACAAGCTGAGTTACGCAGCTATTTTAGATACAATATAATAACCATAGTACGACGTCGCCTTATTGTTTGACAAGTCACGTAGCTGTATTCTGATAGAGTATATTGCATGACAACCCAGTCAGATGTACTGAATGCACTTTCTGCGGCCACATTACGTGAAAAGACTTGTAGCCATATTTTCAAATCGTGATGCTTTGACAGTCTCTGGCTATATGAGGGCCTATCCAAACTTGTAGCCATATTTGATGTTGATCGTGCTATTTATAACATTTTAGTTAATACAACAGATCAACTGCTTTATTTCTCCCACTCGTTTTACCCACGTCCCCTCAAATTTGTGGTCTTAATGTGCGCAGAGGACATTTAAAGACGATCCAAAGTGATTGTTTCAATATTATTATTACCATGATAACGATTGTCATTATTTGTGGAGATGAGTCACTGCCAAATTTCCGTGGCTGATGGTGTTTACCGCATTCACGATTGGCCAGAGACGGCTTTCATCACGAAGTCATTAAACAGAACTAGCTAGAGAAGTCATCCATTAAACAGAAATTATCTGGCTAGTTGAAGGGATTTGCCAGTCTGTTAAATTCTATTTAAAATCCATGTTATCGATTTCATGAAGAAAATAAAAAAAAAAAAAGAAGGTATTTTCGTCGCTGACTCTGGAAACGCGACCGGTCCGCGGAAGAAGAATTTTTCCTGTCTGCTCGCTTTTCTTGGGGGAACTCGATCCCGGGAAGAAAGGAGAGGAAGAATACATCGCCAGATCAATGAATACGGAAACAGAAACATTGGGTTGTTGTAACATTGACAGCCACACGGGTTTGGCGCTATCGTAATTACGCTAAAATTTTCAATTGTTACGCCATTAAAATCCGCTATCGAAAACGACAGTTTATCGGCCCACAGCTGATCCGATGTCGGGGAACGAGACCGAAATCCTTAGTCCACGAACAGAGAGCAGCTCCTCCCTCTTCTTCACTAGATTCTAGATGAATCGCATCAGCATTATTATTTAATGACAGACGGGCTACAGTTCTGCCTCAGCTTCGCACAGATGTAATCCCACTCGCTAACTTAGCTACCAGCCGCGTTTGTTTAGATGCGGAAGGAACCTCTCGATGAGAAGGGAAGCGGGACATCATGGCAAAGCAGAGCCCTTCGAATGGGAAGACAGTCAAACTGGTCTAAGAGTATGGAATTGTTTTACTGTGCGTGGACGTATATTTTGACAACATTAGTTTCAGGAAAAGACTCACTGTACGTGATAATTGCAGGCCTAACTAATTATTTTGCATGCGTAACCAAAAAAAAAAAGATGAGGTTCAGTTACGCGAAGGAGAGCGAAGTGTCTGCTGAGATGGCTCCGAGCTCTTGCCGATTCCATCCTTGACAGTATTCATCTTTGGCCCACTGTAAAGTCAAAGTCTTTTAGAGGACGGGTGCCTTCGACAGGGCAATTCCCGTAGACATCGGTGGCGCAGACGACACCCGCACGGCGAAGTAGCTATTAGCACGATCGGCATTAGGAAGGTCGCTTATGTACATCGAAAACGCTGGCGGGAAGGGGAGCTGAAGGTAATAAATGCGCAGAAACAGCCGCCGGGTTTGCAGCCGCAATTTAATAAATAATAGTTACGAGAGAACATCACATCTTCCATTTATTTATTATTAATCTTTCATTTTTTTTTTTTAGATCCACGAGGTCGCTATAGACATTCTTACCAGCGAGTCTCATGGCGGACATCAGTAATCAGTCAGACGCCAGGACACTTCGCGTTAATTTTCTCAAACTTTTATTCAGTACGTTTGTGTAACAGCAACAATAAAGATATGGATGGGAAAGCTACTTCCTTATTCGTTGGTTTAAGTTGTAAAGCATCTAGCTTATTTTAGCCTGTTGGTATATTGCGGCTAGCGATGCGAGCCAGCATAAATTCTCAGCCGAGCCCGCGAAGTAAGACGGGGCTGATGATGGTGGCTATGACGCGGTCGCGCTATAAACCGAAGAACGAGATACTGGCGAACGAAACTTTATGCGAGCAGTTACAGCAGCTTTAAGGGACACGACACGAGTCAGAAGAGTGACCGCTGAGAGGACCACGAACTCGGCCGACGGTCCGGGCCCCCGTTGTGAGTCGTTCACTCGCCCCCCCCTCATCTGAACAGTTCACAATGATGAGCCGAACAGAAAACATGTCCGCTCTTAACATAAGCAGATGTCGCTGAATCGCGCCGCCTCTTTCCCGCGGAGTCGTGCCGCCTCGGTTATCTTTAGATGTCTCGCCACTGGGCAGGTGCTCTCGAAGGAAAGTACAAAGGTCAGGATGCCGCACAGGTAAACAGAGCGAGTCTTTCCACATAAATCACGCTGCGATGGAAGTAGACTTAATACGAGCACGATATTAATTAAATGCAGCCAGACGTCCGCTCGTAGCGACTGGAAGCGTTACTTCGTATTAGAATCAGGAATAAAAAGCCCCCGTGATTCTCGAATAACTGACAGATATCGCCTTTGTTTGCTGCGAAAACGATTTCCCGCTGAAAATAATATTTGCTAATAATGCACAAAATCTGGCTTCACAAAAGGTTTACACCTGTCTCCCCGTTCTTTTGAGATCGTTTCGTTTATTTGCGCCTAAAATTTTTATGTACCTGTCACAAGACCTCTGGCCAGGTAAGATGACAGCCAACAAGTGCGCTTACATACTAGCTGATGTTGGTAACAATCGGGACATACATCATTTCTTCTCACCTGGGAAAATCTGCCTATCACTTTGTCGGAAAGGCGGTTCTTTGATACATTTTTCTTCAATCGACTTCAAACTGGTAATGGAGGAAACAGCCCGCGGTCACCTTCATGACTTCAGGTAATTTATGGAAGCTATCACTGAACGCACGAGGGCATCATTTGCATACAGGTGAGCATCACGCGGGGCACGCTTGCCATTGTTCGTCGTGTCACTTATGATAGGCTTTCAGACGCGAGTCCACCAATCGGCGACCTTTTATAGCTCACCTGAGCACACCCGCCACGTGCGGAAACGCGAGAGAAGAAAAGAAGTGGCGATGAAGAAATAGTTAGGGCCGACAAAAGGCGGCTTTTATCGGGTAAACGACGAGCCGGCAATTAACAGTGGTCGTCTTCCGGCACCTGTCAGCCCACCTGAGAGGTCAGCGGTGCCATCTTTCTATACAGGGCGCACATCAAAAGACTAGAAGCGCATCCATAATTACACACTGATATTGGTGGAGGTAAAGAAAGGAGAGAGAGGGGAAAAAAAAAAATACAGCAGACGAGCCGCCGCTGATAGATTTCCTCTCTTACGGAGGCCTTTTGAACCTCGAAGCGCCTCTGACAGTGTGGAACCGCAGCGCCGCGGCGCATCTGCCAAGGAAACTAGCCGCAGTAACCGTGGTGTTCGTTTCAACAAGACTCGCCCGGTTATTTCCAGCCTATTACACGAATATTCACGAGGAAACGCGGCGTCCTACCCGCATTGGCTGGCAGTCGCAGTGCGTGGAGCGTCCGTTACACGTCCGACGCGGTGTGCAGAACCGACAGATGCGCTAACTTTCCCGACTCCGGCATTTTAACGTGGAGTGGGGAGGAAAAACAAAAACAGCCATTATTCAGAAATAATAATAATAATAATAATAATAATAATAATAATAATAATAATAATAATAAGCGTGTCAGTATGATTTTAATGACTGTCAGTGGAAATTCCTGAAGTAATCGGTTGTGATTAGGTGAGTATATAACCGATTAGCGGGGCCACCAGGGCGCGCTGACGAAAGTCGTGATCACTTTCGCAGATCCACGCTGGCAGTGTCGCCTTACCGCCCTAATCCTTTAAGGCGAGATTTTACATATCGCCGTATCTTTCGAATTTCAAGAATGTTTGAGCGTTCATTCTCAAACCATATGTTACTTGTATCCCCGTTAATTATATCTATTAAACCTGGTAATTCTACGTCGTGTTATTACTGTTATAAAATGATGCTACAATTTGAAAATTTAAAAAAAAAAAAAAAAAAAAAAAGCCAAGTGCGGTCTCCTAGGAAACCTGACTTTAAATAACACGTGATTATTTTTTTTTGTTTTGTCTAAAACAAGGGAAATAACTCCGCTCGTGAATTAGATCATTTAAAATTAATTTGACACGTTTAGGATAAAAAAAAACACGATTTTTAATATAATTGGCAGTCAATTGTAGAATACCAATAAAATCTAGAAAAGATCATTCAAGAGGGATGATTCATTCTTAAGTATACAAAATATTTTGTTTATACAACTGATGATAATTGCTTTTAGGTTATTGTTAATTTTTTTTGTTTTTTTTAAATTTGTCTTTTAATTTCTATTTAGATCCAGTAGTGATGGTCGTCAAGGATTAATACTTCAGCTGTTCGAGTCTAGAATCCAATCATGTCTGAAACTAGCCTATGAAAGTCTATAAAACTGATATTTTCGCAGATTAAATATTTCTTAGCGGGAACAAATAAAGCGAAATAGAGAAACTGTTTGATAAAATATGTTCTAGCGACGTACTCGTTAGTACCAGATCAAAAACAATGGCACGCGCGCCCTCTCGCGGCAATTTAACCACATTACACTTGGTGCCGCTTATTTCAGCGACCCACCTTGAAAAATAAACTGAAAAGGAACCCTCTGGCTGTTCTCACTGATTTCTTTGCTGTGTCTGTCTTTACATCTATTATGTCGGCCGAGTGGTAAATATTACCAAAGTTTAAACGTCACATCGACGATTCTCAAAGAAACCTCGTATATTTCCGTGCTTTGCATTGAGTTCATCCAAGAGAATCTCTTCGTTGCATCATGTGAAATAAGTAGCGAGTGGTGGATAAGACTAATGATACAAGCAAGATCATTTTATATATCGCTTCTGTTTTTAACCAACTCTTAAAGTATTTAGTGAAAGTTTATACTAATCTGTGGCTGTATTGCTTGCCCCTATCCAGCGTCACCCGGAAGCATGGACTACGCCATAAGGCAGTGTTATACCGTCGTCTGCTAGTAGCTAGTGATATATTGTGACGTATCCGCCGGCCTTTAGCTAATATCAAGGACCAATATTACGTGTAGTTGTTGTATTGCCCGCCCTTTACATACATACTGTAAATGTTCTTTGTTAGATTATTTTTATACGTGTTCCCCGCCATTGTGCACAAATAATAAACGGAACGGAAATCGCCAACTGCAAAGCACTGTGGGCCATCCCGGCATCCCTCGCAAGCCTTGTAGTCAGACCACACAGCAAAATACTTGTAGCACACGCTGGGCTGATAAGTGAACTCTGTTGAAAATTTCCCAACAAACCAGTGTTAGAATAAATTGCTGAAGAGACAACACCACGAGATCTGTTCTTTGTTTGTTATTGTATTAGCAGAAAATGAACTTCAACGTAAATTTAATATCCAGTTTTAAAGCTGATTATCTAAAAGTAAGCAGCCTCTGTCCACAATATAAATAAATTCACATATCCAGGTGTTCGCATGGGAAGGGCTATCTTCGCTTACGAGAACCAGCTGTTTTGTCGTTTTATTATTATTATTATTATTATTATTTAAAAGTAGCACAAACTAACTATCTTCTGCTCATTTAATTAAATTATTAAATGGCTGATTTATTTCGCATCATTTAACTGAGAATTTTGAAAAAAATCAGTTTATCCAGTGAACATTTATTTATGTAGTAATTTTGTACATCATATTCTATCATACAAACAGAATACCGTGGGCCTGACCGCTCTTACACTATCTCAGTGGTGCTGACAGAGCGGTTTTCAAAGCTACATTTGTACACCAAATTTAGTAATTAAAAAATTACCGTTCTTGACAATAGAGCCACTTTCTTTTAATTCTGGCTACTAGGTGGCGCCTACTTTACTACGCGCTTATCTGCCCCTGAAATTTTTTAGCGAATTCACGCGTTGACCTTTTACTTTTGCAGTACGCGAATGGCGGGCGGTTGTAATATTAGTTTATAATGGCTGGAGATTTGGGATAACGATTCGCGTGAGCCCAGTTTTTAATTTGCTTATGGTGCGGTCGAGGAGACCCGGATTCGTTGGAATGCGAGTTCCGCTCATCAAGAATATTCGTCATATATATATATATATATATTCCAGAGGTCCTTCCAAATGAAGAGGCCGCGTTGGGACCCAGCCGGGATCTCGCCCGAGCCGACCTTCGCTGAACCACGCGACCTTTGGTTACTGAAGTAGTCGCAGTGGTTAAAGTATAAAACCAGAATAAAACTGTTCTTACTTTAGAAATTAGAGACAAAAAAAAAAAAAAAAGATGAGGAGGAGTTGGAGGAGGAGCAAGGATAGTTGTTGAGGAATGGTGAAAGAAATTGGAATATGTGTAAGCACTCCTACGCACTTTCCGTGGTTCTTACTCGGGGATATCTGCTCGAACCGTGGCTGGGCCTCTCTGGAATCTAAACTAATATACTCTGTAATAAGCGATCGGGTTTCACGTGGTGATGCCGGGTTTTGTTTTAAGTTTCAGAAGACAATCTCACAAACCGTAGTAGTAGCGCGGACGATAAAATCTTTTCTCCTCCACTTTTACTGCACCGTATTCCATTACAAAGATTCATTGTTCGCGGCTCTGACTCAGAATAATTTGGCAACCATTTTGTTTCGAACAACGCCCCTCCTCCCCCGTCTTCAGGTTTTGAGGATCCCTGTCCCTCTGTGGGTTATCAGCGAGTGTTTATAGACTCCGCGGTTATCTTGGAAACGAGACAAAGTCTGTTCGGCGATTAGACCGGTGAATAAATAACTCTACAGGGACGGGACCCTGTCCGAATTTCTAGAAGCTTCTTTTGTTGGCTCCATTGCGCGATTTTTTCAACGTTGTGGGGGGGATCACCCCCCCTCCTTGGGATAATCTGTCCCATCTTCTTCTCACGGCTCGTCGTTCATTTGGCTGCGTATGTTCTAATAATCCAATAGTAGACGAAGTCAAACCAACTTTCACACACAGATTATCTCTGTCTCCATCTTTTCCCCCATCTCCCAACTCTCTCTCCCCTCTTTCCATTTCTCCTCTCTCTCCCTGTATTGACGTCATCTCTCCCCCTCTGTAATGACATCATCTCTCTCTGTACTGACGTCATCTCTCTCCTCTTACCATCTCTCCTTTTTCCATCTCTCCCCCCTCTTTCTGTAATGACATAATCTCTCTCTGTGTACTGACGTCATCTCTCTCCCTCTCTCTGTACTGACGTAATATCTCCCCCTCTCTCTGTAATGATGTCATATTTCCCTGTACTCACGTAATATCTCCCCCTCTTTCTGTAACGACGTCATTTTCCCCCTCTCTCTGTAATGACGTCATATCTCTTTCTGTACTGACGTAATCTCTCCCCCTCTGTCTGTAATGACGTCATATCTCTTTCTGTACTGACATAATCTCTCCCCCTCTGTCTGTAATGACGTCATATCTCTTTCTGTACTGACGTAATCTCTCTCTCTCTCTCTCTCTCTCTCTCTCTCTCTGCCAAGCCTACAGAAAGGAGACCACAAGGCTATTGCTCCAGAAAGTGACACTTTTGTGGTGAGATCGTCATTTGTGAAAACTATGGCTGACCGAATCATTCATTAGTTCTGGTCAGTCGACTGTGACAGAAATGAAGTAAGTAATCATTGTCTGTTTATCGAAACCAATCGGTCCTTGCCATGTACGAAATTATAATAGATTTTCTCGGGAATTATCCCCAGCTGGGTCTTCTTATCTCTTCTCTTCATTTTTCTACTGTCAGAGAAAATATCAAAGAATAGAAAACGTATTTCTGAAAACAAAATCTTTTAAACTCACGAACCGGGGGAGTGAGTATCAATCAGGGTTACTTTTCTTGTGACTTCCCTGGCGGCGGTCGTCTCCGGATAACGTTACGCGGGATATCTAACGAGACGAACGGCTTCACGTGACCGTGAATTAACCATCGGCCCTACTGGTTGTTGGACCCCGGCGCCAGACAAGCCTTCGTGTTGGTCAGTACGTTCGCGAGGCGTTCTTTCTCCCCCCACTTATCCTCCTGAGCCAGCAGAGCTGTTATACGAGACAACCCACCAACCTCTATATTTTGACGAGAAAACAGGCAATTAGCAGCATTAAAACATATAAATCAACATTGTTCGGGGCCCTGAAGTACACAAAGCGGGTAGGAGGAGGAGGAAGTGGCCAGCCCTGATTCTAAGTTATCTTCTCTTGAAATTAATGATACAGGTGAGTTGTTAGAAGACCGGTTTCAGTTAGGGATCCGACGTTTGTTTTCTGCAATAGCTGATAATTTTGTCTTTACAGTCCAGAAATAAAGAATAGAGTAAACATTATTATTATTATTATTATTATTATTATTATTATTATTATTATTATTATTATTATTATTATTATTATAAGAGAACATAATATAATGTTTCTGGGATGTAGTGGATTTCATAATTTTTCTTTTAAAATAAAAGCACCAAGTCCTGGCAGCTTCGCCTACAACAGTCACATCACCGACCCATCTCGGAATATTTCAAGACGATGAAGGCGATCTCAGTTGACGCCCTGCTGTTGGGAGTCCGTCCATTTTTTCCTTCTGAAGTCACCACCACCGCCGACCTGACTCAACCACGTCCGCTTCGCCAGATGACGTAAACGAGCACCCGATCGTTAATTAATATGACAGGATATCTCTCTCTCTCTCTCTCTCCTCTCTCTCTCTCTCCTCTCTCTTTCTCTCTCTCTCTCTCTCACTCTGTTCCACAAAATAAAGCTAGCAACTTCTATAAACTTAGCTTTAAATCCCAACAAAGGTTTAACATGTATTCGTCGGATCGGACTCGTTAGCACTTCACCCCGCTAACACCATTTCGGCGGGTGCCCGAGAACGCGCTCCTGCTCAGCCAGATAACTCGCACGTCAGCCCAGATAAAGAGGCTCCGTAGCGCACATTAAAAAAGAGAGTAACCGAAAACTTTAAAAAGCCGAATTCACGCCGAGTTTGATGATAAATACATAACACAGACACGCCCGAAAATGTCTCAAGTCTGGGTGTCGGTGGGGGAGGGGAGAGGAGAGGAAAACGTTATTCCTTTCAAGCTCTGGATGTATTAAAGGGCGGGCTATCTGGATCTCCATGTCGCTTGTCATATGCGTGATGTTAGCCTGGTGGATGGGGGCAGGTAGTTAAAGAGACTGATGAAACATTTCGGGTTCTAAGCTGTCGCGAACATGGGCACCTTCCACCACCTGTGAGAATAAACGTTTTTCTCTCCCCCCACACTTTAAGATTAAATCTCGTGCCTAATATTTTGCAGTAGTATTCTACCAAATACCCGCTGAAGCGCAGATCTGTTTACCTGTCCAAACAATCTACATGTCACAACTCTGTTTCAGATGTCCTTTTTTTTAAAGAGTTTCAAGAGCGATCACATAACAGTTTGTCTGTGTCCGATAAATACACCAAAGGACGAAGAAGGAAAGAGTTAGTGAAACCTCGGTAGATTTGACACCGTTTTGGCGGACCCAAACCTTACCAGCAACGATCAGTAATGTCTAAGACACTCTTTGCTTTTAGTCCGTGGTTACCAAAGAACATTCTCCATCATAGTTAGGCCATTTAGCACACCAAAGACAGGCCCACCGCACTCATTAATTCGCATCTGGTTGTTTTTTAATATTTATTTATAAGTTTTCTCGTTCGATCGTTAAATGATAACTGGCTTTTCCAGTTTTTCGGGACCATTTACTGCACTGGATGCACGGCAACAATTATTTTTGAGACCCTCATCCGATATGACTTCCGCGTTTAAATCAACAGGTTCAGCTTTAATTAACATTTATGGCTCGCTCTGGCTACGCCGTGCG
Organism: Nautilus pompilius; assembly: GCA_018389105.1. Classification (NCBI taxonomy): domain Eukaryota; kingdom Metazoa; phylum Mollusca; class Cephalopoda; order Nautilida; family Nautilidae; genus Nautilus; species Nautilus pompilius. Next base: position 2,811,604 of record JACATO010002123.1, read on the forward strand.
CCTTGTAAATCACATCGGACAGAAAGAAAAACAAAACACAAACCCCAAGCTATTATCTCACAAAGACGAAGAAAATTCAATTAAGAAATTTTTTTTTTTTTTTTTTAAAAAGCAAATTTATTAATTTCCTATATTAAACAAGAAGCCTAGTTTCGCTTTTTTTGTAAATTTTAAAAGTTAGCGAGAATCTATTTTCAATTTAATCTATCTTCTCTAAAAGTAGATTTTAGGTATATGCCCGATAAATATACTCTGATCGTAGATCTTTGCCTTTTATCATAAGATTTCTGAATGCTTCGACATCCGCCGTTTTCAAATGCTAAATTCTGCACGAATTGTAAGAGTTCACTTTCGAGAGTAGAAAAAAAAGTATTTTAAAATGAAAAATTATGATAAGTTATGTAAAAGTTCTGATTAATAAGTACGCCACAGGTGCGTTCGCCATTCACCTGCCAGCTCTCCGGCGTTCTTCTTTTATTATTACGTTCTTGCGAGTAACCACAGAACTAAACCATTACTCCCATCTACAAAGAAATGTCTATTTTGGTTTTCAGGAAATCAGCGAACAGACGGTTAAAAGCCAAAAGCTTTGCCGGAAAGTGCCATGAACGTCCATTAAAGGTTTCAGATAGAGGAATCAGCTTTAAGACGTCGTCCGCCAACTTAACGTTCAGTCTGCAGACGCGCCATTGGCTTTGCCGGAAAGTGCCATGAACGTCCATTAAAGGTTTCAGATAGAGGGATCAGCTTTAAGACGTCGTCCGCCAACTTAACGTTCAGTCTGCAGACGCGCCATTGGCTTTGCCGGAAAGTGCTATGAACGTCCATTAAAGGTTTCAGATAGAGGGATCAGCTTTAAGACGTCGTCCGCCAACTTAACGTTCAGTCTGCAGACGCGCCAACCCTAACGTGATGGTGGTGCATCTGATGTACACGTTAAGTCTTCCCGCCAAAGCATTCTGGGAAAATGCCCGGTAAAAGGGGCGATGGCTCTTGGAACTGGACACCTCACATGACCGCTATCTCCGTGACGTATCTCTGGAGACTGGCCACTTGAAGCACTGCCCAGACCTCTCGGGCTATCTCGCTGACCTTCAGTACAACTTCGTGCGTTCAGATTCTGTCCACACCACCACCACCCCCCCCACCCCACCCCAAGCTTCACATACAAACAGAAGTGATGGCGAGAAGAACAAAACCAGCGAGAGTAAATTAACTGGGACCGTGATAGGGTTGAGAGACAATTTCGGACGCTGAGAATGGCGCTGGAAATATTAGAGATGAACAAACTCGTGGCATCTCTGACGACCGGATCGATCTCATATGCAACTTAAGAATAACATCAAAACTAAATAAGTTTCGTTGATGTTGCTTTTCATTAAATTTTTTTTTTTGGTTTTCCAATTTTATTCTGCGTTGTTGATGATTATCCGCAGATGGGAAGGGACCGACGGTCTACATACTTAAAGCTCGTGAGGAATATATCCAAAGTCGTGGTCAGGCCCTGTCACGTGATTTGCTAAACCTGTTTGGCTGAGGAGCGTATGCCGGTGTTCAACAACAGCCATGGGAAAGGTTTAAAAAAGTGACATCAGCAGGAAGTCGCTATTGGGGATGCTCTGTGGAGGCAAGAATCGAACCCGCGAACGGATGCGCGAGACATCTGTTTTCACTGTAGCAACATTATGAGTGAAATGACAGCTTCGCAGACTTCATCTCTTCTTCCATTCAATAAAACTTTATTTTGGAAGAAACCTGTGACGTTTTTGAGAGAAAAAAAAGGAAAGATTTAATATCTCAGAATTCTTTAGAAAACCTTTTCGACGTACGGGCACCTGTTTGCATTAACCGTCGCGCCTTCTCATTCTCTAACTGCCGACGTTTGTGACGCAGAACTGCGATGTAATTTTTTTTTTCTGTTTTAATCACGAAATATGTATAAAATCATTTCTACTTTTGGACATTTGACCAGAGAAATAATGAACAATTCAGCAAGCCTAAGCCCCGGAGAAAATAGATAGCAGTTCAGTCTTTATGAGATAATTGGTGATCGCATGAAGCAAAGCCTAAAAACAGTTTTCCTTTTCCGAAAATTCGAAGATTGGCTCAGAAGTGTTTTTTGAGTTTCATCAAAACGGATTTCTTTTACCGTTGTTATTTTGTTTCTGCTGTACATTCACAAAGTTGCTACTTCAGCATCTGCTAGTAGTTCCTGCGTTTGTACAACATTGGTGTCTAAAAAAAAAGGTCTTCATGAAGCAATGTGACGCACTTATTATCTAAACCAAAAATCGCAGACGGTGGCGCTATCGTCCAAGTGTGAAATACGTCACATCCACTGGACATAAGCCGAGAGTGTTTAACTTGCGGGTTCGTAGCTGGGGTCACTGATAGTACGAGTATTTTTAACTTTATAGATCTATATTTATCCAAACAAGGAATTCAAAATAATAGAGCTTTATATAACTTCTGGACTATTTAACCTTCCTGTACACAGATTCAGTGCTGTATCAAGACCCGATCGCTGCGGATTTAAAATACCGGCGTCTAGCTTGGGGCAGATAAGGGAAATCCGGGAGCGAGGGGAAAGGAGCCGACACAGACGTCTAGTGTAGCCCGACTGGTAGGTAACAAATTGGCGTCTCGCGGTTTTGACTCAGCGCCATGGTTTATACAAGGCACCGCTCCCAGCTATCTATCTACTCGACTTACCCCAGAGCCTTCAAGTGCTAACCGAACTCTTTTATAACTGAGATTGAGAAGATTTTGAATTGTCAGTGAGGGCGGCGGCTCAAGTCAGTGTAAATGTGCTGCTCTTAAATAAGGGGAGAGATAGGGACAAAAGGGTCTTCTATAAATAAAATAGAAACACAAATATACTTTCTTAAAGAAAGGTTTGAAGTTTATTCTTGACATTATTTTTGGACTATCACAGACACCACCCTGGTCTGATATTTAGTTAGCCGCCTCTTAAATAAAATTCAGATAAACTTTACGTTTGATTACATTAAGGATGATATTGAAAAAAACTCTCACTCTAGTCATCCATTTTTATTTTTAATTTCACTGCAACTTTTGTCAGCTTTGGCCGTAACGTCAGCCTAATTCCTGTTAACATTGGCCGTAACGTCAGCCTGATTCCTGTTAATATTGGCCGTAACGTCAGCCTAATTCCTGTTAACTTTGGCAGTAACGTCAGCCTAATCTGTTAACATTGACCGTAACGTCAGCCTAATTTCTGTGAAGCTTGGCCGTAACGTCAGCCTAATTCCTGTTAACTTTGGCCGTAACGTCAGCCTAATCTGTTAACATTGACCGTAACGTCAGCCTAATTCCTGTTAACTTTGGCCGTAACGTCAGCCTAATTCCTGTTAACATTGGCCGTAACGTCAGTTTGATTCTTGTTAACTTTGGCAGTAACGTCAGCCTAATTTCTGTGAACCTTGGCCGTAATGTCAGCCTAATTTCTGTTAACTTTGGCCGTAACGTCAGCTTGATTCCTGTTAACTTTGGCCGTAACGTCAGTTTGGTTCTTGTTAACTTTGGCAGTAACGTCAGCCTAATTTCTGTGAACCTTGGCCGTAACGTCAGTCTAATTCCTGTTAACTTTGGCCCTTAAAGATTTGGAACACATCAGCTTTGACGCGACACATGCGCAAAGCTTGTTGTTACTCCCGTTGTCAAGGGTATAGGATTAGTTTTAATTTTATTGACTCTACGCGTTGTTGGGTTTTTCAAGTTAGCATCATCTGCACGCAAAGGTTAACTCCTACTTACCACCTTAAAAATCCCTTATTTACTTCGTCGAAGATCCATTCTGATTCCTTACTTGATAGTTGCCCATCGTTGCTGATGATAATATCCAACACATTTATCTCCATCAATTCTGGTTTTGTTTGTGTTTTCATGCGTCTATAGAATCCAGTCGTGGCATGAAAAAGTTCTTCCATACTGAAAACATTTTATTTCTGTTTGGATCTGAGTTAGTTGTGATTTTTTGTTAGGGCTCGTTTTTGGATACGGTCGGCATCAAATGAACTATCATCTTTTTCCAACGCTTTTTATTGCAAACTTCGTGCTCCTAAGTGTCCACAGTGATGTCCCAAAATTTTAAGTTGATCTTTAGGCAGTTCGTGAATGTGTTGGATTGACCACCTTCTTGGGTGATCTGGTGTCAGGCATGCGCACTAAGTGGAAGCCAACCCTAGCCATGTCTTCATTATCATTGTATACCTAGAAATTCGGCTCTTCTAAGAATCTCAGTGTCAAAAATCATGTCCCACCATTTTATCTTCATAATTCATTATATGGGAACTAAGATGGAAATTGTTTGACTTTTCTGAAATGACGACTATAGGTGGTCCAGCTTTAGCACGCATAAAGGGTGTAATAATTGTTGGCTTGTATATAAAGTTGTGTTGTCAAGTTACTTCCCTATCTGCTCCGTAATCGCTAACAGAACTTTACAAAAGCATCGCTGGCTTTGGATATCCTGTAATTTATCTCACCATCCATAAGTGCATCACAGGTGATGACAGTGCCTGGGGAGATAAATCCGTCCACGTGCCCATCGATGGTGATGAAAGATGGTATATAAGGCCTACCAGGGGGGCTGGTTGGTACGATATTCAGTCTTTTCCGAGCTGATGATGAGGCCTGGTTTCTTGCATGCACCAGGAAAGTGCTCCGTAACGAGTTCATGAACGAGGTTTTCGAAAATCTCAGTTTTGGAGTGAAAACGACGAAGGTTGGGCAGTTTTCCGTCAGTTCTCTTGAAGGCACAAATGGGCGTGAAAACCGGGTGGAAGCTGCTAGAGAACAACTTTGCTTGATTCCATTTGAAACGGAGAAAAGGTTGAAAAGCGCTCTTTCCAATACTCTGGCCATCACGCTATCGTGCAATCAGCAATTTATCGAAATAAGCTTCTGTTTTTTTCTTTTGGAACAGCAGTATCCAAAGGTATTTTCTGCTAAAACTATGAAAATACGGACATTTTTCTTGAAGTCATTAATCGGTACTGCGTTGACAAGAATTTTACTACTTCAGATATCCCTTAAAGAGATAAAAAGCCTGAATATGTGCTTAGTACATTGGACACCCTTTAGTATGTCGAAAATCCAGTCTGTCTGCTATCTTGCCTACCACATCAACGATCCAGCCAAACACTAATTCACTACACTGTCAGCCAGTCTATTACTTTAGGAAATATCTAGCCAGAGAATGTTCTTTTCTTACTATATTAAAGATCTAGTCATATTTTTGTCGAAGATCCAGTGTAATCTGATACTTTCTAATTTAAAGAGCCAGTCACGTTCGGTCCTCTCTTTTACTACGTCAAAGATTGAGCGAGTTTCGCCTGTTTGAATGATTGATCAACCGATGAACGGTGTAGAGACTTCGAGTTTGCTCCACTGACGAAAATTTCCATACTGGCTTCAAGCACTTAAATAGTTCAATAATCCATCAACCAGTAGCTAAGCAAACCAGCAATCGATCGATGACCAGCTGAGCGATTTAATATTCGATTACTTCAACTACTCGCAAGGTTCGTTCATGAAGCACTCCCCAGATGAGCAGTTAAATCAACCATACATACTTAGCGAAGTAGATCATTACTCAATCATTTCCTAGGCAAGTAGATCAATAACCTTAAATTATTGCTAACGCAGAGAGTATGCTTATTTGACAGTTTTATTTATCTAATACATATTTTCAAGTATTTCTGCTCACTCTTTCACGGCAGAACTGTAGCATCCAAAGGCCCAAGGTACTTCAGAATTTGGGAAAGGTTTTAAGCTACCAGACGTTGGCCGGTTTGTTATAATTCAGTCAAGGAAGCCATTGGAGCTAGTGGTGATTCGAGGCACAGCGTACGTATTAAAATGGATAGCAGTTCTCTGTGACACTTTAAACTTTCAAAAACAAATCTAAGAACACGTTAAAAATAAAATAAAAAAAACTTCCAAGGAGAAAAATCAACAAAATATGCCTGTTATACAACCACTTAAGCAAAACGGTTTATACTTGTATATGCGAACAACATAATAGTGAAAGTGAGGCAACTCTAGAGTTGACATTTAGAATTACTAGTTTTCCTAATCATATTTAGTCTTGTTCACAGTAACTTTAGATAATCATCTATTATTTTTCATCTTTTAAAGTTGTCCCGGTACAGTATTTAACAATTATATAATATGGTTTAACCCGGCCCGTTATTGTCAGTTCTACTCTATTTCCATTACCTTTTATAAACTTAAAAAAGACCTGCAAGCTTCTATTCATCCAAGCAAATAGTTTTGATAAACAAAACGTCCTGGCGGCTTAGTGATGATAATGTCCATTCAAAATAAAACTGTGCCAAAATCGGTATAAAATAGTTAGAATATAAGACTGACGTCACGAAAACAGACAGGTGGGAGCTTTAGAGTGAGAGGTCAGCTGATAGCGTTAGTAGGATTTTACCAATTCTTCAAAGCCGCTTCCTCCTTTTTTTGGTAAGCTCGGGAAATATTTCTCGCTGATAATTAGCAGAAATCCGGCGTTCCAAGACAAGGGTCAGTCCAGTGGTTCAGCTTGGTAGATCTTAGTAGCGCCACCTAGCGTTAAAGACTGCGCAGTGGATGAGAAATAGACACACTCACAGAAACCAGCGGTTGTTGCCAAGAAGGAGAGCTGAGGATGCAGCGGAACGGAAAGACTGCGTTTGCAGACACAGATAACAGAGCAGATTACGTTTCGAAGTCAGAAGCTCTGGATTAGGAATTAGGTTTCTCCAGACAGACTCCACACCTCGCGGGAGTTACGTGAACGGTGACAACGGCCTTCGTGCGGTTCCTTAGTTCCAAATTCTTTCTACACTGTTTGGCATCAGGCTGAAGCAATTAACTGGCAGCCATTTTTTTTTTTTTTTAAAAAAAACATTCCTCACAAAGTTAGTTTTGCTTACGTTTTCATATTCTTGAAGTCTTTTTCTTGTTTACTTTTTAATGGTACAGCGACGTCATCGAACAGCGGACAGTCACAAAGATTCTGCTATCTACAAACTCTTTGAGTGAATGCACGAAGTCCGATAAACGACTAAGCCCTGGGGTCCTTGTTTCTAATGATGAACCAGAGCAGTTAACTTTCAGACATTATTTCCTTTCTATGACAGCCTTAGTTTAGTGTTTGCAGAAAGTTGTTATGGCACATACAAGGTCCACGGGAGAAAGAAGAGAGAGAGAAAGAGAGAGAGAGAGAGAGAGAGAGAGGAGAGAGAGAGAGAGAGAGAGAGAGATAACGTTAGTACGAGAGAGATGACGTCAGTACAGAGAGAGATGACGTCAGTACAGAGAGAGAGAGAGAGAGAGAGAGAGCCTATCATTGAGATTTTAAAATAAATTAAATTAAGTTCGCACTTTCTGATGGACCTTTTGTTTTTTGATATAAGAACTCCATGGCAGCACATGAAGGAACTTCAACTGTTTCATTCTGTTCATTATCTAAAAGTGGCTGTCGTCATTCGGGATTTTAAAAATCGCCATTCACATGATACCTTACGTCACTGCTCCGTAGATCTACACCTGCCTAACGAAAATAAACACTGCTATACAATATTACATAGATATTCTTGTAAATAAATTTTTTAAAGTTATTATAGATTACCTCAAGCATAAAAGTCGCTTTTTATTTTAGCCTATTTCTAGTTCAGAACTGAATTGTAGTAATTTATCACTAAAGCTTTTAAGTTTAACGATAACATCAACACTTTTATCTAAGAGAAATCTTAAAAGATAAACTGAGATGCTCAAGGTATACAGTGACATCATTGCCGGTCACGTCCAAAACACATAGATGGCGGCAAACGTAATTGTATATTATTTTTTTTTACTATATTTTTAAAACTACTCCCTACTTATACTGTATCCCTCGTTTGAATATTATAAATTTTACGAGTTAAAATAATAAAAAAAAAAAAACGTACAGACTTTATCAGATAACCTGGTCCAGGGCCTCGTTCTGAGTTTAGATAACAGCAAACTTAAAGAATAGGCAAAGAAAATCTCAACAAAGAGAAACTAGAAATTAAAAAAAGTAACCGGAATAATACTTTTGCTTTTGTGTGCTATTTGTTTATTTTAATCTAAAAAAAAGATTATAACTCTGCAAACCCGACTTCCCATTTTCGAAAGCACGACAGCAGAGTTCTTCTCAATAAGAAATGACGTCAGCGTGGACTCGGGCGCACGTCTGCAGGAAATGACGTCAAATTGAATTTCGGAAAAATAGCAGTGCACTTGTCTCAGTATTTAATACACAACCACTAAATGGTCTCTGATAACGAAAAGACTCCAATAAAAACATTTTAATTGTATTTTTTTAATACTCCGGATAAGGATTGCACAGGCTATTAGGTTACCGACAAATATTTATCTGCTGTCACTGTGGCCGGTGAGTGTGGAAGAAACATTAGCCTCAATAATACGCCCTATCTTGCAAAATAGCAAATGTAGTCTCTTTACGATTATGCCCTGAAATACATATACTGGCAGGCTGTTTTTTTTTTTTTTTTTTATTTTTCCGTTTTGATAAAATAAACATTTCTTACTCTTCCGACTTGACAGAACAACGATGCTGGACTGTTCTTTTTGTCTGTGTTCATTTAGTCACAGCCAGAGTTACCTCCCGGCCGCTGCCAGGTGGTTAAAACGTCTCTCGCAATATCTATCATCTTGCTCAAAGCCGTTTATATTTTGAAACTCCGATAAAATACTTCGGCAAAGTACCAACCTTGCCTCAGGCAGCTGGATTAAGATATGGATTCTGTTTGGAAAATATCTTAGAACAACGATTTTGGTTGTTTTGGGAAGTGAGAAGCAGATGTCATCGGCATTGGCCTGCGTTTATCACGTAAGAAGGAGAGAGATTCTTCGAATCACCATTCGTTACTTCTTGGAAGGAGAAATTCTGCCTGCGTTCTAAAAAATACCCCGCTGTCGTAATTTCTTACCGCCATGACAGAGGAGGATTAAAGAAGTACATAATAAAGAGCAGCTCTCGGTGGTTGGATCCGCTCCACACGGTTCTTTCAGGCGAGATGATGTAGACTATTGAAAACTGTTATTTTATCCAATATTATTACTTTATTCTATACTGTGACCTTCGAGATAGTAAAATGCCAAAACCACGAATAGATCGCAACAAAAATACGGGGGGGGGGGTAGAATAAAGAGGCCGTTATAGCAAATACCCAGCTACTTTGCTGCTAAACAAAACAATGTGTTTTCCTTTGTGATTTTCTTGATTTGATTCTATATTTTCTAGTTTAATTTTTATTCTCAAGTCTGAGTTAAAATCAATATCTGTTCTTACACGCACAAAGGCGGTAATGTCAAAGAGCGGGTAGTGAGGCAGCAGAAATCTCTTCGACCATCAGACTAAGGAGGAGATAACTTCGCACTTCCAAGTCAGAGTTTTAGATGGAGAAGAAACCGTAACAAATGTCAGCTAAACTCGGGATTAATCTGGGGAACGGTTGCGTTCCGGCGTGCCGACATTATCGGGAGGCCCGCCCACGAAGCTACGTGAGGAATGGAAACAGATATAAAAAGATACCATCTTGTGAAGAAAAACCCGATCCTTCGACTTGTGCCATAAATTTGATATCTCCCTTTATGCAAAAAAAAAAAACAAAAAAAAAACAAGCCCCCCCCCTTTCTTTCTTTCTCTTTATAAAACCTCGACGTTTATTGTGTGGAGCTCTCATGAAACCCCTACTGACTGGCTGACATTCTGCGAAGCAGCTAAGTGTGTTTCCCCTGGATCTTCTCCATATCAGCGAACTCTGCGAGCCGTCTCTTATCGGCGAGTCTGCGTACTTTCAAGCTGATATTGTTGTCTGTGAATTGTGGCTGGGGGTGGGCGCATCGTTAGTCAGAGTTACCGCCTCCAAAAATACCGCTGTTCTTCTAAGGCTCGCGCGTACCCAATAATAGCGCACCAAGAACCACTGGGCTTCATCATTACATTCCCCGGAGCTAAAAGAACCATTATGATGAGGCAACAAAAATAAAAGAAGAAGAAAGAAAAGAAATTGGCAACTTTTTATAATTTGATGTAATGTTATCAGAAATAGGCGAAGTAGATCTAGACGGTATGTATTTTTATTAAAAAAACACACAAACGCGACGGTGTTAACATTATTGGGCTTTAGTGGATTAGTTGTTACTAGACCGGAAATAGCGCGTGCTGCCTGAGTGAGCTTTGGTAACCAGAGTTTTTCGGCACGCGAATTGGGGCTGTCGAACCACGTGGTGGTGACGCAGCTATCTATTGTCTGCATGGTTTTTTGCATTGTCACGCTTTTTCACGACGGAAGAATATTCAGATCGTCATTTCCACCGAACTGAAGAACCTGGAAAACGACAGGGTTATTTTCACTGCGCATGCTCCACGTAATCTATGACATCATAGCTAATGGCACAACTGACGTAAGAGCAGCTTTTACGAGGTTCAAACAGAGACGATTCTTCGAATAACGGTGGCATCAACGGATGTTTTAGAAACCTTCGTAGGCTGTGCGTAGTGTGTCCTGGAAGTTCATGTCCCCCACGTTCCCGGCATCAATGTCGACAAATAGCGCGTCCGTAGGATGGGACCCGCTCGAGTTCCCAGTAATGTGGTGAACGTTTCACTAGGACAAGCTGGACGAATATATAGTAAGTTCATTTCGCTGTGCGAGATCTCGTTATTATCTTTTCTAAAGGAGTTCACTTACTGGACCACCATGGCGTTGTCATAGTAACTAATCGTCTGACATGTGACCTGACGAGGATCTCTTGAGTTGGAGATTCACTGATTCCAACGTGTGGGCTCTTTTTTTCTCTTTTTTGTCAAAAAGACATTTTATGTCTAGTGGTTTTTTTTTTCTGATTGAGGTATTACCAACTGTGGATAATGTTATCAGATTTCTGAAATCTCTTTTTGAAGCATTCTAATCTATCTAAAGCACAGTAAATGTACGTACGTGTCTCGGGGACTTTTGAAGTAACTTTTACAGCTCAACATCCAATTACACAAGACTATGCTTTATCAAAATTTCTACTTTTGGAAATTTCTCTGAAGAAAAATAAAGCACTGGGTGGCATTTCACGAAATTCGCTGATAAAGCCACACTTTCATAGTGTTTATGTGCCTATTAAAGAGACTCCAGCAACTCGGGCGGACATCTAAATGTTCTCGTATCAAAACTCATTCTTTTAGATCGTTCCTTTGTTAGAACTGGCGCTCTTGTTTACTTGTGCCTGCCTTTGGTCTAGTTACCTGCCGCTTATGATGACTTAATATGTTTCACGTTCACTAGAAATCCTGTTTATAAGAATTTTACTTACAAATCTAAATGCTTCTACCTTATTGAGTATAATGTCACAATAATCTAAATGTCATTAACACAAAGAACAATTTTTAAACTAAAAAAGCTTATGCGCACGTCGTTTGTCTGTTCAAATGACACCTGAAGTATCAGGTGTGCGGATTGTACCAGGTAGTGTGACAAACCAGTCGATCGCCTGCAAAGACCAGGTGACCTACTTGAGATACCTACCTACCTAGCTGATAGGCTATCTCAAGAAAGCAGACAGGTGTTAAACAGTGATAACTGCCAGTTAGCTGAAACTTTCCCTCACCTGGAAGTTCAGACAGGTGGAGAGCCAGGTGGAGGTTGTTTACTCGAGGGTAGCCCGGACGGTGACACGAGAGCGGCACGTGCACCTTGCCGGAGAAGGCAGTCGCAAGGAGTGCGTATCTCGCTAAGACAAGTGAGGCAGGACCACGTGCCACCGACTGGCCGTACAAAGAGAACAGGGACTTAATGACACAGCGAACGAGACCGCACGTGTTTAGGGGGGGGGCTGGCGGCTCCAGCAGCTTTACGGTTGGATCGAACCGCAGAGCAGTTCCCTGATTTTATTTCCTCTTTATATAAATAAAATTTAAATACAAAGCTTTACGCTACCCTGACACCTGAAACACCCCGCAGCCACGTTCACCTGAGATCTGTTTTCACGGACGAAGGCAGGTAGGTAGACAAACCAGCAGAGAGTCAGAGCTGCTGTCTATGTAGCCTCCTCCTCCTCCCATATCCCAGAAAACAGTCGCTAGAACCGATTAAACTAACGGAAGCTGGGCGTCTGACAGGAAAACCAAGTTTTCCTTTATTTGTTTTAAAGTTACCCGTCATCCTTCCTTCCGGATCATCTTTCGACTGACCGTTCTTTAATTTCTGTCTTCCATACTCCTCCTCGCCAACATGTCTAACCCCCACCAGGTTGGGGGCCAGAGACGGCGTAAGGGCCTCGAGAAAGACCCGTCTATCTCTCTGGTTTCTACCAACAGACCGGAGATAGATAAAGCAAATCCATTTTTTTTTGCCACCCAGGTGGATGCTACGTTTGAAATTTTACCTTTAGTATCATCTGCTATCCGGAATGTCAACCTTGTCCTTTCTGCGAGATAAATCAAACTACCCTCTCCCCCCGCCATAGAAAATGAAATGTCATCCGCATACGAAGGAAGAATATTGTCCCAACTGAGTTTTATGTTGTTGACATTTGAAAGGAGCCGACTGTCGGCGATAGAGCGAGCCGAGCGCCCTCCCCGGTGACGTGGCGACAGAAGTGGGTGACATGGCGAAAGCGAACGGCTACATAAAGGTGCAGCCTCTGTTACCGATTCCGGAGAGGGCCATGGGACCGTTCTACACCCCCCCACCACATCCGGCCATATAAAACAGTTTGAGAAAATCCCTTCTCCTGGAACAAACAATGCAGATAACTGCGTTTGCGAAGAGTATTTCAATTTACAGGCGAAGAAGGTGATCGCTAGGAACATTAAAAAAAACAAAAGTCAGCAGCACTTATCAGAGTATGAGAATTTACTGTTCTTCGGTGACTTGTGAAAGCAGTAACAGCTTTAAGGACGGACCCCTGCCGACCTCCTCCTGCATCCGCCGTCCTCCGGGGCGGGGCATGAACACAGCAACAAAAACCGTCTTCTTCAGAGGTTAGCAAATCATTCGAGAAATTTTATTTGTACGCTGAAAATATTTGTGAAAAAAAAATTAAAATATAAACTTATTTTTTTTTAGAATAAAATTCATTTTAATATTGCGTAAATTTTTCTACCCAGGTGGAAGCTAAATCTGATTTTGTGCACATTTGTCTATCTTAGAGGAATTTAAATTCGTTTTCAATCTTGCGAATTCTTTTAAAATCTAAAAGTGCGTTCAAAACGTTCTTTACCTTTCTTCAACACCAGCAGAACTTGTCAAAGATTTCATTTCCGACTTTAGCGAATCTTTTGAAACAACACATTTGCAAGCTTATACAATACTTTTTATGAAACTTCATATTCTTTTATCTTGGTGCAAATTAACTCTTGTTTAAGTATCCGGAAAAATGGTTTTCATTGTAAGTCTTCAGTGATTTTAGAAAGACAACTTTATACTTTTGTCCATCTTGAAGGAATTTAAATTCTGTTTAGTTGTTTAAAAGACTTATGAAAGCTATTGTTTGCGTAGGAGGACGTTAATAATAATATTAATAATAATAATAATAATTTTGAAACGTTATCCTTAGTTTTTTTTTTTGTTTTTAGACAGAAGACTAAACTTTGCGTCTGCAGAAGTCAAGTTCCTATTTGTGTAATTTTTAACTAAAAACTAAAAATGTTTTACGCTGCTAGAGGAGAAATCAATAAACAATTATTATTATTATTATTATTATTATTATTATTATTATTATTATTATTATTATTATTATTATTATTATTAAGACACTAATATAAGGCTGCTAGGTGGCTTTTCAAAACTGCGGACTGAAAGATTAGAAAGATACTAAGCGGGTATTTCGGTCACTCTTCACGTAAAGAGAGAAAAAAAAAGGGGGAGACAACTTTTGCAATCAAAATAACAAGGAAATTTGAGCTTGCGAAGTTTCTGCATTAACACAGCCCCTTCAACTGAAAAGTGAGTATTATGGGAAACTTTTTTTTAGAAAGATTATTCGATTATATGTTAAACAAATGCACTATATATATATATACTTTCCAAGAATACAAAAAGCAAGTAATCTTGTTCAGCCAACAAGTGGAAGTGTGCATCTGCGGATAACAGGAACAAAACGTTCATTCCTAGTTTGTTGCAGATGGCCCTTTATCTTTACCAAACTCTTCAGTTAACGTAATTCTTTCTTTTTTTGTGCACCGAATAAAAAAATAAGGAACAAAAAGTCTCTACTTTTGCTAAGCACAAATAATGAGAAGTTGCAACTGAAAGACGTATACAATACACAGTGCATTGTAGCAGAGAATATACAGAAACAAGAGAGAAGAATTCGCTGCACAATGCACCAGTATTTGGTATGTGAGCCCTTTACTCCATATAGATAACGACATCTTGTTTTCATGCTCCGTTATCAATGTATGACTGGAATGTTGTTCCAAATATACGGTAGGACTTTCCACAATTCATTCGAAGTGTTTGGTTGTCGCTTGACTTTTTCAGTAGCAATTTAAAAGTCAATGTAGCCTCAGTGACGTTCATATCAGGACTTTGTGCAGGCCATGGCGTCTTTGTGAGTGTTCCATCGGCGTCTTTACGTTCAAGGTGGTTTTTTTAGGGTCATTGTCATGTTGGACGATGGATTCCCGCCCAATAAGATGTCTTCCTAAGGTAATAGTGGCATGGTGGATAAGAACCTTCCTTTACCTGTTGGTAGTCAGCATATACATTTGATTTTATGCAAATATCCGAAATCGTTGGCTGATATGCAGCCCCACACCTGTATTGACCCACCCCCGGGCTTCGCTCTGTGAGATCACTCTTCCGCTTGTCTTCGAACAAACTGCGGCCGATTATCTGATTATTGCCAAAAAAGTTTAAACTTAGATTCATCTGTAAAGAGCATCCTTTTCCGGGTCTAGTCATCCCATTACTTTATTTCTGCTGCCCATTTAAGCCTCGACATTCGATTGCTTTTCTTCAGCAAAGTTTTTTCCTGGCAGACGCACGTCCATTAAGACGACTTCACGCTGATATCTGTTTGCTGTTTTTGCAGTGACGTTAACATTGGAACTTGCAGTTAAACTATTCGCGAGAGATCTCTACTGGCTCCTTGTCCATCACCCTGTGGTATTTAACGTCAATTTTAGAGAGCTTGGCCTTTCTTTCTCGTCTATTGTCAACAGGAGCAGTCTCGTGTATTCTCCTCGAGTCTCGCATACAGCACCTTCTGAAACGTGAAGTCAGGCTGCAATCCGTTGTATGGTGGACTCTTCACCAGCTACGACTTTTATTTCTATAGACTCGTCATGTGATATTTTCTTCCACAGAGCCATAGTATCCACCACACATTGACCACACTAGAACGATATTACTGCTATACTTCTGTAGTCCTTCTGCAGGTGTGGCGCTGTCTGACTGCTAGCAGGACAACCAATCACGGTGTACTATAATTTAATTTTTATACATGAGATGCGATTATATTTCGTGTTATTTAAATGCTATAGCTAGTCTCTCTCTCTCTCTCTCTCTCTCCACCTCTGTAATGACGTCATCTCTCTCTCTCTCCATCTCTCTCTCCACCTCTCTCTCTGTAATGACGTCATCTCGCTCTCACCATCTCTTTCTCTCTCTCTCTCTATATATATATATATATATATTTCATGCATTATCAAAAGAAAGAATTTAGTGGGCCTACAGTTAGCTATAATGCGCGGATTAATTATAAAGATTATACGTTTTACTATCTACATATAGTGTAACTGAGTATCTGACAGGCTATACTAATCAAGTTCCCTGCTATGCTGGAGACTATACTAACCGAATTTTCTTTCAGGTGGGATATGTGACATAAAAATTGTAACTTTCATGTTTTAAAGGTCTCCTTTTATAGGCATAATTTAAATGTTTCCCTCTCTCAATTTCATCCATTCATGATTATAAGCGACAAATTAACATATTTCCATTTAAAAACAAAAACAAAAAAAAAATGTCCACGGTAACATTTTTCAAGACGAGGCTATAGTTTGTGTGAACAAATTCTAATAATTTTCTCACATCTTTCTTCCTGCAGCGGACCCGGTTACGAGTGAAAGTAAAGGATGGCGTGGCCACTGCAATGAAAACACAGAATCCAACAGGAAAACAGATAACGTAGAAAGTTGCCAAAAGTAAGTAATTACCTGCTTGAGCTGGAAATGCTCAAAAAGTAGACGTGGCGAACAGAAATAGCGGGTTAGGCAGCGTGAAGAAGGAGGCATAGTTCTCTCCGTGCACGATATTTCTGGCAAATTAATGATATCAGAAGATGTCGGAATAGTACGAAGAAGTATTCGCACACGCCTGCATCAGATTTTGACAATTGTCTCTAAGCCATAAGTTTTGTTCTGTTTTCTTTTCCTCCAAACAAAACAGAATCTCTTAATAATACATTTTCTGTAAACTGTGTTTTAGAGACCCTTAACAACGGATTTGCCCTATAACCTTCGTGACGACCCCAACAATGGTGTATAGGCTTTGTTACTGTAAAATTAAAAAGGAAAAAAACTCTCCAAACTTATTCATTAACGAAATGCCATCAGCAACATTTCCACAGATTTAAAAATTTTGTTGATTTGATTTCTCTCACCAAGCTTCATATTTGGAGTTTCAATTTCCTTTTTTACTGTATTCATTAAGTCCTTTGCAACGACCATTTTTCTCGAGAATCGATTTGTGGCACAATAACAGATTGCTCTTTAATCCATCTGCCTTGAGGTTGATGTAGGAGAGGGGCAAGACGTTTTTACATGAAACCTCTTTTGCCAAAAATACCCGTAAAGTTTTGAAAGCGCTTCCGTTTCCGCTACCAGATTTGACAAAGTGTTCCGGGTGGATGGCACGCGGATAGTGAAGAAATATTTCTTAAGACCACGTTGCGAGCGATCGTCAATGATTTATCTTCTTTCTCCTGACCTATGGAACTATCGAAAAATATGTTCTTTCCTGAAAAGATTTTGAAACTTCAGTCACATCACCATGGAAATATCTGCAGACGTAACTAAGCAACGGAACTAAAAATACCCGATTACAGATCATCCAAACCATTTTAAAATCTTTTCCAAGATTTCTGCATCTTTCTCATGATGTAGGCTTTATGTCTAAACTGGATACTCTAGAAGAGATCTAACTAATGATTTGTACAGTGTGAGTCGACTATTGAAATATTTCTATTTATAGTACGGTTTATTAGACCTATTAACCGTGATATTCACATTAAAGCATTGCTTTTTGACATTTTGAAAGTTCTTTTCCACGCCTATTGTTGCTATTATTATTATTATTATTATTACCCTTTAACTGATTGAGTTCAGTCTGTCCAAGGCTGAAACACTTTTATATTTGAAAATATTAAATTTCATTTGCCATTTGTTAGACCAGTTTGCTAAATTATTTAAATCACCTTGCGGTTGTTAACCCTATCGTATAATTTAGTATCGCCTGATAATTTCATAATGTTAATACTTTCGTGGGAGGGATGCATTGCTAATTATTAGTTTTGTCCGAAAAAAATTAATACATTTGAAAAAAAATTTTTAAGAGACAACAAAACTTACCCTTGATAACCGATATAATTTGCATAATTCACGTATCACGCGACAAACAGGCAAACATTCCAGAATACTGTATTTCATCTGCCATATTTTCTTTAATTCTCCGCCAAAGCCGGTTCAAAAACGAATTATTTGAACATATTTTGCTTTTATTATCGGTCAAATGAGACGATCTGTACCCCATCTCTGTACTGACGTCATATCTTCTTCTCACTCTCTCTCTCTGTAATGACGCCATATCTCTCTCTGTACTGACGTCATATCTTCTTCTCTCTCTGTAATGACGCCATTTCTTCTTCTCTCTCTCTGTAATGACGCCATATCTCTCTCTGTACTGACGTCATATCTCCTTCTCTCTCTGTAATGACGCCATATCTCTCTCTGTACTGACGTCATATCTCCTTCTCTCTCTGTAATGACGCCATATCTCTCTCTGTACTGACGTCATATCTCCTTCTCTCTCTCTGTAATGACGCCATATCTCTCTCTGTACTGACGTCATCTCTCTCTCTTTCTGTAATGACGCCATCTCTCTCTCTCTCTCTCTCTCTCTCTCTCTCTCTCTCTCTCTAATATTAAAAAAAAATATGCCAGAAACGCACCCCACGAGAACGTAACCCCCTATCGACGAATACTGAAGGCGGTCGACCATTGAAACGAACACAGACAGTAATTATCAAAGCTTCGTCACAATCGCCTAATGATTGATATTAATCACAACCGCTCTCCGCACACACGGGCTCTAGGTAAGGTACCTTCGGGTCAGAGCACGAAGTTGCAATTAAGTGTTTATGTTTGGGATTCGATCGGGTTTCGCTCAGACTGAGGTTAAGAAGTGCGTTCGTTTCTCTCTCTCTCCCTCCCCCGCTGAGAGAAGTCTGAAACCCTGCGCTCAATAATTGCAGCCCTGTTTCAAAACGCCGTCTACTTCCCCGAGGTTCCCGTCTGAACGGCTTCACCGAGAGGTAGGAAGGAGGAGAGCCTGGAAGCGCGGGCGGGTCTGACCAGACACGTCACGTTCCGTCAGACGGGCTTTCTCTCGGAATCCTATTGTCGGTGCTCTGCATTCTTTAGCTGGCAGAGCGACCCGCCCCCGCAAGGTCGCAGAAGGCAGCAGTAACGATCTGCTGCGTGTGTGTGTGTGTGTGTCGGGGTGGGGGGAGCAGAGAAACACTTAGCTACCAGATATCGCCGCCACGTACGTGTCTAAGTAACCTATCTCAGCTCGCTCCTCCATCCTTACATTGCGATCTGGCACTGCTTGCTTTTTAAAAAAAATGGCTGCTGCTAGTCAAAAACTGGCACAAGTGTCGTAAAATAGGGATGAAGAGGCTAGAAATCATCATAAATAAATTATTAATCTGGTGTTGTTAATCTAAACGGTGACCAACCGAATGGCAGCGGGCAGCACTCGGAACTATTACATATCGCAGACTGAAGTACTGTTGTTACATTGTGCAGTTATCAGATTATTTGAAAATTATTAAAGCAGTTTATTCGACTTTTTTATTGTTTTCTCTGTATTCAGTCTAATTGGGATTTTCTGGTAAAAATCTTTATTTCTCGTAACAGCTAGCAGATAATGAACCCAGTTCATTATTGACTGTTTCTACGTCCTAATCAGAATACGGTGGTCGTCTGTGGATTAAGTTATATCGTCGAAAATAAATAAGGACCAGCCGTAAATTTTTGGTATGTGTAAGGAGAGATGATGTCAGTACAGGGAGAGAGAGGGAGAGACAGACACAGAGAGAGAGAGAGAGAGAGAGATGACGTCATTACAGAGAGAGGGGAGAGATGACGTCATTACAGAGAGAGGGGAGAGATGACGTCAGTAAGTACAGAGAGAGAGAGATTATGATGATGAGAGAGAGAGACAGACACACAGAGAGAGATGATGTCATCACAGAGAGTGGAGAGATTATGTCAGTACAGGGAGAGAGAGGGAGAGACAGACAGACACACAGAGAGAGAGAGAGAGAGAGAGAGAGAGAGAGAGAGAGAGGAGAGAGAGAGAGAGAGAGAGAGAGAGGGATGGAGAGAGATGACGTCATTACAGAGAGAGGGGAGAGATGACGTCAGTAAGTACAGGGAGGGGGAGAGAGAGAGACAGAGAGAGAGATGACGTCAGTAAGTACGGGGGAGTAGAGAGAGAGAGAGAGACACACACACACAGAGAGAGATGATGTCATCACAGAGAGAGGTAGAGATGACGTCAGTACAGGGAGGGAGAGAGAGAGAGGAGGGTATCCTTATCTTAAAAAGTTTAGATTTGTATTATTATATTATTTATCAGTTATTCCTATTTTTAAAACAACATTAGAATCAGACATTTGATCGTAAATTGCTAAATGAAAGTAAATGAAGGTTCCAATTTTAAAAGGTTTAAGCCAAAATGCTGGAAACACAATTTTTAGTTATGTAAAGTTTTTTTTTTTTTGATCTTGTGAGTTATGACTTTTTTTGCCGTAGACATTAAAACGCAGGTGAGCCGATGTTTGACAGCTGAGAGGAAGAGAACGAACGAAACAGGTGATAGGCTGGGCTTCATCAACATCGTTATTGGTATTTATTTTGTAATTTATTTTTTAAAAAAAGATCTACCATAACTATTTAATGTCTGCAAAAATAACATATCTGACATCAAAGACAGCTTCGTGTACTTACAGTATCTTATCGAATTATATTAATTCTGACATATTGCGAAATTATTAGGCTGTTATAATGAGTTATACCACATCAAATTATATTCCCTGATGCATGCTAAGCTGATTTATTATTTTTCTTTTCTGTGCAGAATTAGCATTCTGTCACGTAAATTAAGTTATATTTATTACAAGTCGTTATAGTGTTATATTATATCGTATTACATACCATTTCATTTTGATTTTTGTATTAAATAATGAATATTAATAATGTAATAACCTAATATCAGTTATTATACAGTTATTATGCCAAATTTTTGTCGAATTACTAAACAGAGTTATTATGTCGTTATTATTCATACGACTGTTATGCTTTTAAATTGTGAGACGGTGTACACGAACTACCAAGCAAAATTTATTTAAAGTATTACCAATCTTTGCCATTACTTCTTATTCCCTCAGTCCCTCCTGGTCCACCATTTTGCTGCACTTACCGGAAGCGACATTTGACCTGACCGTATCAGCTCTGCTTCATGCGTGAACCTCAAAAACGAAAGACAGATGAACTGGTGGTCCTCACTGGTACAGGTCTGGGATCTGTCTCATTCGATGAGGAGAAGGGA